>CM056057.1:156917833-157576545 GCA_029574335.1 Rana kukunoris
CCTCCCGCCCGTCGCCATACACCACCGGCAGAGGTGGCCCCTCCCGCCCGTCGCCATACACCACCGGCAGAGGTGGCCCCTCCCGCCCGTCGCCATACACCACCGGCAGAGGTGGCCCCTCCCGCCCGTCGCCATACACCACCGGCAGAGGTGGCCCTCTCCCGCCCGTCGCCATACACCACCGGCAGAGGTGGCCCCTCCCGCCCGTCGCCATACACCACCGGCAGAGGTGGCCCCTCCCGCCCGTCGCCATACACCACCGGCAGAGGTGGCCCCTCCCGCCCGTCGCCATACACCACCGGCAGAGGTGGCCCCTCCCGCCCGTCGCCATACACCACCGGCAGAGGTGGCCCCTCCCGCCCGTCGCCATACACCACCGGCAGAGGTGGCCCCTCCCGCCCCCGTCGCCATACACCACCGGCAGAGGTGGCCCCTCCCGCCCGTCGCCATACACCACCGGCAGAGGTGGCCCCTCCCGCCCGTCGCCATACACCACCGGCAGAGGTGGCCCCCTCCCGCCCGTCGCCATACACCACCGGCAGAGGTGGCCCCCTCCCGCCCGTCGCCATACACCACCGGCAGAGGTGGCCCCCTCCCGCCCGTCGCCATACACCACCAGCAGAGGTGGCCCCTCCCGCCCGTCGCCATACACCACCGGCAGAGGTGGCCCCTCCCGCCCGTCGCCATACACCACCGGCAGAGGTGGCCCCTCCCGCCCGTCGCCATACACCCCCTAGCAGAGGTGCCCTCTCCCACTCGTCGCCATACACCCCCTAGCAAAGGTCACCCCTGCCCGATGCCATACACCACCGGCAGAGGCCTTCGCGCCCGTCGCCATACACGACCAGTGTCCTGGCAATACTTGGCAGAAAAATCGAATCGCAGCACTTCCGCTTTCTTTAACCACTTCAATACCAGGCTTTAATACCCACCTCCATACCGGGCCTATTCTGGCACTTCTCTCCTACATGTACAAATCCTCATTCTTTTGCTAGAAAATTACTCAGAACCCCCAAACATTATATATGTTTTTTTTTAGCAGAAACCCTAGGCAATAAAATGGCGGTCATTGCAACTTTTTATCTTGCACGGTATTTGCGCAATAATTTTTCAAACGCCTTTTTTTGGGAAAAAAATTGTTTCATGAATTCAAAAACAAAAAGCCCAATTTTTATGTAAAATATTAAAGATGCTGTTAAGCCGAGTAAATGGATACCCAACATGTCATGCTTTAAAATTGTGCACACTAATGGAATGGCGCCAAACTTTGTTACTTACAAATCTCCGTAGGCGACGCTTTCAAATATTTACAGATTACAAGTTTAGAATTACAGAGGAGGTCTAGTGAATTGTTGCACATGCTCTAACGCACGCGGCGACACCTCACATGTGTGGTTTAAACGACGTTTACGGGACTTGCGCGTGCATTCGCTTCTGAGCGCCAGCTACCGGGGACAGGGGCATTTTAATATTTTTTATTATTATTATTTATTTTACTTATGTGTATAAAATAAAAAAAAATTTTCCCGATAGATTTTATTCCCATTACAAGGAATGTAAACATCCCTTGTAATAGGAATAGTGTGTAACAGGTCCTCTTTATGGAGAGATACAGGGTCAATAAGACCCCACATCTCTTTTCCAGGCTAGAAGGCATGAGATTGTGAAAATAAAAAATTCACAGATCATTCTTTCTAGGCGCAATTGTGATTTGTTTACTTACAGGGTCCCCGGATGTGACGTCATCACATCGTGCCAGGGCCTCCCACAGTCATAGAGATGACTGGTGACTATTTGGTCACAAGTCACCTCTATGCCTCCCATCCGGCGCATAGTGATCATCTCTCCGGGCCCCCGATGGCACGGGAGAGCCCAGAGAAGCACTGGATGGCGGCGGGAGGGGGATGTCCCCTCCCGCCGCCTATAATCTTTCTTATGGTTCACAGGATCGCTGCCGGAACAAAATGATATCTGAATGATGCCTCTAGGTGCAGGCATCATTCAGATATCACCGCACAAAGTACAGGGTATCATATGATGTCCACCCAGGATGAGATCCCCTTTGTGGACGTCATATGACGGTGTGCGGTATTGAAGTGGTTAAACTATCAGCAATTGCTGATTTGGACAAATTTGGTTGCTGGTGTTGTGTAAAGGTCTCACTGTCTATCACAATACATGGCGAGCAGATGTCTCATCAACTGTTGCAATACAGAAACAGCACAGCTCTCACTGTCTGTCAGGATATATCACCAGCAGGTCAAGATACAAGACCCACAGATGTCTCACTGTCTGTTATGAGCTGAGCAGACGACTGTTTGGGAAGCCCCCCCCCACACAACTAGATTTCAGCAGTGCCCTTAGTTCACACCCTTCATGTCTACCTGATGACAGGTTCATTGTTTTCAACCTCTGCCGGCCTCTGCTCATTATCTTCCAGTATTTGGCTCTTTGTAGGAGGTGGTCGTAAAATTGGTGGTCCGCGCTTGTTTGGTCTCTTATTTTTCTAGATGAAGAAACACAATTAACATTTTAGAGTCCAAATAAAAAATAAATCAATTAGAACCATAGAGAATAGCACGCGCGCACACACATACACAACAAAAAAAAAAAAAGTTACATTCAAATATTACAGGGCTACTTAGAAACACCTGATCTTAATAAGTAAATATGGGGATTTAGAAACACCATATGGCCATACTGTAAAGGGGTTGTAAAAGGTTTGTTTTTTATTTTCTAAATAGGTTCCTTTAAGCTAGGGCACTGTTGGTTCACTTACCTTTTCCTTCAATTTCTCTTCTAAAAAATGTTTTTTCTTTGTTTTCTTTGTCTGAAGTTCTCTCTTCCTGTTCCTCCTCAGTAAGCTGTTCTGGCTGACTAATGGCCCATACACACGATCCGAATATCGGACGAAAACGATCGTCCGATGATGGATCGTACGATTTTTGAATCGTGTGTACACTACTTTCGAGAGCCGATCACGACCGTTTATCCGAAATTTTTCGATCGGACGTGTGCGAAACTTTTCCTCGTACGATGTCAGATCATACGATTTTTGTTTAGTCAGTACAGCCGTCGTCCGACAATACAATACAAATACATTACAACACGTGACATCACTTCTTTTTTCTGTCGTACGAGAATTTTCGTGAGTTTAATAACCTATTTTATTTTACTTGCGATTATTAAGCGAAAAAAGTCATACGATCCATCGGCCGATATTTGGATCGTGTGTATGGGCCATAAGGCCCAATGCACACGAGACGCTGGTAAACGCGTGTTCAGAGGCAGTTGGACACTTTTTTCAACTGCCCCTGAACACATTCAAAGTTATCCTATGTGTCCATGCACACAGTCTCGTTTATTGCCCTTTTTAGGCAGTTGCGTTTATCCTTGTTTTTCCAGAAGAACAAATGGTTTCAGACACAAAACTCCGCTAAACGTGGCAAACCTTGCGGCAGGTGACGTGGCCAGGTGACGTGGCCGAACCACAACTTGTGGCAGTTGGCGTGGCCAGGTGACGTGGCCAGGTGACAATCCACAACTTGTGGCAGGTGACGTGACCAGGTGACGTGGCCAGGTGACATGTCCAGGTGACGTGGACAATCCACAACTTGTGGCAGTTAGCATGGCCAGGTGACGTGGCAAGTGGCCAATTCACAACTTGTGGCAGGTCACGTGGCCAGGTGATGTGGCAAGTGACACGCTAAATACGAGTACACTGCTGCTCTCTCAGCTGCTACTCTGACACCAACATCACCAGTGACACTAATACAGTGATCAGTACTAACAATATGCCCCGACACTGTACTGACGACACTGGCTGGGAGGGGTTTAACATCTAGTGTTGGTCAAGGAGTTAAAATGTGTTAATGTGTGTGCTGGGTTTACAAAGCAATATGCTGGTTTTTACTAGCTGCTTCCCTGGAAAAAAAAGAAGAAAAAAGAGCAACATTGCTGCTGTCAGAAGAGAGCCCGTGTTAGTTTACAAGCACAGAGCTCTCTGGAGCCAAATCAGCGGGTTCCGGCGACCGATCAACAGCCGTCACCTGCTAATTGGCTTGTGCACAGCTGAGGCGCTGACTGCGCCCACTACCCCGGCTAGCAGATCACTAGGTACCAGATTTACTGCAGTGGCCACCCTGCCGCAGTATATGCATGGTGAGGCAGTTAATTATAACAGTCCAACCTCTAAACCTAGCCAATAATATTTGCTTATTGCCTCCATAAAAAAATAAACTTTTAATTGTCAGCCAAGTCAATATACAACATAATAAGCAATTTGTGAGATCATTGCTTGTGAATAGATAATACACTTTCTTAAAAAAAACACCCATTTTCTCTAAACCTAAATTGAAGTCTATTTTCATTGGGGGGAAAAACAAAACATTAAAAAAATATATAGAGTATACAATTGCGACACAAGCCATATATGCAATTGAAGGTTTATATAATAATAATAATAATAATAATAATAATAATAAGGAAAAAAAGGAATGTAGAGGTAAGTTGTGGTTGCGAGTACCAAGTTTATTTAACCAAATATCCATTTCTGTGAAATCAAGACGGGCCTACGAAAAGGCTGCGCCCGTTTAAACCATGCCCACACTAGAATCGCACAGGAACATGTGTGTTCCTATGCGATTCAACCCACATGCAAAAATGCACTGCTTTTGTAAACTATATTGCATGTCAAAGTGCCAACGACACCCCTAACGCCATTTGCCCAAAAATAATCGCATGGCACTTTTGTATGTTGCCATCTGGTTACAGTGCCTTTTAAAAAGCAGTGTGTGCACTACTTTTGGCATGGTGCAGTGCGATTTTAACCCATTCAAAATGACTGGCCTTCAAAATCGCACCACACAGAGTCACATTAAAATCGCATGCAAATTAATTTTAATGTAAGCATGGTGTGAACCTTGCCTTACAGTATATAGCAAATGCATTGTCTTGAAACAAAATCTCCCTGCCCGCCCACCCCCTCGCAAACATGTCACTGCACCTGCAGAGGGGGCTTTGGTAGCTTGACATCTGGTTCCTCAGCTTCTATGGGAGCCAGTAATCCTGCAGGAGGTTCATGATGAAATCCAGGTAGATCTTGGCCTTCATAAGTCCCATCCAACTGGCTGGTAAAACCTAAAAATAGCAAAAATTAGCAGGTAGAATAACGTTTTTGTAACCTGCCATTTACCCAAGCCAAAGTTTTTGTTTGGTGGCTTAGCAACATTTAATAGTGATCATGAATACACTATTGTGGGGCAGACATTTTCCAAAGCTCGCAGGCCAAATTTCATAATATATCGATGTAGGTTACTTCAGCTGTGTGTCCCCAAGAGACAGCACAACTGAAGGGTCAACATGTCATGCTATTTGTGGCCTGCTATACATCCAGAGCTTATAAAATATTCTTTGTTATATAGATTGCTGGTCCAATGTCAGACTCCTGCAGACTTTTTCCCCACCTCTCTGCCAATAAAGTGTTTCGGGCTGTAAGAACAAGTGAGAGCTGGGGGAAAGGTCAATGGACTACAAGTGCAGTAATCACCACACTTGTAGTTCAGTCACAGATCTCTGTGAATGCACGGCTGTGCAGGTGAAGCTGCAACAGTTTCAGAAGTGACAGCAGCTGCTGGGAGAAAAGACCCCCCCAGTTGCTGTCATTGATGGAATAGTTAACCTTTAAAATAAAGAGATGCAGACTCAATGGGCCATGTTTTTTTTTTTTTGTCATCACTTTATGTTTCCATAGTGGCCCCAAAAAAACAAAGTACCATTCTCTAGGCCCCTACAAGAGAGCTTGTGTAGATAGAAATAGCCAGGCCAATGTTTTTTCATCTCCAGCTTGCAAATGCTATTTGCTGTTCTTCCTCTACATTAGGTACTTTGTGGGGGAGATTTACTAAAACTCTGGTGCAGGTCTGCATAGAAACCAATCAGCTTTCAGGTTTTATTGTCAAAGTGGATTGGCCAACATGCACGGCTACACCAGATTCCGAGTTTTAGGCTAGGTTCACACCTGCGGAGCCGTGCGGACCACGATTTGGCGGGCAGGAGAGCCCATTCAATTGAATGGGCTGCCGTGCCCCGTGACACACAGGAAAGAAGTCCCTGCACCATTTTTTTTAACTGCAGCTCGCACAGGAATTAAGTGTGATTTCCAGGGTAGGCAGCATGCCATTGGAATTTCCTTGTGTAGGTGGTTGCGACTAATGGCATTTGAGCAGGTTGTCCTACAGCGGCATCACCGGTACAGAAGTGAACCTAGCCTTGGTAAATCTCCCCCTGTGGGTCAAGGATACTGATAAGTCAAGAAACCATACAGCGATGTCAGGAAAGTTTGTGAATGACTGAAAGCAGAGAAAGCTCCTTCCCTTCCTGTGTAAAGCATACACACGTGCCGACATTTGGCCCTTGTGTATGCCACCCTGCCGTTTGGTCAGCTTCTGTCGGACTAGCATTCTGGAAAACCAGCAGCCGACTGATTCCTGATCAGCGTTCTCAGCCAATGGTGGAGAGCGCTGATCGGAGTGTTCTGGTGGAGGAGCCGTCCCCCCTGTCAGAACAAAACAGCTTAGAAGGAAGATCGCTGTACTGACTTTTCATAGGTAGTACAGTGGCTCCAACCAGAGCCGACAGTTTTTTTTAATTTGTTCAACCCAAAAAAACTAAAAGGGTGTACCAGACTTTAGGATGCGTTCACATGTCACATTGATGAGATTGTTGTATGTGGCGCAGAAGGTTATCCCTTGTTCCATTCATAGCCCTTTTCTGGTATCTTAAAGCCCCAATTGTCAGACTTGTGATTATCACTTGTGGGGCCGTTAATGTAGAAAATAAAAGTTGGAAGCTTGCAATTACATAAATTAATACAGCATGATCCTGTAACGGGATTATACAACATTGCTATACACCCAGCAAGCAGTTTATTAGATCACGTGCTTATTCATACAATTATCCACACGGCCAATCATGTGAAAGCAGCATAATATCATGCATATACCAGTCAGGAGGTTCAGTTCTTCAAAATTAGAATAGGGAAAATGTGATCTTAGTGATTATGACTGGTGGATTTTTTGTATTTCTGCAATTACCGATTCAGGATTTTCATGCAAAACTCTACGACCACCCACTGTATATATACGTCGGCACTTTACAGATGGGTATCTCAGTATTGGCAGCAGCTGCTGCCACAACTGAGGTATCCATCTTTTCAGTGGGCGGTCCCGTTTACGTTAATGGTGGTCTCTGCGGAGGAATCGTCACGAGATCACCGGTGGGAGAGGGCCCCCCTCTCTCTGCTCTCAGCCGCTTACCGGAGCCGTGGGTAGCGGCGGAGGTGATCGGGTCCTTCTCCTTCCTGGGTATGGAATACAAGTGAGGCCAAAGTGGCCCCCACCTGTCTCCATACCATAGCAGGGCGGAAGCAATGTTCAAACTTCACTTCCTTCCACACCTCTTAAATGGGCCAATTTTATTTTTTTGTCATTTTTTCATATGACAAAATTATTTTATTTTTCTATTGCATTTAAATCCAAATATGAGATCTGAGGTATTTTTGATTTAAGAGGACCTGTCATGCTTTTTTTATATTAATTGAGATGTTTATATCCCGCGTAATAGAGGGAGGGGGAGGAAGAGGAGAAAAAAAAGGGGGGGAGGAAGAGGAGGGGGGGGGGGGGGAGAAAAAAAAAGGGGGGGAGAAGAGGTAGAGAAGGAGTGTTCTGACTTTAGCATTATGTATAGACACACATTTCAAAGATACCACGTGTGTGCATACGATGAGCAACAAAAGCACAGACTTCAGACATAATTTCCAGGTAAGCAGATGTAGACTTGGGGTCAACGCCCACTAGGCAGCCGAAAAAAAAATTCAGAACTGCTTGCAGATGAGCGCATAAAAACGTTTCTATGGAGCATATTATCCATCCTCAAATTTGTTTTTCATTATTGTGCTCATTAGACCAAATATATATATATATATATATATATAATTATATATAATATATATATATATATATATATATTATATATATATATATATATATATATATATATATATATAATATATAAATATTATATAATATATATAAAAATGTTTACTCGTCTGGAAATGCCTGTTGCTATGCAGTCCCACAAAATCTGCCTTTGATATCACCTAGGATTCTGACATCTCCCACTAATGCTCCTGGGAAATGTGTGTCATCATTTCCCAGGATGCAGTGCTCTGTCCAATTATCACTCCCCATCCAAGACTTCCAGGAAGTGCTTGTGGGCTTCACAATGCCCACAAGCAAAATTACAACGGTGTAGACATCTTTTTTGAATAAATATGCGGAGCGGCGGCAGATTGTAAAATAATAAGTGACCAGAATTATATTATAAAAAAACGCAGAATAAAAGGACATACATTTAAAAAAAATGCTAAATTGTGATTGGAACTCCGCTTTAAAAAGGCTGGATGCTCAGTGTTTTGGGGAGAAAAAAATAAAAATAAATGCTTGACGCACCTAAACCTCTCCACAAACATGCACTTGTTGATTTTTATTTATTTAGCTTGTTCATGCTTCTCTATAAATATGCTTGTAAACGCCTAAATTGCGCACAGACACATAGGCTAATATGAAGTGGTTTTACAAGCTGAAAGAAAGGAAAACAAAAAAAAAAATCCTAAAGCCTGTTAAAGCAGCATTATACCCAGTGTGCACGAGACCTTAAAGCGGAGTTCCGGCCACAATTTCACTTTTTAAATATAAATACCCCTGTAATACACAAGCTTGATGTATTCTAGTAAAGTTAGTCTGTAAACTAAAGTCCGTTTTGTTAGGTTGTTACAGCATTTAGATACTTTATAAAATAGATATAGGCCGTGGCCATCTTAAGTGTGGGAATCAGGAAGTCAGACTGTATGACTTCCTGGATTTCAGCCTTGCTGATCTCGCACATGCTCAGTGCTGCATAAGCAATGTAATAGGTTTCCATAGCAACAGGAGGAACTAGCTGCCCTTTATCTATGAAAAACTCTCCTCTCCTCCAGTAAGATATAATCTGCACACTGCAAACCGATCGCAGCACATTTGCACCGATCGCAGCAAACCGCACCGATCACAGCACACTTCACCGATCGCACCAAACCGAGCAACCGATCACAGCAAACCAGCACCGATCACAGCACACTTCTACCGATCGCACCAAACCGCACCGATCACAGCAAACCGCAACCGATCAGCCAGCCACCGCACCGCAGTCCGTGATCGCAGCAAACCACAACCGATCACAGCAATACTGCATCGATCAGCAGCACACTGCATCGATCGCAGCACACTGCACCGATCGCACAGCACACTGCACCAATCGCGCCGATCGCAGCAAACTGCACTGATCACAGCACACTGCAACACTGCACCGATCGCAGCACACTGCACCAATCGCGCCGATCGCAGCAAACCGCACTGATCACAGCACACTGCACCGATCGCAGCACACTGCACCGATCGCAGCACACTGCACCGATCGCAGCACACCGCACCGATCACTGCACCGATCGCACCACACTGCACCAATCGCACCACACTGCACCGATCACAGCAAACCGCACCAATCACAGCACACTTCACCCGATCGCAAAACGACATCCGATCGCAGCAAACCGCACACGATCACAGCACACTGCACCGATCGCAGCAAACTGCATCGATCCCACCGATCGCAGCACACTGCACCGATCACAGCACACCTGCACCGATCGCAACCACACTGCACCGATCGCACGCCGCACTCCCCCGATCGCAGTAAACCGCACCGATCGCAGCACACTCCACGATCGCAGCAAACCGCACCGATCACTGCACCGATCGCACCACACTGCACCAATCGCACCACACTGCACCGATCACAGCAAACCGCACCGATCACAGCAAACCGCACCGATCACAGCACACTTCACCGATCGCAGCAAACCGCACCGATCACAGCACACTGCACCGATCGCAGCACACTGCACCGATCGCAGCAAACCGCATCGATCGCACCGATCGCAGCACACTGCACCGATCTCAGCACACTGCACCGATCGCCCCACACTGCACCGATCTCAGCACACTGCACCGATCTCAAGCACAACTGCACCGATCGCCCCACACTGCACCGATCGCCCCCACACCGCACGATCGCAGCACACATCCACGATCGCAGCAAACCGCACCGATCGCAAGCAAACCCAAGCACCGAATCGCATGCACACTCCACGATCGCAGCAAACCGGCAACCGATCACTGCACCGATCGCTCAGCGATGCACCGATCGCACCACAACAGCAGAACCGCACCGATCACAGCACACTTTACCGATCGCACCGATCGCAGCAAACCGCACCGATCACAGCACACTGCACCGATCGCAGCAAACCGCATCGATCGCACCGATCGCCGCACACTGCACCGATCTCAGCACACTGCACCGATCGCCCCACCACACTAGCATCCGATCCGCCCCACACCCGCACCAGATCGCCCCACACCGCACCGATCGCAGCACACTCCACGATCGCAGCAAACCGCACCGATCACTGCACCGATTGCTGCACCGATCGCACCACACAGCAAACCGCACCGATCACAGCACACTTTACCGATCGCACCGATCGCAGCAAACCGCACCGATCACAGCACACTGCACCGATCGCAGCAAACCGCATAGATCGGAGCACACTGCACCGATCACAGCACACTGCACCGATCGCGCCACACTGCACCGATCGCCCCACACTGCACCGATCGCAGCAAACCGCATCGATCGCAGCAAACCGCACCGATCGCAGCACACTGCACCGATCGTACCGATCGCAGCAAACCACACCGATCGCAGCACACTGCACACCGATCGCATCGAGTGCCGCGAATTGCGGGGGCGCAAATCGCGGGGGGGGGGGGGGTTGCCGCGAATCACTGGGGGGCGCAAATCGCGGGGGAGGGGGAGGTGCCGCGAATCGCGGGGGGCGCAAATAGCGGGGGGGGGGGTCCCGCAAATCGCGGGGGGGGGGGGGGGTCCCGCAAATCGCTGGGGGGCGCAAATCGCGGGGGAGAGGGGTGCCGCGAATCGCGGGGGGTGCAAATCGCGGGGGGAGGGGGGGAGTGCGCGAATCGCGGGGGGGGGGGGGGGTTTGCCTGGGGGGGGGGGGGTGTAAACCAGTACCTGTATTGTCCACGATTCTTCCAGACAGGGGAGGCACAGACTCCTGAAAAGTTACACCCACTACATTCCCAGGAGTCTGTGCGGTGTAGCTGACCTACTTTAGAACCGCGGAATAGGAAGTAGGCAGTTTTTCTAATCTGCCTAGCAACAAGGGTTTAAAGGTATGTAAAAAAAAAAAAAAAATTCATAAAGGAATAATGATATTTTTTTAGAACTATTGATGTAAAGTGAAATTTGAGGGTGGAACTCCGCTTTAAAGGCAAGCCAACAAGCCCATACTTTGCAGAAATTATTTAAAGTTTTTTTTAGAGCCGTTTTTCTTGTTTGTTTTCTTTAAAGAACACAGCACAAATATTTACAGGTTTCATGTCTGCCAACAGCTTTCTGTTAATGATAACTTTAAATATCTGCCCTAAAGCCCAAAGAGATGTGTACCACCATCTCTTTCACAGAAGCCAGTTAACACCAGCATTTGATCAGGACTTTCAGTCAATGGCTGCAAGTGCTCATCTGTGAATTCAGATGCACAAAGGGGGGGGGGGGGGGGGGCTTTGCTGGGTCAACAGAACCTCCCCACTGTCAGAATTCAAATGAACAAACAGGCAGAACATCCCTTCTACATTGCTTGTGTTTGTATGGGGATATTGTCAGTTTTTCATTTAACCTGTTGGCTGAATGAAAAAAAAATAATTTGTTGTCAGTGTGGACCCAGTATAAGTTCAGCAGTAAGTACTTTTTTTATAATTAAACTTTATTACATTTTCTTTACATATAACATTTAACATGCCTTGACACCTAAAAGGCAGCTCAATACTACCATTCTTTACTATATGGTGGTTCATGGTCCAGTTCAGCAGTAAGTACTTAAAGTGGAAGTAAACCCACCTATAATTTTCAGCCAAGGAAGCTGCCATCTTGGCCTCTGTTTAATCTTCAACTGCCGTGGTGCTGCACATGTGATCAGTTATGACACCAGCCGTTGGATGGTTTGACAGTTTGGTTGAGAGCACAACCAATGTGACAGTTGGCAATCCCGGCATGCCGGAAATTTAACTGCTTTTTGAAACTGTTAAATCGATGGGTTTACTTCCGCTTTAAAGTGATTTTTAAAAGGCAGAAGTTTATCGTAATGCATTCTATACATTAAGATAAAAAGCCTTCTGTGTGCAGCAGCCCCTCTTATACTTACCTGAGCCTCCTCTCTATCCAGGGATGTTGCACAAGTGACTGGGCTGCCTGGGACTATGCCTCATTGGCCGAGACAGCAGCAAATCACCATTGGCTCCCGCTGCTGTCAAAGTCAGTAAGCCAATGAGGAAAGAGTAAAGGCAAGCTGCAGCTCCATGTCTTAATGGACACAGGGAGCTGCGGTTTGGCTCAGGTGGTCAATAGGAGGGAGGGGCAAGGAGCACTGAAGAGGGACCAACAAAGAGGAGGATCTAGGATGCTCTGTGCAAAACCACTGCACCGAACAGGCAAGTATAACTTTTTTTTTGTTAAAAAATATTAAATAAGACTTTAGTATCACTTTAGGAACCTTAAAAAAAATGTTTTATATATTATATACACACACACACCCCTTGGTGGATGCAGCATTGATCCAATGCTGCATGCATCTGTCCACCAGCTCTGCACTGAGTAATTAAACATTGCTGATCTTTTAGTTCTCAGCAGGACTGTTACTAAAGCGGTGAGCTGTGGAGGAGAGGGGGAGTGGCTGGCTGAGAGGCTGAGCCATCTGCCAATCCAGGGTTGTGCATAGATACTGATCTTTTCAGGGCCCGGGGTGGCTCTGTGAAGTCAGCCAACAGAGGGCTTCAGTCTGGGGTAGGCTGAAAACAGGTCACAGGAGTGCAGAACCTGTGATCCATAGGAGAAGCACAGCCAAAATAGCTTTGGATACACTGGATATACTTCTCTTCAAACGGCCAAGTCCACCTTACTGAACCCAGAGTTTCCTTCCCTGGAGTGCCCTGTGCCCACCTAGTCGTATCAGATATTCACAGGGTCTGCAAATGAAAATGCTACAAGATCCATCTGCGACTGCAACAGAGGAGCTTGTTAATCCCAAAGGAGCACAAGTGCAGTAACATCACCACTGAAAAACAACAGAAAAATCCTTCTGCCTGGTAACCGAAGATCCATACCCCAGAATGGACTTGGGCAGCAGCATTGCACCCGTAATCCACTGCTCTTGAATGCAATGCTTTACAGGTTTAAATGCAAAAAATAAAATAAAAGCACAATTATTTTCTTAATCAATGTGGGTGCATTTATTTTGCAAAGGGTAGAAAGAGCCTTTAAAGGAAAATACACAGGTTTCCTATAGGTATATAATGAGCACAGTACATGCGATACGCATAGTTCTAAGCCTCCCCAAGGGCTTACAGTCATGTTTCATACAACTGCAAATCAGCACACCTTACCCAGAAGGGGTTTCTAACAATTAACCATGAAATGTAAAAATTCATTACTTCTCCAGTGCTCTCCCAGGTTAGAGAAAGAGACGACGCCACAAACCGCCAGCAGGGCGCACAGGAAGAGGATGACACTGCGCTGCAGCCTGGAAAGCTGTTTCCATTTCTATGAGATAAAACAGGAAACACAGATTATTAAACGTTTACCAGGAAAAGAAAACACACAGTCATCATATATATATCATCTCTGACAACCCCAGCACTTCCTGCTTAGGCATCACAACAAATCACTGATTTATACAGACGTTCAGCCTTATGAGCACAGCAGAGGTTGTCAGCTATAAACATACATCCAAAAGTGACATTTTCTGCAGCAACAATTTATTTAATTTTTTCAGAGAACTGAAAAGTACTATGCACAAGTTTAAAAGTACTTTGAGTAAAGGGCTATTAGAGATCATTTTATAAAATGCTTAAAGAGAACCTATCTATTCCTCATAAATCCTCCATCATGTATGTGTCATAAATAGAGATGTAATATGTGCGGATGTATAATATACACACACACACACACACACTAATCAGCCCATAACATTATGACCAAAACACCTACATACTGGGTAGTAGAGCTGCATGATTAATCGTTAAAAAAAAATAAAAAAAAATAAAGAAGGATTTTGGATTCAATCCCACCCCCCCCCCCCCCCACGATCTAAGACCCCTTTCACACTGAGGGCGTATCGCAGGCGCTATAGCGCTAAAAATAGCACCTGCAATCTGCCCTTAAAAAGCTGCGCCATTGTCTCCAGTGTGAAAGCCTTCGGCGTTGCGCTAGCAGGACGGTAAAAAAAAAGTCCTGCTAGCCGCATCTTTGTAGCGGTGTGTATACCGCTCCTCCACCGCTGCTGCCTATTGAAATCAATAGTGGCCAAAATGTGCCACAAATCCGCCCATAGCGGCGTTTTACCGCTGACGCTATGTGAACAAGGTCTAAATCTGTAATTTACACAATTCATGTTAAAGTGGTTGTAAACACACTGTTACAACTTGCACCTACAGGTAAGCCTAGATTAAGGCTTACCTGTAGGTGCAAGAAATATCTCCTTAACCTACACGGTTAAGGAGATATTTTCACATAAATGGGCACCGCTGTCTACGGTGCAGGCGCACTGAGCGTTGCCGTTTTTGTGAATGGCATTAGCGGGGTTAATGCTGTGGTTTTGCCCATTCGCGGGAGCGACGTCAAAAAACAGGAAATAGCGACAAGGGGACATGGCAGTGGACGAAACGAGGCACAATTCAGGGGGCTTCGTTCTCAAGTAAGTGACACATTATGCCTCTCTTGCAGGTGTATTTGTAAAATTATATAAAATGATATAAACAAGTGCAGAGCTGTTTAAAAAAAATAAACAAACACACCTTAGTCAGCAAATGTTTACCAACAGTGCTGAGATAAATATAAACAATGTATCTCTCGGTGCTTCCACCCTAAGGCTCCATTCACATCTGAGCGACAAAACGCCGGTCGCCCGACGCTCTTGTCGCTCGAGATGTGAAATAACATTGCGGTCTATAGAGATGGTTCACATCTCAACGCCTGTCGCCTGAAAAAAAGTCCCGGACCCTTTTTTTCAGGCGACATTGGCGTTCGCTCATAGACCGCAATGTTAAAGAAAAGAAAAAAAAAAGTTTAATCTACAGGCGGCAAGATAAGCCGCGTACTCCGCGTATCGCGTCGCCTAGGTGTGAATGCAGCCTATAGTGGAACTTCCGCTTATCGGATCCCCCCTCCGATGTCACAATTGGCACCTTACGGGGACAGGATACCTGTCAAAGACAAGTATCCTTTCCAACTTCCGGGAGTCCGGCCATGACGTCACCACGGGGCTCCCTCCTCCTCCTCCTCCTCCCCCGGCTGCTAGGCTAATAGGAAAGAGGAGCAGGCCTCACACATGCGCAGTACGATTCCCGGCGTGAAGCTGCGGTGCCGACACTGAGGGACACCAGGACAGGTAAGTTTCCATTTATTCAAAGCCAGCAGCTGCAGTATGTGTGGCTGCTGGCTTATTTTTTCCCCCCAAACACCCCTTTAGGCCTCATGTACACTGCTGCTGATAAATGACAATTAGGAGCAGTTGGGCATTTTTTAAGCTGCCCCTGAACGCTCCTCTATGTCATCTTATCAGTAGATGTACACTGGGTCCTTTCTAAGCAGTTGAGTTTAGATGCATTTTTTGGAAAGTAAAAAGAAATGCGTTCAGGGCAGATGTTCAGAGGCATTTGAAATGGCAAACGCCTCTAACAGCTTGTAAACGCTTCTAAATGCGGCATTTAAACACGGCAAACCTGAAGTTTTTAAATGTTGGTTACCATCTGTCCAGTTATATCGTTCAGGAGAGGTTGTAAAACGTCCTGTGTACATGAAGCCTTCGATCAAAAGGAATGAACTTCGGTCTGCCAATGAGGGCAGTTTAACCACTTAAGACTAAACCTTTTTTGACTTGTTGCTTACAAGTAAAAATATTTTTTTTGCCAGAAATTCACTTGGAATATATAAAAAAAATTTGCAGAGACCCTAGAGAATAAAATGGCAGCAATATTTTTTCTGTCACACTGCATTTGTGTAGCGCCCTTTCAAAAGCAATTTTTGTATAATGTGAAAAATGACATTACGCTGAAACTCGAATCAAACAAAATCCAGAATCGTGCAGCTTTGCTGGCTAGGTCCCCCTTTTGCTGCCAAAACAGCCCTGACCCCTCCAGATTTAGTCAACTAAATACGACAATCGCAGAAGACTAAAATGGGACTAAAACTAAAATGCCATTTTAATGCCGAATTTTCTGCCAAAAATTAACACACACACTATAAGTAAAATGGATACATTTTTCCACCCATCATATACTCAACTTGAGTTGCTGAGGTGTGTCGGGTTTACTTTACACAATGGGGTAAAGAGTGAAAAATCTGGGTCAGCTCTGCATAGAAGCCAATCAGCTTCCAGGTTATATTTTCAAAGCTTCATCGAACAATCTGGAGCTAGAAGCTGATTGGATACTATGCACAGTTGCACCAGATTTTGCACTCTCCTGGTTTAGTAAATCAACCCCACGGTGTCAGCAAGTTTCTTTATTTACCATTGAAGACCCCCCTCCCCCAATCTAACGCCAAATTATTTTACGTTCCCCCAAGGAGGGTGCAGCCGGTTAAGACTAAAGTGCTCCCGGGATGCTCAGGGGCATCCTGACCAATTCTTTTCAGCATTCGCTTTAGCATTCAAAAGCGATTTTCCATAATGAGATTGTAAAATCAATAATCAAGTTACCTTCTCCATTGCCAACGTATAGGATACATCCACTTCTGTCTGATAAACACCACAAGCCTGGAACGGTCTTCCAGCAGACACAGACAGCAATGAATGTATTCTATATATTGCAATCCCCTCCCTGCTCCGACAGGTAACATTATACCCCCAATGCAAATTCCCTGCTTCAGGAAAACCCACCGGAGGGATAAATTACACCCTGGGCCATGTCACACACATGATGTAATGCCTGTGTACACTTTAAGCCTGCAGTGACAATAATAGCAGCCTGGGGAATACATATGTACAGCTCCCAGGTTTATCTGTGCAGACTTATACACATTCATACATTGTATAGGTCACAACAGGTGCAAAACAAAAGTTGCAGCCAGCAATAAATTAAAATAAAATAGAAAGCGATCCTGTCCCCAGTACTTGCGCACAAAGGCGAATGCACAGTTGTTCTTACACACATACGTAAACAGCAATCGCACCACACATGAGGAGGTATCACCATACATGTCAGTGCAAAGTAAGAATACTAATGCCAGACTTCCTGAACATTTTTAAGTGATAAACTGTAAAGGCTTTTAAAGTGTTGGCTATGGAAAATGTCACGTAACGTCGTTTGTTTCATGCTCAATTTTAAAAAGTGTGCCATGTTTTGTATCTTTTTACTCAGCATAACATTATATTTTACCAACACATTGGGGGTCATTTACTAAAGGCAAATCCACTTTTCACTACAAGTGCACTTGGAAGTGCAGTCGCTGTAAATCTGAGGGGTAGATCTGAAATGAGGGGAAGCTCTGCTGATTTTATTATCCAATCATGTCCAAGCTGAAATGCAATTTTTTTTTTCCTTGCCTGTCCCCCTCGGATCTACAGTGACTGCACTTCCAATGGCACTTTCAGTGCAAATTCACTTTGCACAGTGGATTTGCCCTTCGTAATTAACCCCCCATTGGGTATTATATTGTATGTTTGCACTCAAATTCATTAAACAGTGTGTTTTCCCCAAAAATTACGTTTGAAAAACCGCTGTGCAAATACGGCGTAAAAAATAAATAACACCCACCATTTTATTCCCTAGGGCCTGTGAGATATATATATATATATAATTTGGGGGTTCTATGTAATTTTCAAGCAAAAACAGTGGATTTTACATGAGTGAAAAGTGTCAGAATTGGTCGGGGCTGAAGTGGTTCAAATACAACTAGCAATACATTACACTAACATGTAAAAATAGTAACATTCACAAATATGCAATGAGTTAGGTGTCGTCCACCTGGGGTGTACTGCAGCATATGTCTGTGGAGGGCTGTGTTTACCCACACAGGGGTGCACAGATGTCTCCTGGGATGCAGGAACACATCTGATGCTGCCAATATCACATCCATGTGGGTGTATGGACCCAAATAAAGACAGTGTAAGTTGAGTGACCCACATTGCGCTAGGGTTGCCGGTATTGGTGCCGATACCAGGCCTTTTCAGGGGTATCGGTACTCGTGCAAATGCACCAATACCCAAAACTGATACCTTCTGGCTCGGATCTTTCAGCGGGATTTCCCTGCCAACAGTTGTAAAGATATGAAGGCCGACAATTATTGGTCGTTAAAGTGGAGTTCCACCCATTTAAAAGTCGACAGCTACAAAAAGTGTGGCTGCTGACTTAATAATCAGACACTTACCTGTCCCAAGGCACACGGAGCCCTGCTCCTCTCAGCGGCATTGTTACTGTGGGGGCCTCAGAAGATTGCGAGAGGTGATCTTCCTTCCGGCGCCAGGGAGGAATTGGAAGCTGTATTCCCATAAAAACAGGGCACCCGCTCCTGCCCCCAAAAAATGACATGCCAAATGTTGCGTGTCAGGGGGTTACCTACATTTAAAGCAGAAGTTCAATTTTTGGGTAGAACTCCGCTTTAAGGAGCAGGTCCGCCGTGTCCTGAACAACCATATGAAATACACTCACAAAAAAAAAAACACACCCTGCCCTCACTTCCACCACCGATCCCCACCCTGTCCTTACTTACCCTCCCCACACTGCCCTCTTTTAACCTCCTACTCCCCTCACTTACCCTCCTACTGCTACTGCCCCCTCCCAACCCATCCTGTCCTCACTTACCCTCCTACTCCTTCCCCCTGCCCAACTCCCTACCTCCTAAACCACCCCTCTACCAACTCTTTCTAGGTGATAGGTATCTGTAATTGGTATTGGCAAGTATTTAAAAAAAAGTATTAGTACTCGTGCTTAGCGTTAAATAAAAAAAGGCATCGGTACACCCCTAATCCGCACAGATGTCAGATTGGAATTAGCGGCTGTGTTTCTTGCACCTGCTGCATCCCAATTGACATCAATGGGACTGTGTGCACAGGGATGCCCTGGACTCCCTTGCGGGTAAACACTGCCCTCTACAGGCATATCATGTAGTACACCCTGTGCGAATGAGGCCTTTAATAAAAATCCAGCTGCCTCCATCACGCAAAGCACATTTTCACAGGGTTATATGGTTAATGAATGTAAATCGAATTACACCATGAAGACACAGGTATGTAAATGTACAGTAAGGTTGATTTCACACAGGTGATCTGAACGTTGGTGACAAATCCCCAGGGTCATTAGGATACAGTCTGCCAGTTATGGAATCGCTCCCTCACTAGATGAGCCAGCAGGATGCCCAACCCCCCCCCCCCCCCCCTACAATCTGCTGTTTTCAGAAACTTCATCTCACTTCCTGTCCTAGATACAACAGAAGGTGACAAAAACCTATGTGTCACAGGTGTCCCCATTGAAGTGTTTCCCTCTATTTCTGTTCCAGGGACAACCTATGTGCTCCCCTTCATTCGGCCCCTGGGAACAAAGACAGGGAGCCCTGTGCTCACACAGGGAGGTGGGGGCAGGGCTGGACCACGATCCCATATTACATTATTATTATTTTGCTAAAGTGTATATCAAAGCAAAATGGACCACACTGCACATACCGGCTGTGATGCCCCATGCTGCCACATTAGTGGCATCCATTATAATGCTCTCACTGGCCAACGTGATCACATGACTTTGCTGACCAATGAGACGCGTTTTGTTCCCTCTGGGACAACTTACTCAGGTAGTAGGTTGGGCTCAGGCACAATGGCGGTCCCTAGATAAGACCCCTAGGGGTGTCCATACAGAAAGTGGCCTCTGGTGGGGATCAAGTAGTAGGAGGGGCTTTGTCAGATGACTATGGTCCCTCCTGGGAATCTCACTACAGATTGTGGTACCAGGAAGAACGGGGAGGTCCATGGCAGATGTCTATGGTCCCTCCTGGGAGTCTCACTACAGAACGGGGAGGTGCATGACAGATGTCTATGGTCCCTCCTGGGAGTCTCACTACAGATCGGAGTTGGCGTGCAATGTCAGTGGTCATAGAGGGGTTCCCTCTATGGTGTTACACTACACATGGTGGAGAGGGGATCAATTATTAGAGTGGTCCCTGGCAAATATTTGGGGTCCCTCTTCAGGGTGTGACACTATAGGTGGGGGGGGGGGGGCAGCTGAGTTAGTGTGAGAGGTCCCAAGCAGATATTTGGGGACCCTCCTCTGGTGTCCCCCTACAGGTGGAGGAAGGAGTTCAGGGGGGGTTTCTGGCAGAAGTCTGTTAGTCCCTCCTCTGGTGTCACCCTACAGGTGGGGGGGGGGTGTTCAGGTAGTAGGGAGTCTCTGGAAGATACTTGGGGTCCCCCTTAAGAATGTCACACCACAGGTGGGGGGAGTTCAGGTAGTAGGGGGTCCCTTCTCTGGTGTCACACTACATGTGAGGGAAGGGCTCAGGTAGTAGGGGCTCTCTTTCAGATATTTGGGGTCCCCTTTAGGATGTCACCCTACAGGTGGGGTGATCCAGGTAGAAGGGGGGGGTTCCTAGCAAATATTTGGGGTCCCCCTTTAGGATGTCACCCTACAGGTGGGTGGAGTTCAGGTAGTAGGGGAGTCTCTGCCGTAAGTCTAGGGGTCCCTCCTCTGGCATCACACTACAGGTGGGGGGGGTATTCAGGGTAGTAGGGGGATCCCTGGCATTTATTGTGGGTCCCCTTTAGGCTGTCACCCTACAGGGGGGGGGGGGGTATTCAGGTAGTAGGGGGTCCCTGACAGATATTCGAGTTCCCCCTTTAGAATGTCACCCTACAGGTGGGGGGACATCCAGGTAGTAGGGGACATCCTAGCGGATATTTGGGGTCCCCCTTTAGAATGTCACCCTACAGGTGGGGGTGATCCAGGTAGTAGGGGTTTTGAGGTCCCCTTTATGGTGTTCCTCCTTTGGTGTCCGCCTCCAGGTGTGTGTGCGGGGGGTTCCTTCTCCGGTGTCCCCGCTCCAGGCAGGGGAGGGGTGTGAAGTGACAGATGACATTACCCCTCGTCTCCCCCCCCGGCTCACCCTCCAGCAGGACCTCCTCCTCCAGCTCTTGCTGTTGTTGTATCCTCCCCCGGGCACCTCCGGCTGGATGAGGGTGACGGACATAAAGTCCCGGCGCTGCGGAGAGTACATGGCCGGCTGTGCTCTATCTGGTCCCCATGCCAGTCCTCCCCCAGGAAGGAGGAGCGAGGAGGAAAGGGCGGAGCGGGAACTACAGCCCGGGGCTGCGGCCTACCCCTGGCTGTAAACAAGCGCTGCCACGCGGGGGACACTGCGCATACTCAGTGGCTCGGAAAAGCCGAGGTAGGGCTGTCAGTGCTCCCGCGCCGCCATCTTTAGTAAGGGCGCCTGCCCTCAGCACTCATCATCATTTACAAGAGACCTTGGTGCTGACTCAGCCTTTTGGTGACGGTTATAATAATGATGGGAAATACAAGTTATTTATATTATAATGGATGAAAAAGAATTATTACATTCTCAATAACTGTAAGAAAAAAAAGACATTTGTTTTCTCTGTTGAACTTAACCACTTAAGCCCCGGACCAAAATGCAGCTAAAGGACCAGGCCCCTTTTTGCAAATTGGCACTGCGTCGCTTTAACTGACAATTGCACGGTCGTGGCTCCCAAACAAAATTGGCGTCCTTTTTTTCCCACAAATAGAGCTTTTATTTGGTGGTATTTGATCACCTCTGCGTTTTTTATTTTTTGCGCTATAAACAAAAATAGAGCGACAGTTTTAAAAAAAATGCAATGTTTTTTACTTTTTGCTATAATAAATATTCCCCAAAAATATATAAAAAATAATTTTTTTTCCTCAGTTTAGGCCGATACGTATTCTTCTCCCAATTTTTGGTAAAAAAAATCGCAATAAGCGTTTATCGGTTGGTTTGTGCAAAATTGATAGCGTTTACAAAATAGGGGATAGTTTTATTGCATTTTTTTTTTTTTTTTACTACTAATAGCGGCGATCAGCGATTTTTTTCATGACTGCGACATTATGGCGGACACTTCGGACAATTTTGACAAATTTTTAAGAAACAATTGTAATTTTCACAGCAAAAAATGCATTTAAATTGCATTGTTTATTGTGGAAATGACAGTTGCAGTTTGGGAGTTAACCACAGGGGGTGCTGATGGGGTTATGTGTTCCCTAATGTGTGTTTACAAATGTAGGGGGGTGTGGCTGTAGGTCTGACTTCATCGATTGTGTCCTCCTATAACAGGGATGACACGATCGATGCAGCCGCCACAGTGAAGCACGGGGACCGATTGCCGCACTCTAGCGGCGATCGGGTCCGCGAGTCCCGGTCCCGGAGCTTCGGACTGGGTAACGGGCGCGCGTCCGTGACCCACAGCTGGGTAGTAGTACAGGACGTACCTGTACGTGGATCTGGCCAGCCGTGCCATTCTGCCAATGTATATGTGCAGGAGGCGGTCCTTAAGTGGTTAAAGG
Organism: Rana kukunoris; assembly: GCA_029574335.1. Classification (NCBI taxonomy): domain Eukaryota; kingdom Metazoa; phylum Chordata; class Amphibia; order Anura; family Ranidae; genus Rana; species Rana kukunoris. The sequence continues at coordinate 156,940,591 of CM056057.1, forward strand.
AGTTGTAAAGGAAAACATTTTTTTGCCTAAAGTTAATGTCTGCAAGGTAGACAGACAGAATAGTGTAATGATCCTGTTAAAAAATGAGTAAATACCTATTCAATTCCTTCATTTATATCACCTCCGGTGTTCTAGTTTCTGTTCTCTCATTCACTTCCTGGTTTGCGGCGCTCGTTCATGTAAGAACCACATTTCCCAGTATGCATTGCGGCACGCCCAGTAATTCACACCTCCTTGAAGTCTCTAACAAGTAGAGAGCGTCCTGCCACACAGATGTAGTTCCCAGGAGGGGGCGAACACGTCACTGGACACCGCAGTAAAGCCTCCCTTCACAGTGGTCAGTAAAATCAGACAAGCAGTAAATGAACAGAACAGAGAAGAAATAGAGCAACTTCTGAGCAAAAACGAACAATGAGGAAGTGAAAAGAGGAATGTCTGCAGGTAAAGGATGCTTATTATGAAAAAAAAAAAATCCTTTACAACCCCTTTAAAGTAGAAATGCATCTGAGTGCCACAAACTGTAAAGACTATTTCATTTTTTTTTTTAATATTCAAAGCATACTCCTCGATCTGTCCATGTCACTATGCTTTATTTTGCTGAAAAATCATTTTGAAATACACGCCCATCTTGAGTAAGGGCAGATGATTCATGTAGCATTTACTTCTTGGAATCCATCTGTCCTTATCTCAGGCATGCATGAAGGATAGAGTGCTTAGCTGAAAAAAATTCTCCTTCCCTTCTGAAGACTCCTGGAATGTATAACATAATTTGCCCAGGCAAGAAACCAAGAAGTAACTGAAGAATTGTAAAAAATAAGTATAAATCAAGTAAACACGATATACTTTCCTATCTTTTTACTAATGCTAGCAGCATGATGATTGCAAATGTTCCTCCAGTATTTTTTGATAACATACTGCATTCATCTTGCCCTCAATTTTGACTACATTTCCTGTGCCTTTGTAGCTCATACATCCCTAAAAACATCAGGGATCCACCTCCGTGTTTCACAGTAGGGATGGTGGACCTTTCATCATAGGCCTTGTTGTCTCCTCTCCAAATGTAGCGTTTATGGCTGTGACGAAACATACATTCTGGTCTCATCCCTCCAAAAGTCTTTGTGCCAAAAGGTTGGAGGCTTGTCTCTGTGCTGTTTGGCGTATTGTAAGCTGGATACTTTGTGGCATTTGCGTAGTAATGGCTTTCTTCTGCCGATTTGACCATGTAGCTCAAATATGATGAAGTGAACATGCGTGAGGGCCGACCATTTTGCCTGACATTCTTTGAACTATTAAAATTTGATCTGTGCTCGTCCGAGCAACTAATACACTGCCCAAAAATAATTCTCTTGCCTTTGTGGCTGTGTGTGGTAAAGAGATGAGCTTGGGTGGGATATATTTTTATATATATATATATATATATATATATATATATACAGGGCTTTTTTTCAGGGGGAACTTGGGGGAACTCAGTTCCACCACCTCTGGCTCAGACCCTTTGGTGCCTGCTCACCACAATCACTTGTAAACACAGAAGTCTGGTTTCTGTGTTTACAAGTGACAGCTCTGCACTCTGTGTGTAACCCCCTGAACTCTACACTATGTATGTAATGCAATCCTGGTATTTAATGCCCTTTTAAGACACTTCTACTGTTTGTGAAATCTGAACGGGGTCGTGATTGAGTTCCTGCACCTATTTTCTGAGAAAAAAAGCTCTGTATATATATATATATATCTTTTGTGGCCCCATTGAATCCCTGAGCGCCGATCAGGAGCGTTATTTGTATATACTGTATTTATCGGCATATAACACGCACCTTCACTTTAAAAGGGAAGTTTCAGGAAAAAAATAACATTTTAAATAAAGAACTGTGAAGCAAAATAAGGGTCAGTGCCCATCTATGCAGCCTAATCAAAGACATGCTGGTAGGTAAATTAGATCTGTACAAAGACATGCTGGTAGGTAAATTGGATCTTGTCCAAATTGGCCCTATATATGTGTATATATGTGTGTATGACTGTGTGTCTCTAGCGTGTCAAGATCCTACAGGGTAAAATGACCGCACCAGCCAAGCAGACACTGGCTGGAAAAAGTGCCCAGAGGCGATTAAGTTTGCATGCGTAACGCTATACAAGTCATTCATTCATTCAATCAGTGTCCATCTGCAGCCTCACCGTTGCCATGAATGCAGCCTAATCAGTGCCCATTTGCAGCCTCACCATTGGCATGAATGCAGCCTGATCCATGCCAATCTGCAGCCTCACCATTGGCATGAATGCAGCCTGATCCATGCCAATCTGCAGCCTCGGAGGGGACAGGGAGGGGGTAGGACGAGTGCCAACAGATTACATACATGAGAATCTCCTGTTTACTTGGTGGCCTCTTTAATACAAAGTCCAATAAACAGTCGTCCAATGGCAGCCCAGGACTTCCTAGTACAGATGCTACTGAGTAAACAGGAAATTCTCCTGTATGTAATCTGATGGCGCTCATTCTTTCCCCACTGGAGTGGAGCAGATAAATACAGTATATATCTTTAGTGGCCCGGGGGTCCGCAAAAGATATATATATCCAAATTACCAGGGGGGCCACATTAAACCGGAACAAGGGCCGCAATCGCCCCCTGGGACGGACTTTGGACATGCCTGATGTAGCCCACTTTTCTTCAAGTGCCTCCTTATTGTTCATCACACCACATGTTTTCAGAGAGTCCTGTGTATCACCTGAAGTTATTTTCCTGACAGTTGTGGCTGAAACTTTAGTTGGTCTACCTGACCGTGGTTTGGTTTTACCAGAACCCCTAATTTTCCATGTCTTAAAATTCTGACAGGGTATGTAAACTAATGAGCACAACTGTAATTGTGAAGTGGAAGGAAAATGATAAATGGTTTTCTAAATCTTTTACAAATAAATACCTGCAAAGTGTGGCGTGCATTTGTATTTAGCCCCCCTTAGGCCCCTTTCACACTGAGGAGTTTTTCAGGCAATTTAGAGCTAAAAATAGCGCCTAAATACCGTCTGAAAAACTCCTGCCCAGCATTCTCAATGTGAAAGCCCGAGGGCTTTCACACTGAGGTGATGAGCTGGTGGGAGAGAAAAAAATCTCCTGCAAGCAGCATCTTTGGAGTGAGGGTAGCAGTGTGTATACCGCTCCTTCACCGCTCCTTCCCTTTTAAAACAATGGGAAACTGCGGTATTAACCCCTTTTCAGGCGCTAGCGGGGGTTAATACCGCACCGCTAGTGGCCGAATCCCGTGGCAATTCCGACGGTATAGCGCCGCTATATTATTTAAACTACAGAGGGCATACACCGGTCTATGGTGGGATTTTAAAGGCATTACTACAGATATGGTAAAAAATAATTTACTATATATATATATATTCTTCTCAATTACAGCTAGTTAATATATTTAACCGCATCCCACCCAGCCTATAGCAGAATGGCAGCCGGCTGTGGTTCAGTTATCCTGACTGGGTGTCATATGACGTCCAGCAGGATAACAGCCTCCGCCCATCTCAGCAATCGGTGGTGCGGTGTGTCAGTCCGACGGAGGATCTTTACCACATGATCAGCCATGTCCAATTATGGCTGATCACGATGTAAACAGGATGAGCCATTGATCGGCCTTTCCTCAATCACGTCTGAGGCCGTGTACACACGGCAGAGAACCTCGACGGGCAGAACACATCGTTCCGCCCGTCGAGGTTCTCTGCCGGCCGTCGAAATCGGCGACCCGCTGTTACAGTCACGTTATTTTCTAGATATACTTAACGGAGTTCCAGCTAGAGAGGTTTCTCAGCATAAACCACAACCGCACTCTCTTGTATGAACAGAAAGTTAAGGGTTTATTTCATCACAACCTCTATATGGAAACCAACCAAAAAGGGAGCGAACTCAGTTAAATCATAAGCAGGCATAGATATGGCAAGTTTAGATTAAATGGTACATCAAGCTAATAGTTAGTATGGTATGACCCTATAGGTTCGGACCATGAGTAGTTGGTCATCAAGTATTGTATTCAACCACAGTTCATATACAAAGCATGTATGTTTAAACAGTCAGAGAGCTCTAGTAATGAACATTAGGCTCAAGTCATAGTATTCAACCAAAGCAAACTTCTGACAGCACTAGCCTGGTTGTAGTGACAGTCTAATACTCAGAATACTTGCGGTTCAGATGTCTTGGAGTGTCAGCTCCTATCCCGAGTAGAGAACTGCAGCAGGGTGGATCCAAGCAACAAAATACTGGAGCTGGGTAAATGCAGGCTTGATGGGATTAGTGCAAGGTTCCTGGTAGCAGGGTTCTGAGGAATGGAAGCTTGCTGACTTCTGTGGGAAGTGGGGTTCCACCCAGTTGCTCAGTTAGTGGACCAGGCTGTAACAGGTGGCATGCTCTGAGGGGTCCCAGGTGACGGCAGGTGCCCAACAAAATAGTGGAACACACTGCCGTCATTCCTAGGGCTTTAAATAGTGCGCGCGGCGCGGGAGAATGTGTAGCACGCTGGGGCGCACTTCCGCGTTCCAGCGTGGAACGCAAAACAGTGCGCACCGGAAGTGATGCGCATGTTTCACTGCGGATGTCTGGGGAGGAGAGAAGCGCCGAGGAGAGAGGGAAAGGAACGCCAGTGGCGTTACATACTCCCCTCCTCAAGGGGGCACCTATAGTGCTCTTTGTCGGACATGGTCGGTTAGGGTACCTACGATGGAATAGTTTGATGAGGCGGGGAGCATGGAGGTGTGAAGTGTCTTCCCAGGAGTCTTCGAGTTGACTGTAACCTTTCCAGCGTATCAAGTACTGGAAAGTAGACCCCCTTCTCCTACAATCCAAAATTTTCTCAACTTCATATTCAGTTTCACCCAAAATATCAACTGGAGGTGGAGGAGCTGAATCCCTGTTGGGGAATGGGTTTGGTACAAATGGTTTTAGAAGTGAAACATGGAAGGAGGGATGGATTTTCCATTCAGTTGGTAAAGTTAGTTTGACTGCGTTAGGATTTATCACATGTGATATTGGAAAAGGGCCAGTGAATTGTCTGCCGAGTTTCTTGGAGGGTATTTTGAGACGTAAATTTTTGGTGGATAACCAAACAAAGTCTCCTACCTTGTAGACAGGTGGTTTTGATCTGTGAGCATCATAATAGCGTTTTTGTCGTTTCTGAGCAGCTTCTAAGTTATTATGAAGAATTCGCAGAGTGTCCTTTAGGGTTGAAAGGTATTGTCTTACAGCAGGAACTTTGTTTGAAAGGACAGTGGAAGGTATACTTTGTGGGTGATAACCATAATTTGCAAAAAATGGTGAAAATCGGGACGAAGAACTGGTGGCATTATTGTATGAGAATTCAGCATGGGGAAGCAGATGGTACCAATCATCCAGAACTTAGAGATGAACTGAGATCCTCGATCAGAAATGATTTGAGAAGGAAGGCCATGTAGTCTGATGACATTATTGATGAAAGCTGTTGCTGTTTCAGATGAAGTTGGTAAATCTTTTAAAGGAATGAAGTGTGCCATTTTTGTGAGTAAATCGACTGTGACCATGATAGTATTTGAGCCGTTTGAGCGAGGAAGATCAACTATAAAGTCCATCGAGATGACCTCCCAGGGGCGGTTTGGTATTGGAATGGAGGATAGGAGACCAAAAGGAGGTTTTCTTGAGTGTTTATTACTAGCACAGATGAGGCAGGAATTTACGTAATCATGGACCATTTTGGCCATATGGGGCCACCAATAATCTCTTTTAAGGAGGTGTATTGTCTTATGGATACCCGGGTGGCCAGCTAGTGGGGAGTCGTGTAGATGTTTAAGAAGCGTCAGTTGTAGGCTGGGAGGAACATATAATTTATTCTTAAAAGTATATGTACCATCAGATTGCCTTGAGGTTCCTTTCAGGGCCAGATTAAGAACATCATGGGCCTGGTGCTGAGGATTTTGGTGGGGCCTTTTATAAATAATAAATAAATGCGTGAGAATCACAGCGCAGCAATGGAGGGCCCAGTCTGAAAATTTAAGTGTACCCTAATGTGCTAATATGCTGTGCATACTTGTACATTGTGGCATAACCTACCCCAGGGCCTCTAAAAAGTAGTAATGTCAGGAAAGTTTACTACCACTTTATTATCCCAGGATCATCCCAGAAACCTCTCATGGGGCCCCCTACTGACCCAGTGGCCCTTGGGCAGTGCATAAGTGCATAGTTGCCAACATTTAAAAAATATTTTCAGGGACACTTTTTTTCACAAGTGCTATATTTAGAGTAGCTGAGATCCCCTATGTTCCTCTGTACATCACAGTAGTAATCACAAAATTAAATACGTTCTAGTAACAGAACAAATATGAGAACTGAGATTTCCTTTAGTTGAACTAACAAAAGTGTGTCCATTCTAGAGCTGGTAACATTGAGGGTATTCAGTATCATTTTAAAGAACTGTTTTTGTGGGTAAGCGACATAGGGGAGGAGTATGGACCGTATATAAGTGGGAAGTATGTGCAGGTGAGTGAGAGGAATGTGGAGGGTCTAACATTGGGCACTATGTACAGGAGAAGAGTGCAAAGGGTACAGCAAAAGGCACAATGTACAGGAGAGAAGTGTGGAGGGGATGACAGTGGGCATCATGTACAGGAGAGAATCATGGAGGGTACAACAGTGGGCAGTATGTACAGGAGAGAAGTGTATGACAGCAGGCACCATGTACAGGAGAGGAGTGTGGAGGGTATGACAGTGGGCACTATGTACAGGAGAGGAGTGTGGAGGGTATGACAATGGGCAGTATGTACAGGAGAGGAATGTGGAGGGTATGACAGTGGGCAGTATGTACAGGAGAGAAGTGTATGACAGCAGGTACTAATGTACAGGAGAGGAGTGTGGAGGGTACGACAATGGGCAGTATGTACAGGAGAGGAGTGTGGACGGTATGATAGTGGGCACTATGTATAGGAGAGGAGTGTGGAGGGTATAACAGTGGGCAGTATGTACAGGAGAGGAGTGTGAAGGGTATGACAGTGGGCAGTTTGTACAGGAGAGGAGTGTGAAGAGTATGACAGTGGGCAGTATGTACAGGAGGAGTGTGGGGGTATGACAGAGGGTAGTATGTACCAGAGAGAAGTGTGGAGGGTATGATGGGGCAGTATGTACAGGAGAGAAGTATGGAGGGTATGACAGTGGGCAGTATGTACAAGAGAGGAATAGGGATGGTATGATAGTGGGCACTATGTATAGGAGAGGAGTGTGGAGGGTGCAACAGTAGGAAGTATGTACAGAAGAGGAGTCTATGACAGCAGGCACTATATATAGGAGAGGAGTGTGGAGGGTATGACAGTGGGCACTATGTACAGGAGAGGAGTGTGGAGAGTATGACAGTGGGCACTATATATAGGAGAAGAGTGTGGAGGGTATGACAGTGGGCACTATGTACAGGAGAGGAGTGTGGAGGATATGACAGTGGGCACAATGTATAGGAGTGGAAGGATGTTTAGGGACTGCGTAGTGGTTAAGCGGGTCATACATGAATTGAAATTACACCAATTATGCAGAGACCAGCCATAGTCAATCTATGTATGGGCTAGCTGGTTTTACACAAGTCAATCTATTAATCGACTTGAGTACAACCAGCCTGTTTTTCCAAAAACAATCAGTGCTGCCAGCTATAGATAGCAACACTGATTATTGTACTCACTGGCAGAACACAATAACACTACAGGAGTGATTCCCCCATCTACAGGTCAGCAGGTGAGAAGGTGTGTGGAGACAGGCTGGGGAGAGATACCAGTCAGTGGCTGGGTAGGCACTGGCTAGTATCAGAGCCAGATACACACAGGTAACATACGTCGCGATCGTTAGAGCGAGAGCAATAATTCTAGCACTAGACCTCCTCTGTAACTCTAAACATGTAACCTAAAAAATGTTTAAAGCATCGCTTAGGATACCAAAAAAAAAAAACAATTGTGCTAACTTTAATGTTTTTTTTAATGTATGAAACAGTTTATTTCCAAAAAAAACATGTTTGAAAAATTACTGCGCAAATACAGTACCGTGCTAGAGCTGCACAATTAATCGTTAAAATTGTGATCTTGATTCAACCCCCCTGACATCTCCAATGCAGAGTTTGCTGATTCTTTCATATAACAAGTGGAGAGACTTTCAGCTGTCAAAAGAAAATATCTGGACAGTCTGCCAAGTTCTTAGCAGGAAACATTGGCCCAGATTCACAGAGCAATTACGCCTGTCTAACTGGTGTTAGACAGGAGTAATTTCAAATTTCGCGCGCCATATCACTAGTTTGAATCCTCAAACCATGATACGGCGGCTTCGGGCTTCGATCCGAGAGGCTTACGTCTTCGTAAGCCTTCGGATCTACGCTGCGATATGTTTGCGGCCGCTGGGAGGAGTTTGCGTCGTTTTCATGTGTCGGGGTATGCAAATTAGTTTTTACGGCGATCCACGAAGGTACGAGTGTCCCTCGCAATCGCCTACGTCATTTTTTGGCTACGTAATGTTAGAGGAGCTTTTTGCTGGTCTAACAGTGCGTAACCCATGTAAAGTATGGCCGTCGTTCCCGCGTCGATTAGAAAATATATATTTTTTTTAACGTAACTCGTTCGGGAATAGGAATGTACGTAAACGACGCTACTACGACGTGACGACGTGTTTTCGCGCAATGCACGGCGGGAAATTTGCGAACGGAGCATGCGCAGTTCGATCGCCGCGGGAACGCGCCTACTTTAAATGCTTCACGCCCCCTACTCGCGCAGATGGATTGCGACGGGAGAAATACACTACGCCGCCGTCGTTTACTGGACAAAATCTACCTGAATTCCACGTAGAGCCAGGTAAAAAACGGCGGCGTAGTGTATTTCTGATACTCTACGAGAATCTAATTCTCTGTGAATCTGCCCCATTGTAACTAACGCTTTCTTCTTATATCAAAGGGATAAACTTCTGTGTGTAAAGAAAATATCCGACTGTCTGCCAAGTTTGTAAACAACATGAAACATTGTAACCAACTTCCTTCTTAGATCAAACTTCTGTGTGTAAATGCAAGAAATGTAACCACTTAAAGTCCAACACTTGTTTAAGTTAAAAACCAATATTTTTTGCTAGAAAATTACTTGGAACCGCCAAACATTATATATATTTTAGCAGAGACAAAGATGGCAATTGCTGCAATATTTTATGTCACACTGCATTTGCCCACTTCATTGAATAATAAAAACAAAACAGTAAAGTTAGCCCATTTTTTTTTCATTTTAATGTGAAAGATGATGTTATGCCGTACGAATCGTGAGAGAATCGTGATCTATCTTGTAAGCAAAAAAATTGCAGTTGTCGTTTTAGCCAGAATCGTGCAGCTCTATACCGTGCAACATAAAAAGTTGCAAAGACCACCATAGAGTCATTTTCTAGCAAAAAACAAATCATGATTTTTTTTTCTCAGTCTGCTGCAGTGTGTCAGCTTGTATTTATAATGGCTGCTCTGTATGTAGCTTCTGACAGGCTGTGCAAGCAGGCCCGTATCTCCGGAACCATAAATGATAGCCATCCCATATTTTGACCGGTTGTGGGGTAGGTCTTCAACTGACTACCCCCCAAATGTGAGGTTTCTGTGACCTCTGGTCATCGAGCTACAACCCCCGAAGTCGATCTAAAAAAAAAAAAAAAAAACTTTTTTTTTTTTGGGGGGCAAATGGGCCTATCTTGAGAAAGGGGCCTGGAGCTGCAGCTCCATCAGCCCCTCTGTTAATCCGGCCCTGGTTCCTTTAGGTAGAGAGGTTAGAGAGATTAATTCTCGAAAGAAAGAGGCTACTCCAATAAATCGGTTAGAGGGAATGATAGAAGAAGGAGGACTTTCAATGATGTCTTCTTCATTGATCCGGGACAAGGAATCAGCCTTTAAATTCTGGGTCCCTGGTCTATAAGATATAAGGAAATCGAATCTATCAAAGAACAAGCTCCACCTAACCTGACGGGCAGAGAGAGTCTTGCAGGCCTTTAAGTGTTGTAAATTGCGATGATCAGTGAGAATCATTACAGGGTGCGTAGATCCTTCTAGGAGATGCCTCCAGTTTGCTAAGGCATCTCTTATTGCCAGAAGCTCCTTCTCACCGATAGTGTAATTCCTCTCTGCAGAATTTAAAGTTCTGGAGTAGAATGCGACTGGGTGTAGAGGTTCAGATAGGTTAGCTTGCTGTGAAAGGACGGCACCTAAAGCGAAGTGGGATGCATCCACTTCTAGTGTGAAATGACATTGTGGGTCAGGTAGTTGGAGAATAGGAGCAGAGGTGTAGGAGACTTTGAGTGCATCGAAAGACTTCTGCGCTTGTATTGTCCAGGTGAAAGGTGTTTTTTTTACTAGTTAGTGCATTCAGAGGTTTTACAATTTCTGAGAAATTCTTGATAAATTTGCGGTAATAATTTGAGAAACCAAGAAATCGCTGCAAGGCCTTTCTGGACTGGGGAATAGGCCAAGAGAGGATGCATTCAACTTTAGAGCGATCCATCTGAATCCCATCGGGAGTAATCTGATAGCCGAGAAATTAGATACTGGTTTGGTTGAATACACACTTCTCCAGCTTAACGTATAAGCGGTGTGTTCTAAGCCTTGATAGTACCCAACGTACGTGTTTGATATGTTCATCAAGATTGTCTGAGAAAATCAAAATGTCATCAAGATAAATTACTACGCAAATGTCTAGCAAGTCCCGGAAAATATCTTTAATGAACCTTTGAAAAGTTGCGGGGGCATTGCACAAGGCGAAGGGCATAACCATATACTCGAATAGGCCATAGCGGGTCTTGAAAGCGGTTTTCCATTCGTCCCCGGAACGAATTCTAATTAAATTATAAGCGCCCCTAAGATCTAATTTTGTAAAGATTTTGGAGGTCTGGAGGCGTTCTATGAGCTCCGGAATGAGAGGTAAAGGATACCGATTTTTTATTGTGATATTATTGAGGGACCTGTAGTCAATAATAGGGCGAAGTGACCCGTCCTTATTCTTTACAAAAAACATTGCGGCGCTTGTCGGGGAAGTGGATGGCCTAATGAAACCCTTCCTCAGATTGTCATCGAGGTAGTCCTTGAGATGGACAAGCTCCGGTTGGGAGAGGGGATAAATTTGCGCGGTCGGCAGGGGGAAGTCTGGGATGAGGTCAATCGGGCAGTCATATATGCGATGAGGGGGGAGTATATCCGCATTAGTCTTACTGAAAACATTGGAGAAATCATTTAAGTAGGAAGGGAGAGTATTGTCTTGTTCAGTGGTCAAAAGTAAATTATATACAGGGTAACAGGTATGTTCACAAAATGAGGAATCAAGAATAATTGAGTTACTAAGCCAGTGGAAAGTTGGTTGGTGAAGAAGTATCCAAGGTAAGCCTAAAACTATAGGGAAAGTGGGTGAATGAATGATATCAAACACCAGGGTTTCTGCATGACCATTGCCACAGGTGACCAACAAAGGTGAAGTTTGAGTGTGTACAGGCCCATATGAGGAAGTAGAGCCATCAATAAAAGTGACAGACAACGGATGTTGCTTAAACACACTTGGGATTTTATTTGAATTCACAAAATCTGTATCAATGAAATTGCCACAGGCACCGGTGTCAATCATCGCATCAATGGTAGTTCTATCTTGGTCCCACTGTAAAGTAAGCGTAAGAAAAACATAATTACTAGTGGAAGTTCGGGGGACAGCAATCTTATTAATGCTACGCAGGTTACCTTCAGACCTCCTCTTAAGGAGTGGGCAAGTAGAGACAATGTGGTCAGGCGCAGAGCAGTAAAGACACAGATTTTGGGCTCTGCATCTTTGTTTTTCCTCTGGGGATAGTGGGCCTTTGATTGCTGCGACCTCCATTGGAACCTCCTTTGGTGGGGACCTGGACCTTCTGGGAGGTGTAGGCTGATATGAATTAAGTCGCTCGGCCTTCCTCTCTCTGAGTCTACGGTCAATGGAGAGGGAGAGGTGCATGAGATCCTCCATAGTATTGGGAATTTCAACTCGAGCTAGTTCATCTTTCATTGGTTCTGAGAGTCCGAGACAAAATTGATTTCTGAGAGAAATGTCGGTCCACATAGTATCACGGCACCAGCACTTAAATTCAGAGATGTAATCCTCTACTGGTCTTTTACCTTGTTTAAGGTTTCTGATGGTGTTCTCAGCTGTAAGTTGTTTGTTAGGGTCCTCATAAAGGAGCGACATTTCATCTAGAAAAGTGTTAAAGGTTCCGAGTAGGTCTCCATGTTCCTCAACATAGGTATCGGCCCAAACTCTAGGTTCCCCTTTGAGGTAGGATATTAACGTAAGAATTCTTATTCTGTCAGAATGGTAGGTTCGGGGGCGTAGCTCGAACATAAGACGGCAAGAACTAATAAATTGATGGAAATATTTCCTGTCACCTGAAAAGGGTTCGGGAACGCAGACCTTGGGTTCAGGTCTATCCCTTGGTTGAGCAACATTATGATTCCGGAGTGCCTCGTTTTCTAAACGGAGGTCGTTCACTGTGTTGGTAAGAGTGTCCACTCGCTGTGACAGTCCTACCAGATGGTTGGCAAGTTCCGCTGGATCCATTAGGTTATGTTTAGGTTCCACTATTATGTTACAGTCACGTTATTTTCTAGATAAACTTAACGGAGTTCCAGCTAGAGAGGTTTCTCAGCATAAACCACAACCGCACTCTCTTGTATGAACAGAAAGTTAAGGGTTTATTTCATCACAACCTCTATATGGAAACCAACCAAAAAGGGAGCGAACTCAGTTAAATCATAAGCAGGCATAGATATGGCAAGTTTAGATTAAATGGTACATCAAGCTAATAGTTAGTATGGTATGACCCTATAGGTTCGGACCATGAGTAGTTGGTCATCAAGTATTGTATTCAACCACAGTTCATATACAAAGCATGTATGTTTAAACAGTCAGAGAGCTCTAGTAATGAACATTAGGCCCAAGTCATAGTATTCAACCAAAGCAAACTTCTGACAGCACTAGCCTGGTTGTAGTGACAGTCTAATACTCAGAATACTTGCGGTTCAGATGTCTTGGAGTGTCAGCTCCTATCCCGAGTAGAGAACTGCAGCAGGGTGGATCCAAGCAACAAAATACTGGAGCTGGGTAAATGCAGGCTTGATGGGATTAGTGCAAGGTTCCTGGTAGCAGGGTTCTGAGGAATGGAAGCTTGCTGACTTCTGTGGGAAGTGGGGTTCCACCCAGTTGCTCAGTTAGTGGACCAGGCTGTAACAGGTGGCATGCTCTGAGGGGTCCCAGGTGACGGCAGGTGCCCAACAAAATAGTGGAACACACTGCCGTCATTCCTAGGGCTTTAAATAGTGTGCACGGCGCGGGAGAACGTGCAGCACGCTGGGGCGCACTTCCGCGTTCCAGCGTGGAACGCAAAACAGTGCGCACCGGAAGTGATGCGCATGTTTCACTGCGGATGTCTGGGGAGGAGAGAAGCGCCAAAGAGAGAGGGAAAGGAACGCCAGTGGCGTTACACCCGCCCGTCGGGAATGGCAACCAGCCATTCATCCAGGCGGGCCGTCAAGCAAAAAGAGAGCGTGCGGGCGGGGCGAGCCAGGAGCGTACACACACCGCCGAGGTCCTCGCTGGAATGCAGCTTCCAGCGAGGTTCTCGCTGGTTTCCAGCGAGAACCTCGGTCGTGTGTACGCCGCCTTACAGATGCGAGTAGAGGTGAGCCAATCGATTGCTCTCCTGACAGGGGGGGTCAGTGCTGATTGTTTTTTTTAGCGCAGCCCCCCCTCGGATGCCCTTCCAAGACCACCAGGGATGGGCACCCACACTGGACCACCAGGTATGCCACCCTAGACCACCAGGGATATGCCAATCAGTGCTCAGGCACGTAGTACGTAGGGAATAGCGGTCCCCAGATGAAGGCATTTTGCCGTAACGCGTAGGGAATAGCGGACGCCAGGAGTGACGTGAGAACTCGGCCCTTGCCATATATGTTTTTTGCTGTTTACCTTTTATTTTGTGTAAGGAGATTTTATATTGAATAAATTGTGCGTTGTTTTACCATACTACACCATTGGAGGTTTGTCTCTCCTTTGTCTCTCTGAGTGCTATATAGATTGCAGATACTCGGTGAAGGCTTGGAGAATAGACGAATAGAAGTATATCATACACCGGAGATGTCTATGAGTTTGATATTATGCGAATATCCGTCTCAGTGAGGTGAGAGGCTTGTGAGACTATTCTCCACGGATTGACACTGGCACTTTATATGGTGATATTGGATGAATCACATATCTACTTTGATGTGCACTACAGCTCACTGAATGCATGTGTGAGCTCACTGATGGACTCTCATTTTCATATATTTATTTCTATTCATGCTGATATGTATGCTGACATTTATGTATTTATTTGTTTATGATCACGGAGTGTTTGGTTTAGGGTAGCGCTGATCACTTTAACACTTTTTAATACCACCCATCAGTGATGTCTACCAGTGCTGCCTATCAGTGCCACCTCATTGGTGCCGCTTTATCAGTGCCCATCAGTTCCGCCTTATCAGTGCACATCAGTGAAGGAGAAAACGTACTTTATTTACAAAATTTTAAAACAAAAACAAAAGAAAACCTTTTTTTTTTTTTGGCCCTTTTTTTTGTTTAGCAAAAAATAAAAACCACAGAGGTGATCAAATACCACCAAAATAAAGCTCTATTTGCGGGAACAAGATGATAAAAATTCTGTTTGTATACAGTGTAGCATGACCGCGCAATTGTCATTTAAACAGCGACAGAGCTGAAAGCTGAAAATTGGCTTGGGCAGGAAGGGGGTGTTAGTGCATGGTATTAAAGTGGTTGCACTGAAAGCCAAAGCTAAAGAGAATTTTACATCAATATACTATTGGTTAATTTGTTCCTTTTGTAGACCGATAACATCTGAAGGTCACACTGGTTCAACAATTCAAGCCTTGCTACTAATTCGATAGGTAAAATTACCACCAAGTAGTACCTCTTGACCAAATAGCAATGTTAAATACATTGCTATTTGGTCAAGAGGTACTACTTGGCGGAAAAAAACATTTTGTGATGGTTTGCCTTAAATAAATTTTAAGGCAAACCATCACAAAATGTTTATTCCTGACACAGCATGACAGCATATACGTATGGGAAGGCTCCGCCTCCCTGCCCAATCAGGACCGGTTATACTATAAAAGTAGGTCTCCTCCCCTACCCCAGCATTCTCTGTTTTTTCCTTCACTGCTACAGGCGGTTATACTACTGCTAAAGAAAGCAGGAATTTTTATTTTTCCCTCACCTGGCCGGACACTTCCCGCCAAGCCGCACAGGTTCATAGCCTCTCCTGTGACGAAGCTCCCCGCTGTACAGGCAGACCTGAATGCCTATATGGGGGAGGCCTCACCCCAGCAGGATCCAGGAAGATGGGGGTGAAGGCATATGGTCTCTAGGGATTGCTCATTTATCATGACGCCATGTATGGACATTCATTGGACTTTGGACATGAAGCATGCAGGTGGTAAGGCACCACATGGTGCACACAATTCTATTCAGTTACTGCTACAAGTATAGGCAAGCATGTGGTTAAACTTGCATTACTGAAGGGCTGTGGTTGTGTCTGCAATACTGCTAATGATGATAGCAGGTGCTGTGCTGGGCTGAAGCCTTCCATTTAACTGAATAAGCCTGGCTCTACAGTCTTGATTTATTTCCTGCAGGTTTGTGGTTAATTTGCATTTCTGAAAAGCATATATCACACATGTGAATGTAACTGGATGTCTGTAGTGTCACTCTGTTTACTAATATTAAACAGACTATAGGATGTGTTTGCAGCATTGCTGAAGTTTGAACTGATATCAGGTGATATTGAGAGCCCTTTCAGGTTAGTGCAGGGATTGGGCCTGCAGTAGGGGCTCACTGTGTATGAAAGTTTGGTCTCCTCTGGTAGGTTTAACTTGCTAGTGCTAATGTCATAGGATCATTAATTTGTGCTGCATTCCTGTGATTACATTAACTCCACACTAGGTAAGGCTGTGATGTGTTTACTTCAATGCATTTACATGTTGACCTTGGTGCTAAAATGTCAGGATCTGTTTAGTCACACTCCTTAGTACTTGTTAGCAATAGGTAATTGCTTGTGTTATTTGGGGTACCCCACTGAAAGATATGGGGTTTGTAGTGGTTACTATTTATGGGAAAATAATCCCAGGCATCTGTGAACCAGTAGCAATCAGCCTTCCTAGAGACCAGCAACTCTGAATAAAGGTGAGGGCAGGTAAGTATATGCTATATCCTAAAAGAGTGCACATTATGGGCATAATGAGTGTACATCTCAAGCCCTCAACACCAAACACCAGTCTACCTGCTTCTGTGACAAGGGACAGATCCTCTTCAACCCTGAAAAAATCCCACTATGTAGCTAACTGCCAGAAATCGCTACAGGAATCATAGTGGTCGGGCGTAACTGGTGTGACGGCCAGAATGCAAAACAAGGTTGCAGGCCAAAGACAGTGACAAAGGGGCAGAGACTGAGAAGGCCTACAGTCACTAATGGTTCCATACCAAGCCTAATCAAACAACTGTGCTTGTTTAAAGGCAACCTCTACCTGAGAGCTTGCTTATGGAAAATCGCTCTGACTAGTTGGCATATCAGAAGCAAGAGACGGCGACTTAACCCCGTCCAAACTGACTGTGTGGAACTCAGGTACTAAGCTATTCAAGCAAAATCAGCTAAAGGGTACCTCTGCCTCTAGAGCATGAATGAATGAAAACTTATATAGCACGGCACATGCGAATTAAATCGCCTCTGGCGCTTGTTGTTCCTGTCTCCTTTTGTGGCCAGTGAACCCGTATGGCCCCTCCCACAAGTGAACACATGCCGCTTTTAGTCAGAGTGGTGACTGTTAAAGTCGGATCTGGCAATATCTAGAAGGATATGTTAATCACCAAAGACCAGAGGATAGCCAAAAGATGGACAAGTTAAACGTGGGAGAACTATGGCGGAGAATAAAGAATCGATAATCTTTATTAGCCTAAACCCAAGTCGCCCAATAGGGTCAGCTGACAGTTGGATGTAAAGTTAAGCGAAGGATCCGTGAGACCTGTGCATTAGGAAGCCAATGGAATTGTTTTCATTCCTCTACCAATTCATTGCATTCCCTCCATGATGCATCAGAGCACAAGGGCTATGATTACATGGGCGTTGGTCATAGTAAAACTTGAATAACAAGAGGTCCAAAGGATGGCAGAGGCCATCGTGGCAATTAATCTCTCCAGTCGTCAGTAAAGCCTGACCTCCACAAATCCTACTCCAGGATTTTTAAGGAGTATTGTTCATAGCAGTGCTGCGACTTCAAGGTAGTCCCTACACTACGTTTGAACCCACTGTGGTCTAACTGGGGGCCGTGGACGTCAAGAATACACAGGCATTGATTCAAGACGCATAGGAATCGCA
This sequence comes from Rana kukunoris, assembly GCA_029574335.1. Taxonomy (NCBI): domain Eukaryota; kingdom Metazoa; phylum Chordata; class Amphibia; order Anura; family Ranidae; genus Rana; species Rana kukunoris. The sequence continues at coordinate 156,958,020 of CM056057.1, forward strand.
GTAAAATCGCACAATTTAATGCCGTAATACTGAAAACCTAGTCCATTAAGTCCAACCTGGTGGTGTGATAGGGGTAGTTACCTTGGTATACCCTGTATGTTGTGGTCATTCAGGCCGACTTGCGGGCACAAGGACTACTGGTAAGTCTTGTTTGAACAGCAAAGTGAGTAACTTGTATAGCGCTGACAAATGCGAACCGAATCGCCTCAAGGCGCTTTGTATCGTGAGTCGTGCTGATACTTCAGAAGAGTTGTGGCACAATGGCTTCCAAGTTCTGGGAAAGGTCCCAGTACAGACTCTAATCAAGTCAGGAGGAGCCATCATCGAGAGACAAACTAGTCTCATTGCAGTAATCGCCTACTGGAAGGTAATTCTGAATGGGAAAAAGTTAATGAACAAAGATTAAGTTACACTCAGAGAAACAGTGTAAGTATCCCATTTGAACAGAGGCTCTTTCCTATTGGTTGCATCCCACGATCGCAAAAGCGATGAAGTACCCTGTAATAACCCATGTGGTCCGAGGGGGGGCCCAAGCAGGGTTGACAACTGTATTAACTTTAGTAAAGAGAGACTTACTTCCCACGTGAGAAACGATGACTCCACAGTGGAGAAAAATCCCCGATTGGGGAGGTAGCTAAGCTGATCTTTCAGCATACCAATCATCACAAGTTGTCACTCGGGGGGTAGTCATGCCAATGAAGGACAAGGTGTCCAAAAGCCAGAGCTACAGCGGTTGCAGACTAAAGTCTTGCGGAAACACAACAGAGGGAGCCTCAACTATGCTGAAAGGACTCGGCAAAATGGAGAAGGCCTAGCCTTGCTGGCAAGAAGGAATGCAAAACTAGTCAACTTCTGTCAGAGGTATCTCCCAGCATGTTAGGATTTTCTAGAACTTACAGCCAGAGGGCGTAAGATACAAAAGCCGTTGGATGACATGGGACAGTCTCAAACAAGACAGTCAAGGGATCGGCAACGAGCAAGGCTATCAAGTTATTGGTCTGACCGTAACCTGGGTGGCTTCCCAGAGGTAGAAGCAGATAAACTAAGGACAGCCAGCTGGGTTGGCAGATTATCCAATACGTATATATTTAACAAACCTAAGAGTCTCCAGGAGGCCTATCCGGATTTGCAGCCGTTCGGTGGTGATGATGATAATTACCCTGTAGCTTGCAGGCAATGATGCCCGCGGGTACAGTCTCAGATCTGAGAACTCCCTATTCTCCTTCCTGAGATTCAACACCTCATACAGCGTGCCAACGGTATCTTCCAAATTCATACAAATTATATCGAGATACAGGAGACCAAGATGTGGAGGTCTCACCGTTTAGTGTTGAAATCTAATGGAGGTCAGAGTGTCTACTCCAGACTTCAAGTACCTTAGCTAAGAAAAGAACCTACAGAATTTAAAGGATGGAATTCTCTGTTCCTTAATGGAAGGAATGAATTGTATACAAGAGAGCCTACAGATGGCATGAAAGGATACTGAAACGCAGTCGTATCTATTCTTCACTCTCTGGGTTGCATATCCCAGCAACCAAGTCCGAAAGACTTAGACAGGTTATTCTTTCCCCCATGGGGTCTTCCAAATAGTGTGAGACACATTATCTCACTCTCCATTTAGAGGGACAAAACATCCTAAGTATGGCCAGGAACATGGGAATAAGTATTCCTTTTGGCAAATACAGTAGGTAAAGTAGATCTAGAAGAATCTCAAACATCCAAGTGTCAAACCATAAACTACCTTGTTGCTGAAATGATCAGGCAAAATGGCTCTAGTCTCTTCCTCAACACTAGACAAAGGTTGGTATCTTGGCAACCTGAGTTAGAACATCATCATCCTTTTGGCAGATCCAAACGGAAGTGTTGGAAGTTCCACAAACTTGGAAAAGAGATTCAAGGTTGAAGAGACATAGAATTGGCCCTTCTTCTAGGAGAAAAACGATAAACTCATCAAGCCTAATGGCATCGGAAAGGGACAATCCCGCTGTCCAACGAAGACCATCGCAGTTGTACGGATACAATTAGTCAAAACCTAGATGGAGAGGACAAGTCCATCAGATGAGGGCAGAGACAGCTCCTCCAAGCCGGTGATGCATCCATTGACGGAACTCCAAAATAGTTCCTCCAGAGTTAATATCTAAACTACGACCTGGTCTACATTCAACATGTTGGGGGTCCATTCTGGCGGACCCAGCAGTCGTAACTACAATACATCTCAGTCGTTAGAGGGAATAGATCTAATCCTCTTAAACACTTGAGCAGTACCCACCCTTGTTGTCTGGTGAGTTGGTACATCCCATACGTATATGCTGTCATGCTGTGTCAGGAAAAGGGAACATTTTATACTTACCTGCTGTAATTTTCCTTTCCTGATGCAAGCATGACAGCATATAGGTTCCCTCCCCTAAAAAAAATTAAAAAAAAGAGAAAGAAATGGCAAATATGGGGCCTGAAACATTTAAAGTAAAGCTTTCCGCAGAGATACTAAATTACGAGAATGCGGGGGTAGGGGAGGAGACCTACTTTTATAGTATAACCGGTCCTGATTGGCCAGGGGGGCGGAGCCTTCCCATACGTATATGCTGTCATGCTTGCATCAGGAAAGGAAAATTACCGCAGTTAAGTATAACAGTTTCCCTTTTCCGCCTTCTTTCATAGATGTGGAGTGTTTAATATTATATGCGGTGACACCCCATTTGGCTGCAGTGATTGTGGCTCATCTTTGGCATCTTTTATTCTCTCAGAGCTTTTGCCTCTGTAGGTTCCCGTTTAGACTGGCTGTTCTTTCTTCTCCCTTTTTTGTGTTCATGCGATCTTGTTTTGGTTTATTATAGAATTTGGGATGGTTGGTGATTTACTAACATCCCCCTTTCTTTAATGAAGAAATTGTAATATTTGACATTTATGCATATTTTTTATATCTAGTTGACATATGAATACTCCACCAATGAACTTCTAATGAAGTGGATTCCTATCCAAGAGTTGAGTGTATAGAGGAGCTACCCAGTAGATGCATTGCTGAACCTAACAATGAACAATATTGTGCACACTTCACTGTCAACACTAAACCCAGTTATAAGGGGAAAGGCCAACGTATGGTTGATACAATGTTTTAAAAAATGTCTCTCAATATTTGTAACTTTTTGTAATAAAATAATATTTTACCATATCTGTAGTACTGCCTTTAAAATCCCGCCATAGAAAGCGGTGTATACCCCCTGTGGTTTCTCTAAATACAATGTAATTAGGATGTCGCTGTTTTAAGGCCTATTAATTATGCTATTCAAGTTCTCCAAGATGTTTGAAACAACCTACCTGCGAATTTCCTTCAAAAACGATGTGCAAGTGTACCTAGAAGAATTGATGCGGTTTTGAAGGCAAATGGTGGTCACCGTCACACCAAATATTAATTTGATTTGGATTTCTCTTCTGTTCATTCACTTTAAGTTCTGTTAGGGCCCTTTCCCACATACGGATCCTGTGAGGATCCGTACCTTTCTTATCAGCTTGCTCAGCGGGGATCACTTCGGGGGTTCTTGCTGAGCCGGCAGATGACAGGACAGTCCCGTCAGATCTCCGCTTTCCCCTATGGGGGGATCGGATGAACACGGACCGCCTGTCCATGTTCACCTGATCCGCTCTGAAGACGGATGGAAAAAATAGGATTTTTGTACTCACCATAATATCCTTTTCTCTGAAGTCCATGGACGGACACAGCTTCCTTATACTCTTGACCAGGGGTCTCCATACTTTTCAAGCAAAGGGCCAGTTTACAGTCTTTCAGACTTCAGAGGGGCCGGATCAGGTAGAAAATGCCCCAGAGCCGAGCATCAGTGAGAATAAACATGGCCCCAGTGTTGATGGGCAGTAGGAGGAGGAATAGGGCGCCATCATTTCTATTAGTCTAAGAGATAGTGTCCCATTGTTGGTGCCATTGAGAGGAATACTGCCTCATATCATTGGAAGCAATACTGCCCCAAGGGCCGGATGAAGGCTAACAAAGGGCCACATCCGGCCCTCGGGCCACAGTTTGGAGACCCCTGCTCTTGACTGTAGGGTTATGTTCCGTCAGGAGTATAAGGAAGCTGTGTCTGTCCATGGACATAAGAGAAATAGGATTTTCCTCCATCTGCAGAATTGGACCATACGGGGACCGATGTTCATCCGTTGACACCCGCTATCCCAGAGGGATTAACCACTTCCATACCAGGCACTTACGCACCTTCCCGCCCAAGCCAATTTTCAGCTTTCAGCACTGTCGCAATTTGAATGACAATTGCGCGGTCATGCTACACTGCACCCAAACAAAATTGGCGTCCTTTTTTCCCCACAAATAGAGCTTTCTTTTGGTGGTATTTGATCACCTCTGCGATTTTTTTTTTTGCGCAACAACTAAAACTAGAGCAAAGATTTTGAAAAAAAAATAAAGTTTTTATTTTTTTCTGTTAATTTTTTTGTAAATGAGTATTCTCTTTCAATTACGGGCACTGATATGGTGGCACTGATGGGCACCGATGAGGTAGTTCTGATGGGCACCGATTAGGTAGCACTGATGGGCACTGATAGGCGGCGCTGGTATGGGGCACTGATGGGCACTCATAGGCGGCACAGATGGGCACTCATAGGCGGCACAGATGGGCACTCATAGGTGGCACAGGTGGGCACTGATAGGTGGCACAGGTGGGCACTGATAGGTGGGCACTGGGCATGGATTGGCACTGTGGGGTGGCACTGACACACTGGGGTGGCACTGATGATCACTGAGGGGTGACACTGATGGATCAATGTTGCCAATCAGTGCCCATGTGTGGGCACTGATTGGCATTTTTTTTTACTGCCCCCTTTTTTTTTTTTCTTGCTGATTTTTGATTTTTTTGTGATTTTTTTTTTTTTGTCTTTTTTTTTGTCTTTTTTTATGTTCCCTGGTGGTCTAGTGTGGGCACTCCCTGGTGGTCCGTGTGGCGATCCGAGGGGGGGCTGCGCTGATAAACAATCAGCGCGAATCCCCCCTGTCAGGAGAGCCGCTGATCGGCTCTCCTGTACTCGCGTCGGCGGCTCTTCCTGTTTACATTGTGATCAGCCGTGATTGGACACGGCTGATCACGTGGTAACGAGGCTCCGCCGGAGACTCGTTACCGAGATCGGAGGTGCAGGGTGTCAGACTGACACCCCGCATCACCGATCGCCGCGCTGCGCGCCCGCATGAAATCGTGCTAGACGTTTGATGAACGTCTAGTCAAGATTTCATAACCACTTCCCGGCCGTAAATCGGCTATTGGCCGGGCAGTAAGTGGTTAATGTAGGTCCGTGTTCATCTGATCCCCCCCATAGGGGAGAGTGGAGCGATCCCCGCTGAGCAAGCGGATGAGACATGTATGGATCCTCACGGGATCCTTACATGTGAAAGGGGCCTAACACTTCTATTTCTAAAAGCATTCTTTAGTTATAGAATTTTTTCGCACCTACCTTAGACTTTTGCACAGTGATTTTATATATATATATATATATATATATATATATATATATATACACACAGTGCGTAAAATAAGTATTTGAACACCCTGCTATTTTGCAAGTTCTCCCACTTGGCAATCATGGAGGGGTCTGAAATTGTCATCGTAGGTGCATGTCCACTGTGAGAGACATAATCAAATTTTTTTTTTCCAGAAATCACAATTTATGAATTTTTAACTATTTATTTGTATGATACAGCTGCAAAGAAGTATTTGAACACCTGTCTATCAGCTAGAATTCTGACCCTCAAAGACCTGTTAGTCTGCCTTTAAAATGTCCACCTCCACTCCATTTATTATCCTAAATTAGATGCACCTGTTTGAGGTCATTAGCTGCATAAAGACACCTGTCCACCCCATACAATCAGTAAGAATCCAACTACTAACATGGCCAAGACCAAAGAGCTGTTCAAAGACACTAGAGACAAAATTGTACACCTCCACAAGGCTGGAAAGGGCTACGGGGAAATTTCCAAGCAGCTTGGTGAAAAAAGGTCCACTGTTGGAGCAATCATTAGAAAATGGAAGAAGCTAAACATGACTGTCAATCTCCCTCGGACTGGGGCTCCATGCAAAATCTCACCTCGTGGGGTCTCAATGATCCTAAGAAAGGTGAGAAATCAGCCCAGGACTACACGGGAGGAGCTGGTCAATGACCTGAAAAGAGCTGGGACCACGGTTTCCAAGGTTACTGTTGGTAATACACTAAGACGTCATGGTTTGAAATCATGCATGGCACGGAAGGTTCCCCTGCTTAAACCAGCACATGTCAAGGCCCGTCTTAAGTTTGCCAATGACCATTTGGATGATCCAGAGGAGTCATGGGAGAAAGTCATGTGGTCAGATGAGACCAAAATAGAACTTTTTGGTCATAATTCCACTAACCGTGTTTGGAGGAAGAAGAATGATGAGTACCATCCCAAGAACACCATCCCTACTGTGAAGCATGGGGGTGGTAGCATCATGCTTTGGGGGTGTTTTTCTGCACATGGGACAGGGCGACTGCACTGTATTAAGGAGAGGATGACCGGGGCCATGTATTGCGAGATTTTGGGCAACAACCTCCTTCCCTCAGTTAGAGCTTTGAAGATGGGTCGAGGCTGGGTCTTCCAACATGACAATGACCCGAAGCACACAGCCAGGATAACCAAGGAGTGGCTCTGTAAGAAGCATATCAAGGTTTTGGCGTGGCCTAGCCAGTCTCCAGACCTAAACCCAATAGAGAATCTTTGGAGGGAGCTCAAACTTCGTGTTTCTCAGCGACAGCCCAGAAACCTGACTGATCTAGAGAAGATCTGTGTGGAGGAGTGGGCCAAAATCCCTCCTCCATGATTTTCAAGTGGGAGAACTTGCAAAATAGCAGGGTGTTCAAATACTTATTTTCCGCACTGTATATATATATATATATATATATATATATATATATATATATATATATACACACATGCATCTCAAAAATTTTGATCATCATCAAAAAGGTAATTTAATAAAAAAACATATTATATAGATTCATTACATGCAGAGTGAGATATTTCAAGTACTGTATTTATCGGCGTATAACACGCACAGGAGTATAAACACACACCCTAACTTTAAGAGATACATTTCAGGAAAATAATTTTCCACAGCCCCCTGCGTATAACATGCAGGCACAGTTTACCCTCTATTTTCAGTGTAAAAAAGTGAGTGTTATACGCCAATAAATACAGAATTTCTTTCTTTAAATTTTGATGATTATGGCTTACAGCTAGTTAAAACCCGAAATTTTGTAGCTCAGAACATTAGAATATTACATAAGACCTATCAAAAATGTTAATACAGAAACATTGTCTTACTGAAAAGTATAGTATACACTCAATACTTTGAGGCACCTTTTTCATGAATTATTGCATCTATGCGGCGTGGCATGGAGGCGATCAGCCTGTGGCACTGCTGAGGTGTTATGGAAGCCCGGGTTGCTTTGATCACAGCCTCCAACTTGTCTGCATTGTTGGGTCTGGTGTCCCTCATCTTCCTCTTGACAAAAGCACAGTGATACCATGATAATTTTTATAGTAATCAATGCATTTTTATAGCACCGATCGCTATAAAAATGCCAATGGTCCCAAAAATGTGTCAAAAGTGTCCGCCATAAGGTCGCAGTACCGATATAAATCGCTGATCGCCGCCATTACTAGTAAAAAAAAAAAAATATTAATAAAAATGCCATAAAACTATGCCCTACTTTTGTGCAAACCAATCAATACACGCTTATTGCGATTTTTTTTTTAACAAAAAATATGTAGAAGAATACGTATTGGCCTAAACTGAGGAAGAAAATATTTTTTTTTATATATATTTGGGGATATTTATTAAAGCAAAAAGTAAAAAAAAAATATTTTTTTTTTTTCAAAATTGTCCTTCTATTTTTGTTTACAGCTCAAAAAAAAAAAAAAAGAAAAACACAGAGGTGATCAAATACCACCAAAAGAAAGCTCTATTTGTGGGGGAAAAAAAGGATACCAATATTGTTTGGGAGCCACGTCGCACGACCGCGCAATTGTCAGTTAAAGCAACGCAGTGCCAAATCGCAAAAAGTGGCCCGGTCATTGACCAGCAATATGATCCGGGGCTGAAGTGGTTAAATGCACAGGGCAGGAAGTCTAGGAACATCTTCCTAATGAGACACATATGGCAAAGAGAGAGTTTTAAGCAGTTTTAACCCTTACCTACTTTAATAATAAAACATTTAAATAAAAAATGATTATTATATTATATATACACACACACAAAACTTTTTTTTTTGTTTTCATTTTAATGAGGGAATAAAATGTACAGCCCCAGAGTTCCTGGTTTTCTGGTCATGTGATGTGTGATTTCAGCAACCTTCCTAATCTGTACCGTGGACATCTTTAAAAATACAAATGGACATGGTTTGTTAAACACATCTTTATTGGAAAGTCTTCCTACTAAAGTGCATACTTGCATAAAGAAACAAGATCAGCATTACATAAATCAACTTCAAGTTAAAAAAAGTCAGAATTAAAAAATATGCATACAAAATATGCTTTGGTTTTATATATAGTGGGCTCATCGCCTTGTGTGTTGAGATACTGCCAAAAAGCTAACAGGTTCACATCTATGGCAGTGTGTTATATATATATATATATATATAATTTCAAGGATGATCACTTGCTACTTTTTCATTAGAAAAGCAGAACCCTATGTCATTATTGTGGTAAGGCGAGTCCAATCCTCGAGAGATCCTTGGCATTAGAGAAGGACAACTCATCCTAATTAGGTGAAATCCCTTGTACTATTCTGCATTAGATCAGTACAACTGTATACTGTATATGCATTGTGTTCTCTTCACAAAAGATCTTGTATGATCCAATCTGGCTAAGCATGTTAACAAAATGATCTCGAAATGAAGAATCATGCCAGATGATCACATGGATAGGTTGGAAAACAGTGTTATTTTCTGCCTGTTAATGAAGATAAATCAGCACTGCCCAGTATTCTCAGAGAAAAATTCATCTGATCAACAGAGGTAGATGTCAGATGAAAAAACAATCCCTGGGAATTCGGATAACTCCTCATAGATCAATCAGAATCCTTGTTTTCATTGGAACCCTGTAAATATACAGATGAAAATGGTGGTCTTTTGACCACCACAGTACAAATCACATCTTCAATAGTTCCCAAGAGCCTTCTCCTTCCTTAGTATGACTAAGGCGCTGGCATCCTAACAGTGGGTAGCCGGCTATGCTGTGCCTGGCTCCATAGCAGGCTGCCCACTGTGCATGCAAGAGCGGCGCTGATCTTTGTGAATGGTCCCCCAGCCTTCTGGGACATGTTAAGTGTCCCAGAAGCCTGCATAGGAGGGAGTAGGAGAGGAGAACTTCTGCTCAGATCTCCTAGGCAATCCAAGCGGAAATGGGAGCTGGGTACCTGTCCCCTCCAAATGTGACAGGGGAGGAGGACTTAAAGCAGAACTTTCCCTTTTGGGTGGAGTTCTGCTTCACTGCTGCCTTATGTTAGTATTTAAATACTAGTTTGCTTTAAAAGCACACACATACTAAAAAAAAAAAAATACAATACCAATGGCACTGTACTACATGTTCATTTAACCACACAAAATAGTTAGGCACCCTGAAGGAGCAGCGTATCAGGATGGTTTTGCTGGGCACTAGAGAAGCAAGTTTGGTGCCCAATTTTGGCTTGAATGTGAATAGAGCCAAAACTTGCAGCTGTCTCAGTCAGGATTTATTTTGGCTTCTTCTTCTTGGCTTCTTCAACAGCATTAGGATTTATTAAGATAGCTATTTTACTACAGGATTTGGCAGTGACATATGGCTGAGAGGATAGAACTACTTTGCATTGCAGGTGGCACAGACATACAACATTCCCAGAAAGTGTTGAATACTAAAGGAAATCACAGAGGTAGCAATGATCAAAAAAGGGGGAGAAAGGAGACACGGGCAGCCAGTGAGTGAGTGTAATACCTATATACCTAAAATTTTACAGAAATCTTTCATCTTGATATTTTTTTTTTTAGATGACAGGGTCGCTTTAATTTTCTCAGGGTAATAACTAAGTTACCTAAAAGCAGGGGCGGACTGACCATTGAGTCACTCGGCACTGCCCGAGGGCCCCATGCCACTAGGGGGCCCCATCAGGGTTGCCAGGCTCAGTAAAACCAGGGACAGTATGTCAAAATCAGTGTTTTTTTACATCTGTCCCTAATATGTCCGAAACTGACATGCTTTTGATGTGAAAATCCTGAGATTTTACCTGCCCTGCCTCTGCACTGCCTCCTGGCATGGTGGCCATCAGTAAGACCAGGGGGCCCCATAATCTTCTATTGCCCTCAGGCCTCATGAGTTGTTAGTCCGCCCCTGCCTAAAAGGATAATACCCCCCTCCCCCTTCCATGACAGAAGACAGCAACATGTCCGACATAGCTCTTTTGAACTTCAGCACGCAATTGATAATTGGTCATTCCAGGTGACACATTTCAGCCTGAGGAAGTTACCGTAGGTCCAAAATGCGTCACCCTGTATGCTGAATTTGCAATGCTTATTTTGCCGATTGGACATGCTGCTGCCTTGTGCATTTGGAGGTTGTGTGCAAACAGGAGAACTGTTTGGTAGCTGGTTTGAGTGGGACAGCTTTGTTTCAATAACAGAACCCTACATTGAAGTGAAAAGACAAAGATATAGATGCGTTTTATTGTTTGTGGCAAAGATTCGGCTAATCTGCGGTGCTGATCCTGAGAACATATCGTCCTTTCATGGATGGTGCCTTAATATTTAATGCTGAATTATGAATAATTAATTAAGAAAGCTCAGGTGTAATCAAGTGCAACCGATTCTAAACTGAGAAAGTAAGGCACTTCTGGTATCAGTCTGCTAACCCGGAGTGTTTCATCAGTGAGAATCCTTAGGCATGTAGCAGCAGGGAGTATTCAATGCTGTTGATTTTCTTAGGGATCTGACTTGCAAATCCCTCTAGAGTCTCTGGATGTCCAGGATGAAGGGAGAGGAGATGTCCTTATTTTTCAGGTGCAAGTCTAATTCCTAGAAGTAGAACAAATTTGCATAAATATAAGTCAGATATAATATAAATAAATCACATTATGTTCCTCAGTTCCAATACGCCATCCACAAAACTAGAGATAAAACCATCATTCATATTTAGTGAGAACACAATTTTACTGTATATACTCGAGTATAAGCCGAGGCCCTAATTTTAGCACCAAAAACTGGGAAAACTTATTGACTCGAGTATAAACCTAGGGTGAGAAGGCAGCAACTACTGTAAGCGGAAAAGAGGGTCAACAATGCCCATTTGCAGCTTCACTGTTGTCAGAGACTGTGTGACTGCAAAGAGGAGACCAAAAACATATACAGGTGAAAATATAATAATACCAGGCACTTACGCACCTTCCCGCCCAAGCCTATTTTCAGCTTTCAGCACTTTGAATGACAATTGCGCGGTCATGCTACACTGCACCCAAACAAAATAGGCGTCCTTTTTTCCCCACAAATAGAGCTTTCTTTTGGTGGTATTTGATCACCTCTGCGTTTTTTTTTTTTGCGCAACAACTAAAAATAGAGCGAAGATTTTGAAAAAAAAATAAGTTTTTATTTTTTTCTGTTAATTTTTTTGTAAATGAGTATGTTTTCTCTTTCAATTACGGGCACTGATATGGTGGCACTGATGGGCACCGATTAGGTAGCACTGATGGGCACTGATAGGCGGCGCTGGTATGGGGCACTGATGGGCACTCATGGGCGGCACTGATGGGCACTCATGGGCGGCACTGATGGGCACTCATGGGCGGCACTGATGGGCACTCATGGGCGGCACAGGTGGGCACTCATGGGCGGCACAGGTGGGCACTCATGGGCGGCACAGGTGGGCACTCATGGGCGGCACAGGTGGGCACTGATAGGTGGCACAGGTGGGCACTGGGCATGGATTGGCACTGACAGACACTGGGGTGGCACTGATGGATCAATGTTGCCAATCAGTGCCCATGTGTGGGCACTGATTGGCATTTTTTTTTTTACTGCCCTTTTTTTTTTGTCCTTTTTTTTTGTAAGTACCCTGGTGGTCTAGTGTGGGCACTCCCTGGTGGTCCGTGTGGCGATCCGAGGGGGGGCTGCGCTGATAAACAATCAGCGCGAACCCCCCCTGTCAGGAGAGCCGCTGATCGGCTCTCCTGTACTCGCGTCTGTCAGACGCGAGTGAGGAAGAGCCGTCGGCGGCTCTTCCTGTTTACATCGTGATCAGCCGTGATTGGACACGGCTGATCACGTGGTAACGAGGCTCCGCCGGAGACTCGTTACCGAGATCGGAGGTGGAGGGTGTCAGACTGACACCCTGCATCACCGATCGCCGCGCTGCGCGCCCCTACGGGCGCGCGCGGCATTGAAATCATGCTAGACGTTTGAGAACGGCTAGTCACGATTTCATAACCACTTCCCGGCCGTAAATCGGCTATTGGCCGGGCGGGAAGTGGTTAAGAAAAGGCAATAACACGCAACCACCTCCAACAGAACACCGTGCAATAAATAAACCAATACACAGTGACGCAAAGATAACTAAAGACAATATGTACAGTGATGGGAGATACCATAAATCGTAAACAGGCCAAAGTCATACACAGGCAGATCAGAAGATAGATGGGAATAAACAGTAACAGGGAGATGACTGATGGATGTGCTGCAGAGCAGGGATCCAGGTAACAAGGGGACAGGGATCCAAGGCAATGGGGAAGCAGGAAGGGCAAGACCAGGCTGGGTTTGGGATAGTAATCAGGGCGGATTGGGTCAGGAAGATGCAGGCTCAACGGTTCAAGGTCAGGGAGAGAGATACCAAGGCGAGGTGTGCTTGCACTCGCCGGGTATAAATAGGGATGTCAGTAATTGGCTTCAAGTTACACCTGAGCGCAGAAAGAGCCGTACGCTCCACACTGCCAGGATCCATCCGCTGGTGGAGACCAGTACTGTGTCCCAAAGATGATATAACACTAGCAGGGAGAAGTTCTCCTGACAGTTCCAAACTGCCAGGAGACACCTGCTGGTGAACCACAGCCAAATAATAATAAATATTACCAGCGGATAGAAGCTTTCCTGACAACTGTGCCCATTTGCAACCTTACTGTGCCCATTCTCACTGTGCCCGTTCCTTCCGTGATAGTCAGTGTACCTGTTGGGTCGCAGGTGTCCATTTTTCGAAATTCGCGGCTTCCTCCTGGTCCATGATAGGCGTTTTACACCGTGTTACGCTACCGCCCATCATGGAGGTCCTCTCATCCTTGGACTTCGTTTCCCAGCAGACACTGTGTTCAGTGTTGCGCCAATCACGGACCTTCTTTCATCCTCGGACAAGGAGGACGTCCATGATAGGCGGAACACTGAACACAGTGTCTGCTGGGAAAGTCAGAGGATGATATGACCTCCGTTATAGGCGGTAGCAGAATACAGTGTCAAACGCTGCAGTCTTTTGTGTCCTGTGCTGAACAGCCGTCCTTCCATATGGTAAACACAGGGGTCGCTTTCTCAACATGGCAGCCATTTACAGAATGATTTGAATTACTACAAGGCGTTCTCTATTTGAATGAGGGGAGGTCGTGACATCACAATCTCCACCTTGTCCAATCAGAAAATGCATTGTACTTAATTGAAAAAATGAAATCTAGGTTCACACTATGAATCGCACAGGAATGCGCATTACTATGCAATTCACTGAAGTGCATTTAAGCCCATTAATTTAGAGTTTTAAATAGAAGTGTAACATGTTAAAAAAAATAAAGACGGCCATACTTTACTTACCCTTGCCACACTCCAGCACTGTCCCCAGCTTCCTCCTTGGTCCAGTAATGCCGGTTCTCTGTGGGCAGAACGCCCACGTTATTCTGCCCATTTCCTGTGAGCCCAGCCCGTCTTTGAAACAAACCCTTGGGGTATGTCATGATTCAGCCTAGGCTCGCATAACCCCAGGACTGAGAGACACTTACTTGTGAGGCTGCTCAGTCCAGGAAAATTGCCCAACCCCCACGAGTCAAGAGGAAGGTATGTATTGTATAGGAGATTTTCTTTTAAAAAAAGAAATCTGGGGGGCTTCTAGATTAATAAAATGGTATTACCCTTTTTTAAAACACTATTTCTTTGGCACTTATTGCAATTCACAAAACTATAAGAAATGTCAAGACGCAAGGAAACCAACTTTAATAACCTATAAACTCAAGTTTTATACTATTTAAATTCCTAACAGCCAGGTAATTCGAGGAAGTATCAGAAACATCATATGTAGTCAAGTAAAAACATTTTAATATATCTGCCCTAAAACCAGTACTGGATGTAGAGCCTGTATTGTACAATTTCCTGAGTTAAGAACACGATCTTTTACTATCCAGAGTGTTATGAAAAGTATACTTCATGGGTGCCCAACCGCTGGCCACCTGCAGAGCCATTTGATGTGGCCTACGACCTCCTGCTCTAGGATGGCAGGTCAGTTTTTAGAATGGAGCCGGCAGTAGAGGTAGCATGCGGCTACAATGGAGAGCAGAGCCAATGCTTCCTGTATAGTGCCGTCTCCTGTCACAAGCAAAGTGATACCAAATGCACTTTGCCTGGGACAGTAACAGCCGGCAATGCCTGCAGAATAATGTCTGCAGTGAAGATTGTGTTTAAAGGTCTGTTTGTTTATTAAAATCACATAGCAATAGGCATATCTGTACTAGTTCTGCACTGGTTAATCGGCAGATGCCTCGCAGTGCACCTGCAGGTTACCTGCACTGAGCCATAGACTTCTGTTATTATCTGTGGGTTTGGTACACTTTCTAAAAGCTCACCAAATCTTCTGCAGCAGTTTTAATGCAGTTTCAGAAAGTGCCATAGAATTCCATTATATCCAGCAGGTACAGAGTGCAGCTAACCCGCAGAAAAGCTACAGGTACACTGAGCTGCAGCCATGGTGCAGGTAAACTGCAGCACATCTGTGTGAAAGCAGCCTTATGACCCTTTCACCTCTATGGTGTCCGTTAACACCCGTTTACCTCTTATCTAAAAAAAAGAAAACAGAAGGAGATCGATCCCCTTCCTTCTGGGTGGATGGGATTGGAGGGCCCACAAAGCAGATCTGGCTGTGTCTGTTTTGTATATACAGAGTGGACATGGACCGGTCATCTGAACGCTCTGCACATTGTGGCCAGTGACCAAGTCACTCAAGTGGCCCTCGCTCTTCAAAAGATTGGGCACCCCTGCTAAACATGATATTAGCATTGGAAAAGCGACAGCTTAAA
The DNA here is from genome assembly GCA_029574335.1 of Rana kukunoris. Classification (NCBI taxonomy): domain Eukaryota; kingdom Metazoa; phylum Chordata; class Amphibia; order Anura; family Ranidae; genus Rana; species Rana kukunoris. The sequence goes on from CM056057.1 coordinate 156,973,325, forward strand.
ACATTACCAGTGTACATGCACTGAGTGAATGGCGATGAGCGGTTTCTGGATGGCTTTTAATGAGCAAGGAGAATACCCTGAACCATTGCCTGTCATGTACTTTACAAGCATCACTTGGTGTCAAACAAACCATCAATCATAGCAAACAGGGTGATGAGCTGTCAGGCCTTTGTTTTCCTCTTCATGTCTCCCCATAGATGATTTAAAAGGTTATAACACAGGGTACAAATAAACAGGACAGGCTTGCGTGTGTGTATTACATAGTAGATATCTCCACAGATTCAGGGATAATGAGAGCCAGCACATGCCCTGTGAAAGGCAGTCTTTTTGAGTCTAGAAAACATGCCCACACAGGACGCTATATTCTCAGTGTTAGCTAGTGGGCATTTTTGCAAGATTTAAATAGAAGGAAATAAATAGTTTAGTGCTATCTAAGTGCAGTCTGTTGACACTGCAGTTGTGCTGGGAAAAAAAAAAAAATGCTTTCCTTAGCTGTCAGGCAGTGTCAGCTGACAGTACAAGTCTACCTTATATGCAGGTGCCATCAGGACGCAGTGCATTACATATGCTGTACTTGTAGCACAACACAGATGCTTTACTCTGTCTGAAGGATGCAGACCCCAAAACTGGATGCTAAAATCCCTGACTGCGAACTTTAACTGGAATTACTGGCTGATTGCAGTAAGCAGTTATCAGCAGATAGAATATTTGGCATGGGACCTGTCTGGTAACTGGCTCACAAGCTCAAGGTACAGAGGTGGGTCAGATAACAGAACAAATGTATAGTCAACTTTTAGAATGCTCCCTGATAGTACTGCAACTGTACTTTACAAAGTCCATTCAGTTTACCTTAAAATGGACCTTAACTTAAAAAGACAAAAACAAATCCTCCTAAAAAATAGTAGTGTATTTCTGTTATGTATGGGTGTCTAGGTACAGATGTGCCTACAGCCTCAAAGCCGTATATCTGCAGTGTGCGCTCTAATGCTCTCTCTGACTGCTAGTCTCAGCAGCTTTGGAGTGGCATTTGGTGAAGTTCATTGTTCATTGTTCTTTGCGTGAGGTTCCGATATAATGCCAAGCCCTTCATTTATGAAGATAGTGGCCTCCGTGACATCGTGCAGAATGACACATGGTAAGGATCAGCTGCAGGGAGACCACAGGTAATACTGGTGACTTGTCCTTTGTCCTTTTTTAAAGTTAATTTCCTGTGTATGGAAACGGTTCCCCTCCCACGTCCCAGTTATACATACCTTACCAGAGATCCTGCCTTCACTGCAGCTGGCCCCGTTGAAGGCTAAGGCCAACAGTGGTGTTACCCTTACCATCATATAACAGTGTTAAGGGACGGTCACATGGGAGGATATCACATGCTCCCTCACTCCCAGAACTGATAAGGGGCGTAAAATGCAAGCAAGGGGGCCATTACAAAAACACTGTCACTTTGCTTTGAATGGGCAAGGTGACAGTTTCTCCGTAATCGGAGGGCTCCATTTATATGGCAGTGATGTGTTTAGCCTTCCGCTGGCTTGGAGACTCCAAGGCCATCAGAGCATCATTAAAACAAATGGGAGTGAAAAATAAAAGCAGAGAGAGAAAAGCTTAGTCACATGACCTGTCAAAGTCATGTGCAGCCTATTCTTTATTCACAGAGTTCTCTGCTGCATTAAGCCAAAAGATCTAGGTGACACACTGTTCTCTGCATTTTTTGAATGAGTGTTATAAAAAGCAGGCTGCAGTGTGGATTGTATGTATTGTGATGTATAGTGATATCTGCAGTCTATTATGAATTGGCCCCTTACTATACGTAAAGCACTATAGCCAGCAGATCTGCAGTCTGTACTATGAAGCATACTTCTCAAGCACCAGTGTGTACACACAAGATGGTGGTGTTGGAGATATTAACCCTTCAAGGACCGCCGCATGTACATTTACGTCGGCTGAATGGCACGGATAGGCACATCAACGTACCTGTACGTGGCTGCCTTGACGTGGGTCCGATCGGGACCTCCCCGGTACATATGGCGGCTGTAGGAGCGATCCGTGCTGAGGGGGCGGCGGTTCGTTTTCGTCTGCCTCCTCCGGATCGCTCCCAGCCAATGCGCGCGCGCGCGCTCGCTCGCCTGCAGTGTCATTTCCTCCTCCTGTGTAAACACAGGAGGAGGAAGTGATGTGATCTCTGCTCTCAGCGTTTTTTTCAACCGCCGCTGAGGAGAGATCACATCACATAGTAAGTCTGCACAACACTACACTGACACCAGTACACGCAGGCACACTTAACCCCTTGCGATCACCCCCCCCCCTCCCCCTGTCACTGAATGCAGTAATCATATATGTATGATTACTGCATTTAGTGTCAGTGTGACAGGCAGTTAGTGTTAGGTTCAGGGTAGCCACCGTACACCCCCCATATAAAGTTTTAACCCCTTGATCACCGCCCTAGTTAACCCTTTCACTCCCTATTGCCAGTGTCACTAAGCGATCATTTTTCTGATCGCTGTATTAGTGTCGCTGTTCCCGCTAGGTAGCTATTTTTTTTTTTATTGTGATTTTTTTTTACTAAAGACATGTGGCTAAATAAATTTTGGCCTAAATGTTTGACTAAAATGTAGTTTATTTGATTTTTCTTATAACAAAAAGTAAAAAATATTGATTATTTTTCAAAAATGTCGCTCTATTTTTGTATATAGCGCAAAAAAAAAAAAAATAAAAAAAAAAAAAAAAAAAAAAATCGCAGAAAAGCGATCAAATACCACCAAAAGAAAGCTCTATTTGTGGGAAGAAAAGGACGCAAATTTTGTTTGGGAGCCACGTTGCACGACCGCGCAATTGTCTGTTAAAGCAACGCAGTGCCGAATTGTAAAAACCCCTTGGGTCATTTAGCAGCATATTGGTCCGGTCCTTAAGTGGTTAAAACCACTGGCTGAATTTCAGGCAGCTTTCAGTTCTAAGCCAATGAGAAAAGGGGGACAATGACAGCTATAGGTATATAGAGGGACAATAAGGAATATGGACATCAGGTGGAAAAATGGGAGCCAAATCTAACAAAGACAGAAAAAGCCCACTTGTTGGCAAGGTGCAGGCAAGTTTCAGCACTACCAGGAAGCTTTGCTCAATTAGACCTGCTCAGCACTCAGCAGTGTGTGGCCTGAAAGCTGCTGCCATTACATGCAGGTACCTCCAGGTAACTGCAGTTTATACCTGCTAACAGCACACGTTAAGGTACCTTAAATTCCATCATGCCCTATTGAGTGGCCAGCACTGCATGCTGGGAAAACTACCCATGCTCATAGAAGAAACTACTGCTTACCTCACCAAAATAAGAAATTAATGGAGAAATTTCACACAGAGCTGGCGGGTCCTCTAGTTCTGGGTTTCTGCAGGAAAAGCAAAGAAATAGAGATATGAAAGGGCTGACACATCTGTTGTATCCCCATTATGATCATTTGTTTATTGTTCACCCCATTAATGTATATATCAGGAACAAGCAATTAGCAGGAACTCCAGCTGTTGTAAAACTACAAGTCCCATCATGCCTCTGCCTCTGGTGTCATGCTTATGGCTGGCAGAATCTTGCTATGCCTCATGGGACTTGTAGTTCTGCAACAGCTGGAGGTCTGCTAATTGCATATCCCTGGTTTATATGATGGACTAACCTGGAACTTTGTTCTATCAAGTGGCCCCTGGCATCTATAAACTTGGCCCCAGCTTTTACTGCCCAGCGGTAATGCTGCCATAGGAGAGAACGCCTTGCTGTAGTCGGGGTGTCCTTCTCAGCTGTGTCTGCATTCTTCAGAGGGGAGAACTCTTCTTCCCTGATAACTTCAAAGGCCACAAAGTTTCTGTATCGTAAAAGAAAAAAAAAAAGGCCTGTTTTAAATCCAACTCAAATTCATCGGATGTATAAAGTGGTGCCTACAACCTTTATCATAACACATTCAAAAGTACGTCATTGCCTATACGGTTAGTGGCATCTTAACATAACGTGGGGACTAAAGAGGGTGTTCTGTGAATGAAGGAAAAAATCCTGCCAATTGCCATACCGTCCATAATGTCCAATAATACTGCTTCAGTGTCGTGTTAGGGAACTCTCACTAAAGGCCCTGATCAGTTTTTCTTCTCAAAGAAAGAAAAATGCATGACAATGAAATCCTATGGAACCCTTCACACCAGACAGGTGCGTTTTTAAAAGTCCTGCAAGCTGCATTTTTAGTGCATGTTTGGTGCGTAAAAAATTGAAATGAAAAAAAGCACCAAAACTGCATCTCCCCATTGATATGGCGGGAAAACACATAAAAAATGCAACAAAAAAACACCCACAGATGGGACTTTTTTGCATTTTATCACGTCCCTTTTAACAAGTGCAAAACACACTGCAAATGCAGCAAAAACGCATATATGTTCTTACCATGGAGCAGTGTGAACGCATGTGTAAAGACGAAAAATTGCAGCTAGTGAAGCTTAGTGTTATGTTGCCCCTGGCAGGTGCAGCATGCTGACCCGATGTGCAGCATCTAAGTGACAGCTAGTCTTTACCAGAGCTTATGATAGTGGACATGGCCTGGGAACCTTACCAGGTCACAGCCCTCAGGATCACTTCACCAGGACTGTGTGGCTGGAACGGAAAAGCTTTGGTGTAAAGACTTCACAGGGCTGCACACAAAATAGCAAAGTTTGAGCAGAGGTCTGGGCAGGTGGCAAGCAAGAGGGCAATTCGGCCAATCCGAATTGGCAAAAAACAGGCAACTGGCAGGTAATTTTTATAGTGCTTTTGCTCTGGCTGGCGATAAGACAAAGCACCAGCCACTTCAAAGTCCAAACACCTTTCTGGTCAGAGGACACATCCAGAATGATTTCAGGGAACTCTAGAAATCCTAGAAGAGCTCCTGTGAGCACTGCAACATTTGCTACAGACAGGACATCCCATGCCCCTGGCTGTGCATACACAGATCCTAAAAGGTACTGTTAGGCTCGGTTTCCACTAGTGCGACTTGAAAGTTGTGCGATTTTTGCTGAGATTTTGATGCAACTTGAAAACAATGCCTGTGTATTCTTGAGATCTATGGACCTCTAGTCACATCAAAGTTGGACCAAAGTAGTGAACGGTACTCATTGCAAATCACGGGGGAACGACTTGTCATGCAACTTTGCAGTCCCAAGTCGCATTACAAGTCACAGTAGTGGAAACTGAGCCTAAAACTTAGCTTTGAACTCAGACATCAATAACAAAGTGAAACAGGCAGGAGCTCTTCTGGTTAAAAAAAAAAAAAAAAGTCATAGCAGGCATCTTGCATCTACTCTTAGGGCCCTTTCACACGGGGCGGATCAGTAATGATCCGCCTCCGTGTGCTTCATAAGCTCAGCGGGGATCGCTCTGTTGATCCCCGCTGAGCCGTTGGATGACAGGGCAGTCTCCACACACTGTGCAGGGACCGCCCTGTCTTTTCTTCGCTCTCCCCTATGGGGGGGATCGGATGTACACGGACCGTCTGTCCATGTTCATCCGATCCGATGACGGAAGAAAAAAAATAGGATCTTCTTCTGTCTGCAAAATCGGATCTTTGCAGAGGCAGGTGATTACGGGTGTCAGCGGATGTTTATCTGCTGATGCCTGCAATCACACAGGGACCAATGTATGTCCTTATTTCATCCGCAAACGAATGGATGAAAAAGCGGACGTACGATCTGAAACGGCCCTTAAGCCTCGTACACACGATCGGATTTTCCGCAGACAAAGCCTCAGACTTTTTACCGAAGGGCGTTGGCCAGGAACTTGCCTTGCATTTAAACGGCACACAATGTGTGCTGGCAGGACGGTAAAAAAAAAGTCCTGATAGTCGCATCTTTGCAGCGCTGTAGGAGTGTTGTATAAAGTGCCCCATTGAAATACGTTTTAACAGTTTTTTTGACCACTAGCAGGGGGTTAAAAGCCCCCCCTGCTTGCGGCCGAAAAAATAAAATAAAAAAAATCGATGCAAAAACTACGGTAAAGCGCTGCTAAAAATAGCTTTGCCACCAACGCCTAGCACTACTCAGTGTAAAAGCAGTTTTAGGGAGCTTTTAGCACTTTTAAAGGTTTCAGTGGTGTACCGGTTAACTTTAAAGTTACTAGCCTTGCTCAAATAAATACTGTACATAACAATAAAGCAGTGGTTCTCAACTGCTGTCCTCAGGACCCACCATCAGGCCAGGTTTGCAAGATAACTGAAATAAATCACAGGTGATATCATTTGCTGCTCAGCGATTGCAGCATTCTAGTCTGCGTCTCCCCAAGGTAATATTTAGGCTCCATGCCCTGGTTCACACTGGTGCGTTTTGACATGCGATTTGGCATGTCAAATCACATGTCACAATGGCGGATTTTGCCGCAAATTGCCGGCAATGGCACTGTCCTAATCGGCGCGAAGCTGCATCTGCGGCATTGCACCGATTTTAAAAAGTAGTCTCTGTACTACCGCGATTTACATTGACATCTGTGCAGAAACCTGCACAGATGTCTCTTGAATCGCGGCCAAAATCAGGACTGCCAGCGGGAGTGAAATCATGCAAGTTCAGCTGAACTCGCACGGCTTCACTCCCTCAGCCCAGTGTGAACCTGGGCTCTAGCTGATAAACTGCAGTTTATTGACGTTTTGGCTTTTTTTTTTTTTAAAGCCCATAAACTGAACTCTATGTTAGCCTATACCGTGCCCATGCACACCTGGGCGTTTTTCAGTGTTAATGAGCTTTGGAGTTTATTGGCTTTTTTCTGAACGCCCAAAATTTGCGTTCAAAGTGCCATTTTTCGGCGGGAAAAAGGAAAAAAAAAGCAAAACGCTCACAAACGCTGGCTTTTTAGCGTTTTTTTTAATAAAAAAAAAAAAAAAAAGCTGATAAAAGCTACACTGAAAAACGCTGATTAAAGCTATTGCAAAAACGCTAGAAAACGTTGCAAGGCTCCTTGCAAAGCTACTTTTTATAGCTTTTACCAGCATCAGTGTGCATGGAGCCAAATTCTGGCCTGTTCGTGGGTCCTGAGAACCACTGCAATCAAAGGGACTAAAACACCTACTTTTCCTAAAGAATCTTTTTTTTTTTTTTTTTAACAATTTACCCCCTGTACAGTTCATGTGGCCAAAAGCCTTGACACTTGGACATGCAATTATTTTCTCCTGGATGATCAGTCTACAGTCTGAATTTTGATCATCTCTTCAGCTGAGACCACATGACCAAATGTCAAGCTTTAATTTATTCCAAAAGCACCATAACAAGTCTGGAGAGCAATGAGACGGTTAAAGCATTGTTTTAACATCCCAGTACAGGTGCTCTTTGATGGGTTTTGTGTCTGACTGCAAATTCATGCGAGGACTCCAGAAATCCCAAATTCCAACAAGCTCTGCAAAAACTGCCCGCAAAACTCCCGCTATTCCCCACAACTCCCGCTATTCCCCACAACTCCCGCTATTCCCCACAACTCCCGCTATTCCCCACAACTCCCGCTATTCCCCACAACTCCCGCTATTCCCCACAACTCCCGCTATTCCCCACAACTCCCGCTATTCCGTGAATGTTGCCACAAAAATAAGTGAACGCTATGATGAAGTGCTCCATACGATATAAAAACCTTACGGCCCAAGTACAAATTGTAGGGAAAGAGCACGAACTTGGCAAACTGGAAGACGTCAAACACAAACTTCTCCATTTTAATTCCATTGGGCTGTACTGGTTTAACCAAGTTTCCCTCTTTGTCCACATATGGTATTTTTTTTATGGCAACGTGATATCCCAGGTGGGGCTCCAGTGTCCTGATGAAGAGAAGGCACACATTTAGTAATGGAAATAAAATTAGTTGTGTGTTGATACATTTTACCAAAGCTGAGCTACAGTAAATCTATCAAATAAAACACACAAGAATTGGAACACCTATTGTGGCATAGACTAGGTCTACTATGCGTTTCACCCATTAGGTCATCAATGTACTATTTCTCTAGACCGACAGCTTTTTTAAGGCAGGGTTGAAAGCTGAATGGTACTATCTACCCAGTGAAATGCAGCAAGCTAAGATGGCGGCATATAAATAAGCATAAGGCAACATTTATTAAACTTGCTGGCGGCACTCCATGGCACACAGTCTGTGAAAAGTTTTACATACCCGGCCACTCTTTTAAGGAACTCTAGTGTAAAGAAATGGTTGCAGATGTTTCCAGCACTGTATGTTAGGCTGCCATCAGGGTTCTGCTTCTCTGCAGTGTCTGGATTAATCTCACTATATTCCACCACCTGATAGATGCCATCGACTTGGCACACCACCCCTACAGGCTCAGCTGGGTATGCTTTCTCCACCACCTGAAACACCAAGAAGAGAACACTTTACATCATGCAAGAAGCAGCACAAATCTTTGACATTTACCCATTTCTTTTATGATATTACTCAAACTTTCCCGCAGCTGTTTTAATGTAAAAGGGAACCTGTAGATTTAGGCCCCTTTCACACGGGCTTCTCTGTTTTGCGGGATCCGCTTAATCGTTCCGCTGATTGGTCCTTCTCCATCCACTCTGCAAAGCGGACACTCACACAGTTCCGTTCTCCTCTATGGGAGATCAAGTGAAAATGGACCGCCTGTCTGTTTGCCAGACGGATGGAACATAGGCCCGCCATCTGTTTGTATTTTGAGGACAGGATCAGATCCGATAGAAGCGGACATGTCACAGCAGTGCAGTACAGCAAGTACACATGAAATAGGAAACATACAGACCTGCATTCAATTATTCAGCAGCCACTGTGGTCCCTCAACAAGAGCAAACTTAAAGAGGAAGTAAGCCCTGATGGTTTGTACTTCCACTTTGTTTCCCTACAAAGTAAAAGCATAATGGGCTAGTAAGCATTGCATGCTAGCCCATTACCTGCCACTTACCTGAAATCAAAGCCAGCGCTGTCACCGTTGGTGGCCGCATCCATGTTCGCCCCTCTTCCTTCAGGGGCCACGAACTCTGGCTCTAACTGGTCGGAGTCGTGGGACATCACTCCCGTGCCCTCAGTCACAGCACTTGCTAGTGAAGAAACGGCTCAGGGGGCCATTTCTTCACAGCGCATGGGTATTTTTTGGTAGATTATAAAAAGATAAAATTGCACATGCCCATGGAATGACATCAAACTACTGTACATTAAAATATCCATAGGTGACACTTTACCAGCTAGAATTATAGCTCACAAACCCGTGTTTTGCAAACAAAGAATCGGCAGCTAAAAGAAATTGATACCAGGATCATGGTTGTAGCTGTAACCATGATCCTGCTATAACTACCCAAGTGAAGAAATAATTCCAGGCGGCTGCACTTCCAAAAATCCTTTAATTGAAGCTTCATAAGACAAGCGGTTGACAGATGGAGCAGGGGACAAAGAGGTAGACGCGTTTCACGCAAATAGTCATTAGCATGGTCAGAGGAAATGACTAAGCTTGATATTTGCACGAAACACGTCTACCTCTCTGTCCCCTGCCCCATCTGTCAACCACTTGTCATATAAAGCTTCAATAAAAGGATTTTTGAAAGTGCAGCCGCCCCGGAATTATTTCTTCACATTATACAGCATGCGAGCTTGGCTGGCACCTCACTCACCTGGAGCAGCTTTTCTTGTTACCTCAATACAAGGCTATATATATATATATATACATATGGCATTACTGAGGTGGTTAAAGCCTTACCTTATCCAGGTTTTAAGTTTTGTATAAGAGTGAGGAAGAGTTATATTTTATGTAATATTTTTCTGTGACTTTTTTCCCCCCTCACCTCCTGTATCTTTAGGGCCAGTACAAGAAATGCGGGGAAAGGTTGTCACCGGGACAGAAAGGCACACTCAGCAATAAAAATAAATAAAAAAACGGTGTCAGAAGCTCGAACTCTTCCCTGCCCTGCTAAAAAATAAAAAACTGAAGAAACTCAATGGGGACAAAAACAGCAATAAAAACCTTGCAGAGGCTTTAAACTTTTCCTGCTCTAGACAAAAAACAGAGTAGAAGGTTTTGAACAGAGTTAGAATCTAAAACTATCTGTAATTTAGTTCTGGTATATGAAAGTGAATATCATGTGTTTATGTTGCTAGACTACAGAGGATGAAGGGAGAGGAGACTGAACCCTGCTTAAAGATTAAAGTGGTTGTATAAAATTTCCCCCACCTGTGAAATAAAAGGCATAATGAGCTAGTATGCGCCGCATACTAGCTCATTATGAAATACTTACCTTAGAACGAAGTGTCAGGTATCTGTCGCTCCACATCGAAGGAGATGACATTTTCCCTCAGCATGTCCTCCGGGTATCGCGGCTCCAGTGCTGCGAGTGGCTGGCGCTGCGATGTCGTCACTCCCGCGCATGCGCGTGGGAGACATCTTTATGGCAAGGTCCGGCATCTGCCGGGCCTTCAGCCGAGAATCCCCCTGCAGTCAGCGGCTCATTGCGAGGGGAATATCCCCTAAACCGTAAAGGTTTAGGAGATATTTTTTTTACCTACAGGTAATATAGGCTTATCTGTAGGTAAAAGTAAAAAACGTCCCTATACAACCACTTTAATAAAATGCCAGAAAATAAAAAAAGTTATATATTGCAGCTTTACAGTCTTTAGATGTGTCTGCGCCTCGGTTTGCAATCCACACGACTATGGGCACCCCTGATTGGTTCCCAGTAGGGTGACCACATTTGCAAACTACCATTGAGGGACACCCCCCTTCCCAAAAATCAGCTTTTGATTGTACACAAGAGGCGGGATTTATGATTTTTTCCAATCACAAGCAGGGGGCAGGGACTGTGCTCCTCCAGACATTCATGGCCAGGACGAGTACTGTCAGTGAGTAAAGCGGTGATGTGGAGTCCTTTTTTGGGGGCGTTAGTTTGGCTTGGGGGGGTGGCTGTGTCAGTTTCATTCAGGGACACTGTATTGTCCTGGAATGAAGGTGCCCGGGACAGACCTACAAAATGCGGGACAGTCCCGGGCAATCCCGGACACGTGGTCACCCAAGTTCCCAGTCGTCACCGGAGTCCGGACACTGCGTCTTCCCCCTTCTGGGACGCTGCATGTGACCAGCCGATCACCCGTCGGCGTTAACACGTCACCAGCTCCGTGTCCAGGCTTATCTGCCTGAAGTCATCGCGGCGTTGTTGGGGATTCCCTGCTGAGGAGCATTTCCATTGGCTCCTCCTCGTCACCTGGGTCACCCAGTCACAGCATCACGTCCACCCATCGGAGACATCACAGCGGTGCGGAGGATTCCCTGCCAAATAGTGTCCCCACTTGCTCCCTCTAGTCACCTGGGTTCCCTCAGCACAGCTGAGCACCCATCCATCTGTGACACCACGACAGCACTGAGAATTCCTTGCTGGGGTCTTCTATCCACTGAGGTACTTTGTCAGCTATTTCATCAGTGATTTGCCATCCGTCCTGGTGCATAGCTTTTTAACTTACTCACAGCGTGATAAGTGTGTCGATTTTAACCATTGTATCACAGGACTCCCATAGTGGCTTTCATTTTGGACTTGCTGTTTTATTATATAATTTTATACATACATGCATTTGTTTTTTGTTTTTTTATTCTGTATGTGCCAATACCTTTGTTATTTTTTATTTAGACTATAAAAGTTATATTACTTTACTCATCGAGTGCTGCTTTTTTTGTTTTAGATGTGGCGGCTACATTTATTTTAATTTTCAGCTAGTACAGAAAATGCCTGTTGATCCTGTCCGAAACGCAGTGTCCTTGTCACTTCCTGTAACCTGAACTGAAGACAAAAAACATAAAAAAAAATAAAATAAAAAAAATCGATCTTTTATGTAAACTACCAATCCCATCAGCTACCTTATAAAAAGGCAATGAACAAAGGCCGACAAGTTTGTAGTGCAGCCTGGGTGGCTTTGTTCATAGATACACAGGAGGAATTTAATTTAGCCACCCAGGGGTGGGAAGTGTGCTATTCACAGGATTATAAGGTAAAAATAAAGCAAATTTGTCAGAAAAATAAATAAATGAATGCAGCTAGATCTACAGGCTGCAATATATAAAATAGTTTTGTTTTTGATTAAAAAAACAAAAACTGCTGATCTACCAAGAATAAATGAAAAGCAGGTGCTTCAGCATGACAAGCTGTATCCTGCACAGAAGTTCTATATTTATTACCACATTCAAGATATAATTACAGGCAGAGTAAGCCCCCGTCGTTCACATTGAATGAAGCTGTGAAATCGTGCAACTTCACTTGAAATATCGCACGATTTCAAAGCCGCATGTCAGTGTGACTTCGCTGACATCTGTGCAACTCCATGCAAGTTGCATCTGAAATCGCCCAAAAAATAGTGCAGGAACTTGTTTTTCAAATGGCGTCACACTGATTTGAACAGTTCCATGGCTGACAATAGGGTGCAACTTGTCATGCAATTTGGACCTGTCAAATCGCATGACAAGAAGCACTGGTGTGAATGGGGGCCAAATCACCAAAAAAATGGTATCAAACAACGAAAACTCCAGTTGCTATGGGGCTTCCTCATACCCTGCCAGCACAGGTTTCTTATTCCATAACCTAAACGTATCTAGTAGATAGAAACCTACACCGTCTTCTCTCACCTTAGCCCCGCAATCAGCACCTTTGGACACGCAGAATCCCACAAAGACAGGATCGGCCATCTTCACCAGAATGTTGTCCACACAGTATACATGGATGTACAAAATGCCTCGTGCCTCCATGTCCTCCAGAATGTGGTTGTTGGCTAGAGCTTTGTACAGTCCTCCATTGCCATCTAAAATAATGCAAACCTTCAATGCCAGACTGTCTGTGTCTTTAAAAGCTTTGGGCATGCAGACCACCATCAGTGCCAACACAAAATAACTAGACGTGTTGGTTGCAGTAAGCAGCTGCTTGGATAATCAATTAATTGTTTAGTATAATATGACCAACAACTGCTGCTTAAAGGAACCAGACACATTCCCCTTCTTCACAATTCTAGGGCAGCAAGTACAAGGAAGATGGATGGTAGCCTGGCAACAAGAATAAGTCCCTCTTTGGATACTTCTAGCCATAAGTCTTTATAAAACACAATAAATATAAGATTTCGAAATCTAACAGTTAGTTAGGAAATTGCATTTTAACAGCAGGACTCCCCCACTACCGTAATACACTGATCAGCGTTGCAGCCGATTGGCTGTATTAACCAATTGGTTGAAAATTTACCAAAAAGCCGGATTGATAGATCAAAATTCGATCCATGTATGGCCAGCTTTAATTGCTCTTCTCTGCACTTTTTCTAGCTCTGCAACCAAACATTTAAAAAAGGAACGCCATTTCAAAAATTAATGGAGAAAATTGTTTTTTTTTAAATAGTTTTTAAGAATCACACAAACATGAAAAGTGATCAGCTTAAAGTGGGGTTCCAACCACAAGTAGCATTTTTTTATCTGCGTTTTCATCCTGCGTTTTTATCATATAAATCCCGTCACTTATTATTTTACAATCCGCCGCCGCTCCGCATAGTTATTCAAAAAAGATAGTTTTATAAACAATGTCCACACCATTGTCATTTTGCTTGTGGGCATTGTGAAGCCAACAAGCACTTACTTCTTGGAAGTCTTGGATGGGGAGTGATAATTGGGTAACGCACTGCATCCTGGGAAATGATGACAAACATTTCCCAGGAGCATTAGAGGGAGATGATGTCAGAATCCTGGGTGATTCCAAAGGCAGATTTTGTGAGACCGCATAGCAACAGGCATTGCCAAATGGTCCAATGAGCACAATAATGAAAAAAAAAAAATTGGGATGGAAACTCCACTTTAATGTAAAAGAAATCTGACCAAGATAAGTAAAAAAAAAAAAAATTCATACAATGTTTATTTAACGATGAATTCTAGACATGCTAGATTTTTACAGTTACATTGGTCCAGCTTGGACTATGTACATACACCAATGTTTTTCAACTGGGGTGCCACAGTAAAATTACATAAAGCTGCCCCAACCAGCAATAGTCTGATCAGCGAGCGATCCTGTGTTAACTCCCGTGTACTGACAGGAGGGAGAGAGCGAAGCCCGCACCTCCTCTTGGCTCTCTCCTTCTCCTTGCTGCCGGAAACTCGCAGACCACGTAAAGCTGCCTTTCAAGCTACATTTTAGGGTGTGCAATGCAGGAACACATGAAAATGTGTGCGTTTTCCTGCATTTCACAAAACTATACTGCATTTTGCAAATGACGGCGGATGTCATTCATTCTTAATGGCCCCCTAACCATCTAGTAAATATGCGTATGTTGGCACCCACTAAAACGCATAGTACACCAGTACCGTGGTGTTTTGGTGCAGTACAATTAAAAAAAATATATTGCCAGCACCTTTTTTTGTGTATTTGAAAATTAATAGAGCAGCCCACTAAAAATTTGGGGAAAAAAAGCGAATAAGCACCCTCTGTGCCCTGGACCCAGGTGTTGCACACTATGGAAGGAAGAAAACTGATGAAGAGGATACGCCATATCCATTATGGATACCATGCATATTTTCAACCATAAATGGGAATATTGGTCAGTCTATTAATCACTAACCATCTATTTCCTCAGGAGTTCTCCGTTTTATATGGGTTGTTATAACGATACAGTTCTACCCAGATATATTAGGTTTCAGTAATCTATTTATGCTGCCTTATTGGGCTAGGAAATTATATGTATGCTGCAATCTTTTTTGTAGTTATGATTGCAATATTTGAGAGCCTTACATTTCTTTTTCTTTTTTCTATGTTTGCCCAACAGAGAGATGTATTTTTGACTATTCTGTGGTGTGCACAAATCCTTAGATTGGTGTGCCCCAGGATTGTGCGCAATTCTAAAGGGTGCCTTGACTGGAAAAAAAAGGTTGATAAACACAGGTATATACACACCATACCATACCCCCTGGAAGCTGGAAATCACTATAGTAAATATTGCTACTCCAGTAAGGATCCAATTGCTTCCAGACAATTCAGAGCAACTGCCCTGCTGCATTTTGAACACAGGAGGTCATTGGATCATTATGCATTCTCTGAATTAATGAAAAGAGTTCTCTGAATAGTGATCATGCAGAACGGCCAACCTCCTGTGTTCACAGGACATTGGGCCAGCTGCACAGCATGGGACACAAGCTGATGGAGATCTTCTTAAAAGCGTTGTATTATAGTATAGCAATTTCCAGCTTCTACTTGGATCCCACCAGTATGATATATGCATAGTTACATTAATCCAAGCTGATCCACTGTAACCAGAAGCCTTAAGGTTATTGAATGTTAGCACAAGTGAGGCTTTTACAGGTAAATGCAGGTGATGCTCAAAAAATGTGAATATCTTGCAAAATTTAATTTCACTAATGCAACTTAAAAGGTGAAATTTATATATATATATATACACAGTGGGGAAAATAAGTATTTGAACACCCTGCTATTTTGCAAGTTCTCCCACTTGGAAATCATGGAGGGGTCTGAAATTGTCATCGTAGGTGTATGTCCACTGTTAGAGACATAATCAAAAGAAAAAATTCCAGAAATCACAATTTAAGAATTTTTAACTATTTATTTGTATGATACAGCTGCAAATAAGTATTTGAACACCTGTCTATCAGCTAGAATTCTGACCCTCAAAGACCTGTTAGTCTGCCTTTAAAATGTCCACCTCCACTCCATTTATTATCCTAAATTAGATGCACCTGTTTGAGGTCATTAGCTGCATAAAGACACCTGTCCACCCCATACAATCAGTAAGAATCCAACTACTAACATGGCCAAGACCAAAGAGCTGTCCAAAGACACTAAAGACAAAATTGTACACCTCCACAAGGCTGGAAAGGGCTACGGGGAAATTGCCAAGCAGCTTGGTGAAAAAAGGTCCACTGTTGGAGCAATCATTAGAAAATGGAAGAAGCTAAACATGACTGTCAATCTCCCTCGGACTGGGGCTCCATGCAAAATCTCACCTTGTGGGGTCTCAATGATCCTAAGAAAGGTGAGAAATCAGCCCAGGACTACACGGGAGGAGCTGGTCAATGACCTGAAAAGAGCTGGGACCACCGTTTCCAAGGTTACTGTTGGTAATACACTAAGACGTCATGGTTTGAAATCATGCATGGCTCGGAAGGTTCCCCTGCTTAAACCAGCACATGTCAAGGCCCGTCTTACGTTTGCCAATGACCATTTGGATGATCCAGAGGAGTCCCAGGAGAAAGTCATGTGGTCAGATGAGACCAAAATATAACTTTTTGGTCATAATTCCACTAACCGTGTTTGGAGGAAGAAGAATGATGAGTACCATCCCAAGAACACCATCCCTACTGTGAAGCATGGGGGTGGTAGCATCAGGCTTTGGGGGTGTTATTCTGCACATGGGACAGGGAGCCTGCACTGTATTAAGGAGAGGATGACCGGGGCCATGTCTTGCGAGATTTTGGGCAACAACCTCCTTCCCTCAGTTAGAGCTTTGAAGATGGGTCGAGGCTGGGTCTTCCAACATGACAATGACCCGAAGCACACAGCCAGGATAACCAAGGAGTGGCTCTGTAAGAAGCATATCAAGGTTCTGGCGTGGCCTAGCCAGTCTCCAGACCTAAACCCAATAGAGAATCTTTGGAGGGAGCTCAAACTCTGTGTTTCTCAGCGACAGCCCAGAAACCTGACTGATCTAGAGAAGATCTGTGTGGAGGAGTGGGCCAAAATCCCTCCTCCAGTGTGTGCAAACCTGGTGAAAAACTACAAGAAACATTTGACCTCTGTAATTGCAAACAAAGGCTACTGTACCAAATATTAACATTGATTTTCTCAGGTGTTCAAATACTTATTTGCAGCTGTATCATACAAATAAATAGTTAAAAAAATCATACATTGTGATTTCTGGATTTTTTTTTTGGATTATGTCTCTCACAGTGGACATGCACCTACGATAACAATGTCAGACCCCTCCATGATTTCCAAGTGGGAGAACTTGCAAAATAGCAGGGTGTTTAAATACTTATTTTCCCCACTGTATATACTGTATGTATATATATATATATATATATATAATATATGAGATAGTTCAAGTCATGATTTGTCATACCCGAATTGTAATGATTATGGCTTACAGCCCATGAAAACCCCAAATTCACAATCTTAGAAAATTAGAATATGGTGAAGAGGTGCAATATTCTAGGCTCAAAGTATCCCACTCTAATCAGCTAATTAAGCCATAACACCTGCAAAGGGTTCCTGAGCATTTAAATGGTCTCTCAGTCTGGTTCAGTAGGAATCAAAATCATGGGAACGACTGCTGACCTGACAGTTGTGCAGAAAACCATCATTGACACCCTCCATAAGGAGGGAAAGACTCAAAGGGTAATTGGAGGGAAAGACTCAAAAGGTAATTGCAGAAGAAGTTGGATGTTCCCAAAGTGCTGTATCAAAGCACATTAATAGAAAGTTATGGAAGAAAAAGGGTGCACAAGCATCAGGGATGACCGCAGCCTGGAGAGGATTGTCAGGAAAAGGCCATTCAAAAGTGTTGGGGACTTTCACAAGGAGGGGACTGAGGCTGGAGTCAGTGCATCAAGAGCCACCACACAGACGGATCCTGGACATGGGCTTCAAATGTCGTATTCCTCTTGTCAAGCCACTCCTGAACAACAAACGTCAGAAGCGTCTTACCTGGTCTAAAGAAAAACACACTGCAAGATGCTTGAAGTCCAGTGTGAAGTTTCCACAGTCTGTGTCGATTTGGGGAGCCATGTCATCTGCTGGTGTTGGTCCTCTGTGCTTCATTAAGTCCGGGGTCACCGCAGCCGTCTACCAGGAGATTTTGGAGCACTTCATGCTTTCTTCAGCAGACGAGTTCTATGGGGATGCGGACTTCATTTTCCAGCAGGAATTGGCACCTGCCCACACTGCCAAAAGCACCAAAACCTGGTTCAATGACCATAGGATTATGGTGCTTGATTGGCCAGCAAACTCGTCTGACCTGAACCCCATAGAGAATCTATGGAGCACTGCCAAGATAAAGACGAGACCGAACAATGCAGAAGAGCTGAAGGCCGCTATTGAATCATCCTGGTCTTCCATAACACCTCGGCAGTGCCAAAGGCTGATCGTTTCCATGCCACGCCACATTGAGGCAGTAATTGCTGCAAAAGAGGCCCAAACCAAGTACTGAGTACATATGCATGCTTCTACATTTCAGAGGTCTGATATTGTTCTATGTACAATCCTTGTTTTATTGATTGCATGTAATATTAAAATTTTCCGAGATTGTGGATTCAGGGTTTCCATGAGGTGTAAGCCATAATTACAGTTATGACAAATCACGGCTTGAACTATTTTGCTTTGCATGTAATGAGTCTATCTCATTATTTTCAGCTTTTAAGTTGCATTAGTGAAATAATATTGCACAATATTCAAATTTTTCGAGTATCACCTGTAAATGCACATAAAACCTTATGGGAACGTGGTTGTTAAAATTAATGGTCTGGCAACAATCTCTCTTTAATTACTGATAGTAAAAAAGATAAAAAACAGACTTTAACATGTACCTGGAGCCATTGCCATCTTGTCCTTGCGTTCTAAAATAGCTTTTCCATCAAAGTCTACAGCAGGCAACATCCTCTGCTCAAATATGACCACATCTGTCCGTTCCACACCAAAGTAGTTGTTTGCCTCAAAAAATGTCTGTGTGGGGTTTAAGGTGAACTCGCTTGTCATGATGTACCTAGGAAGCAGAAACATAATACAGGATAAATGATCACAGTTACCAGCTATTATGAGTCACCTGGGTTACACAAATTACATGGAAACTCGAGGTGTACAGCTAAATATATGACTGAATTTTCACACTGTACAGCTAGATATGACACACATTGTCCGAGGAACTAGCGTATATACTCGAGTATAAGCCGAGGCACCTAATTTTACCACAAAAAAATGGGAAAACGTATTGACTCGAGTATAAGCCTAGGGTGTCCATGTGCATGCCTCACTGTGTCCATGACTAGACTGACGTTTAACATGGGAGTCTATGGAATGGGTGCCCGGCTTTGAAAAATGGGTGCTCCCCAGCCATAGGTCCTCCAGACAACAAACTTTGCACACTTGTACCGGGTCCCCAAAGTCCAGGAGATCAGGCGCAAAAAGGTGACTCGAGCATAAGCCGAGGGGGGCATTTTCAGCACAAAGAAATGTGCTGAAAAACTCGGCTTATACTCGAGTATATAAGGTAATCTTCCCAGTTCTCGAATTCTGCACCATTCCCTCAGTCCAGTGAGCAGGAGCTGATCCAGAAGAGGCCATTCTACACCAGAAAGTGGTGAAGGGTGTGAGCATTACAGGAATGGATAGCAAATTCCGAATCTAGTTCTATTCAAGAAAGTCATGTGCATGAACACATCCAACCTTTAGAAAGTTTATTTGACTCAACAGGCACATATCAGCTGTTTTCCTACAGAACACATTCCTATGCTTGGATGCGAGCATGCAGACCCTTTTTTGAATGGTACTATAACAGCTGGACAAAGCTGTGGTCCTGCACATAGAGAGATGGATGTTAGATAGATTTTCAGGAAGCAGGCGTTTATTTTTTGCATTTATAGTAGGGCTGTTACGGATTACAATTTTCGTGTTCGATTAATCGTTTTGTTTTTTTATCGATTAATCGACTAATTTCGATTAATTATAAACGCACATACAGATCCAACTACTTTTAGCTGATCTCCTTGCATTGCAACTTTGCATTAGTCAGTGGTAAATATGGTATACACAATCACCCGTCACTAGTTAGTTTCCACAATCCATGACTCAACTTCACAGTTCACACAAATATGTTTTAAATTCAAATTGTAGCACTGACGTAAGTTATTAAACTTAAAGTTAAACTAACTTTCTACGTTTTTCTTAAATTATAAAACATATCTAGTATATTGACTGTCAGTCACTTTATAGTAGGCAAGTAGGCATCACTTTAGCCAGTCATGCAGACATACCAGAGTGTTTACATTTTCTGGAAGCAGACATGATTGCATTTTATTGACAATATACCCTGAAGAACTGAACAGTCTTTCACATGGGACAGATACACAAAGAATTGTCTGCACAAAATTGATTAGGACAGGAAAACGATGAATATTTTTGCCCCCTTCCCCTGATGGAGCCTGATGCATCCTCCTGCTCCACAGATGCAAAGGTACCTCAATCCAATGGGTGCAGTTTGCTTGCATCCAGCAGGGTAAGTCTCACAGTCCAGGCTGTCCGGTGACGTCAAGAATTTTGATCGATCAAAAAAATTAAAGATTAATCGAGAAATTAATCTTTAATTTCCCCAGCCCTAATTTATAGGGTACTGGGCCAGATTCTCAGAGGCGTTACGACGGAGTATCTCAGATACCCCGTCGTATCGCTTTTTTTTTGTCCTCGTATCTATGCGAGTGATGCTTAGCATCACTTTTGCATAGATACGCTTCTACATCCGACAAGTGTAAAAGCATTACACTTTCGGATCGTAGGTGTAATGACAACTCCAGCCACTAGGTGGCCTTCACGTTGTTTTTTCATTTGCATATGCAAATGAGGCTAGTACGGCGATTCCCGAACGCTTTTACGCCGCCCCGTCGTCGCGTACGTCGTTTACGGACTCGTAAGGTTACCCCAGCTTCTATGTGGAGTAACCTTACGAAGTTCCATCGGATGCCGTCGGACGCCATGTTAAGTATGGCGTCGGGTCAGCGTCGGCTTTTTCCGTCGCTTACGTCGTTTTACTAACTCGTTCGCGAATAGGGACTTGCGTAAATGACGCTCACGTCGTTTTGACGTCGGTTTCAACGACGCTTCCCGACGTGAGCTGGAGCATGCGCACTGGGCTTTTTCCCTGGCCGGCGCATGCGCAGTTCGTTCGACGCGGGGGCGCGCTCAATTTAAATACAAGCCGCCCCATTTGAATTGCGCGGGTTTACGCTTGGCGATTTACGAGACGCCGGCGAAAACTACGGAGCAAGTGCTTTGAGAATAAAGCACTTGCTCTAGTACGCAGCGGCGGCGTAGTGTAAATGGCTTACGCTACGCCGCCGAAAATATATGAGAATCTGGCCCACTGTATATTTTATTCATGGATTTTACACTGAAGACATGTATGATCCTAAGCCTAGGTTCACACTGGAGCGATTTGTCATGCGATTTGAGTATAGCTGGTAAAAGTGCTGCAAGTAGAAAGCAGAGAAGCCTGGCAGAAGGAAGAAGGCATCTGAGAGCAGAAGAAGAGACCCCCGATGTTGGAAGAAGGACATGAAACCAGTACTGCAGTAAGGTAAAGGAAGCCAATTAGCTAAAAAAAAAAAATCCTTTTAGTGATCCTTTAAGGAGGGGGGGGGGGAGGGGGCGCTCACTTGGCCCCACCCCCTATCCTGACTGACCGGGCTGCGTGCGGTTCCCCTTAAAATCCATAGCAGACCCAAGGGCCTGGTATGCTCTTGGAGGGGGAACCCATGCTGTTTTTTTTTTTTATTTGGCGTGGAGTTCCCCCTCAAGATTCATACCAAACACAGATCGCATCATATGACGTCCTGTCTTTTAAAGCCGCTAGGGGGCGCGCGCGTGCACCTGCCGCTTTGCTGGGGTCCCGATGCGCGTGCTCGGTGGCAACGATCGCCCCCGGGCACACGCGATTGCCCAGTAACTGAGCAGGGACGTGAAGCTCTGTGTGTAAACACAAAGCTCCACGTCCTTTAGGTAGAGAGGAGACAGATGTGTCCCTTGTACATAGGGACACAAATCGGTCACCTCCCCCAGTCACCCTTTCTCCCTACAGTTAAAACACAAACTAGGCTACACATTTAACCCCTTCCCCACCCCCTAGTGGTTAACCCCTTCCCTGCCAGTCACATTTATACAGTTATCAGTGCATATTTATAGCACTGTTCAGTGTATGAATGTGATTGGTCCCAAAAATGTCACAAAAGTGTCCGCTATAATGTCGCAATCCCAAAAACAAAAAACAAGAAAAACGCAGATCGCCGCCATTACTAGTAAAAAAAAATAATAATAAAAATGCCATAAAACTATCCCCTATTTTGTAAACGCTATAAATTTTGCACAAACCAATCGATAAACGCTTATTGCATTTTTTTTTTTTTACCAAAAATAGGTAGAAGAATACGTATAGTCCTAAACTGAGGAAAAAAAATGTTTTTTTTTATATATATTTTGGGGAATATTTATTATAGCAAAAAGTAAAAAATATAGAATTTTTTTTCAAAATTGTCGCTCTATTTTTGTTTAGCGCAAAAAATAAAAACCGCAGAGGTGATTAAATACCACCAAAAGAAAGCTCTATTTGTGGGAAAAAAAGGACACCAATTTTGTTTGGGAGCCACGGCACACAAGTTAAAGGGATGCAGTGCCGGAAGCTGAAATTTCACCTGGGCAGGAAGGGGGTAAAACCTTCTGGGGCTGAAGTGGTTAAATTCTTTTTTTTTCTATCCGCACAAAACCGCATCTAACAAAACAGCAGCTAAACGCAGTGTGTGAAAGGTGTCATAGGAATGCATTGTGTGCTTCTAGCTGCGGTAAAATCCGCAACTAAAAGCACCATTCTATCCGTCCGTGTGAAAGGGGCCTTCCTGTCATGGAAGTCAGCAAACTGTAGAACTTTCATTTATATTCTAAAATGGTCAACTATTTGGTAGCCAGCATCAAACTAAAATGTTGGCCCGTCTATATAACTACACTAGTCTACGAGGGATCTTTTTTTTTTTTTAAAGCTAAAAGTTTCCCCTTTCCTAAATATCTATACCTAGGTCCCAGAATCTGAATTAGTTATAATATGTAATACTAACCACGGCACAGAGCACTTGGTAGCATATTTCTCTCCAGCCAATTGCTGTAGTCGGATGATCCTCTCTGCCTGGATCTGATACAACGTTTTTCCGCTTGGCAAACCAACTCTATACATTCCTTTGGGGTACGTCACGCCAAGACGTGTACCTTGACCCCCTGCGAGCAGCAAGACCGCCACTTTATTCTGTGCGATTTGGCTTAAACCTGAAATAAACAGACATAAATGGTATATTATAACAGCAGGGTAAGCTTTTCTTTATATAGTGCCATATTACATTGCGCTTTCACAGTAGAGAATACAGTAAGTGTGCATACAAAGGAAACAACCAGGGAAATAAGGTAAGTCGCTTTCTTTCCTTCTTATAGGAAACATAGGATTTATATACCTTTTATGTCATTCTATCTGTGGGCTACCTGCCCCATTCCAGCAATATGTCTCCTAGGGTTTCAGACACACTCACTTTTGACTGATTGTTGGTCCCAGTGTGGCAGCCAGAGTCATGTCGTCATGTGACTGCTGCCTTAAAGGGCTGGAGTACTCTGTGAACAGACTGGTGTTCTTCTGCTCTGAGCTTCTAATTCCCGTACCTGTCTGCAGCCACTACCTCCATGTTCACTCCACCTACTGCTCCTGACCATTGGCATAGTTCCTGGTACGCTTACAGTCACTCCAGGGAGCTGGCGCTGTCCTTTGTGAACTCTCTTGCTCCTGGCCACTGACGTAGTTCCTGGTACATGCCTCCAGCGAGCTGGTGCTGTCCTTGGTACACTCTGTTGCTCCTGGCACTGGCATAGTTCCTGGTATGCTCCTCCAGTCACTCCAGAGAGCTGGCGCTGTCCTTGGTACACTCTGTTGCTCCTGGCCACTGGCGTAGTTCCTGGTACATGCCTCCAGCAAGCTGGTGCCGTCCTTGGTACACTCTGTTGCTCCTGGCACTGGCATAGTTCCTGGTATGCTCCTCCAGTCACTCCAGAGAGCTGGTGCTGTCCTTGGTACACTCTGTTGCTCCGGACCATTGGCATAGTTACTGGTACATGCCTCCAGTCACTCCTGGCTGCTGGCACTATCCCTGGTAAACTGTCTATCCTCTGTTATTACTCTTGATACACTCTTCCTGGTTCACTCTGCCAAAATCTGCTCCTCCTGGACCATACAGCCAGGCACCATCACCCAGTACACTAACAGAAGCAGAGCTCCTCCCTCGACCCCTCCTGGAATTTATCAGCAGAGTGCTGTGTGGATGGCTCAAAAAAATCCATCACACACATTTACATCTCAAGTATGGAACCTGGTAATGACCTGGCAGCCAGAGTTAAATTCTGGTATTTCAGGGTCAAGTTCTCAGCTTTGATCCCTTTTTAATGCTGCCTGTCCCTCAGACTTCCGTCCTCAGTGAACACAGTCATAGACAGTGTAGGGTCTGGCCAACTCCGTTCATTCGATTCATGACATCCCTTGGAAGGACCAAACTTACCCAAACAAATTAAAAATTCACATGCATCCTGTAGGGGAAAACAAGCCTGTCTAGCCTCTTACCAGCATGCTTCTTGGCAGCACATGAACTGAGTGGCTCCTTGTTCTGCTTCTTGTTCTTACACTCCAGCCCTGCTGTACAGGGAGTGCAGGAGGCGGATACCAGGTCACATTCAGATACGCACACTGCTTGTACTTAGGAGATACATCTAGAGCAGCGATGGCTAACCATGCCCCCCCCCCCCCCCCAGATGTTTTGGAACTACATTTTCCATGATGCTCATGCACTTTGCAATGTAGTTGAGCATCATGGCAAATGTACTTCCAAAACATTTGGGGTGCCCAGGTTTGCCATCACTGATCTAGAGCCTATTTACTATATGTGGGATGACTGGTATTTTTCTGCAACTGATCAAAATCTCAAGAGTCACCTAAAGAGCACATAGAAAGAAAAACAGTTCACAATTCTGGTGTGATATGTGGGCCATTGGATGGCACCATGGGTCACCACACTGCAAAGTGGCTCAGTGTGCTGCAGTGCAAAGACCTGAGTGTAGTGTAACTTTGTACGCCCCTAGGAAAGTTAACAATAAAATAAAAAATTGAAAATGCACAGTCTCCTCACCACCTGCCAAAACTGACATCATCCCCACATAAAACAGAGTGTTTTATAGCTTGACCATTATAATTATTATAATGTATGAATAATTACAAAGCTGCATTCATTTGTGTACATTAGGCCTCTCTAGAGATCGGCCTAAACCACTTCCATACTGGGCACGTTTACCCCTTTCTGCCCAGGCCAATTTTCAGCGTTGTCGTACTTGGAATGACAATTGCAAGGTCATGCAACACTGTACCCATATGTCATTTTTTAGCATCTTTTTCACACAAATAGAGCTTTCGTTTAGTGGTATTTAATCGCCACTGTTTTTTTTTTTGCTAACAAAAAAAGACTGAACATTTTGAAAAAAATAAAAATAAAACATTCTTAGTTTCTGTTATAAAATGTTGCAAATATGTAATTTTTCTCTTTCACTGATGTGTGCTGATGAGGCTGCACTGATGGGCCCTGATGGGCACCACGGATACGGCACCACCGATGGACACTTATGAGGCTGCACTGATAGTCAGCACCCCGATTATCTGTGTAAATGTCCCCTGCTGCACTTTACAGTTCCTGGCTCTCCTCACGCTGTGACAGCGTGTGAGCAAAGGACAGCCGATAACCATCAAGTTTGTTTATATGTGGTCAGCTGTGATTGGACACAGCTGATCATGTGGAAAAGGGATTGCGGGCATGGTTCTGGGAGGATGCCCTCCATGAACAAGAGAGCCATGCTGTAGTCGTCTTTTGGCTTAAGCACGGGTCTGAAGCAGAACTAAACTCCCTATACATACCTCTTCTCTATCAGTCCAAAATTTCATCACTAGCACCAGGATCTTCTCCCTAGCTTCTTCTGGGTGCCAGTCTTCGGGCATCCTTATTGGTCAATGTGGGATGATGTAGCTTCTGCACAAGACACATCACAAAGATCATACTGGTTATGCTGCCCATCTTGGTTTGCATGCCACAGAAGACAGTGAGCAGGCAGTTAGGTGTATTTTATTGCAGAAGGGACAATGCACGTCTTTGTTGCAATAAATGGCTTGCTTGTAGATTTTTAGGAAAATGCCTTCAGTTCCACTTGAAGTGAATGTCAGCATATACACAAGATGTGTGACCATCGCCAGTAGAGTCAGGCGCATGTCTCACCCACACTCATAGCCCACTCGTTCTATTGCCTACACACAATGCAGACAAGTACTTGGAAACAATTACAGGAAGGGAGATTGGAGGAAAACAATGGGCCGGCTACAGGGAGGTCAGTCCATGTCTTTTTTTTTTACTACACGAGTATCAACAAGAACAGCACTGAAAGTATTTCAATACCTTATTTATTCTATTCAGTTTAAATAAAAAATAGATAAAACTTTATTTTTTTGTAGCTATTCCAGTAAATATTAAATGATGCGTTTAGCAACCCACTGAAATGAATGGGCTGTAAAAAACAGAATGCACGCATTCTAGTGTGAACCGCCCCAACCACTTCAACCCTTTAGGACATACCCGTATATCCTCAGGATGGCGTGGCTGTATAAGGATAATGGCTGCAGTTATCATACTGGTTCCAAATTTCTCAGCCAGCGATGGGCTTTGCTGTAGAAGTGATCTGAGCCGTTCTACAACCCCTGATCACTTCTACAGGGTGCCACCCTCCCACCTCTGCCCAACACCTTTACCAGGCTATCACGAGCGATCATTCAGATCGGTGAAGCACTGGGGAGGGGAGGAAGGAACATCTGTTCCCATCTCCCCTCTGTGATTTAAGACACCGGAAGCAACAAGGATTTTCACTTTTGGTTTCAGTTTGTTTACAAACATTTTCCGGCTTGTACAACATGTGATGACCCTGATCCCAGTTTGATCAGATGCTTTGGAGGCCAGGTGAGACATGTGGTGCATCATAGACCCCAGATCTCCCCATAAAGAGGACCTGTCACTGTCCATGCTATCACAACTTATCTTGGGTTTAATCAGATGCTTTGGAGGCCAGGTGAGACATCTGGTGTATTATAGCCCCCAGATCTCCCCATAAAGAGGACCTGTCACTGTCCATGCTATCACAACTTATCTTGGGTTTAATCAGATGCTTTGGAGGCCAGGTGAGAGATCTGGTGTATCATAGCCCCCAGATCTCCCCATAAAGAGGACCTGTCACTGTCCATGCTATCACAACTTATCTTGGGTTTAATCAGATGCTTTGGGGGCCAGGTGAGACATCTGGTGTATCATAGCCCCCAGATCTCCCCATAAAGAGGACCTGTCACTGTCCATGCCATCAAAAATTATGTTGTTCATCCCTCATGATAACAATAAAGTTGACAAAAAAAAGGAATAGTGTAAAAAAAAAAAAGAGAGAGAGAGAAGAATTTTAAAGAGCCCCCATGGCGCCGCGCTCACGTACAAATGCAAACGCATACGTTGTTCCTGCATGCATATGTTAACGGCGATCTGACAACACATGTGAGGTAACGCCGTAAACCTCAGAGTTGAGCGCAATAATAACAGATCTGCTCTGTAAATCTAAAAAAAAAAAACTTTTCAATTGTAGATTATTGGGTCTCGTAGTTTGTTACTATTCCAGGCGCATACCCAGTTTTCAAGTGTGACATGTTGGGTATCTATTTAGCTGCCACAACAACAACTTTTATATTTTATGAAAATGTGATTGGGTACAAAGTGCTTGTATTGTTTTGGTAGATGTAAGTAGGACTGTATGGAGATTGTACAGTGTATGGTCATCTCTCCAGGTGGTGTGGGATAGATATGACATGACAGGGTCTCTTTGCTCTCACCTTCCTCCTCCCAGGCTCTCAGCTCCCCCGGGCCGCTCCTCCTCACACTTCCCAGGAACTCCTCGGGTACCGGGCACATGGTGTGGTCCAGGCGCCGCGGACAGCTCTTCTCCCGGACATAGGCCTCCTGTGCCCGCTGGCAGTGCTCCCTCAGCTCCCGGGGCTCCAGCAACCTCAGCTCCCCCAGCAGGGACTCTCTCTGCCCGGCCGTCAGCTCGTCCCAGAAGCGCAGCAGCTGCTCCTGCCCGGCCTCCTTCACCCGCCGCTGCTCCATCCGCCCGTTACTATGGGAACCGCACAAGCGTCCGTAGCCCGGGTAGCCTCCGCTCTGGGGTCACTATGGAGACCGGAGCCCGAAGCTGAAGTCTATGAACAGAGGGGGCGGGACTGAGCGCGTGACTGCTGGGAGGCGATACCGGGAGAGGTCACGTGATGCAGGCATGCTGTATAAAAGCTTTGAGGCGGCTCACATGAGGCAATGTGGAGTGGCTGACCACTGTGATTTATAAAAAAAAAAAAAAAATCTTGAAAAGTGCTGTTTGCAATAGAAAAGATAATATTTACTTCAAAAAAATGAACTTTGCAGTCTTCATGTGCTAAACTTCAGCGTTCAACACTTTTGGGGGTTTTGAGCAGTGGTGGCTGGTGCTGAAACTTTTTTTTGGGGGGGATGCAAACAAACTGAAAAATTGAGAACAAAAAAACATCAATTGCAGCCTCACTGAGCCCATCACACGCAGTGACTATGCCCATCAATTGGAGCCACTGTGCCCATCAAATGCAACCACTGTCTCCGTCAAAGGCAGCCACTGTGCCCATCAATTGCAACCATTGTGCCCATGAAATGCAGCCACTGTGCCAATCAATTGTAGCCACTGTGCCATCACATGCAGCCACTGTGCCCATGAATTGCAGCCACTGTGCCATCAAACACAGCTACTGTGCCCATGAATTGCAGGCACTGTGCCATCAAATGCAGCCACTGCGCTCATCAATTGCAGCCACTGTGCCATCATATGCAGCCACTGTGCCCATGAATTGCAGCCACTGTGCCATCAAACACAGCCACTGTGCCCATGAATTGCAGACACTGTGCCATCAAATGCAGCCACTGCGCTCATCAATTGCAGCCACTGTGCCATCATATGCAGCCACTGTGCCATCAAATGCAGCCACTGCGCTCATCAATTGCATCCACTGTGCCATCAAATGCAGCCACTGCGCTCATCAATTGCAGCCACTGTGCCATCATATGCAGCCACTGTGCCATCAAACACAGCCACTGTGCCCATGAATTGCAGGCACTGTGCCATCAAATGCAGCCACTGCGCTCATCAATTGCAGCCACTGTGCAATCAAAAGCAGCCACTGTGCCATCAATTGCAGCCACTGTGCTTATCAAATGCAGCCTCTGTGCCCATCAATTGCAGCCACTGCGCCATCAAATGCAGCCACTGTGCCCATAAATAGCAGCCAAGGTGCCATCAAATGCAGCCTCATTGTACCCATTACGAGTGGTTCACTTTCCACCATCATCCCTGTGCTGAGTTTTCGGCCAGGCATGTAAACACTGCTGTGCCCATTATAACTGCCCCACACTCCCCACTGATGCATCACAATAGCCCACTGACACCTTGTCCAGCAGCAGCATATATGACCTGCCGACAGCCGTGGATGCTCACGTTTACTCCTCCTGGCCTGCTCAGGCCTTGCTTTTAATCGCTCTGAGGCGCTTGTGAAACAGGAAGTGACGTTGCGGCTCTGAGGGAAAGCAGTGATGGCAATCAAAAAAATGCATCAACAAGAATGAAGGAGTGTTGCGGTGCATTGCGCCACAAAGCAGCAAAAAGAACACACAAACGAAGCGTCTCGTCTGCAACCATGTGATTGCATTGATGTCACGCTTCACATAGGGCACTGTGTCTGGCGCCCAAGCACAGTGCACCATGAGGACCTTTTTTTTTTTTTTTTTTTAAGGACCTTTTTTCTTTCTTTTTTTGTGACTAGCTTTGTGGGCGCGGCCGCTGGCTGACTGTAAAAAAAAGAATTGTGAGCTAAAAAAAAAATGAGAATAAATGTTTTTTTAGCCGGCATCTGACAGCTGATGACTCGGCTTTCCGGCCCACTCATTAGCAAAAGATGCTCCAGCTCCTTTTTTATTGGGTGGGAAAATGCATGACTGCTACCAGCATTTAGGGTGCCCTTAAGAAATAATGGCATTGCAAGCACGATGCATGTTTTTTACATGTTCCTGGCAATGCATGCAGAAATGTATGTTCCTGGCCCCCCAACCTCAAGTGTAAATGTGGCCTGATAGGTGCAAAGAAATGTAAAGTGATAACAAACAAATCATAACTAGGCTGATCAAGGTTTGTGGTCCTCCAGCTTGGCATTGCAAATGAAAGATCTACCTGTGACATAAGTATAGCACAGAAAATTTCACCTCTGCAATGTACAGTGTCTTGATAAAGTATTCATACCCCTTGAAATTTTCCACATTTTGTCATGTTACAACCAAAAACATAAATGTATTTTATTGGGATTTTATGTGATAGACCAACAAAGTGTCACATAATTGTAAAGTGGAAGGAAAATTATAAATGCTTTTCAATTTTTTTTACAAATAAATATGTGAAAAGTGTGGCGTGCATTCAGGCCCGGATTTCCCACAAGGCCAGGCCTCGGGGCGGCAGGGCACAGAGGGGCGGTAGCGGCATGGAGTCCCCCGACGGACAAAACATACAGTTAGGGCGGTAAGTTGCTTTCTAGCAGGACTAAATGTAGTGTGGGGGAATCCGTTCGTTCATTAACAAGTGATTGTGGCGATGTCGCCAAAATCACTTGTAAAATGTGTGCTGGCGTCCGTCCTCCCCTCCCCCCCCCCACATACCTCTCTCTACTGGCTCTGTCTTCGGGACTCCGTTCTCCCCCTAGCCACCGAGTCTGTCTCCTGTCCCTCCCCCCGATGTACACAGTGAGAGGGGTGAGCTCTGCTCTTCCCATCTCAGCTGTGACAGGAGTTCTGCACTGCGCTAGGACTCCTGTTTTGGAGGTGACAGGGTCAATAAAGAGAACCTGTTACCTCCCATTTTTATCACAGAGGGAATTGTTTTCTCCTGTGTGATAGCAATATAGTTAGGTGGAAAAAAAAATAAGAAATAATAATGCTGAATAAAATAAGTAAAGAATAAGAAAAATAATATAAAAAAAAGAAAAGTATACACAAAAAAGTAAACGACAAGCTACAAATAAATAAAAATAAAAAAAGTAATAAAAAAGTAAAAAAAAAGGGAAACAAAAAATATTTGAACTAACCGTGCCGCCCCTGCCATCCAGTTACCATTCTCTGTTGATTTAGGGGGAGGGGGGGTGCTTGGGTTTGCAGGGAGGGGGTGCATTGCAGAATGTGGCCTTGGGGCGGCAGCGAGAGCAAATCCGGCCCTGCGTGCATTTGTATTCAGTACCCTTTACTCTAATGCCCCTAACTCAAATCTAGTGGAACCAATTGCCTTCAGAAGTCACTTAATTAGTAAATAGAGTCCACCTGTGTGTAATTTGATCTCAGTATATATACAGGTGTTCTGTAAAGCCCTCAGAGGTTTGTTAGAGAACATTAGTGAACAAACAGCATCATGAAGGCCAAGGAATACACCAGACAGGTCAAGGATAAAAGTTATGAAGTTTATAGCAGGGTTAGGTTATAAAAAATATCCCAAGCTTTGAACATCTCACAGAGCACTGTTCAGTCCATCATCTGAAAATGGAAAGAGTATGGCACAACTGCAAACCTATCCACCCACCTAAACTGACAGGCTGGGCAAGGAGAGCATATATCAGAGAAGCAGCCAAAAGGCCCATGGTAAGGCCTCTTTCACACGGGGCAGATCAGTAATGATCCGCCTCCTTATATGGAAAGGCTTCTGCGCTACCGAGGGGGATGGGCTGGGAGGTGGGCTGGGGGTACTGCAGCAGACGCCTAACAATCTGTCCTAGGCAGAGAGAAATAACAAGTGAAAAGGGAGGGGGTGGTGTCTGCGCTGTAATGGTGAAGTGGGTAAAGTGGGAGGTGACACAAGTGTCTGGATGGGTGGTTGTGATGAGGGAAAGTGAACTTAGAACAACATAATAAGATAAACAGTGTAAGTTATAATCATACACAATGGGGGTGATTCCAATGTACACAAAGCAGTGACAAATACACTAACCCGTGCAGTGTAAAAACCAATAGAAAAGTCCATGCAATAGAAAATAAAATAATTTTCACAGTGCTAAGTCCAATAGAAACTTTGAGACCAGGAAACATCCCATGGGGAAATGCCTCTGGATGCACAAAAATAAAAAATGAATAAATAAATAAAGTCTCTTGTGAAAACCCAAATGTCCAGGAAGGTCCAGAGTATAGGATAGTGATGCCAGGAAAAGATGATAGCAGTAAACACCTCAGGTGGTCCCCAGCTTCTCACCTCAAGGCTATTGCACGGATAGCCTAAAACAACACCTCCAGGGGAGGGCAATAATCCCTCAGTAGGACAAGCAGCAGAAGCACTCCTCAGCAGTGAAACATAAAGCAGATATGGAACAGGAACAGTGTAAGTTAAAGCAAGATCAGATCAGGCACTCAGTGGTCTTGTTGCCAGGGACAATCTCTGTCCCCCCTCTCTTCTCAGCTGTAGATGGCTGTATGCTGCTTCAAACTATCATCCAGGCTGCAGCATGTAGCTGGATGTAGCTGGATTGTCCCTGGCAACAAGACCACTGAGTGCCTGATCTGATCTTGCTTTAACTTCCACTGTTCCTGTTCCATATCTGCTTTATGTTTCACTGCTGAGGAGTGCTTCTGCTGCTTGTCCTACTGAGGGATTATTGCCCTCCCCTGGAGGTGTTGTTTTAGGCTATCCATGCAATAGCCTTGAGGTGAGAAGCTGGGGACCACCTGAGGTGTTTACTGCTATCATCTTTTCCTGGCATCACTATCCTATACTCTGGACCTTCCTGGACATTTGGGTTTTCACAAGAGACTTTATTTATTTATTCATTTTTTATTTTTTATTTTTGTGCATCCAGAGGCATTTCCCCATGGGATGTTTCCTGGTCTCAAAATTTCTATTGGACCTAGCACTGTGAAAATTATTTTATTTTCTATTGCATGGACTTTTCTATTGGTTTCACACTGCACGGGTTAGTGTATTTGTCACCGCTTTGTGTACATTGGAATCACCCCCATTGTGTATGATTATAACTTACACTGTTTATCTCATTATGTTGGTTATTATGTTGTTCTAAGTTCACTTTCCCTCATCACAACCACCAATCCAGACACTTGTGTCACCTCCCACTTTACCCACTTCACCATTACAGCGCAGACACCACCCCCTCCCTTTTCAAAGGATCCGCCTCCGTATGTCCGTAAGCTCAGCGGGGATCGCTCCGTATATCCCCGCTGAGCCGTGCGGATGACAGGACGGTCTCCACACACTGTGCAGGGACCCCCTGTCTTTTCTCCACTCTCCCCTATGGGGGGAGCGGATGAACACAGACCGTATATCCGTGTTCATCCGATCCGCTCTGCAGACGAAAGAAAAAATAGGATTTTCTTCCGTCTGCAAAATTGGATGTTTGCGGAGGCGGACGATTACGGGTGTCAGCGGATGTTCATCCGCTGACACCTGCAATTACATAGGGACCAATGTATGTCCCTTTTTAATCTGCAAACGGATGGATGAAAAAGCGGACATACGGTCCGCACGTGTGAAAGGGGCCTAACTGTGGAGGAGCTGCAGAGATCCACAGCTCAGGTGGGAGAATCTGTCCACAGGACAACTATTAGTGGTGCACTCCACAAACCTGGCCTTTATGGGAGAGTGGCAAGAAGAAAGCCATTGTTGAAAGAAAGCCATAAGAAGTCCCGTTTGCAGTTTGCGAAAAGCCACGTGGAGGACACAGCAAACATATGTAAGAAGGTGCTCTGGTCAGATGAGACCAAAATTGTACTTTTTGACCTAAAAGCAAAATGCTATGTGTGGTGGAAAACTTAAACTGCACATCACCCTGAACACACAATCCCCACTGTGAAACATGGTGGTGGCAGCATCAAGTTGTGGGGATGCTTTTCTTCAGCGGGGACAGGGAAGCTGGTCAGAGTTGATGGGAAGATGGATGAAGCCAAATACAGGGCAATCTAAGGCCTCGTACACACGATTAAATGTGTCTGTTCTAATCGGTCGGACCGACCGATTTGAACAGATCTGTCTGCTGGGATTTTGATTTGCTCGCGTGTACACACGAACAAACCAAAATCCTCGCCAGCAGACAGCGCAATGACGTGTCGGTGACGTGGCGGTGACGTTGACGCCGCCACGTCACCGCACTAGGAAGTAAAACACTTCCGCGCATGCGTCGAAACAATTTGGCGCGTGTGCGAGAAGACATGTCTGCTGGTTAGCATACTAACCAGCAGACATGTCGGGCGGATGGGTTCCCAGCCGACAGATTTCAAAGCATGCTTTGAAATCTGTCGGGTGGCCAAATCCGTCTGTTTGCCCGTACACACGATGGACCAGTTACCGCGGACATGTCCAATCGCGTGTACGGCCTAGCAGACAGGTTTCCAGCGGACAAAAGTTTCTTAGCATGCTAAGAAACTTGTCCGCTGGAAACCTGTCTGTCGGACATGTCCGCTTGTTAGTAAGCCTAACCAGTGGACCGAAATCCCCCGCATGCGTCGAATTGATTCGGGGCATGCGTGGAAGCATTTTACTTCCTTGTTTGCGCAACGTTGCGGCGTCAACGTCACCGCTACGTCACCGCGTTGTCTGTCCGCTGGGATTTTGGTCTGATCGTGTGTACACACATCAGACCAAAATATCCCAGGAGACATGTCCGCAGACCGTTTTCATCGGACATGTCTCCTCGTGTGTACGCGGCCTTAGAGTCTGCAAAAGACTTGAGACTGGGGCGGAGGGTCACCATCTAGCAGTATAATAGCCCTAAACATACAGCCAGAGCTACAATGGAATGGTTAGATCAAAGCATATTCATGTGTTAGAATGGCCCAGTCTAAGTGCAGACTTAAATCCAATTGAGAATCTGTGGCAAGACTTGAACATTTCTTTTCACAGACACTCCCATCCTATCTGACAAAGCTTGAGATATTTTGCAAAGAAGAATGGGCAAAGATTTCACTCTCTAGATGTGCAAAGCTGGTAGTATTTTGGGGAAAAGACTTGCAGCTATAATTGCAGTGAAAGGTGGTTCTACATTCACTCGGGGGGCTGAATACAAATGCACACCACACTTTTCACAGATTTATTTGTAAATAAAAATGAAAAACATTTATACTTTTCCTGCCACCTCACAATTATGTGGCATTGGAATTAAACTAGGCTCTGCCACGCGGATTCTACCTGTAAGGCCGCATACACACGATCGAATTTATCTGCTGAAAACAGTCCGACGGACCGTTTCAGCAGACAAATTCGATCGTGTGTACGGGCGAGCAGGCAGGTTTTTCCAGCAGACAAATTTCAAAGCATGCATTTAAAATCTGTCTGCTGGGAACCCGTCCATCCGACATGTCCGCTGGTTAGTACACTAACCAGCGGACATATCTGTCCGCACATGCGTCAAATGGATTCGATGCATGCTTGAAAGTATTTTACTTCCTGGTACGGTGACGTGGCGGCGTCAACGTCACCGCCACGTCACTGTCTGCCGGTGGGGATTTTGGTTTGATCGTCTGTACAGCGATCAAACCAATATATCCCAGCAGACCGTCAGACCGATTTGATCGGATTTATTTAGTGGCCTAATGGTAATATCAGCTTTGGGAGGATCGATATTAGGGTCGTCACCTGACTGATATTTTGCAGGCCTAGCCACTAAAATGAGACTTGTTGCCAATGATATGAATAGGACTGGGATTGTAAATTAGTTATAATCAGACCCCCACCCAGCCCCATCAATTCATAAATACAGCATTTATCACGGAATATCCATCCTGTATTTTTGTCATCAAGTTTATTTTTGGTTTTAAAATGTAACAGACTTAGAAAGTGAAGTATGCTGTGTTTTCTCTTATGAATACAGGATCCTTTGTAGAATCCAAGCTGAGGAATGAAGCGTGCCAGTTTCAGTTGGAGCGTCTTGCCAAGGTCAACATGATCTGACCAACATGTTTTTCTCAGGAGATCCGTGTTCTAGAATATGGGAATAAGAACGGAGTTCTTTGAAAAAACAGTACACCAACTGTCAAATTTTTTTTGGGGGGGGCTTTATTTCACTTATTTTCACCTAGGGATCTGGCCGGTAAATCTGTCATTTTTCAGCATCCTTTAGCAGAGCAAGCTGTTCAGCAAAAGTGGCAGTTAGAGGGTTGAGACAAACCTTTATCCCAAGAAAAAAAAAGAAGCTTGCTGTTACTGTTTAAAAAGTGTTAGCTGGAGTTCACCTTTAGACCCCTTTCACAATGAAGCGTTTTAGTGTTAAAAATAGCGCTATTAAAACGCTCATAAAACGCTCTCCATGCATCTCAATGGACGCTTTCACACTCATGCAGCATCTTTGGAGCAGCTTTTGGACGCTGAAAAAAAACGCTCCAAAAACGCCCCTCTCCATTGAAATGAGTTGAAAGTGCTGTAAAAAGGCCTTGCCCTTTCACACTGAGGCACTGCAAAAACACCCTAAAATGTTAAGGTCTTAGCGGTGCTTTATCAGCGTTTTTCAGGCGCTGGCAGTGTGAAAGGGCTCTGAAAGCACTCGGCCTTTCACATTGGGATTGCGGATGAGGCTTTCTTCAGGCGCTTTACAGGATTTTTTAATGCCAAAGCTCCTGAAAAACGCTTGAATAACACCCAAAAAACACCCCAGTGTGAAAGGGGCCTTAATTTGTTAATCAAATCTATCTAATCTGCTAGTGGTGTACTTAAAGCGGAGTTCCAGGCAAAAATTGAACTACACTGAAAGCATAACAACACCTCATCCTACCTCGTTTTTTTTAAATAAAATGTTCATACATTCATACATACGTCCAATGGGAGCGAGGTACATAACTTCCGCGATTTTCTTTGTGCCCTCCTCCTTCCGCCCTTTGTCTTCTGGGACCTGTGTGTGCCCCAGAAGATGAAGGGACCATTCAAAAAAGGCAGCAAGACTTGCGCATGCGCAGTAGAAGAAGGCTGTGAAGCTGCAAGGCTTCACTTCCTGTTTCCCTTAGTAAGGATGCCAGCGCCTGCACCCGGAGCCAATGGACGGGTCAGCTTGAGGTACCGACATCGTGAGCTCCCTGGACAGGTAAGTATCCTTATATTAAAGTCAAATACTGTAGCTGCTGACTTTAAAAAAAAATTCACCCTGGCTGTAACTTCGTCTTTAATACTATTCTTTCCCCAAATTGACAATGCTGCTGTCCAAAGGTGGCTCATTGGCTCCTCCATCCAGAGTGAAGACATCATAAAACAGAAAGTACTGTATAATACTGGCCAGATCACTAGGTGAAAAAAAAATAACGCCTAAAAATAAAACTAATTTAGCCACCACTATTAAGGAATGGTAAGCTGCAATATATTACATTATTATGTTTGGGTTTAATCTTTGGATCTTTGTAATAGAAAATGTACAGCATAGTGTACAGAATGAAAAGGTGTTTTAATAGGAAATGTACAGCACAGTATACAAAATGAGGTAGTGTGAAATATATTTTTTTTTTACAGCATAGTGTACAATGTGAATGAGAAGGTGAGAAATAGGGCATATAAAGCACAGTGTATAGTAGGAGGAGATGTGGAATAGGGAATGTACAGCACAGTTTAAAAAATGGGGTGGTATGGGATAGGATATGTATAGCACAGTGTACAGAATAAGAAGGTGCGGGATAGGGAATGTACAGCACAGTTTAAAAAATGGGGTGGTATGGGATAGGATATGCAGGGCCGGTGCTAGGCAATTTGGCGCCCTAGGCAAGACCAGTTATGTGCGCCCCCCCCCCCCCCCCCCCCAAAAAAAAAGAATGTCCCTCCTTGGTGTCGCTGAAATAAAAAAAAGTCCCTTTATTTGTGATTTCACTGGAAGGACGAATGTCCTTCTGTCTGTGTTGTGAAGAGAAAAATTGTCCCTGGTAAGTGGTAGGGAGATGACAGGGGTGGGTGGTAAGAAGGTGACAGGGAGGATGGAGATGACAGGGGTGGGTGGTGGGGAGGTGACAGGGAGGATGGAGGTGACAGGGAGGATGGAGATGACAGGGGTGGGTGGTAGGGAGATGACAGGGAGGATGGAGATGACAGGGGTGGGTGGTAGGGAGGTGACAGGGAGGATGGAGATGACAGGGGTGGGTGGTAGGGAGATGACAGGGAGGATGGAGATGACAGGGGTGGGTGGTAGGAAGTGACAGGGAGGATGGAGATGACAGGGAGGATGGAGATGACAGGGGTGGGTGGTAGGGAGGTGACAGGGAGGGTGGAGATGACAGGGGTGGGTGGTAGGAAGTGACAGGGAGGATGGAGATGACAGGGGTGGGTGGTAGGGAGATGACAGGGAGGATGGAGATGACAGGGGTGGGTGGTAGGGAGGTGACAGGGAGGATGGAGATGACAGGGAGGATGGAGATGACAGGGGTGGGTGGTAGGAAGTGACAGGGAGGATGGAGATGACAGGGAGGATGGAGATGACAGGGGTGGGTGGTAGGGAGATGACAGGGAGGATGGAGATGACAGGGAGGATGGAGGTGACAGGGAGGATGGAGATGACAGGGGTGGGTGGTAGGGAGGTGACAGGGAGGATGGAGATGACAGGGGTGGGTGGTAGGGAGATGACAGGGAGGATGGAGGTGACAGGGAGGATGGAGGTGACAGGGAGGATGGAGATGACAGGGAGGATGGAGGTGACAGGGAGGATGGAGATGACAGGGGTGGGTGGTAGGGAGATGACAGGGAGGATGGAGATGACAGGGGTGGGTGGTAGGGAGGTGACAGGGAGGATGGAGATGACAGGGAGGATGGAGGTGACAGGGAGGATGGAGGTGACAGGGAGGATGGAGGTGACAGGGGTGGGTGGTAGGGAGATGACAGGGAGGATGGAGATGACAGGGGTGGGTGGTAGGGAGGTGACAGGGAGGATGGAGATGACAGGGAGGATGGAGGTGACAGGGAGGATGGAAGTGACAGGGAGGATGGAGATGACAGGGGTGGGTGGTAGGGAGGTGACAGGGAGGATGGAGATGACAGGGAGGATGGAGATGACAGGGAGGATGGAGGTGACAGGGAGGATGGAGGTGACAGGGGTGGGTGGTAGGGAGTTGACAGGGAGGATGGAGATGACAGGGGTGGGTGGTAGGGAGATGACAGGGAGGATGGAGATGACAGGGGTGGGTGGTAGGGAGGTGACAGGGAGGATGGAGATGACAGGGGTGGGTGGTAGGGAGATGACAGGGAGGATGGAGATGACAGGGGTGGGTGGTAGGAAGTGACAGGGAGGATGGAGATGACAGGGAGGATGGAGATGACAGGGGTGGGTGGTAGGGAGGTGACAGGGAGGGTGGAGATGACAGGGGTGGGTGGTAGGAAGTGACAGGGAGGATGGAGATGACAGGGGTGGGTGGTAGGGAGATGACAGGGAGGATGGAGATGACAGGGGTGGGTGGTAGGGAGATGACAGGGAGGATGGAGATGACAGGGAGGATGGAGATGACAGGGGTGGGTGGTAGGAAGTGACAGGGAGGATGGAGATGACAGGGAGGATGGAGATGACAGGGGTGGGTGGTAGGGAG
Organism: Rana kukunoris; assembly: GCA_029574335.1. NCBI lineage: Eukaryota > Metazoa > Chordata > Amphibia > Anura > Ranidae > Rana > Rana kukunoris. Next base: position 157,012,765 of record CM056057.1, read on the forward strand.
ATGACAGGGAGGATGGAGATGACAGGGGTGGGTGGTAGGGAGATGACAGGGAGGATGGAGATGACAGGGGTGGGTGGTAGGGAGGTGACAGGGAGGATGGAGATGACAGTGGTGGGTGGTAGGGAGATGACAGGGAGGATGGAGGTGACAGGGAGGATGGAGATGACAGGGGTGGGTGGTAGGGAGGTGACAGGGAGGATGGAGATGACAGGGGTGGGTGGTAGGGAGATGACAGGGAGGATGGAGGTGACAGGGAGGATGGAGATGACAGGGAGGATGGAGGTGACAGGGAGGATGGAGATGACAGGGGTGGGTGGTAGGGAGATGACAGGGAGGATGGAGATGACAGGGGTGGGTGGTAGGGAGGTGACAGGGAGGATGGAGATGACAGGGAGGATGGAGGTGACAGGGAGGATGGAGGTGACAGGGAGGATGGAAGTGACAGGGAGGATGGAGATGACAGGGGTGGGTGGTAGGGAGGTGACAGGGAGGATGGAGGTGACAGGGAGGATGGAGGTGACAGGGAGGATGGAGATGACAGGGAGGATGGAGATGACAGGGGAGGGTGGTAGGGAGGTGACATGGAGGATGGAGATGACAGGGGAGGGTGGTAGGAAGTGACAGGGAGGTGATAAAATGTATGACAGGCCTTGGAGGTGGGATGGTGGAATGCCAGGAACAGGGGGATGACGAGGAGCATGATGATGACAGGAGGTCTGTGTGTGTGGTCAGCAGGGATGTTCGGGGCACCCTCCATTAGGCAGTGACGTCACAGGATGTCAGGCAGCGCCGCGGACTGTCATCACAGTACCTCTCTGATGATCGCAGTTCTGGCAGGTGACAGGTCTTCCACACTACGGCCGTCCAGCCCATCCAGGAGGAGAGAAGGTCAAGGAGCTGCTCGGCGGCGGCGGCAGTCATGATCTGCGCTCTGCACAGCACATGGTAGGAGATCCGCAGAGCGGGAGAAGGGGAGCCTGGGAGGAGTCGGGGGAGGGGGAGCAGATGGATCCACCCACTGACTGGATGCGCGAGGTAGTGACAAGCTCACAGCGCCTCCTCTCCGTCCACAGAACTGCGCAGCGGTGACAACTACTACTGTGGGGGAACCAGTGGCCGTGGCTGCGCTCCTGGCGGCAGTGCGCTCTAGGCGGCTGCCTGATTCGCCTAGTGGTAGCGCCGGCCCTGAGGATATGTATAGCACAGTGTACAGAATAAGAAGGTGCGGGATAGGGAATGTACAGCACAGTGTACAGAATGAGGTAGTGTAGAATAGGTGATGTACAACACAGTGTACAGAATGACGTGGTGTGGAATAGGGAATGTACAGTACAGTGTAAAGAATGGGGTGGTATGGAATAGGAATTTGTATAGCACAGTGTACAGAATAAAAAGGTCTGCAAAAGGGGAATGTACAGCACAGTGTATAGAATGAGGAAGTGTGGAATAGGGAATGTACAGCATAGTGTACAGAATGAGGTAATGTGGGATAGGTGATGTACAGCACAGTGTACAGCATGAGGTAGTGTGGGATAGGTGATGTATAACACAGTGTACAGAATGAGGTAGTGTAGAATAGGAAATGTACAGTACAGTGTAAAGAATGGGTTGGTATGGAATAGGAAATGTGCAGCACAGTGTACAGAATGAGGAAGTGTGGAATGTACAGCACAGTGTTTACACGATCAAAACCAATATATCCCAGCAGACAAATCCGATCAAAACTGTTTGTCAGACCGATTTGATCGGATTTATTTGGTCGTGTGTACGCAGCCTAAGAGAGTCTGTTAGAGCCTTCAGACATACTACAGACATGATATATGATAAATGCCCCCACGCATGGTTCAGATCACATTCTTGATCTCATCTTCAAACAAAATATGGACATCAACACACTGGACAACATGCCTTTACCATGGACGGACCACCACGCTATCAAATTTAAAATCACCACCAACACCATCTCCCAAAAAACGAAACACGCAATAACAACACACTGGACAAGATCTCAGAAGAAAGTACACTCTGAACTCTTCAAAACCACACAATCAAAAAACATAGGAATGCTAAATAAAAACCAATTAACAGAACAAACTCTCAACAAACAAAGTATTACTACAGACAGCAGGCAGACAGACAGACAGCAGACACAGTCGCTCCTGCAAGTAGCTTCTTTGAGGCGCTTTAGGAGTGGTGTATACAGCGCTCCTAAAGCGCCCCTGCCTATTGAAATCCATTGGCAGTGCCTGGAAAGCGCTTCGGCACTGGTGCCTTTGAACCCTTTATTTTGCCACTAGTGGGGGTTAAATGTACCTCTAAAATGACAGTAAAGTGCAGCTAAATCTAGCAGGGCTTTACCGCCGATGCCCCAGCACTGTCAGTGGGAAAGGGCTCTTGGTACATCTCATTATACATCACATCTGTAGATGGACTAGGCGCAGGAATGGGCAGGGGCTGTGTATCCTATGCAATCTATGATGCCATAAAACATCTAGAGCAGAGGCAGCCCAGAACACGTGTAAAGGGATGCTGGGGATGCAATCCCTCAGCACACAGCACACTGAACACTGTGATTCACCTTGGTTCTCGCTCTGTGCAGACCGAGATAGGGATGGGAGGGGGAGGCATTCCAACTGGAGTTGGTGGAGACAGTGCAGTATCCAAGACTCCCAGTGTGAGGAATTAATTTCTGCACATCAGCACACAACCGCCACTGAAAAGTAGAACTCCTGTGTCAGGAAGAGGATCGGCCCCTCCACCGAGCACTGCCAGGCTGGACAGGCTGCCCTATGCTCACACATAAGTCCTGGACAGACACACACCTATGCTCAGAACACTAGTTCTGGATGGTAGGCATGTGCATTTCGTTTCGTTCCGAATCGAAATTCGGACGAATTTTCCATTATTCGGATGCATACGAATTGCAATATTAGCGAATTTACCGAATCAGAACGAACGTTTTTGATTCCGAATAGAAAACCCGTGGACTAAATTCGATCGGAATTTGAAAAAAAAATTCTATTCGAATTTAAATTCGAAAAAAATTCTATTCGAAAAGAGACTATTTGTTTTCTAATCTGGTTGAAATATTTTAGATTTCGACCAAATTTTTTCGAAATTTGGTCGAAAACGAACGAATTTCGAAAACGGTCGAAATATTTTTGATTTCGACCAGATTTTTCGAAATTCGGTCGAAAAGGAACGAATTCCGAAAACAAATTCAACACATGTAACGAACCTAACTTAACGAAATTAATTAAATGACGAATTGAAACGAAACGAAACAAATTTTTCACTTTTGCACATGCCTACTGGATGGACACAAACAAGGAGAGAAGGAGGGAGGAGAGAACTCTGGCACTTCGGCGCCCCCACCTCCGCAGGCACCTAGGAGGTTAATATATTTGTGAATTTTAAATGAAGAAGGAGAGAGGCAGTAAAAGGGGTGCTGACAGTGACTTGACTTCTGGGGTGCTGGTGCACATTACAAGCCAGGGACCCTGGCCTCTTACCCAATGGTAACAAAAGTGACTTGGGGAATGCCCAGGGAAAAACCAAGCCTACTTACTAACCAGCTTGCAAAACAACCAATTAACCTGTCTAACAGTATGCATTAAAAACAGGGGTATTGTCCACACACATTTGCAAACGCATGTGTGAGCCACAGAGCCGCGCCAAGGCACCCCATAATTCTGTGGTCCCAACACTAAACAATGAGCGTCCCCACAATGGAGGCACATGCATTTTAATGGATAGAAAGGGGCTGGTGAACTGAAGGGGAGCCACCCCTCCTTAAAGGTACAGGAGCACACCAAACACCCACCAATGGACCTGGTCTTCTACACCAAGGTGTCCAGCAGCAGCAACAGTGCTAATATAAACGTATACACATGAAAAATTATTTACATTTTTTTATACCCCCACGTCTTCTCCCAATTTCACCAGAAGTAATGATGGTGTACATGCATGTATGATGCTTCAGGGAAAGAGGGGTAGGGTGTCCCTCTGGTGAGCATCCATATCACTCTGTATGTGTCGTGTTTTTTTGGTATGACAAAATAAGGCTTCCTATTCACACGATATCCTCCACTCTACTTAACCACAGGGATATTGATGGAGGGTAGGCCCCTGAAGAAGGCCATTTGGGTGAAATGCTTCAGATTCCTGTCTGTGGATTGTTCATCAATATTAAATATTCATCTAATTGGCACCTTATAAACAAAGTGGGATAGAGACATCATTGTCTAGAAATATATTTAATGGAGTTGATGTTCTGTGACAATTCTCATACTGTGTGTACTGTATATGAATTAAAAAAAATTGGCTTTTGATATGATTTAATGGATTCATGAAATAAATTAGATTCTTTGTGTGTTGTATTGATCTTCTCATTGAGAGACCACCCACCTGAAAATCCTTGTATAAGAGTGATGCGTTGTACTCAGCTATTTGAATGGTGGTGGAAGTTTTTAAAGATAGCATACCATATGAGAATGGTTGTTGCGCCTGTCTGTAAAAACAGCATGCTAACACTTTAGCTTGAGATACAATCTAAATAACAAAACACTAAGCTGGAGTCTGGATAGAAACTAAGGCCGCGTACACACGATCGAACATGTCCACTGAAACTGGTCCGCAGACCAGTTTCAGCGGACATGTTCGATCGTGTGTACGGCCTATCGGACCGTTTTTCAGCGGACAAAAGTTTCAAAACATGCTTGAAAACATGTCCGCTGGAAACCTGTCCGTCGGACAGGTTTGATGGTTAGTACACAAAATCATTGGACCAAAAACCCGCGCATGCTCCGAATCAAGTCAACGCATGCTTGGAAGCATTGAACTTCGTTTTTTCATCACATTGTTGTGTTCTACGTCACCGCGTTCTGGTCCGAGGGGAATTTGGTCCGATGGTGTGTACGCACATCAGACCAACAGACCACTTCAGCCTGGTCCGATGAAATTTGTCCGTCGGACAAGTTTCATCGGACATGTCTGATCGTGTGTACGCGGCCTTAAGCAACTGAACAAAAGTGGCTGGCAAAGTGATTGTCAGTGTAAGGGGCAATGTTGTAAGTAACGGAGTTACAATAAACGCAGTTACCTAACGCAGCCCCTTCGAGGGTAACGAGTAATCTACCTGAATACTCTTCCCCTCACGGTAACGCAGTTCCCATTACTTGGGCGGCGTTACTGCAATTACATCTACCGCCACTAGATGGCAGCAGAGTAATTGCTTCTGCCGGCGCTGTGAATATGAATATGGGTGGAACTCCGCTTTAGAATCATGTGACCGCTTTAATGGCCTGTCACAGCGGTCTGAAAACTCCCAATCGCAAGGAGCCCTGGATACAATGAGCCCCATCCGCCTCACACTGACCTATCACCGGGGAACAACTCACATCGATCTCACACACTGTGTGCGCAACCTGATCAATGATCCGGGGAACACATGGCCGGAACAAAATGTTCCACAGAACAAATGTTCCCTATACAACACAGCGTACACAGCGACATCTAGTGGTCAACATGGTAAGTGCAGGACACCTATACAGACCAATGATCAGCAACTTATTTTTGGTCAGTGATTTCATCTCTTCATCAGACAACAAAGAAAAATCTGACATCCCCATTCCAGATCACTTGCATCTAATAAAGCTTATATAAGATAAATAAAATAATAAACAATAAACTATAGAAAATTGTAATAAAGCCTAATATAAGATTTTAAACTACAGACTCTGTAAACGTCAAGGGAATGTATATTATAAACATACATTTTAATCCAGCTTATAATTTGAATGTAATATGTAGCAGATGGATAAGGATTTTAAGTCCTATTAGCTGCACATACATGGTGGGACGGATGCACCTAGGCTGGGATATACACAAGATCACCATTTTTTTCCGGTTTTCTTCTCTTAAGGGTCTGCCATTCTTTTGTCTTGGAGTGTTAACTGACTGCTCCCTGGCAAGCGCCCGTTACCTGCATTCTAGAAAGGAAATCATCTCAACAAAGCATTGTAGAATATAAAAAAAAAGTCAGTTACATTGCTGAGTAACTAATTACTTTTTCAATGTAGTAACTGAGTCACTAACGCAATTACTTTTTCGGAGAAGTAATTTGTAACTGTAACTAATTACTTTTTTAAAGTAAGATGAGCAACACTGGTAAGCGGTGGATGAACATGGATGGTCCTCAGCACCTGTGAACGCTAGATCCTTTAACAGAAGATATGCATAAAATGCACGCATCTACCATATTATTAGCAGCTGTCACATGTACAGTATAGTTTGAAAATGTGCAAACACTTAATAAACTAATATCTGTATGCTTTGATCATAATCAATTGTTTCCAGGTCACTTTACTTACTGACAATACGTATAATATATGAGTAATAAAGACCGTGTAGAAGTGTAGAAGTTGTAAGGGGGACAGGCTCAACTGGCAATGGCAACCTGTGGGAAGACTTGGAAAAAGTGGTTTTGGGCATGGTTTACTTGGAGTCTAGTATGATTTGCTTCAATTTGAGCACAAACTGTGCATGAGAACAGATGTCACTATAGATCACGCTGAAGAATTGTAGTCTGGTTAGCAGTTAGAGTTAATGATGTAAGCAGGGCCGCCATAAGGATAAGAATTTTGGGGCCCCTCACACAGCTTCAGGCATGGGCCCCCTGGAACAGAGAACCGGGGGGGGGGGGGGGTGCTGCCGCATGAAATTAAGAAGCGGGGGGGGGGGGCCTGCTGCCGCGAATTGAGAAGCGGGGGGGCCCCCTTTACAAAAAGAAGAAATAAAGAAAAATATATATAAAAAAGGGGGGTAGCCATCCGGGGCCCTGGGGACCTCTGTGCCCTTTAATAAAAAGAAAAAAAAGAGAGAAAATATATATATATTTTTTTTAAAAGGGTGGTTGCCATCTGGGGCCCTGGGTACCTCATTTTTTTTTATATAAAAGGAAATTACAAAAAAAGGGGGCTTTCCATCCAGGACCTCTGGGACCTTTAATAAAAAGAAACTTCTGGGCCCTTTAATAAAAAAGAAATAAAAAAAAATATATATATAAAAAAGAAATAAACATTTATAAAAAAAAGGGGGGTTGCCTTCCAGGGCCCTGGGGACCTCTGGGCCCTTTTATAAAAAATATATAATAAAAAAATATAATAAATATAAATATATCTATATATATATATAAAAAAAAAAGAAATAAAATAATATAAAAAAAGTAAAACATTTTTATAAAAAAAAGGAGGGTTGTCACCCGGGCCCTTTTAATAATAATAATAATAATAATAATAATAATTATATATATATATATAAAAAAAAAGAAAAAAAAAGAATATTTTTTTTATAAAAAAAAAAGGGGGGGGGGTTGTCATCTGGGGCCCTGGGGATCTATGGGTCCCTGGGGATCTCCAGACCCCTAAAAAAAATGGCCCTTTAATAAAAAGATAAAATAAAAATATATTAAAAAATATATTTTTTTTATAAAAAAAAAATAAAAAAAAGGGGGTTGCCATCCAGGGCCCTGGGGGCCCCTGTGAACCTCTAAAAAAATAAAGAAAAAAATTGGCCCTTTAATAAAAAATAAAAGAAAAATGTATTAAAAAAATATATATTTTTTTATAAAAAAATATATTTAAAAAAAAAAGAAAAAAAGAGGGGATTGCCATCTGGGGCCCTGGGGACCCCCGGGCCCCTTACAGGTGTACTGCCAGTACCCCCCCTGATGGTGGCCCTGGATGTAAGCATGCCTATGAACAATTATTTTAAAAGCACAGTGTGACCTCAGACCAGCTTGGGAGTGAGAAGGGGGAGCAATTAAACTAGGTCACGGTTTGGTTTAACTGTGCCCACTGCCCACCCAGTGCAAGTTTTACGGGGGAACATGCACATAGATTATATACACTTACTTTCTCACATAATTGAAAACACCAAAAGATAAGTGGAACAACAGGACATACACCAAACATTTGTATATAAATAGCTTTATTTCTATCATTCTACAAATTAATCTTAATTAGACAAAATTACAATGCACATAACAGATAAAGTATGGCTCAAGGATCCAAAACATATTCTCTGACCTAGTCATTAGACAAAAGTCATCATATTAGCTAACAACCTCTCAAAAGATGTTGCAAAGCACATTTTTGACAGCATTAAGGTTCCTATACAGTCCCTACAAAATATTTATCTAACAATTGCTGATACAAAATGGCAATTTGTTTTTAACATGCAATTGCTGGAAATGATGACTTTTTAAATTGTGACAATTCTAGGTTTCTGGAAGAATTTGAATTTTTATATGTTTCCACCTAGCAGCCCTAGGGTTGTCTGTTCAAATCCCAACCATGGAACTGCCTGGAGTTTGCATGTTCTCCCTATGCCTGCATGGGGTTCCTTCCACACTCCAAAGACATGCTGGTAGGTTAATTGGCTCCTGTCCAAATTGGCCCTAGTGTGTATGAATGTAAGTAAGGGACCTTATTGTAAGCGTGTTGAGGGCAGGGACTCATGTGAATGTATAATATACTGTATGTGTAAAGCGATGCATGAATGTGGCGCTATAAAAATAATACTGTATTTATTGGCGTATAACACTCACTTTTTTACCCTAAAAATAGAGGGTAAAATGTGCCTGTGTGTTATATGCAGGAGGCATGGAAAGTTTTTTTTCCTGAAACTTCCCTCTTAAAGTTAGGGTGTGTGTTATATGCCGATAAATAGGGGGTAAATAAAAATTTACTTCCTCCCCCTGTAAAAATTGCTGCATATAGGTGGTTTGAAACTGTACCTGTAATGAAAAAAAATTGTTTATATACTAAGCCTACACCTGTCCTTCATTACCCTTACGGGAAGCTTCCTAGGTAACAATGAGTACTAATATAAGTTCCAAATATTTTGCAAGCTGAATCTTCAGCCCGTACAATAGCGTCCTCTAACAATATTTGGGCTGCTCTGCATTGCCTTAGGATTTCCCCAACAGGAACATGACGCCATGCTTATCTAGGCACTATGGTGGAAGATCGAGGTAAGGTACGGTACGTTTTTAACTTTTTTACTTACAGGTACAGTTTTTAACCACCTATACGCATGATTTCCTTACTGGGGAAGGAGGGCCAGTTCTAATATGAAGACTATGTATGTTTGGGCCAAGGTCCATTTTAACTTTAGAATTCTTTTTTATACATTATTTCAATTAGTTTGGTTGCTGGAAAATCAACTTACATGCTGGCTTCTTATATGACTTGGCGAGCCCTTTGGTAAACTATTTTCACTGCAGTGCTCACTCTTGCCCACACGATGTTGCTTTTTACCAAATGATGACATGAATCTTCTTATAAATTATGTTTAAAACAGAGGTGAAAGAGTGACACCTTTGTAGAGAGCAATGGCCTGGACTTCTCAGTAAAATCTGGAACTGGAATGTGCAGAACCTAAGACATTGATAGGTTCAACCCACTGGTGCTCACCCAAATCTCTGTATTGACAGTAGATGGCCTGTATTCTTGTAATTTGTATATCAATACGGAAGGAGTAGAAACATTTCATACTTTTCCATGACAACATCATTCTTTCTATCTTTTGTGTAAAAAAAAAATGAAATTTAATTCCCCTGGATGTTCAATGAGTGAACATATCCCCCTACATGACTAAGCTTAATGTAGCAATAATAAATTTGGAAAGTTTGCTGAATCATCCATACCATGCTTAGTTTGTTGTTGGCTTTAAAAACTTATGCTGCATATATACGATCGGAAATTCTGACAACAAAACCGACGGAATTTTGGCTTAAACTTGTCTTGCATACACACGGTCACACAAATCTTGTTGGAAATTCCGAACGTCAAGAACACGGTGACGTACAACACTATGACGAGCCGAGAAAAATTTAATGATTCAGAGCATGCGTCGAATTGATTCCGAGCTTGCAGAGGATTTTTGTGCATCGGAGTTTCTTCCAAGAACTTCTGCTGTCGGGGGGGGCTCTCAAATTTTTCTTGTCGGAAATTCCGACAGCAAATGTTCGGTGGAGGCTACACACGGTTGGAATATCCGAACAAAAGCTCACATCGAACATTTGTTGTCGGAAATTCCGACCGTGTGTACGTGGCATAACTTGGTGGTTTTTGATGCTTGAGCAAAATTTCGGCACACACATTTCTTGCATGGTAGACTTTTGACATAGACTTATCACACCCAAAATATTAATTTATTACACCTAAAATAGTCTTTTGACAAACATATTTTCAGCCTGAGAAACTTTTGCTATAAACTCATCACACAAAATATTTACTTTCACACTTTTTAAGGCTATATTCCCTTATAAATTACATTTGTTGGGTAAGGCGTTTACAGAGGTTTCATAAGTCCCTTTAACAGATTTCATAGCATTATTTGCCTTTTTGTATAAGGGTGATTAGGTCCACTATGTCTTTTTGTCATTGCATATATGTTACATTCTTTTGTCAGCTGGTGTAAATATTAGGCACAAATCAAAGAGAAAACAACACACTGTGGACATATGAATGCGTTGATGGTTCTTTATAATTTGTCTCCAACACTGTGGTCCTCCTTTTTCCATTCTTCTGCTCAGAATTTGGTGGTTCTGTGTAGATAGATGGGACTCTGTTTTTGGATATAAGGGTTGGAGTAGCCTTCCTTGTTCACTGTCCTCATACACCCCCGTATAAAGAGAAGAAGGACATCGAGGAATAATTCAAAGAACTCCGCTAGGGTGCAAACTGAGAAGCCCACCCAAAGGCCAACCAAGCCCCCCATGTTAGAAATTAGGTTGATTTCCTAGAAGAGAGAAACATCCATCATTCTGTTATCAATGGTATAGTTTATACATGAATTAATTTATTAAAGGGCCAATCCACCCAACTGCTATTTCATTTTTTTTTTATGTGAATGACCTAATGCCATTTTATGTTTCTTATACCCTCAGGTTCAAACCCCAAAAATGGAAAATCAGGGAGCTTAATACACAAGCAGGAACTGATATTTCTGAGGGGGGTTCTGTACATCAACTGTGTACAGAACGCCTCAAGGGTGCCATATTGTATTGAATTTTAAAGAAAATTACAGTGCTGCTTCTTGAAAAGGACAAGATAATTACAAGTTGGCTTGTGTAGCAATTGTATATGCTATTATTATTTGTATTTATTTGCTACTTTTTTCTCATTACCCTTTTAGTATCCTTATCCTTAAAGTGATTGTAAACAATCACCTTGTAAAACAACCCATTCAGCTTAAAATGGAAATGAAAGGCAAAACACTTTTATATAGATAAAAAAAAAATCTAAATATCTTTTTTTCCCTTTTTTATAAGTGATCACATTCCCTATGTTCTCAGCTGCATAAGAGCTGGGGGGTGAGAAGCAGAAGCACACTGAGCTTCCCAGTGAATGGCTGTGGGGGGTGGGGGTCAGGACAAGTCTGATCATTGGAGGAGAGAAGGCTGAGTTCCCAGCGCAGGTGGAGAACTGACCACAGTGTTCTCTTCTATTTAGTGTGGTCAGTTTTTAATAGGAAATCAGAGGGACCAACAGGAACACCAGGGATTTCACAGAAATTAATCAATACAAAGATAACAGAATACTTTTTTCATACAAGTACATGGTACAGCAGACACATCAGGAATATGAAGTGTTATTGTAACAAACGCTTAGAGTTTTAGTCTTGTGAACCGAGCTCCTTGTACTTTACTCTACTCATAATAATGATAATTACCGTCATTGAGGGCTCCTCTTCTATCATTTCAAAATTTAGCTGTTTGAAATACACCACAACTTTCACAAAGTTATCTCTGTGGAAACAGATAAGAGGTAAAACCTTTATTCATGGGGACCCTTAAAATTATACCATTTAGTGGCTAATTGAACAGACTAAAGCCCTGTACACACGATCGGTATGTCCGATGAAAACAGACCGATGGACTGTTTTCATCAGACAAACCGATCGTGTGTGGGCCCCATCGGTTTGTTTTTCATTGGTGAAAAAAAAATAGAACATGTCTGTGTGGAAGTCTATCGGTCAAAAATACGCGCATGCTCAGAATCAAGTCGACGCATGCTCGGAAGCATTTTTTCAGCACGTCGTAGTGTTTTACGTGACCGCGTTTTGGCACGGTCGGATTTCTGACTAATGTGTGTAGGCAAGACTGATGAAAGTCAGCTTCATCGGATATCCGACGAAAAAATCCATCGGATTAGATTCCATCAGATATCCGATCGTGTGTACGAGGCTTAAGAATCCTTTCACATGGGCGGTCCGCTGAGCAGGAAGATGATAGGTTCGTCTGCGCTCACTGTGCAGAGACGGACCTGTCAGAGCCCCCCTCTCCTCTATGGGAAAATCAGATGAAAACGTATCGCCTGTGAGCTTTCATCCAATGCAATCCTCCAGACGGATGGAAAATGGGGTCTCCGTCTGTCTGTATTTCATGGACAGGATCAGATAGCAGGGGGAGTCAATGGACATGTCACTGCTGACACTCTGATTGGAAATGGAAGCTCTATTTTCCTTCCTTTAAAAAACTGAATGGACGAAAAACGAATGTAAACAGACGAACGGTCCGTTTTGCATCCATTTTTGCATTGGTAGTGGATGTAAAACAACTGATGTACAACTGATTTACTGCAAAACTGATAAGAACCTGATGAGAAACCCATGAGAAACCGATGTAAAATTATCAGTTTTTTCTTTGAAAAAAACGTGACTGAACTGATGAAACAAACGGACGCTCATGTGAATGGACTCCTAAAGTAGATATAAACCCAATCAAAAAATAAGCTTTAAAATGTTAATATTAAATGTTCTTTCGGCCCTTTTAAAACTGAAGAATTAAAAAACTACCTGGTGATCCTGCCATAAAGGTGCTTATTCAGGGACTTCCTGTCATAGGATGACCCCTGTTTCCAACTGGTGCTCTTGCATTATCACCCTGTCACATGCACCCTGACAGAGACTACAAGCAGCTGTTCTAACACACTTTACACAGGCACGTTGTCACCCTGTTGCCACCATCTTTAACCTCCCTAGCAGTAATCTCGATTATGGTTCAGGGTTAATTTTCAGTACCAAAAGCAGTAACCCTGAGCTACACTCAGGATCAAACCGTAGTATCCCTGTACTGTTACTTACCTTGTCCCTACGATCCTCCCATTCTGTCATCCGGCAGATGCTGTCATCCATCTTCCACTTCCCTTCCCTGCAAAAGCCGCAACGCAAGGGGACGGAACCGCGTGGGAAATTCAAAAAGTTCAAAACATAACTTTCAGACATGCGGACCGTATGTCCGCTTTTTCATCCATCCGTTTACGGATGAAAAAGGGACATACATGTATCCCTATGGGATAGCGGGAACATCCGCTGACACCCGATATCATCCGTCCCCGCTATGGTCCAATTCTGCAGATGGAGGAAAATCCTATTTTTCCATTTGTCTGCAGAGCAGATCTGGTGAACACAGACAGACGGTCCATGTTCATCCAATCCCCCCCATAGAGAAGAGCGACGATCTGACAGGGCGGTCCCTGCACAGTGTGCGGAAACCGACCTGTCATGTGACGGCTCAGCCGGGATAAACGGAGTGATCTCCGCTGAGCAAGCGGATATGAAAGGAACGGGATCGGCATGTCTGAAAGGACCCATACACACAATACATTGTAATCTGTTGGGATTACATTACCGTATCAAACCATTTTACCTCAGGTTTGTCCCTAGTTCTTTGTCCAGTGCCCTGTCTGCACTTTTACCATTCTTTCTGCCTGGAAACTTGAGAACGTCCATGGCATCCAAAAAGCGTCCCTTTAGGTTAAGAGCGGTATTAGACCAGCTAGAAAACAGCGATAGTGAATTAGAATCACTTGCAGAATTGGGTGATAGTGATTCGTGGGGAAATTCGTCATCAGATACTGAAAGTGACGACAGGGATTCTGCGACTGAGCTCAGTGATGTGCGAACTTGGTGCGAACTTGGTGCTCTATTGACTGTGGTATGGATCAGGCAGCGCCCCTCATTTACTGAAGCATCTAGTATGAAAGTAGACATTGAACATGATGACCCCTTGACATTCCAACAATTATTTCTGACCGATGAGGTTGTAGAAAAAATAGTTACCGAGACAAACCGGCAACAATTAGCTACTACGCATTGGCAGATTCCAAGAAGCAGTGGGAACCAGTGACCAAACATGACATTTGGAAATACTTCAGGGAGTGGTGGGGAAACCCCTGCAGAAGTGGTATTGGACAACTAATAAATTACTTGCCCCTCCATTCTTTGGAACGGTGATGTCAGGGTACAGATTTTCCCTGATCATGAAATATTTACACTTTGAAAACAATTAAGAATTTGATGAAACTACTCAACCTGCACCAAAACTAAAGAAAATTTGGTAAGTATCCCAAATGATTTGAAAGAATTTCCAACGGAGCTATGTGCCAGAAAGAGACATCAGCATAGATGAAAGTCTAATGACCTACAAGGGAAGGCTCAGCTGGGTACAGTACATTGCATCAAAGAGAGCACGTTGTGGTATAAAATCCTACATGCTATGCGAATCGTCAACTGGCTACATTTGGAATTCAATCATATACCCTGGAAAAGGAACACAATTAAATCCAAAATACAGCAACTATGGAATGGTAACACCTTCTTTTCTTTCACTCATTGAGCCATTGCTAAATCGGGGCTATTGCGTAACAACCGTCAACTTTTATACGTCTCCTGAACTTATGAGTTTCTTCTGCAAACCAAAACAGATGCCTATGGAACCATTAGTGCTAACGGGCACGACATGCCGCCAATGTTTGGCAATAAGAAGCTGAAGTTTGGAGAAATGGTTGCCTGGCAGAAAGGAAAAATGAAGGCACTGCGATGGCGTGACAAGAAAGATGTGTGCCTTATGAGTACAGTTCATAATACCTCCATTGTTATGGTACGCACAAAAGGTGGGAAAGAAATCATGAAGCCACAAGTAGTGATAGACTACAACACCATGGGAGGCGTTGACAGAGCCGACCAAGCAATGACATTCTACCCATCAATAAGGAAATAGCAAAAGAAGAACTACAAGAAGATCTTAAGGCATCTCCTTGAGCAATGCTTGTGGAATGCCTACATTCTGCTGAAAAAAAAGAGTGACAAGCCTGTGATTCATTCTGACTTAATTTGGAAAGTTGCCAAACGTATCTTTGTGAAACACCAAACACTATCAATGGCTGTGAATAGAGCTGGACGTCGTGCTGTT
Organism: Rana kukunoris; assembly: GCA_029574335.1. Classification (NCBI taxonomy): domain Eukaryota; kingdom Metazoa; phylum Chordata; class Amphibia; order Anura; family Ranidae; genus Rana; species Rana kukunoris. The sequence continues at coordinate 157,028,027 of CM056057.1, forward strand.
GGCATTGTCAACCCAGAAAACGCCTGACTGGCCATCACTTCATGGACCACATCCCACCAACGGAGAAAAAGTCAGCACCTACAAGTATGTGCGTGGTTTCTTGCTCGAAGCAACATGACAGTGGAAGGAAAAACAGAAAGGAAACCAGGTTCCAATTTTCCTGATGTGACGTCGGACTTTGTGCAGTCCCATGTTTCAAGATTTTTGATACCCGGGATGTTTACTAAACCAATATGCAGTGTCTAGTATTACAGTGACTAGTAATATTGCACCCTTGTTTGGACAAATTTCAGTGTTTTTGGTTTTGTTACATGATTGAATAAAATGTATTAATATTATATTTTTATAATTATTTATTATATTATAATTTATGATTTTGTGTTTTAAACTTTATCATACCCGGGATGTCTACCACAAATTTCCATGCAAAACAACGTACCGCTTTGACATTCAAAAATACTGACATAATCAGACCACCAGGGAGGTTAAGCCAGTCCAACACAATGATGTGCAGTCAACAATAGAGCAAGCGCATGTAGACAGGAAGTGGCTGGAATAGGCTAATAGAGATCAATGCAATGCAAAAATGGTGACAGTATTTTATGAAAGATAAAGCAATTGTTTTATAATAAACACTGCTTTAGTAAACAAAATCACTTCTGGTTAGCAATTCGATCTTCTTTAAGGTCAAAGTTACAGGTACATGCAGGACCAGCCTTAGGTGTTCAGGCGCCCTGTGCGAGCTAATCCTGTGGCGCCCCCCCCATCTTCACCCCTCACCCCCTGGTCACCTAAACATACACAAAATGGCTGTCCGGGGCCCCTCTATCCTCTGCCAGGAGCCTGGAGAGCGACAATGAGGAGGAAGAGGTGAGGCAAGAGTCAGCGGCGCCCCCTAGGTGGCAGTGCGTCCTAGGAGGCTGCCTTCCTAATCCTAGTGGTAGCGCCGACCCGGCCCGACCCTGCTACCACTCACATTCTGCGAGCTGTGATGGTCGCACGGCGCCCCTGTTGCCCATGGTGCCTGTGCGGTCGCACAGCTCTCACACCCCAAAGGCCGGCCCTGGGTACATGGCCCCATATGTCCCTATATTTGTAGTCACTTAGGCATCTTATATGGTCATAGGTTAGTAGTGCTGGAAACAAACCTAATGAGCACTGGGTTGTCAGCGATATCTTTCATCTGTCCTCCCCATTCTCTCAGCTCTTTTGCAAAGTTTTCCTACAAGAAAATATATTTCAGTATTATTGGTGTTCATATTACCTGAACTGCAAAAAATGCAGATGACATACACATCACAGTTCCTACACATTCAAGGTATGATTGGTACATGCCATCTTACTGTATAAAAAGTGTTTAGACTTACAATAAAAGCACTGGATGGCCACTGGGACCCCGACACAGTCAGCTCATACATTTCCTCTCTGCAGGAACAATAGGACATGGGGTTATTCATTATGGAACTGGTATGTAGACATGGCATTTAAAAGCGAAACATTACACTCTGCATAGTTGGCAACATTTGGAAATAATTAGATAATTACATTTATAGGCTCAGCAAGAAAAAAAAAAAAAAAAGATGGAAACATGGGGGCTTAAGCAAAAGTGGGTATATATAGGTCCCAGGCCTCCTTTGATCTAATGAGATCTAATGAGAACCTCCAGGACCAGGGATAGCTGATATCCTTCTGTATAGAGTGGGTTGTGAAGTATGGTGGGTGTATAGTTGTTAAAGCGGTAGTAAACCCGGTGCCGTATTTATTTATTTTTTACACACCTGAAAAGCAAAAGCCATAATGAGCTAGTATGCACCGCATACTAGCTCATTATGAAATACTTACCTTGGAACGAGGTGTGAGGAACTTACCTGGTCCACGCCGAGCGAGTTGTCCTCTTGCCTCGGCATGTCTTCCGGGTATCGCCGCTCCAGCACTGTGATTGTCGCATGCGTGCGGGAGATTCTTTCCGCCAAGGTCCGGCGGCTGCCGCGCCTTTACCTGAGCATCTCCCCTGCGCATGCGCCGCTGCAGTCAGCGGTGCATTTCAAGGGGAATATCTCCTAAACTGTACAGGTTTAGGAGATATTCTTTATACTTACAGGTAAGCCTTATGGCTTAGGGTTGGGCTTACCTGTAGGTTAAAGTGGTAGTACAGAGTTTACTTATTGGGCGCCAGACACTTCTTGGATGCAAAAGAACATTTATTTCTCTTAACAAACCTTATTTTGAGGCATAGAGGATTAGGGCCAGGACCCTTAGGCAGTTGAAAGCTTAATTTTCAGACTCTGAGACTTCAATAGGAAGACAGCCATGCAAGGAAAGGCATCCAGCAGACGCCACATCTGCATGTGTAGGAATGCTGTCTTCTATGGCAACAAGTCTTTAACAATTCCAAACGCAAGGCTTAACAGTTCCTTCACTTTTACTATTAGTCATTGTAGTTCCTCAGCACACTGAGCTCCCGGTCTCCCACTAGACCCACTGATTCACTGCCACTGATTCACTGAGCTCTTTTAATCTTCACTGCAGTATCTTCCTCAAGTGTCACCTCATCGTTCTCTGCTGGCTCCCTACCTTGGCACTCTAGATACCTCTCAAGCTTCACCCAAGCTGGCCTTCTCGGTCCCTAGCTTGACACACACAGCTTTTCTGCACGCGTCACCTCCACTGGCTGGGTCCCTAGCTTGATTCCAACTGAAGTTGGTGAGAATACTGCTCTGGTACTTGCTTCAGTTACTCGCGATGATCCCTGGTAATAAGGCGGATAGTCGCTTACTGGCAACAGCTTTCCCTCTACCTCGAACCATGACAGGTTCTCCGGCCAACAGAACCGTGACTTTTGGTTGGACTGCAAGCTGCAATCCCAACCCTGTGCTGCTCTGTTGCTTCTGGATAGGCCCAGAGACAACCTAGCAGACAGATTTTCCCCGGATAGGCCCAATAAATGGCCTAGCAGCCCAGACAATACGACACACGTCCACCCAGACAATAGGGTGACCGCATTTCCAAACTACCATTCAGGGACACCCTCCCTTCTCAAAAATCAGCTTGTGCAGTAACGAATCACAGCACAGGGACTGGACACAAAAGGCGGGATTTATGATTTCTCAATCATAAGCAGGGGGCGGGGATTGTGCTCCTCCAGACATTCCTGGCCAGGACAAGTACTGTCAGTGAGTAAAGCGGTGATGTGGCGCCCGGGGGGGGGGGGGGGGGACTGTCCCGGGTAATCCGGGACACGTGGTCACCCTACCAAACAACCATCCAAGTGGCACCTGACCAGTAGATTTTTAATACATTTCTGATGGAGTGTTCACACCACAAATTGTTACCGAATGTTCTTAAAAAAAAAAATATGTCCTTATTGAGATCGATAAAAATCATTGAAACAGAGAGGAATATATACTTTCCTTAAATTTGACTTTCAGGTCTTGATGTTTGTAACTTTGCCCCTGGTGGAACACTTAGCTCTACCACAGAGTTCTACAGATCTCCATACTGTCATGTGACTGAGAAGTGTTGTTGACTAAGTGTTTCTGTCTGCTGAAGTCAGCTGGAAGCAGGATGGAAATAGGAGTTTAGTGGGTCATGTGCTCTGTGGCTGCACACGGGCTTCCTCATGGCTCAGCTTTCTACACAGAGCGTACTGAACTAACAAACATCGCTCCCTCAGCACAGGACAAAATAAGGAGAACAAAAATACTCATTGACTTGTAACTTTGTGGTTTTCAGGGGCAGACTATTTTGATGATTTTGCGCTATTTACAATGATATTTCTGGGAGTGTGTGTCACAGCTTTTAAAGTACCGTAAATATTCTGAGTGTCACAGTTATCCAACAAAAGTCTCTGTTCACTTTAACCAAGATAAGCCATACACTGAAACACAGACATAAAATAAAAAATAAAAAAATGAAAGGGAACTTGTCCTTAAAAAACAAAAAAAATTGCTTGTACAGTCCACAAGATTGCTAATTCGATATAGCAACATGTTTCTTGAGATTTTTGAAGTGTTTATGGTAATGTTACTGTAATACAGAGTTCACTCTGAGTAAAGCCATTTAAAGCTGAAGGTTGTGTGTGGGTGGTGGTCCTCAGTAAGGGGCTATGGAGGAGAAAAACTCTGCAATGTCCACTAGAAAAAAAGAACATAAGAGAAGAGGAAGCGCCTTTCTGGTGTACTAAGTTGATAATATACTGTATTTATTGGGGTAACACTCACTTTTTCACCCTGCAAATCGGGTTGCACATAGTGTGTGCGTGTTATACGCCGATACTGCAATTTGGGCTGCCTCAGAGAGAACGAGGAAGGGGGCAGGACAAGCGCTGTCAGATTACATACAGCGAGAACCTCCCGTTTACTCAGCAGCATCTTTAACCGCTTGAGCCCCGAGGATATCTGTGCAGACGCCATTTTTTGGGTTTCTTCGCAGGTGCACACCCAACAGACCCCGGGGTCGCATGCTACGCGGAGTTCCCTGCTGATGCTGAAAGGGGCCCAAGCGACTTGCTGGGGGGCCCCACTTCTGCTAAAGAGATCCTAAGCTGTGTGCTGTTCGGTGGGGGATTGGCTTGAGGAGAACCCGGAGGCAGGTGATCCAAATGGGCTTGAACGAACCATCGGGGATCTGGTTGCCAGGAACTGACAGATAACCATTGACTGTCAGCTGGTGACCCCTACTGAAAAGAGAACTTTCTGGGAGTATTCGCTCTACAGTCCAGCATTGGGCCTGTGGCAGAGGTCTTCATCTTAAAACACTAAATTCAACTAGAGCCAAGTCAGTGAGAGAAACTTGTTCCTCCCAGCAACCTTAAGTGACGCTCCGGCTGCCAGGCTTGTGGCAGAAGTCTGTCCGGAGGCACTTTACCCACTCTGGCTAGAGTGGTGACGAACTGTTCTAATACAGAAGGCAGGACTGCTTTCTTTTCATCCAAGGCCTGATACCGCAACATTCTCTCCTTTCATCAACCTTTTCTCTCTACCTCATGTTGATGTTGGTCGTGTTGGACCAGGAAATAAAGCATTCAGAAAACTTCAGCAGCAGGTTTGGACATTCTCTTATTGCTTTGCTCACTTCAATCACCCCTAGACAACATACAGAGGTAACTTAATATGTCGATCCCAAATCAATCAGCGGCTCCTAAAGATGGTAGCGCTACACATATTTTTGGTAAAAAAAAAAAAATCGCAATAAGCGTTTATTGATTGGTTTGCGCAAAAGTTATAGCAAAGTTCTGCAAAATAGGGGACTGTTTTATGGCATTCATATTTTTACTAGTTTTGCGGCGATCAGGAATTTTTATCGTGACTATGACATTATGGCAGACACATCGGACACTTTTGACACCATTTTGGGACCATTATCATTTTTACAGCGATCAGTGCTATAAAAATGCACTGCTAACTGTAAAAATTACACTGGCAGTGAAGGGGTTAAACACTAGGTGGCGCTGCAGAGCTTAAGTCAGTACTAGTGAGTGATTTTTACTGCTAGGGGGCGTGGCTACACGAAACACGTCACTGATGACCGTTCCCGATCACGGGCAATGGTCATCAGTGACAGTGTCACTAGGCAGAATAGGGGAATGCCTTGTGTACAAAGGCATTCCCCTGTTTTGCCCTTGCTGACCACAATTGCTGGACTCCCAGGAACATCGAGTACCCTGGACCCGCGGCCGCACCCGCGAGGCACATGGCGGGTGCGTGCGCCCGCTGGGCTGCAAATTTAAAGGGACGTACCTGTAGGCCAATATGCCTGCTCGTGCCATGTTGTCGACGTACATAGTCGTGCGGCAGTTAGCAAGTAGTTAATAGGAAGTCCCGTCACCTGGGCCGGCATTGGCCCAATGTTCTGTCTATCATAGAAGCTGGTCCAGGAGGCGGGACTTTGTATTAAAGAGGCCACCGAGTAAACAGGAGATTGTTGCTGTATGTAATCTGACGGAGCTCATCCGCCCCCCTCCCTGAGATGGGCATTGATCTGGCTGCATTCATTCCAATGGGGAGGCTGCAGATGGGCATTAATCAAGCAGCATTGATGGGCAATTGTGAGGCTACAGATGGGCATTGAATAATCTGCAATGGTGAGGCTGCAGATGGGTATTGATCAAGCTGCATTGATGGGCAATTTTGAGGCTGCAGATGGGCATTGATCAGGCTGCATTGATGGGCAATTGTGAGGCTGTGGATGGGCATTGATCAAGCTGCATTGATGGGCAATTTTGAGCATTTTTTTTCAGAATAAGCATCCTTTACCTGCAGACATTCCTCTTTTCACTTCCTCATTGTTCGTTTTTGCTCAGAAGTTGCTTTATTTCTTCTCTGTTCTGTTCACTTCCCGCTTGTCTGATTTTACTGACCACCGTGATGGGAGACTTTACTGCGGTGGTCAGTGATGTGCTCGCCCCCTCCTGGGAACTACATCTGTGGGGCAGGACGCTCTCTACGTGTTAGAGACTTCAAGGAGGTGTGAATTACTGGGTGTGCCGCAATTTATACTGGGAAATGTAGTTCTTACATGAACAAGTAATACAAACCAGGAAGTGAATGAGAGAACAGAAACTAGAACAAGATATAGATGAAGGAATTTAATAGGTATTTACTCGTTTGTTAACAGAATCATTACACTATTCTGTCTGTCTACCTTGCAGACATTAATTTTAGGCAAAAAAATATTTTCCTTTACAACTCCTTTAAGTATTTTATTCCTGAAAATTCACTCCTAAAATTAAGGTGCGTGTTATACGCCTGTGCGTGTTATATGGCAATAAATACGGTAATTGGATATGTGATGTTTTAACGGTTAAAAAAAAATTCTTACATTTGGTGGGGCAGCGAATACCCAAAGTTTGTGTTACCTTCCATTTAAGCGTGTGATGAATACTCCTGTCTCCACGCAGAAAGTAGGTGTCAGGAACCATAAACCAAGCGGAGAATGCAGTTATAATCACACTTTTATCCACTTCAGCCCCTGAAGGATTTGCCCCCTTAATGACCAGACCATTTTTTGCGATACGGCACTGCGTCAATTTAACTGACAATTGCGCGGTCGTGTGACATTGTACCCAAACAAAATTGATGTCCTTTTTTTTCTCACAAATAGAGCGTTCTTTTGGTGGTATTTGATCACCTCTGCGGTTTTGATTTTTTGGGCTATAAACCAAAAAAAATGAGAATTTTGAAAAAAATATATATTACTGTGTGGCAGGCAAGGGGTTAACACTAAAGGGTGATCAAGTGGTTAAATGTGTTCCATGCTAGGTGTTCCTAACTGTGGGGGGGATGGGACTCACTGGAGGAGGAGACCGATCGCTGTTCCTAATCTTTAAGAGCAGACAATCTGTCTCCACTTGTCAGGGCTGGGCTCAGCCCTTCCTTCTCAGAAGACCGGGAGTAGGTGCTCCACTACAGTTTACATGGCATAGTCTCCTAATAACTGAAACTATCTATCACTTATAAAATGGAAGTGTCATACTACAATATTGCACACGATGCCATTTGGTTTTGGGCAGCAGACTCAAACATGAGGTATCAAAACAGTTAATTTCCCTCTCAGGACCAAAGAGCCCATGTGCAGCTTTACAATCATAAACATCCTACACAAATTTTATGCCCGCCCCGAGGTTTAGGCAGAAGACACTTACTTGCACTGTAGGGGGCAATGACAGTTTAACTCATCATGAGCAAATTTGAATTCATACAACTTCACACAGTCACCTGCAAGAAAGCAGTGAAGAATGGTTATAGATGGTTAATGTAGATCATTGAGCAAGAATATGAGGTTGTTTTACCAATATAATGAAAACCCACTTCCCCTCCCACTTGCAACTTGCCCACCCTCCCCTTCTCTTTGTTCACATGAATGTGTTCAAGTATCACTTAAAGGAGTTGTAAAGGAATTTTTTTTTGCTGAAATGAGTGTTTACAGGGTATAGAGACATAATAGTTAACTGATTCCTTTTAAAAACGATAAAAAATAGATAAAAATCAATCATATAATGTACCTGGAGTTTCAGTTTCGTTTTTTCATGTTGTTTCCTGTCTCTCTGATGTACGGAGCCACAGAGCCAATACAGGGCAGTGATGGTTTGTAAAACGAAAGTGATTGGTGCTGAGGTATTTTAGACACACAGTAATCACACCTCCTTGATTAGTGACCACAGAGAGAAAGCTCCCAGTACTGTGGTGATCAGGAAACAGATAACCAGGAAGTGTGGAGATCCGAGAAGGATTACAGCAACTTGAGAGCAAAAATGAACAATGAGGATGTGAAAACAGCACTGCATTAAGGTAAAGGAAGCTTTTAAGATAAAAAAAAAAATTCCTTTACAAACCCTTTAAGACGGCAATAGATGGTTCGAATCTTGGCTGGTTCAGCAGGGATTTCCCCTCTATTACTGTTCTGATGTCTACCCCAAATTTTGCTTTCAATAATAATGGTAAACAGGACAGATAGAGAGGGTGAATCTCCCAAACGGAGACACAGACATCAATATAAATTTTATATATATATATATATATATATATATATATATATATATATATATATATATATATATATATATATATATATATATAAACACACACATATATACACACACACACATTTTTTATTTAGTTCAGAAAAGGGTACTCTACATTTTAGGGAATGCAATGTAGATGGGTGTATACCCGCAACAATTTTTTTTTTTTTTTTACACCTGAAAGGCAAAAGGCATAATGAGCTAGTATGCGAGAAGTCATCTTGCCTCGGCGTGTCTTCCGTGTATCCATGCTCCAGCGCTGTGATTGGCTGGAGCGGCAAAGTCGTCACTCCCACGCTGGTGCGCGGGAGACTTCATTCCGGCAAGGTCCGGCGGCTGCGGCATCACATATACAGTGTATCCCCTCCTGGTTTCTCCTGTCCCCTTCTACTCCCTCAGTCCTCTATGTATCTTCTCTCTGCCACCTCTCCGTCCCTTTGTCAGCTGCATCTGGGCGCAGTGCTGCATCAGAGCCACAGTGCTGTACCCTGTACATACATCCTGTCCCTATCACACCTAGCCATTGTCACTTCTCACTAAAATTTAAGCACCACGCTACCTACTGGTTTGTTCTCTTGGTTGTCAGTCAAGAGACCATTGTAGGTCCAGTTCACTACTGGTTTGTTCAGTTGGTTGCTAGTCAAGCCCTGATGAAGCGGACACATAGAACCCCAAAACATGTTGGCTATTTCTTGATCTGTACCCCTGATCTTTATTGAAATAAAGTTGTATTTGGACCTCTTAGCAATGGCATGGTGCTTAAATTTCAATCCTTTTTACATTACACTACAAGCCAAGGAGACCGTGGAGATCCTCTGGGGCAGCCTTTCTCAACCTTTTTACCGCTGGGGAACCCTAAAAATAAATGTTTAGGTCTCGGGGAACCCCTGATAAAACCCATTCAATGGGGGTCAGTGGGAACAATGCCCCTTACTTTGGTGGTCAGTGAGAAGAATACCCTTTTTTACAGTAGTGGTAAGAATGCCCCTCTTACAGAGAACTATGAAGATCATTGGTGAAATACCACTGGCTCCCACAAGTGAAATTGGCTCAGAACTATGTAGGCACCATCAAACAGGAGGTAAATCAGCCACAGCTCAAGGAACCTCAAGCCACCTCTGGAGGAACCCCAGGGTTCCATGGAACCCTGGTTGAGAATGGCTGCTCTGGGGTGTAGATGCCACCTGCCCAGGAACCAGATCATTTACACCAACATTAATACCTTAAGATATGAATAACAGCAAAATAAACCTATGGCTCCAGCACTATCTTTCCACTTTCCTCAACCCTTCCCTAAGTGACAGCGGGGAGCTGTCAGCAAGCAGAGTTTCTGGAGTGGATTGGCTGAGCGCAGGTGGACATGAGCTGTCGGTGTGTGCTGCCTGCATGGGGATCTATAGAGAGCTAGTCAGACACTATGAATGCATGCTGACTGCCCCGCTCCCCCTGGATGGGGTCTGCTGATGGTAAGCAACCTGCTGATCTATTTTCTGACGGGTCATATGTTAAGTGACAGCACCCGGCTGTGACCAGGGACAGCAGAATTTCCAGCAGAAAGCAGTTTGGGGGAAACAGGGAGGGTGCATGCCAGTTCCTCTGATGAGGGTGTCCCTGTCTCTGATCCACCTTACAGGGTCACTAGACTGGACCGGGTCTTCTCCTACTTCCAGCTCAAGCTATGCTGCTCCAGAGCTGACTCCTTACCCTCCAGCGCCCCCTGTAGTAGCCCCAGCAGGATTGCCAGTACCCTAGAGCCCAGCATGCTTCCCGGATCACCTTATATCCTACAACCGGAGCCAAGATACCTGGGATAGAGACAGAAAGGCAGGGCCAGTAAAGGCTGTATTAAACGGTTTCGCTTGTGTTTAAAAAATGTGTGCCCCCACGGTACTTATCTGACCCCCCCAGCACAATTCTGCACCCCACCCAAAGTGCCCCCTAGTCTGTATCTGACCAACTCTAGCACAAGTCCTCTCCCCTCCCAAAGCACACACACCGTCCCCCGAAGTATATATCTGTCTTCCACTCTACCCCACATTCTAGTACAAGTTCTCTACCTCCCAAAGTGACCCCCGAACATGTACTCGAAGCCTGGGTTTTGTTTAACTATGCATTTAAGCCCCTCCCACTGTAAAGTCTGGCCATGTAAATTTTTTGCCCTGCTTCGTGTGCCGCAGGCTACCTTTCACAAGTGTTTGAATGTTGTGAGGTATGACAATATCATATATGCCATTTTACACGGGAGACTCACGAATTAGGTTGTTGCTGAGATTGCACTTAGGAACCCCCAGATCCTTGGGACAGGCAAATTCCCAGTGACTGCAGCCACAGTTCTCAATAATATTCATCTGCGCACATGTCCGTTTACAGGCCTGCGGGAGGAAACACAGACAGTTAAGCTGTAAGAAAATAAATCACAGGAGCTGCCACTGGTGACTTTGAAACTGTTGTCCTCAACCTTGCTTTACTACAGGGGTGCTCAACATGTGGCCTGCAGAGCCCTCTGATGTGCCCTGTGAACCTCAAACCAGGGAAGAGCATTCCCATGCCCAGGCTAGAATGATGGATCAGAAAGCCCAGATTGCAATCAATAGGTCGCTAACCCTCCAACCCTCCATCCCAGAGCATCAGTGCATGGAGCCGGTGTTCTGCCAATTTGTGCCCTCCATCGAAAAGTGCCCGCACATGCACAGAACGGAAGGGCTGGACTGACGTCTCCATAGCGCATGCGCACACTGGGAGATACAATTTCACAGGCAGAATTGAAAGCTATGCAAAGAGCGGAGGGACACCGTAGATTTCAGATTGTGTGAACCCGCGGCGAGGCACAATATGACAAATACGGTGACCCTCCACTGTTTGCATAGCATTAAAGGGGTTGTAAAGGTAAAAAAATGTTTCCCTAAATAGCTTTGCCATGAAAGGACCCGTGGGACCCAGAAGCTCCCCGTTGCCTCTTATGTGTAGATCACCTTGTGTCTCTAATAGGGGCACAGGGTAAATGAGAACCCCACTATGGTCTGGGCTAGTGAGATTTAATAGTATATATTGTATATATTGTATGTTGGCTGTAGTGTACTATAAAGCTTGCAGTTGTAATTAAGTCTGCTACTGTGATGTAAATGAATCTAGGATGGTCTAAGGATCTGTCATTGTGGTGTGCTAATTGACCCTGTATTGTGTGAAGGACTGTTGATGATAAATATGTATTGTGAGTTAGCAGACAGTCTGAAGGTCAGGTGTCTGAATTATCAGTTGTAGTTAATTAGCTGATGTATATTATGTCAGAACTGGAGCCAGAATGTCTGACTAAAAGATGTGTATTGAGGGGGCTCGTTAGGAACCATTGTATAATGTTGTGGGTGGAGTTGGGTCATTGTTCATTTTGGTTACTAACTGTATACAAGAGCCTGATTTTCTCAATAAAGGGTCTATTAGTTTTGAACCTCAAACAGAACTATGTCTCGTTACTGGGGGAATTCGTATGGGTCGTGTTCGCCGGATTGTGGAGTTTCGATAGCTGTCTTGGGTTCAGAATTGAATATCTTAAATGGCGTTAACCCCTGTCCCATTTGGGGTTCCATTACAAGCTTCCTTTACCTTAGTGCAGTCCTCCTTACCTCAACCTTCGATTTTGCTTTTAAATGTCCTTATTTCTTCTGATAAATCCCCACTTCCTGTTCTGTCTGTAACTCCACACAGTAATGCAAGGCTTTCTCCCTGGTGTGGAGAAAGCCTCTTGAGGGGGAGGGGGTTTTCAAATAATAGTGGTCAGCAGGGAGCAGAGGGCCTGAGCCAGAGGTGGTGGAACCAAGTTCCAGCTAAAAAAAAAAAAGCCCTGCATACAGGGCCGCTATCAGGAATTTTACCCAGCTTCAGGCATGGGCCCCCTAGAGCAGAGAACCGGGGAGGGGGGCTGTGCTGCAAATTGAGAAGCGGGGGGGTAACGCAAGTTGAGAAGCTGGGGGAGTGTCATTCGGGCCCCTGGGGACTACCGGGCCCCTTACAGGTTTACTGCCTGTACTCCCCTGATGGCGGCCCTGCCTGCATACAACCCAACATGAAGTGTGAGCTTTCTCTCTTGTTATATATTAGCTCTGTCAAGTGAGTGATTAGGGTCATTAAACTCACCTCTCGTGTGTACCCAGCACCATAAACATCTTTATAGAAATTTTTTATGCCATCCCCTTCTGTGCATTGGCTTGCATATGGTGATTTTAATCTGTTGATGTGAACCTGCAAAATAATATTATAAATCTTTACCAAAGTATGGGTTTATTGTGTACATTATATACGTGCGTAATTATTTCTCTTTGGTCAGTTTTTTTTTTTAGGTTTTTTAACTTTGTGTTTTTTTTTTTTACTGTTTGTATAACAGCTACAGATATTTAATATAGGGTGTCCCAATGACATTGGTGTCCCAGAACATTATAGTTTTTTTTTTTCAGCAAGAATATAGCAGAAGCTGTTTGCCCTCTGACTGTATCTCTCTAATAAAACAGACAATACAAATAGTGGTAGTTTTGTTGTATATAGACAATCTGTGACATATGTAATCAATGACAATGATTAGATGTTAGTCAGAAAATTACTACATTTTTGCATATTGTTGTTAGCTGACTCAATTAAAAAGGAAAAAAAATAAACTTTTTTTTAAATTGCATTTTGGATAATGTAGGGAGGGTTATAACCCTTGTCAGTTTTATTTTATGGGGGGGGGGGGGGTATTTCCTTCACTTCCTCTACCAGAACCAAAACAGGAAGTCAAAGCAAATCCCTCCAAAGTGAGGAAATCCCAGGGTGTCACCATGGTCACCAAAACTAGAGTTTCCATTAGAATATTTACCCTCTATTAGACCCATTTCACACCGTGGAGTTTTTCAGGCGCATTTGGGATAAACATAGCGCATGTAAAGCGCCTGAAAAACACCTCCCCTGCAGCCCCAGTGTGAGAGCCCGAGTGCTTTCACATCGGGGTGGTGCCCTTAGAGGGCATTAGAAAAAGTCCTGCAAGCAGCATCTTTCGGGTGGTGCGGGAGCGGTGTATACACATATACATCGCTCCTGCACATCGCTCCTGCACCTTGAAATGAATGGGCACCTCTGCCGAAGAGCCTGCAAAGCGTGTCGGCAGCGGTGCTTTGCAGGCATTTTTAACCCTTTATTCGGCCACTAGCGGGGGTTAAAACCCCCCTCTAGTGGCCGAAAAGCACAGCTATAACAGCGGCAAAATGCTGGTAAAATTAGCAGCGCTTTACCGCTGACGCCCCCGCCCGAAAGTACCCTTATGCCGCGTACAAACGGTCGGAATTTCCGACAAGAAAAGCTTGATGTGAGCTTTTGGTCGAAAATTCCGACCGAGTGTAGGATTTATCTGACTTTTTCTGTCCGACAGCAAAAAATTGAGAGCTGGTTCTCAATTTTTCCAAGGGGAAAAGTTCTTGTCAGAAATTCCGATCGTCTGTATGTAATTCTGACACACAAAAAAAAAACGCATTCTCGGATTCAAGTCGATGCATGCTCGGAGGCATTAAACTTAATTTTTTTCGGCTTGTCGTAGTGTCGTACATCACCGTGTTCTTGTAGGTCGGAATTTTGTGAGACCGTGAGTATGCAACACAAGTTTGAGCCAAAATTCTGTCGGAATTTCCAATCGTGTGTACACGGCATAACTGTTCTGGTGTTAACCCAAAGTTTGGGAATCTCCTAATGGACAGGTGTTTTAATCTTTCTCCACTCTAGTCAAAACCAAACTAAGAAAAAAAAAGGCTTTAGTTATACTTTGATAATAGAATGTGTCACTTGCCTGTGGCTCCATCTAGCTGTAAAAGTAGAACAGCACATAAAGGATTAGGATTTCCCATGGCACTGTCTTATCTGACTGGGAAGGATCAATCCATCGTTTACCGTATTTGCCGGCGTATAAGACGACTCGGCGTATAAGACGACCCCCTAATTTTCCAGCTAAAATTTTGGTTTTAGGATATACTCGCCTTATAAGACGACCCCCTTCCTACTAGTCATGCCTTGCCTCACCTCACTGTGCCATTATTACATGCCAGACTGTGCCCAATTACATGCATCACTGTGCGCAACTACATGCCTCACTGTGCCCAATTACATGCCTCACTGTGCCACACTACATGCCTCACTGTGCCACACTACATGCCTCACTGTGCCACACTACATGCCTCACTGTGTGCCACTACATGCCTCACTGTGTGCCACTACATGCCTCACTGTGTGCCACTACATGCCTCACTGTGTGCCACTACATGCCTCACTGTGTGCCACTACATGCCTCACTGTGTGCCACTACATGCCTCACTGTGTGCCACTACATGCCTCACTGTGTGCCACTACATGCCTCACTGTGTGCCACTACATGCCTCACTGTGCGCCACTACATGCCTCACTGTGCGCCACTACATGCCTCACTGTGCGCCACTACATGCCTCAGTGTGTCACTGCTTACCTTATCCGTGACATGCAGATCGCGGCCATCCATGTTTCAAAAGCCGCGCCTCCTCTCTCTACTGTTCCGTGATAGGCGGAACACTCAGCTTCCCAGGAGACACTGGGGTAGATTCACATAGACAAACGATGGTGTATCTACTGATACACCGTCGTATCTGTGAGATCCGACGCTCGGATCTATGCGGCTGATTCCTCGAATCAGGTTCCGCATAGATCTCCCTTAGAGCCGACTGGTGTAAGTGAGTTACACTCTCGGATCTTAGGCTGCAATCTCCCGCCGTCCGCTAGGTGGCGCTTCTGTTATTATACGCGACGAATATGCAAATGAGGAGAACCGCCGATTTAGAAACGAACGCCCGGCCGTCATTTTTTTTACGCCGTTTGCGTTCGGCTTTTTCCGGCGGATAGTTACCCCTGCTATATGCGGGGTAAGTGCGGCGTATCCTATGTTAAGTATGGCCGTCGTTCCCGCATCGAATTTTGAATTTTTTACGTCGTTCACGTAAGTCGTTCGGGAATACGGCCATACGTTAATAGCGTTAACGTCGAAAACAATGACGTCCTTGCGACGTCATTTGAGGCAATGCACGCTGGGAAATTTAGCCGGCGGCGCATGCGCAGTACGATCGGCGCAGGGACGCGCGTGATTTAAATAGTAAACTCCCCCTAGCCGCGGAATTTGCATTCCGCCGGGGAATTTACGATCCGCCAGGGCAACTTACGAGGCAAGTGCTTTCTGAATACAGCACTTGCCTCAAAAACTGGCGCAGGCGGATCGTAAAAAAGATAGATCACGCGGATCAAAAGATCCGCTGATCTATGTGAATCTACCCCACTGTGTTTAGTGTTCGGCCTATCACGGATGCCCTCTCGTCCTCGATCTCAGATAAGAGGGCATCCGTGATAGGCAGAACTCTAAACACAGTGTCTCCTGGGAAGCTGAGTGTTCCGCCTATCACGAAACAGCAGAGAGAGGAGGCGCGGCTTTTGAAACATGGATGGCGATCTGCATGTCACGGATGGGGTAAGCATTTATTAGGTTACCGGCGTATAAGAGGACCCCCTACTTTTAAGAAGAATTTCAGGGGTTTAAAAGTCGTCTTATACGCTGGAAAATATGGTAAATGTTTTATATATACACACACTCCCAAGCCACTTTATTAGGTACACCTGTTTAATTGCTTGGTAACACAAATTGCTAATCAGCCAATCACATGGCAGTAACTCAATGCATTTAGGCATCTAGGCGTGTTGAAGACGACTTGCTGAAGTTCAAACTGGGCATCAGAATGGGAAAGAAAGGGGATTTAAAGGGGTGTTCCAGCCAAACTTTATGTTTATTAAAAGTCAGCAGCTACAAAAAGTGTAGCTGCTGGCTTTTAATAAACATACACTTACCTGCCCCAGCGTTCCAGCGACGCGCTGGCCGGGGGTCCGCTCCGCTCCGCTCCCCCCCTCCCCGGCCGGCATCCTCATTGCTACTGTGGGCACCCGGCCCTGACAGCTTTCGGCTTCACGGCCGGGCACCCACTGCGCATGCGCGAGCGGCACTGCGCATGTGCGCACAGCGCGGCCTGGCGCCGTCCCATTGTCAGTGTCCTAGGCCATCGCCTACAGGGAGGGGCTGCTGTAGGTGATTAAGCTTAATCGCCTTACCAGCCCCTCAGCGGAAGGAGGAAGTGGGACAGGAAGTCCCACTCCTCCTGAAGCCCACACTCCCCCCCAAAAAAATTACATGCCAAATGTGGCATGTAAGTGGGTGAGGAGTGGGAGTTCAATTTTTGGGTGGAACTCCGCTTTAAGTTACTTTGAATGTGGCATGGTTGTGGTGGCAGACAGGCTGGTCTGATTATTTCAAAAACTGACGATCTACTGGGATTTTCAAACACAACCATCTATTGGTTTTACAGAGAATGGTCTGAAAAAGAGAAAAAAATCCAGTGAGCGGCAGTTGTGTGGAAACAAATGCCTTATTGCCAGAGGAGAATGGGAAAACTGGTTTGAGATGATAGAAAGGCAACAGTAACTTAAATAACCACTCTTTACAACCAAGGTATGCAGAATACCATCTCTAAATGCACAACACATCGAACGTTGAAGCAGATGGGCTACAGCAGCAAAAGACCACACCGGGTGCCACTCCTGTCAGCTAAGAACAGGAAACTGAGGCTACAATTCACACAGGCTCACCAAAATTGGACAATAGTCTTGATTTCAATTGCGACATTCAGATGCAGTGGTGGCTGGTGCTCAATTTTTGAGGGGGGTGGGAGGGTGGGTTGGTGCCCTAAGCCCACCCTTTTGAGGCCGGGTTCCCACCTATGCGAATTGAATGCGCGTTTTCCCTCTCTATGGAGCCGGTTCGGTGCGGTGTGCCAAAAAAAATGTGTGCCTTTTTTTTGCGTTTCAGGTTCTATTTCAGCCCAAAATTCGGGCTGAAATTGGACCTGAACCGGTGAACCAGCACACACTAGACCCCTGCTGTAAGCTGCATGCGAGAACGGTGTGAACCCGGCCTTAAAGCCAACTAGTGCCTCAGGCTCTAGATCAGGGTATATAGCATCACAGATCAGGGTATATAGCATCACAGATCAGGGTATATAGTATCACAGATCAGGGTAGCTCAGCCTTACGGATTGTGGTATATAGCATCACAGATCAGGTTAGCTCAGCCTCACAGATCAGGGTATATAGCCTCACAGATCAGGGTATATAGCCTCACAGATCAGGGTATATAGCCTCACAGATCAGGGTATATAGCATCACAGATCAGGGTATATAGCCTCACAGACTCAGTGCCAATCTGTGTAGCTAAGCTACCTAGGTCTGTGATGCTATATACCCTGATCTGTGAGGCTGAGTTACTCTCATCTGTGAGGCTGAGTTACTCTCATCTGTGAGGCTGAGTTACTCTCATCTGTGAGGCTGAGTTACTCTCATCTGTGAGGCTGAGTTACTCTCATCTGTGAGGCTGAGTTACTCTCATCTGTGAGGCTGAGTTACTCTCATCTGTGA
This sequence comes from Rana kukunoris, assembly GCA_029574335.1. Lineage (NCBI taxonomy): Eukaryota > Metazoa > Chordata > Amphibia > Anura > Ranidae > Rana > Rana kukunoris. Next base: position 157,046,040 of record CM056057.1, read on the forward strand.
GGCTGAGTTACTCTCATCTGTGAGGCTGAGTTACTCTCATCTGTGAGGCTGAGTTACTCTCATCTGTGAGGCTGAGTTACTCTCATCTGTGAGGCTGAGTTACTCTCATCTGTGAGGCTGAGTTACTCTCATCTGTGAGGCTGAGTTACTCTCATCTGTGAGGCTGAGTTACTCTCATCTGTGAGGCTGAGTTACTCTCATCTGTGAGGCTGAGTTACTCTCATCTGTGAGGCTGAGTTACTCTCATCTGTGAGGCTGAGTTACTCTCATCTGTGAGGCTGAGTTACTCTCATCTGTGAGGCTGAGTTACTCTCATCTGTGAGGCTGAGTTACTCTCATCTGTGAGGCTGAGTTACTCTCATCTGTGAGGCTGAGTTACTCTCATCTGTGAGGCTGAGTTACTCTCATCTGTGAGGCTGAGTTACTCTCATCTGTGAGGCTGAGTTACTCTCATCTGTGAGGCTGAGTTACTCTCATCTGTGAGGCTGAGTTACTCTCATCTGTGAGGCTGAGTTACTCTCATCTGTGAGGCTGTGTTACTCTCATCTGTGATACTATATATCCTGATCTGTGATGCTATATTCCCTGATCTGTGATGCTATATTCCCTGATCTGTGATGCTATATTCCCTGATCTGTGATGCTATATTCCCTGATCTGTGATGCTATATTCCCTGATCTGTGAGACTGAGTTACTCTGATCTGTGAGGCTGTCTTACTCTGATCTGTGATACTATATACCCTGATCTGTGATACTATATACCCTGATCTGTGATGCTATATACCCTGATCTGTGATGCTATATACCCTGATCTGTGATGCTATATACCCTGATCTGTGATGCTATATACCCTGATCTGTGATGCTATATACCCTGATCTGTGATGCTATATTCCCTGATCTGTGAGGCTGAGTTACTCTGATCTGTGAGGCTGAGTTACTCTGATCTGTGAGGCTGAGTTACTCTGATCTGTGAGGCTGAGTTACTCTGATCTGTGAGGCTGAGTTACTCTGATCTGTGAGGCTGAGTTACTCTGATCTGTGAGGCTGAGTTACTCTGATCTGTGAGGCTGAGTTACTCTGATCTGTGAGGCTGAGTTACTCTGATCTGTGAGGCCGAGTTACTCTGATCTGTGAGGCTGAGTTACTCTGATCTGTGAGGCTGAGTTACTCTGATCTGTGAGGCTGAGTTACTCTGATCTGTGAGGCTGAGTTACTCTGATCTGTGAGGCTGTGTTACTCTCATCTGTGAGGCTGTGTTACTCTCATCTGTGAGGCTGTGTTACTCTCATCTGTGAGGCTGTGTTACTCTCATCTGTGAGGCTGTGTTACTCTCATCTGTGAGGCTGTGTTACTCTGATCTGTGATACTATATACCCTGATCTGTGATACTATATACCCTGATCTGTGATGCTATATTCCCTGATCTGTGATGCTATATTCCCTGATCTGTGAGGCTGAGTTACTCTGATCTGTGAGGCTGAGTTACTCTGATCTGTGAGGCTGAGTTACTCTGATCTGTGAGGCTGAGTTACTCTGATCTGTGAGGCTGAGTTACTCTGATCTGTGAGGCTGAGTTACTCTGATCTGTGAGGCTGAGTTACTCTGATCTGTGAGGCTGAGTTACTCTGATCTGTGAGGCTGAGTTACTCTGATCTGTGAGGCTGAGTTACTCTGATCTGTGAGGCTGAGTTACTCTGATCTGTGAGGCTGAGTTACTCTGATCTGTGAGGCTGAGTTACTCTGATCTGTGAGGCTGAGTTACTCTGATCTGTGAGGCTGAGTTACTCTGATCTGTGAGGCTGAGTTACTCTGATCTGTGAGGCTGAGTTACTCTGATCTGTGAGGCTGAGTTACTCTGATCTGTGAGGCTGTGTTACTCTGATCTGTGAGGCTGTGTTACTCTGATCTGTGAGGCTGTGTTACTCTGATCTGTGAGGCTGTGTTACTCTGATCTGTGAGGCTGTGTTACTCTGATCTGTGAGGCTGTGTTACTCTGATCTGTGAGGCTGTGTTACTCTGATCTGTGATACTATATACCCTGATCTGTGATGCTATATACCCTGATTTGTGATGCTATATACCCTGATTTGTGATGCTATATACCCTGATTTGTGATGCTATATACCCTGATTTGTGATGCTATATACCCTGATCTGTGAGGCTGAGCTACCCTGATCTGTGAGGCTATATACCACGATCCGTAAGGCTGAGGTACCCTGATCTGTGACGCTATATACCCTGATCTGTGAGGCTGAGTTAATCTGATCTTTAAGGCTGAGCTAAACTGATCTGTGATACTATATACCCTGATCTGTGAGGCTGAGGTACCCTGATCTGTGATAGTGGTGCAAAGAATCGGCATTAATCCGTGATCCGAACCGAAAGATATTGATCCGAACCACACACTTGTGATCCGCGGATTGATTTCTGAAAAAAAAAAAGTTGTGCGCATGTTCAGTCCACACACAGCGTGGTCATGGCGAGCGGAGGAACGCATTTGAAGTGACATCACCCCGGTGTTTCACCGACAAGAGTGAAAACGAAAGCAAAAATGAAAGCTGCTCAACAACCGCTTATCACCGCAGAATTTAAGCAGGCCCTTGTTGCACAATCAGACCGATCCGTGACTCTGATCTGAGAAACGATCCGAACCATACGTTTTTTGACCCGTTGCACCCCTAGCACTGACAGCACTTGGAACGCTGCTGAAAGCACTGCAAAATATCCTCCACTCGAGTAGCTCATGTACCTTTTTAAGCTTAGAGCTTTTTTGCATTCGGGGTGCTAGTAACAATGAATAACACTTTAAGTGCAAAACACACCTTTTTCACGCTAGTGCTTTGGAGGATACCTTGCAGTATTATCTCACAGTAGTCCCTGGATCAAAACACTGGCTGCACAGAGTAAAACATCTCTTAGCAGGTAAAATAGTTCCATATTTGTACTTTAGCCTGACTGCAGTTTGGCATGAAAATATTTATCCATGGAGAAGACACTGAAGTGTGGTAAGTTACCTTCATCATGCCAATATCAGTCTCAGCTCCTGGTGGCACATTTACGCCTTCATCCTCAGGGAACGGCATTTGCGTTTGATCGTGGATGAGAAGGCGAATTCCAGCAGCGTGCGTCATGTCTCTTACGTATTCAATCTGTTGAATGAACAACTCGAGGTGCAATCCTGTCCAGAGCATAGCAATATGCAGAACATTTAGATGCAACTATGTAAGGTCTAAGTATTCAGTACACATAGATGACAGTAAATTTGCTGCTTGAAGCAAACATATACTTTGCATATTTAGGTAAAAATAACAAGCTACCTATAAAGTGTATTTCCACTTTTGCAGCCAAATCGGAATGTGTTGGCAGATCTCATTATCAGTTGTACACTACACATAGCAAGGAGAGATCTTCGGGACTCTGACAACATAGGCTGTCCAGTGTTATACACATGTGGGTGAGGGGGCGGCTCACTTGCATGTGGCCATCACATGCAGCCAGACCCGTACCCAGAATTTTGCTATGGGGCCCCTTGATCTGTAGTTATACTGTACAGTCATACTTGCCTTGGTATCCATCAGGTACCATCCCTGTTATAAAAAGAAACCCGTTGCTTTGCCCTGAGTGAGCATAATACAATTTCACTTTGATTAAACAATATCTAACTCAAGATATTTTTCAGTTGAGCTGTAAATCACATTAAAAGGACTTCATTTGTGCATTAAATCACATAAAAAGGATTCAAACGAAATCTTACCATACATAAAGCCAGCTTTGGTTATGTTCAGTGGCTTGGTGCTGACAGAGTTCCCTTTGAAATCTGTGGGCTTCTGGGAATTGAATGTGTAACAGTTTCCAAATTTATAGTTAATGAAAGCAGAGAAGTAACTGCAAAATAAGGGTGACCAAAACTATTAAAGGACATGTACATCTTTTCTTTCTTTAATATAGTCAAAAAACAAAACAAAAAAATAAATGAATACCGGTACGTAAGACAGGTAAATATGAAATAAATGCACATGAATATTTTGTAGTCCATTATGCAGCCAGCAGGTGGAGCTTTAGGACCCAATACACATTTTCCATATTCTCCTTAGCTCCTTTGTTGCAAACACATTTTTGTTTATAGAGATCAATAGCTCATGATAAAGTTTACACACAAGTCATTGAGTCAGAGCAGTGGCTCCTCCCTTGTTAGATGATTTATTGAGATTGTACCGTGTTATTTTTAATGTGCTGTTTGTTTGGCCAAGCTATAAATTATTCCATACTTATTTATAAGACAAATAATGTATGAATAGATACACTATATTGCCAAAAGTATTGGGATGCCTGCATTTACATGCACATGAACTTTAATGGCATCCCAATCTTAGTCCGTAGGGTTCAATATTAAGTTGGCCCACAGATTATACAGCCAGTACCACAGGATAGGAGTATACAGCCAGCACCACAGGACAGGAGTATACAGCCAGCAAAACAGGACAGATTATAGAGCCAGCATAACAGGACAGATTATAGAGCCAGCATAACAGGACAGAGTATACAGCCAGCACCACAGGACATAGTATACAGCTAGCACCACAGGACAGAATATACAGCCAGCACCACAGGACAGGGGTATACAGACAGCACCACGGGACAGGGGTATACAGACAGCACCACGGGACAGGGGTATACAGACAGCACCACGGGACAGGGGTATACAGACAGCACCACGGGACAGGGGTATACAGCCAGCACCACGGGACAGGAGTATACAGCCAGCACCACGGGACAGGAGTATACAGCCAGCACCACGGGACAGGAGTATACAGCCAGCACCACGGGACAGGAGTATACAGCCAGCACCACGGGACAGGAGTATACAGCCAGCACCACGGGACAGGAGTATACAGCCAGCACCACGGGACAGGAGTATACAGCCAGCACCACGGGACAGGAGTATACAGCCAGCACCACGGGACAGGAGTATACAGCCAGCACCACGGGACAGGAGTATACAGCCAGCATCACGGGACAGGAGTATACAGCCAGCACCACGGGACAGGAGTATACAGCCAGCACCACGGGACAGGAGTATACAGCCAGCACCACGGGACAGGAGTATACAGCCAGCACCATGGGACAGGAGTATACAGCAGACAGCTCACAGCTACTTCCACCAAGTGCACAGCTGACCCCCCAAAACTTCCCAGAAATAACTGTATGCTAAATAAGAGGACTTACCCACCTCTGTTCTACACCAGATAGCTAAACTCACCACTTTCAATCATCTTCATTTTCTAGTCCATCTTGATGGGGGTCTAATTTCTGTATAAACTCCACTTGGGCCATGCGTTCCATGGAGCTACTGTCACTTCCGGTTTATCACTGGCACAGAGAAACTGCAAGTGACGGCGCAACTCCAAGGGAAAGTACTTCCATGTTCTAGGGCGGTGGCATTAAAAAACAAGACACCGGTAATAACACTATGGGAGGGTGTATTTCAGTGAACTGCAGTGCGCCACATGGTAGGTCAAAACCCTGCAAATGAAGCGTCTTTCTATAATCACGTGATTGCATAGATGTCACAATTCCCATAGTGCACTGTGTCCGGGGCCCGAACACAGTGCTCTTAAAGGAGCTTTTTTATTTACATTTTTTTTAAAGGGCCTTTCTTTGTGACTGCCTGGAAGGGGGCGGCACCCATGTGCCAACTATGGATGGGCCCCCACTGTGCTATACGGTGCTTTGGGATACCATCAAGAAGGAATGACACCGCAGGACATCAATGGGCAGCATGATATCACTATATTTCAAAGCTTAGGAAATGCCAAGGTCCATTTAAAAGCCTGAGTTAGATGTACAGAATATGTAGCCAAGAAGTAGTTGATCTAATAATAAAGGAAGATTATTGCATCATACACGTCAGCTTTGTTAACTGTGTTACACAATGAGATGCTTGGAGAATCTTCTTTGTACTTAATCCCTCTATTTCTGGTGAAAGCCACCAACACAACATAATTATGCTATAAATTGGGCGTGCATAGCTAGTTCTAGTAACTTCTAGCACCAGAAGCAGACTCGCAGAAAGGACATTGCAAGCTTATCAAAGCAGAATATTAAAACACAGAGACATACACTGAAGCTTTTAAAAGGTGCTGGGTGGTAAGGTGGGGCTTGGGAGAAGTCGCATTCCTCTGCTGGCATATTCTACTAGGTATAAGGACCTGCTAGCAGACAATGTAATTATCTTAAAATCTGAATATTTATTCTCACATTTTTGTAGTTGTGCAGGCTTGAGGGATTTCTATTTGCTGACTTTTTTTAACTTGCTTACTTCTTCAACAATGGGTCTAGAGCTGAAAGTTGGAGGTGATAGGCCTCCAAGCTCTGACAATTTTTGGGGTGTCTATTTTTTGACCTTGGGCTTTTAAGGCATGTATTCACCCTGGATCCTGAATGTGTATACCAGTAACAATAGATGTTAAAGAGTTTCAACAACGCTGCGCATGGAACGTATGTGTTAAATATTGGAGCATATCAGACTGCTGGAGATCTGGCTTGCTGTGCTCTATGAGGGAGCTCCAGTTTGGTTCTCCAACATTGTGCTGCCACAGGACACTAGCAATAGAACATAAAAAAATGGTAAAGGTTTTACTTTTTAAGCAGCCTGACTGAATCCAAACAATTAAAAACATAAAAATTGGGCTCCTTTGGGCATTTAAAGTACACCATCTATGATAATAGAGGGTCCTAATAAGTGAAAGCCCCACCTTCCCACAAGAATGCACGCCAGTTTATAGACAGGGGTACATTTTTGTGAAATTTTGAACACTTTGTTTTCCCAAGAGGCAGCAGTGACATCAACATAGGATGCATTAAAGTGAAAAAACATGAACCTTTACAACCCCTTTAACCGATTAAGGACCGCTGCACGACGATATACGTCAGCAAAATGGCACGGCTGGGCACAAGGGCGTGGGGTCACAAGTGTGCCGCCATCGGCGTGCTCGTGACGTGCTTGCGACCCGGTTCCCTTCTCCGTGACCGTCCCCGCGGGAACAGCACCGCCGGTGTCCCGCGATCAGGTCACAGAGAGGAAGAACGGGGAGAGGTAAGTGTAAACAAACCTCTCTCCCATGCTTCCTAGTGAGCCTGTCACTGATCGTCTGTTCCCTGTCATAGGGAATGACGTTCAGTGACGTCACACGCCCAGCCACGCCCCCCCACAGTAAGAATCACTCCCTTAGGGCACACTTAACCCCTACAGCGCCCCCTACTGGTTAACCCCTTCAACACCAGTGTAATTTGTACAGTAACCAGTGCATTTTTATAGCACTGTTCGCTGTAAAAATGACAATGGTCCCAAAATAGTGTCAAACGTGTCCGATGTGTCTGCCATAATGTCGCATTCACGATAAAAATCGCTGATCGCCGCCATTACTAGAAAAATAATTATTAATAAAAATGCAATCAAACTATCCCCTATTTGGTAGACGCTATAAATGTTTCGCAAACCAATCAATAAACGCTTTTTGCGTTTTTTTTTTTACCAAAAATATGTACAATACGTATCGGCCTAAACTGAGGAAAAAAAAAGTTTTTTTTATTATCTTTTTTGGGGATATTTATTATAGCAAAAAGTAAAAAATATTGCATTGTTTTTAAAATTGTCGCTCTATTTTCGTTTACAGTGCAAAAAATAAAAACCGCAGAGGAGATCAAATGCCACAAAAAGAAAGCTCTATTTGTGGGTAAAGAGGGACATCAATTTGATTTGGGTACAGCGTCACATGACGCTGCATTTGTCAGTGCAGTGCCATATCGCAAAAAATGGCCTGGATATTTGTGTTGTCTGCATACCATTGGGGAGATTTGCCCTTAATCTCTATCTCGGAGACACAACGAGAAGTCAATGAAAATACAGTGAAATCTCGGATTGCGAGTAACGCGGTAAACAATCGTTTTGCAATACGAGCACTGTTTTTTTTTTTTTTATTCTGACTCGGTTTGCAAGTGTTGTGTCGCAACACGAGCAGGATTCAAGCCACATTGGTGTGCAGTACCGCATTTGGCCTAAGGTGGGGGGTGCCGGAGCCGATCCGAGCCGTTTGGAAATACGTGAAAATATGTGAAAAAACTTCTAAATACTCAGTTCCTGAGCCTTTCCGAGGTTTTCCGAGTTCAGCCGAGCTCTACCCGAGCCTTTGTAAGTATTTCCAAGGCTCTCCGGCACTCCCCACCTCTGGCCACATGTGGTATTGCATGCCATAGAAGTCAATGCGAAAAATTATTTTTGTTTCCATTGACATCTAAGGGGAAACTCGCTTTGATATGCGAGTGCTTTGGATTACAAACATTCTCCTGGAATGGATTATGCTTGTAATCCAAGGTTCCGCTGTATCTCCAAGTTTCATCAGAAAAGGTGTCCTCTTTTGAGGATTTCTACTCATCTCCTACTCTCTGGAGGCAGCTGTAAAAGTTTGGCTTTTCTTCACTCTCTGTCCCGGGGACAATTGTCACCAAGGCAAATAAAGAGGATGAATCTCCCTTAGTTGGGACACAGTAAGAAAAAACCTGCCCGGGGTTCTAACCCTTCCCTGCATTTTCCAAAGTTTTGGCTTTAAATTTTTAGCACTGTACTACAAATAAACTATCTTAAAATGGTAAAAGGCCTGGTTAAGGTAATTCTGTTTTATCTACCTCGCGTTGCATTCTTGACCATGGAAGTTGCAGAAGATTAGCATGTCCTCCAGCTGATGTCCCATTTCAATCTTCTGCTCATCGGATAACTGGTTAAACTCCGAAGCAAATTTATTGAAGGCACTGGCAAACTGCACCGTCTCATCTTGGAACTCTGTAGAGGAATTGACATACGTTCGATTTCTACGGTGGATCGTTTCTAGACCAGAACCCTGCAGAATCAGAATCATAGAATTATCTTGTTTGCCAAAAGAAAAACACATTATATGGATTAGTGAGCCCACTGTCCCCCACATCCAATCACTATCAGGTGCTACCGATAGCCGAAATCAAAAATTAGAAAATGGATCAATGTGGTCTACAACCACCGACTGCTGTGAAAACCACTTGCCGACCACCTCCTGTAGCTTTACTGCTACACTGCGGCTTGGCTACGCAGGATCACATATATGGTTTGTAATTCCGGCTAGGGGGGCGCTCATGCGTGGTTCTGGTGTGCCGCCTGTGCTGTAATTTGCTACACCACAAGCTAAACAGCGGGTCCCGGGCAATATATTTTTTACCGAAACCTGCCAATCGGGTGAGCGAATGACAGAAGCGAGCCCTGTGCAGGTAAAAGCATGCCGTAAAAAATCAGCACATTGCTAAGTAAAATAGCACACAGTAAACATTGTTAAAGAGGAAGTAAACCCTTCACTCGCACTTTGCAATTTCTTTTGATTGAATATATTAATTTAATCTGTAATATGGGTTCTGAATACACCAACACTCACAGTAGCCATTGGTTGAAAGTTATTAAAAATATTATAGAGGCACAGCATTTGACCTCTGGACTAAAAATGTTGATTTGGAAAAAATCAAGAGATGGTTCTGCGCTCCAATAGCATAGAATGGTGTAATTGGTAAAACCATCCTGCGATTTTCTCTACGACTGCATATATTATCTTTATGCTGCGATTCTATTTCTGCACCCAGCACTCTACTTGCACCTTGCAATTTCTTCACCTCTTGGACTGAGTCACAGTTGCACCATTTACACTTTGTAACACATTTTTGGATAATCTTGCAGTTCCATCCACCATTCATACAATGTGATTTTACTTACATTATACAGTCACCTATTTGTATGTATTTGCACACTTATTCCGTTCACTGTTTTAGTCATTCATCATTGTTGTATATCCAGCCATTCATTTTGATTGGAGCATAACACCATCCTGCGATTTCCTCTGTGACTGCATGCATATACTATTATCTTTACGTTGTGATTGTATTTATGCACCTGAGTCACCTTATCTGCATTGTTTGCACATTCATTCAGTACACCTTTGGATGCACCTTATCTTAGCATTAATAGCGATTTTTATCTTTCAACCTATTTTGTCTTTCAACCACATTCATTGATCAATTATACTATTTTGGTTATTTATACATTTCACCAATTACACCATTCTATGCTATTGGAGTGCAACACCATCTCTTGATTTTTTCCAAATCAACATTTTCAGTCTAGAGGTCAAATGCTGTGCCTCTATAGTCTTTTAAATAACTTTCATCCAATGGCTACTGTGATTAGTGTATTCAGAACCCATATTACAGATTAAATATTAAATAAACATATTCTAATCCTAGATAAAATAAAAAATGTTCTCCAAAATGGCCACTAAACCAACGACATTTAATAAATATGTTTGTATCATGTATGTGTATCTAAAGCAAAAAAAAAAATTGTATTATATTGAAGCTAACTAGTCCTTAGATGTTGCGGCTGCATTCATTTAAATTTTTATGGAGCTTTTTTCCTTTATTGTTAACTTGTGACACAACCAGTGTTGCCAACGGTCCGTATTTTTACTGACAGTTCGTAAAAATGGGCACTTTTTCCCCCCGTTCGTGAATGTCCGTAGTTGCGGAAATGTGCCAGTAAAAATAGCCGAGATTGGTTCGACTTGGAACTGCGCAGGGGGTGATTGGAGGCAGGGGGTGATGGTGGCTGCGGTGGCACCGCAGAGGGGGATGGAGGCAGGGGGCAACAGAGGCAGGGGGAGATTGGAGGCAGGGGGTGTTAGTGGCAGGGGGTGTTGGTGGCACCGCAAACGGGGATGGTGGCACCGCAGAGGGCAACAGAGGCAGGGGGAGATTGGAGGCAGGGGGAGATTGGAGGCAGGGGGTGTTAGTGGCACCGCAGAGGGGGATGGTGGCATCGCAGAGGGTGGGGATGGAGACAGGGGTTGTTGGTGGCACCGCAGAGGGGGATGGAGGCAGGGAACGATGGAGGCAGGGGCTGAATGGAGGCAGGGGGCCTGTGGAAGATTGTAGGGAGGGGGAGATTGGCAGCAGAAAGAGATTGGAGGTAGAGGGAGATTGTGGCACCGCAGAGGGGGATGAAGGAAGGGGGATGGAGGCAGGGGGTGATGTGACTAAATAATTTGCCCTTATTATATTGAAAATAACAAAAATGTTTTTTCACCTTAATATCTATTTGTAGCCTAAATACTGAAATTTTTACCTAAACATTTAATTTAGTAACTTTTGTGAAATGCCAGTAAAAACGTGGCTGTGCCAGTAAATTTTGTGTGTCGTGCCAGTAAATTTCAATCTGGTAGGTTGGCAACACTGGACACAACTTTTTTTCAGGGAGAGGTGCATGCTGGACGATTTTTAGGCACAGTAATGCCCAGAGACTCCTGGGAAACTGCCTCATTTCCCAGGAGGCAATGGGGTCTTAGGACAGAAAGTTACACCACCTAGGACCAGGAACTGGGCAGGTAACAAAATCTGCCTAGTAACAGCCAGACAGAAGTGACATTAAAGGCAAGAAAGTTCATTTTTAGGGTGAAACTCAACTTTAATATAGGAGCTGCCATTGCAGTGGGGCTGTCATCCTAACCATCATTAGTTATCATTCATCATTATCTATCTGTCCTTCCTATACATTCTAATCACTTCACTCCATAGTGAGTCATGAACCCAGAACCAGCATGACACTTCCCTAGTTAGTTTCCTGCATTTTTCTGGGTCACTAATGCCTCGTTTCCACTGAGCGGATCGGTTCGGTTCGGTACGCTATTTTGGGTGTTTCCATTATGAAAGCGTACCGTAAAACCGAACCGTACCGCGCCAGCAAGGGTCCTGCTTCAGATGAGGGACCAGAGAAAGTGGAACGGTTCGGTTAGGGCGGACCTACAAATGCATCTCACTGATTGGTGGATGCGCTAGGATTTTTTTCTAAACCCTGAATGGTCCCTCACGGTCGATTTGCAGTGGAAACGCTCACGCAATTAGACCGGCCCCATCCAAAATTACTGACCCGACCCGATCCGTGCAGTGGAAACGAGGCATAAGCAGTGATACAAGGCTGGATAGGAGATGACAGCCCCACCACCACAAAAATACAAAGTCCACAAAAGCCACTCCCATTACTCATTTTCCCAACAGATTTTCTTCAACTTCTGTACAGATATGAAAACCTTTACACACTTTTCTACACAATATAGTATAGTATATTTATTAGCCATTTAAAGACAACCTGCCTAAAAATGCCAAAACTATGCAATAAGCCACTGACCTGGAAGCAGCATTCAGGTGAAGGGTCCCGACTTCACTTGTTGCAATTTGTTTTGGATCGGCTAGAGCTTACACCAAAGAACCTGTCCATGGCAGTTCCCTAGATTCCAGGTTATTGAGACATATACCCAAAATACAAACTATCCTGCTTGCTTTAGCTTTAAAGGGACCATATTGATTCTCTGAACATGCTAAGAATTTGGACTTAAAATTGGACAACATCCTGCAGGAAACAAGCTGTTGTGACTGGGGTTTAAGACAGTTGTCCCAGACAGGGGCGGACTGACAACTCATGGGGCCCCGGGGCAATAGGAGATTATGGGGCCCCCAGGCAATAGATTATGGGGCCACACAGTATACACACACAAATACAGTATACATACACAATACACACACACACAGAATACACACACACACTGAAAAGATACTGGAGAGGCGGGGCAGCTATAATCTTGGGTTTATTTTTAAAAACACAGATTTGTACACACTCTTTCTGGTTTTACTGAGGCTGGCAACCCTGATGGGGCCCCTAGTGGCATGGGGCCCGAATGGTCAGTCCGCCCCTGGTCCCAGAAGCAATTTTTAAAAATATTGGGATATACACAAATGCACTTTCTTTGCCTTCCTCTCTGGCACACACATACACTCTTATCAGTAGACACATCAGGACATAAGAAGACGCTTTACTAGACATTCACACCTGCAGTGAGGTAGACATGGCGAAGTTCTTCTGGATGGACGAAAGTCTAACGCTGTTCAGATTGCAGATGGTGACAGCCGGGAATTTAAGTTTGGCACTTGAGATGAGCATGATCTTCTCGTGTGATGGGTAAGTGTAGTAGGTCATGACCATCTCGGTACACTGCCACAGAGCACAGGACAGGGCAAATGTCACAAAAAAAAGCCAAACCAGGCGCCGAAACCAGTGCCTGGACCTGAAGATGTTAGGGATACCATGAGCCGAGGTGTGTTGCAGGATAGCCCGACCTAGCTTCCTTAAGGGGGTGGCATCATAGGACGACGTCAAGACCCTCATCTCTGGGTAGCCCATTGTCACTTTGTGTCACAGAGGGTAGGAACCGAAGAGCCAGCAGCCCAGCTTAAACAACTTCTGTGAACCAACCTTGGAGGCTCTTAAAAGGACAGAAGCTCTAATGCCCAAAGGTATCAGGACCTCTAATCCATATTTCCTTTTGTTGTGATGACCTGTTACCTTAGCGACAACCTCTGTAATGATCTCATTATGATTCCAAGTCATAGACAGCCTGATACTTCTCAGAAGCAATTAAAAGAAGACTGGACATTTTATAATGCTAGCTATACTAAGCTCTTGGATTCTATCGGGAAATATATTGATTTGACATCACATATTCTGTTCTCTTTTGTGGCATCCTGTTATATCTTAAGTATGTTGTACAGATATCTCTCATATGTAGAAGCTTTAACTTGCTTTAAAACTGGAGAACAGCTAACACAGAAGACCAGCCCCTGACAACCTTACATGCTATTTCTCTTCCTTCAATATATTGACAGCAAAGTTCACACAGAGCGGAGAAAATAAACGTTCTATTTTGCATCTTTTTCCTGATTCAGACCCGCTTTGCTGTGACATGATATGGAAGAGAAAAGGCCACGCACAAACATACATTTAAGCGTATGGGCACAGCTCTGGAAGAGTTACTGGCATAGGTATGTTGTAAGACAGGGATGCTCAACCAGTGGACCGCAGAGCCCTCTGATGTTGCCCATGAAATCAAGACAAGGAAGTGCATGCCCATAATCTGGGATGGCAAGTCATCAAGCCCAGATCATGATCAATGGGTTGCCAACCTGCTATTCTAGAGCACTACAGTGCATGTTGCAGGCACTGGCAGCAGAGAAAGCAGGCGGCTGCTAAAGTCAGCAGCTACAAACACTGTAAATGCTGACTTTTAATAAGGACGCTTACCTGTCCTAGGTGCCCACGATGTCAGCCCCCCGAGGCGGATCCCTCGGGGCGCCACCATCCTCACTAAGGGAAACAGGCAGTGGAGCCTTGCGGCTTCACTGCCCGTTTCCTACTGCACATGCGCGAGTCTCGCTGCGCTGTATGAATGGGTGGCTTCTCTCTGGGATACACGCAGTTCCCAGAAGGCAGTGCGCACCATTCCCCAGAACACAACGCTAGGATGAAGACCAGCCGCGGACTAGAAAGAGGCAGATTAGGAAGACCCGTCTAGAAACCGCAATTTCTGGTAAGTAAAATTTTTAATAAAAAAAAAAAAAATTGTAGAATTTAATGTAATGCTTCCTCTGTAGGTGCAGCGCAGTGCAATGTTAGCTGCACTGAGCCAAAGACTTTGATTATTTTTTACCAGTTTAGTGCACTTTCTGAAAGCGCACCAGAACTCCTGAGTGCAAGGGTTTTGGTCCACTTTCAAAAAGTACACCACACCTACAAGATGTAAAAGAAGTCTATGGCTCATCGCAGGAAAGCCGCAAATGCACTGCGCTGAACCTGGATAAACCACAGTGCACCAGTGTGAAAACATCCTATATAGGGGGCTCAGGACAGTAAGGGCTTGTTTACCTTTGTGGTTTGGGGGAGTGCAAAAACCCCATAGTTCATTGTGGCCCGTGATCGGTTACCAAGTCACATAAGTGTCCCTCGCTCTTCAAAAGGTTGAGCACCCCTGTTGTAGGGTGTCTTATAGAGAAGTCCACTCCAATGCAGAGGCTGTTAGATTAAATATATTGCCCCAATGGTCGTTTTCTTGTGTGGCTGATCTTCTTCTGTAAAATTCAGCCTGGTTGTCATGCAGTGCTGTGACCTTGAACAAATAGGCATTAAGAAATTGTGATATAATTTGCTGTGTTCTTATGTACCATGGGAATGAGGCGCATGAGGCGAGAAAATTAAGTTGAATGCTTCCAAGCATGCATCGAATTGTTTCCCAGCATGCATGTTGTTTTTCCCGTCGGAATTCCATACAGGAATTTTTTTCATCTGAAAAATTGAGAACCTGCTCTCAAACTTTTGCTGATGGTAATTCCGACAGAAAAAGTCTGATGGACCCTACACACGGTCGGAATTTCCAAGGAACTGGTGGCTTTTTGCCAAGAGGAATGGGCAGTTTTACCATCTGAGAAGATAAAGAGCCTCATCCACAAATACCACAAAAGACTTTGCTGTCATTGATTTTAAAGGGGGCAATACACGGCATTAAGAATGTGGTATGTAAACTTTTAAACAGGGTCATTTGGGTAGTTTCTGTTACCATTATGAAGAAAGTTTTGTGTCATCATTCATATTCTCTGAAAAATGGGCAATAAATCATAAATTATGTAAACTTATGAGCACAATTGTGATTTATATATATATATATATATATATATATATATAGTGACACCATACATTGTCACATTGCCTCTAAACCAGTGGTCTCAAAGTACCGGCCTGGTACCGGTTATAAATGGCCTGCAGGCAGGGCGGGGGGTGCCGCGGAAGATTTCCTTTACATGCAAAGAGTGCAGGAAGCGTCTGTCATAGGTTCACTTCTCTGTCATGTCACGCTACGGCTGCTCCCCGCCCCGGGCGGCCCCCCCTCTCTTCATGTCCATCCTCATTTGCTTGTGATATCACCTGGGATGGACGAGAAGCGGGGGGGGGCACCGGGGGGTGGGGAGCAGCCGCAGCATGACATGACAGAGAAGTGAACTTATGACAGACGCTTCCTGCGCTACTCTGCATGTGAAGAAAAAAGACAACAATTAAACGCTGACCTGTGCCCCATGTACCCCGATTGTGCCCCATGTACCCTGAATGTGCCCCATGTACCCTGATGTGCCTTAATGTGCCCCATGTACCCCGATTGTGCCCCATGTACTCTGATTGTGCCCCATGTACCCTGATTGTGCCCTCATGTGCCCCCTGTACCCTGATTGTGCCCTCATGTGCCCCCTGTACCCTGATTGTGCCCCATGTACCCCAATTGTGCGCTCATGTGCCCCATGTACCCTGATTGTGCCCCATGTACCCCAATTGTGCGCTCATGTGCCCCATGTACCCTGATTGTGCCCCATGTACCCCAATTGTGCCCTCATGTTTCCCATGTACCCTGATTGTGCCCTCATGTTTCCCATGTACCCTGATTGTGCCCTCATGTGCCCCATGTACCCTGATGTGCCCGTGTACCCTGATTGTGCCCCATGTACCCCAATTGTTCCCCGATTGTGACATCATGTGCCCCTTGTACCCGGATTGTGCCCTTTTGTTCCCTGATGCACCCCATGTACCCTGATTGTGCCCTCGTGTGCCCCATGTACCCTAATGTGCCTTAATGCCCCCCATGTGCTCTGATGCACCCCATGTATCCTGATGTGCCCCATGTGCCGCATGTATCCTGAGATGCTCCGATTGTTCCCCATGTGCTCTGATGTGCCCTGATGTGCTGGGCTCTGTACCCCGGTGTGCTGGGCTCTGTACCCCGGTGTGCTGGGCTCTGTGCCCTGTAACCTGATGTGCCATGTGCCTTGTCCTGATGTGCCGTGCCCTGATGTGCTGTACCCTGTACCCTGATGTGCTGTGCCCTGTGCCCTGGTGTGCGCTGTGCCCCGATGTGCTCTGTGCCCTGATGTGCTGGGCTCTGAGACCTGATGTCCTGTGCCCTGATGGTGAGTGGTCAGTGTGCAGTGTAGTGGTCATCGTGTAGTGTAGTGTTCAGTGTGTAGTGGTCAGTGTAGTGGCCGGTGTGTAGTGTAGTGGTCAGGGTTAATAATGCGTCCGCTGACACCAGTGCTGTTGTTTTTGAAGTTTGAATGCGGCCCCCCCATGGGATATGAAAACTTGTCTTGTGGCCCTCAGGTAATTTGAGTTTGAGACCCCTGCTCTAAACTCTCTAAAAGATGTAAGACTGTGCGACATTGAAGTGCTCTTTGTTAAAAGTGTGCTTCTTTTTAAGCATGTTTTAATGAACTGGTTTCTGAAAATAAGTAAGGCTAATCCCTAATAAATACTGACCTACTTTATTGACTTTCAGGTGAGGTGATAATCAATATGGTGGTTTGCTCTGAGACTGGAGATCAGAGCTCTGCCTTCTGCAGATTTTCTGCTGGGAAAACTGCCAATAAATCTGGATACCTCGCTTATGAGCTTGAGTTTTTATTTTTTTACTTTACATTTTTAGTATTTTTGACAAAATACATTATGATGAACAAAATGAATTGCATAGAACAGATAATAACAAAAATTGAGGAATGAATAACCAGAAGTAGAAATAACTTTAAGGTACAATGGGGGTTATTTACGAAAGGCAAAGCCACTTTGCACTACAAGTACAAATTGCACTTAAAAGTGCACTTGCTGTAGATCCGAGGGGGACATGCAAGATAAAATAAAAAACAGCATTTTAGCATGCACATGATTGGATGACAAAATCAGCAGAACTTCCCCCTCATTTCAGATCTACCCCTCAGATTTACAGCGACTGCACTTCCAAATGCACTTTCAAGTGCAATTTGCACTTGTAGTTTGCGCTTGTAGTGCAAAGTGGATTTGCCTTTTGTAAATAACTCCCAATATATTTTACTTTTTGCTATAATAAATAATAATAGTTTAGGTTCAGTGACCCATTATTTACTCCATTGTTAATCAGTTAATGTAATCATTACCTGTGCACGATATTCTTATGCCGCGTACACACGGTCGTTTTTTTGTGATGAAATAAAACGTTTTAAAAAACGTAATTTAAAATGATCGTGTGTGGGCTTTACGTCGTTTTTTTTCTTCTGAATTTTTTATGTCGTTTTTTTAAATGTCGTTTTTTGTGTCATAAAAAATTATCGTGTGTGGGCTAAAACGACGTTTTTAAACCCGCGCATGCTCAAAAGCAAGTTTCAAGAGAAAAACAACGTTTTTTTACAAGACAAAAAACGACCGTGTGTAGAATGCTGGATCTCCAGGCCGCATAGTATGTCCGCAGTGACATTTGTGATGGAGAAAGAAATATATAAGCATTCAAAACCATCACAGACTAATTATATCTACAGTTGAA
Organism: Rana kukunoris; assembly: GCA_029574335.1. Classification (NCBI taxonomy): domain Eukaryota; kingdom Metazoa; phylum Chordata; class Amphibia; order Anura; family Ranidae; genus Rana; species Rana kukunoris. The sequence continues at coordinate 157,064,326 of CM056057.1, forward strand.
CAGACTTTTTCCTATAGATCATATGTGTATGGATGGATGGGACTGAGTTGGAAGGGCCTGGCTTTGTCACTGCCTGTCCTCGGTGGTCAGCCACCCCAAACTCTATTGTGACCCAGTCATTGGACTTACCTAAAGGTGTCCTCAGAAAATGGTGCTGAATGATTGATCAATTTCGGGAGATCCCCTCCGCTCAGATATTCCATGACAAGAACAAGCTGGTCCTGTGTGAAAAAAAAAGAGGTAAAGTTTCATGACATTTCTATTACATTTGATTCCCAAAAAAGGCACCATTTACAGAACCATTTTAAGGGGTCAGGATCAGTAGGGGAATGCAATACAGGAAAGAAATAGGAAGTTATTACCTTTGATTGGAGTCATACAGATGGGTAATAAACAAGTTGTTTCTGACTTCTTCCAGCAGGCGACCTTCTATAAGGGAAATGCTGGAATAAGGGTAATTTGTCTTTTCAATCTTCTTTACTGCCAGTATCTTGCTAGTGGAGGGATGAAAGGCCAACATCACCTTACCGAAGGCCCCCTGTCCAAGTATCTCTTGGAAGGTGAAGCCTTTTTCTATGGCTAGTCTTAATGACTTGTCCCATATGACATTGGTTTTGAGGGCCACTGTAGGTGACTGGTCCTTCATGACACCAGGTGGTATGGGGGACAACTGAACATGACTGATCCTCCATGGCACCAGCATTTGGCAGCACTGCAGGTGACCGATCCTTTATGGCACCAGCGCTTTGCAGCATTGCAGGTGACCGATCTTCAGTGCACTTCATGGCACTGGTATTGGGGCTCACTGTGCAAGACCGATCTTTTCTGGCACCTGTCTTGGTGACCACTGTGGGTGACCGACCCTTCTTAACTGGGACTGGTGTAGATGATTTATGGTTTTTGATAGTGTTAGTGTTGGAGGGTAACATTGTGCGTGATCGACCATTTGTGGCAACGGTGTTGCAGAGCATGGTGTGTGATTGGCTCTACAGGGCACTGGTATTGGGGACCACTGTGAAAGAGTGATCTTTCCTGGCACCTGTCTTGGTAACCACAGTGGGTGATCGGCCCTTCATGACTGGGACTGGTATAAATGACTTATGGTTTTTGATGGTATCAGTGTTTGAGGGTAACACTGTGCGTGATCTATCCTTCCTAGCAATGGTGTTGAGAAGCACTGTGCACTGGTGTTGGGAACCACTGTGCATGACCAGACCTTCCTGGCACTGTTGGATGGGACTGGTGGAAATGGCCTATGGTTTGTGGTGGTGTCAGTGGTGTAAGGTATACATGTGGCTGACTTATCCTTCAAGGCAACAGTGTTGAGAACTGTGTGTGAACCGTGCCACGAAGGACCAGTGTTGCTGAACACTGGGCATGGCCAGTACTTCTTGGCAGTGTTGGATGAGACAGGTCAAGCTGGCCTGTGGTTTGTGGTGGTGTCAGGTATCACAGTGTGGGACTGGTCCTTCATGACACCGGTGTTGGGGACTACTGTGCATGACCAGTCCTTCTTGGCACTGTTGGATGGGACTGGTGGAGATGGCCTATGGTTTGTGGTGGAGTCTGTGGTGTAAAGTATCCATGCGGCTGACTTATCCTTTAAGGCAACAGTGTTGAGAACAGTGTGTGATTGGTGCAATGAAGGACTAGTGTTGCTGAACATTGGGCATGGCCAGTCCTTCTTGGCACTGTTGGATAGGACTGCTATAGATGGTCTATGGTTTGTGGTGATGTCAGTGGTGTAAGGCAGTGGTCATTAACCCTGTCCTGCAGGGACCACTAACAGGCCAGGTTTTATGGATTACCTTGGGGAGATGCAGACTGGAATACTGCAATCACTGAGCAGCAAATGACATCACCTGTGATGCATTTCAGTTATCTTGCAAACCTGGCCTGTTAGTGGGCCCTACAGGACAGGGTTGATGACCACTGGTGTAAGGTATCCATGCGGCTGACTTATCCTTTAAGGCAATAGTGTTGAGAACTGTGCGTGATTGGTGCAATGAAGGACTAATGTTGCTGAACACTGGGCATGGCCAGTCCTTCTTGGCACTGTTGGATAGGACTGGTATAGATGGCCTATGGTTTGTGGTGGTATAAGTGGTGTAGGGTATCCAAAAGGCTGACTTATTCACGGCAACAGTGTTGAAAACTTTGCGTAACTGGTGCATGACCGATCTTTCATCACACCAGTGTTTGTGACCACTGCGCATGACCAGTCCTTCTTGGCACTGTTGGACGGTACTGTGGGAGATGGCCTTTGTTTCATGGTGGTGTCAATGGTGTACAGTATCACAGGATGCCCCTCCTAAACATCACAAAGCAGGGAGAGCATGTAAGGATTTTTTAAGCAAATAAAAGGCACTTAAAGGGTCACTAAAGGAAAAAAAAGTTAAGCTAATTGGCTTCCTTTACCCTAATGCAGTCCTGGTTTCATGTCCTCATTGTTCGTTTTTGCTGTAATCCTTCTCTGTTCTGCATTCTTCCTGGTTGTTTGTTTCCTTATGAAAAAAGTACTGGGAGCTGAAGGTGTGATTACTGTGGGCCAGATTCCCGTAGAATCCCCGCTGGCGTAGCGTAAGCCATTTACACTACGCCACCGCAATTTAACAGAGCATAAATTGCGGCGGCGTAGTGTAAATGGCTCTACGTATCCCCGCGTAATTCAAAGGAGGCGGCTTGTATTTAAATTAAGCGCGCCCCCGTGTCGAACTGCGCATGCGCCGGCCTCAAAAATAGCCCAGTGCGCATGCTCCAGCTCACGTCGGAAAGAGTGAATGAAACCGACGTGAGCGTCGTTTACGTAAATCTCTATTCGCGAACGACTTAGTAAAACAACGTAACCGACGGAAAAAGACGACGCTGACCCGACGCCATACTTAACATGGCATACGACGGAACTTCGTAAGGTTACCCCTCATATAGCAGGGGTAGCCTTACGCGTACGGAAACTACGTAAACTACGACGGGGCGGCGTAAAAACGTTCAGGAATCGTCGGATTAGGCTCATTTGCATAGGCAAATGAGAAATCGACGTACAGGCCACCTAGCGGCCAGCGATGTCATTACATATCCGATCCGACGGTGTAATTGTTTTTACACCTGTCAGTTCTTCACTGTATCTATGCGTAAGTGATCACACGCCAGGGGCGTTGCTAGGTGCCAAAAAGACCAGGGGCTTCAGCCCGAAGCCAAGCCGGCACCGGGGGGGGGGGGGGGGTTCGGGCGCGGTCGGTGGAGTGGCGCGGGGTGACCTACCTGACACACATACTCTGTTCTACGTGTGTGTGTGTGTATTCTGACATAACCTACATACACTGACCTGTCCTACATACACTGACCTGACCCACTGATCTGTCCTACATACACTGACCTGTCCTACATACACTGACCTGTCCTACATACACTGACCTGACCTACATACACTGACCTGACCTACATACACTGACCTGTCCTACATACACTGACCTGTCCTACATACACTGACCTGACCCACTGACCTGTCCTACATACACTGACCTGTCCTACATACACTGACCTGACCCACTGATCTGTCCTACATACACTGACCTGTCCTACATACACTGACCTGTCCTACATACACTGACCTGACCCACTGATCTGTCCTACATACACTGACCTGTCCTACATACACTGACCTGACCACTGATCTGTCCTACATACACTGACCTGTCCTACATACTGACCTGACCCACCTGTCCTACCACACTGATCTGTCCTACACTGACCTCACTGACCTGTCCTACATACACTGACCTGTCCTACATACACTGACTGATCTGTCCTACATACACTGACCTGTCCTACATACACTGACCTGTCCTACATACAATGACCTGACCCACTGATCTGTCCTACATACACTGACCTGTCCTACATACACTGACCTGTCCTACATACACTGACCTGACCCACTGACCTGTCCTACATACACTGACCTGTCCTACATACACTGACCTGACCCACTGATCTGTCCTACATACACTGACCTGTCCTACATACACTGACCTGTCCTACATACACTGACCTGACCCACTGATCTGTCCTACATACACTGATCTGTCCTACATACACTGACCTGTCCTACATACACTGACCTGACCCACTGATCTGTCCTACATACACTGACCTGTCCTACATACAATGACCTGACCCACTGATCTGTCCTACATTCACTGACCTGTCCTACATACACTGACCTGTCCTACATACACTGACCTGTCCTACATACACTGACCTGTCCTACATACACTGACCTGTCCTACATACACTGACCTGACCCACTGATCTGTCCTACATACACTGACCTGTCCTACATACAATGACCTGACCCACTGATCTGTCCTACATTCACTGACCTGTCCTACATACACTGACCTGTCCTACATACACTGACCTGTCCTACATACACTGACCTGTCCTACATACACTGACCTGTCCTACATACACTGACCTGTCCTACATCCACTGACCTGTCCTACATCCACTGACCTGTCCTACATACACTGACCTGTCCTACATCCACTGACCTGTCCTACATCCACTGACCTGTCCTACATACACTGACCTGTCCTACATACACTGACCTGACCCACTGACCTGTCCTACATACACTGACCTGTCCTACATACACTGACCTGTCCTACATACACTGACCTGTCCTACATACACTGACCTGTCCTACATACACTGACCTGTCCTACATACACTGACCTGTCCTACATACACTGACCTGTCCTACATACACTGACCTGTCCTACATACACTGACCTGTCCTACATACACTGACCTGTCCTACATACACTGACCTGTCCTACATACACTGACTTGACCCACTGACCTGTCCTACATACACTGACCTGTCCTACATACACTGACCTGTCCTACATACACTGACCTGTCCTACATACACTGACCTGTCCTACATACACTGACCTGACCCACTGATCTGTCCTACATACACTGACCTGTCCTACATACACTGACCTGTCCTACATACACTGACCTGTCCTACATACACTGACCTGTCCTACATACACTGACCTGTCCTACATACACTGACCTGTCCTACATACACTGACCTGTCCTACATACACTGACCTGTCCTACATACACTGACCTGTCCTACATACACTGACCTGTCCTACATACACTGACCTGACCCACTGATCTGTCCTACATACACTGACCTGTCCTACATACACTGACCTGACCCACTGACCTGTCCTACATACACTGACCTGTCCTACACACACTGACCTGACCCACTGACCTGTCCTACATACACTGACCTGTCCTACATACACTGACCTGACCCACTGATCTGTCCTACATACACTGACCTGTCCTACATACACTGACCTGACCCACTGACCTGTCCTACATACACTGACCTGACCCACTGACCTGTCCTACATACACTGACCTGACCTACATACATACAAAATCAAGTATTCTCAACCCCTCCCCAGTATAAAGATATATAGGATAAATGCCCTTTTCACTTACCTTAAACCGCGTTACATGATGCCCCAGCCCACACCCATTTCCTCTTCTGTTTACGTCCTTTTTCAGGGATGGTTGAGAGACCTAGATATAGGAATTAGATGAGCATCACTGGCTGCACAAGGTAAGAAAAATTATATTTTTTCAGAATGGGCTAGAGGGGTGGCAGAGAGCACTGGGGGGTGGTGCGGCAGAGAGCACTGGGGGGTGGTGCGGCAGAGGACCGGGGGGTGGTGCGGCAGAGAGGGCCGGGGGTGGTGCGGCAGAGAGGACCGGGGGGTGGTGCGGCAGAGAGGACCGGGGGGTGGTGCGGCAGAGAGGACCGAGGGGTGGTGCGGCAGAGAGGACCGGGGGGTGGTGTGGCAGAGAGGACCGGGGGGTGGTGTGGCAGAGAGGACCGGGGGGTGGTGCGGCAGAGAGGACTGGGGGGTGGTGCGGCAGAGAGGACTGGAGAGGATGGCAGAGTACTGGGGGGGAGGTGGAGATCACTGGGGAATGGCAGAGTACTGGGGGGAGGTGGAGATCACTGGGGGGTGGCAGAGTACTGGGGGGAGGTGGAGATCACTGGGGGGGGTGGCAGAGTACTAGGGGGTGGCAGAGTACTGGGGGGAAGTGGAGATCACTGGGGAATAGCAGAGTACTGGGGGGAGGTGGAAATCACTGGGGGGGTGGCAGAGTACTGGGGGGAGGTGGAGATCACTGGGGGGGTGGCAGAGTACTGGGGGGAGGTGGAGATCACTGGGGGGTTGGCAGAGATCACTGGGGGGTGGCAGAGTACTGGGGGGAGGTGGAGATCACTGGGGGGGTCGCAGAGTACTGGGGGGAGGTGGAGATCACTGGGGAATGGCATAGTACTGGGGGGATGTGGAGATCACTGGGGGTGGCAGAGTACTGGGGGGAGGTGAAGGTCACTGGGGGGAGGTGGGGATCACGAGGAGGCAAAGAGTATGGGTGGTACAGGAGAAGCAGTGGGGACGGCTGCATATAAAAAATCATTTTCTCCATCTCCATTCTGCAGTATTGGAATGCCTGCTTTTCCTCTACCTCTCGCAGCCTCAGGCATTCCAATATTGCAGAAGGGAGATGGAGAAAAGGATTTTTTACATGCAGCCGTGAGCCGCCCCCACTGCTTCTCCTATACAGGTTACAGGAGGGGGGGGGCTGTACTCACGTTTTCTGCTATCTGGGCCGGTGTTGTAGCAGCAGCCAGTGGGTGTCTGCTCTGGCTCCTCCGCGCCCGCAGTCACCCCCCCCCCCGGCTAGCTTCTCCACCCTCTGTACGGGTGGCCGAGGGGCTAGATAAGTATACACTTGTTTTGCAGCCTGGCGAGTGGCGGCCTCTCTGGGGCCGTGGTCCGGGCATGGCGCGATCGCTCCTCCGCTGCGCTGGCCCCTGCTGATCTCATCTCCCCAGATCTCAGTATTGATGGTGACGGCGACTGCGGGATTGAAACTTCCCGCCTTCTGGAGCCGGCGACGCATATGATGGACGTCACACATCCCACGGTTGGACATTGGATCACTGGGACGTCCATCATATGTTCTGCAGGCTCCAGAAGGCGGGACCTGTGACTCGGCGGATCAGATCGCTTTCTACTCGGGGCTAACTAATGTATGGTGCTTTTTGGAGACTCGGGGCTTTTCAGGGCCACATTCGGGGCTCCAGCCCCCCTAGCCAGGGCCTAACGACGCCTCTGTCACACGCATAGATATCCAGTAAAAAAAAGAGAGATACGACGGTGTTTCCTACGAAACGCCGGCGTATCTCTTTTGAGAATCTGGCCCACTGTGTCTAAAACCCCTCAGAACCAATCAGTTTTATTTTAAAAACAAACACTGCCCTCTATTGGCTCTGTGTCTCTGTCCTTCACAAAAGCATGAAACTAGATGAAAAATGATACTGAAAGTGCAGGCACATTTTACGATTGATGTTTATCTATTTTTAATAATTTGTAATAGGAATCAGTTAACTATTATGTCTCTATACCCTGTAAACAGTCATTTCAGCAAAAAAAAAAATGTTCCTTTACAACTCCTGGGTAACCAACAATTTTTTAATTTTTAATTGCAGCACCCTGATGTCTAGGCAGGGTTGCTCTTAAATTTACCTGCCAAGTATCATTGCCTTGACCAATTATAAGGGATCAATTTATTTCACCCTAAGTCTGGAATTGTTGCACTTCTCTCTTCTGTCACTAGATGGTTAGGTATCTGGTGACATTTTCCAAGACAAGGGCATTGCAAGGACAGATTAGAAATAGATGGGGTAACTCAGCCAATGGACAGGGATTTTCTTGGGTCCCTTGGTCTGCTTAGAGAGCCTATTCATTTGGGTGAGGTCAGGTGATCGGGGGTTCTGTGCCACCTGGACGGCTGTCTGGGTGGACATGTGTTGTGCCGCCCAGGCTCTTAGGCCGGAGTTTAGGCCTATTCTGGGCACATCTGGCTGCAAGGCTGTTTGAGGGCTTATCCAGAAACAAGAGAGCAGAGTAGGGTTGGAATTGTGGCTTGCAGTCCAACCAAAAGTGACGGTTCTGCCGGCTGGGAAACCTGTTGTGGTCGGAGGTAGAGGAGAAGCTGTCGCCACTAAGGTACCAACCACCTTGTTACCAGGGACCACAGTGAGTAGCTGAAGCAAGTACAGGAGCAGTATCATCACCAACTGGGGATGGTGAAGAATTGGAAAACTTCAGCAGATGCCAAGCCAGGAACCCAGCCAGTGGGGTGATGCTTGAGAAGTATCTGGAGTGCCAAGCCCACCCAGCAGGGAAGTGGGGGGTAAAGCTTAAGGAAGATACTTGGTAAGAAGCTTAGAAGAGCTCATGGGATTCAGTGGCAGTGAATCAGCAAGTCTAGTGAGAGAGACTGGAAGCTCAGTGGGCTGAGAGTCTACAAGGAGTGACTGTATAAAAGTAAAGGAGTTTGTTACAATTTGTGTTAGGAACTGTTCTAAGACTGTTGCCATAGGAGACAGCACTCCTACACATGCAGATGTGGTGTCTTGCTGGATGCCTTACCCTGCATGGCTGTCTACCTGTAGAAGTCTCAGAGTCTGCTAATTGACATTGCAAATTCCTAAGTGCATCAAAGCCCTAAACTCTCTCTCCCACTGTTCTGTTCAGGAGAAAATAAATCTCTTTGCATTCAAGAAGTGTCTGGCGCCCATAAATCTACCTTACATTACACCCACCATGCCTTTCAATCCACACTATACAGAAGGATGTCAGCTGTCCTTGGCTCTGGAGGTTCTCAGACTAAGGAGGCCCCAGGACTTTGCTATATAACACCTATGCTACGTAAATGGGGAAATGTAACAGATAGGTGTTATCATAATAAAAATAAGTAGGGGTTATCCCAATAATAATAATAATAATAATAATTGTTACCACAATTTGGCTCCAAAAAGTGGAAATACGCTTTAAAGCTCAACTCCAGAATAATGTTCAACTGTGATTTAGAGCTCCCTAAGAATTGCTGAGTAAAACCCTTGCAGCTATTAAATAATTAATGATTTTCTTTGGGAGAAACAATGTATTATAATAGGGTGGTATCATCAGTTACTGATTAATGCCAATCCCCAGATGTTGGAGGGAGGATAAAACTAATCTGTGCATGTCACTTCTGACCTGGTCTTATGAACTACTTTTCCCATGAGTCCATGGGATTGCAGGGATGAGGTGGGCGTAATTGAGGATTTTTCTTTGGCTGTTCTTAATTTGCAAGGAGTCCCCCACCTAGCCAGCCGCAAACCACTGTCAGGGACCAGCTGAAATACATCAGTACCTTTGTACCTTCAATGCTGCCATGATGATGTCAGCCAAATACTTACTGGGGCTGTGAGGAGACAGGTTACCCTGATGATCAGAGAGGAGCCACCAGTGTCTGGTCCCTGGGACTGGAAACTGCATACATTGAGACTGCGAGCAATGACTTTCAAGAATTTCTGAGGTCCCTGACTCCGCCACTAGCGCTCTTTGCTCCTCCCTTACAAGTACCCCCCAAAGTAAGCCGTTTGCTATGTGGGGACCATTCCAAGCCAGTCTGTGTGGGTCTACTGACACATACAGCGTGGCTGGGCCCCACCCCCTTCTCACAGATTTGATTGACAGCAGCAGGAGCCAATGGAGAGAGAGAGAGAGAGAGAGAGAGAGAGAATTGCTGCTGCTCTTGGGCACAGGGCCAGATCGAGCTCAGGTAAGTATTTAGGGGGAGCTGACCATGGAAGGTTTTTAACCTTAATTCAGAGTCTGCATTAGGCTAAAAAACTTTAGCTTTTACAACCACTTTAATGCAAATGTGTGCCTTGCCTATGCAGGAAAAAGCATGGATGGGGGGGGGGGGGGGGCGGGGTGTCAAACAACCCCCCTGCTCACTGTCTGCTGGTCGGTCCGGCACTTACCCAATCTAGGTGGTATGCATTGGCAGCGGCTCCAGCGTCCTCTCCTCCATCCTTCATGTTCCCCCAACTGCAGCATACTGCCAGGTTTGCTCCAGTGGCGAGGAGGGAGGGGATGATGAGGTCACTGACTCTACCTGGGTGCCTGATAGAAGAGAGGAGGCACATCTCCAATGAGGCAGCTTAAGGGCAGCCAACCGACTGCATCACACCGCAGAGCTCCGAATGTGCAGGGCGCTGCTGACTCGTTTTGAGACGTGTGCAGCAGATCACACCATTGATGTTTGCAACATATGTCTGAAGCATATCAAGCCATAGCGTGACCAGACATATGTCGACCTGCCATGCAGTCCGTTACCCACACCAAAGAACAGGGTGGGCCTCTCCTTGCTCCTCATCAGCTGGGATCTCCAACCCCACTATACCTTTAGTCCTCTTAGAGACCTGCACTGAGAGCAATGAAGGTGTCCCAAGCACTTGCGGCAATCTGCTAGCGGTACACCTAAAGCCGATTGTAGCAGGCAAATTTCCCTACCCCAGTTGCTAAACCGTCAAAAGAAATTTGGTCCCAGTCATCCACATGCTCAGTGGCTGAATGCTAGTTTGGTTAAATTGCTGCCTTTTCAGCTGGTAGACTCTGCCCCCTTTCAAAATGTGTGGAATGTGAGGTATCTTAGTGGCAGGTTCCCAAACACCATTTTTCATCTTGGAAGGCAATGTCTTGGCCTCGCTGGACAGGATGGTCAGTAAGGTGCATATTACCGCTGACTCATGGTCCAGCAGGCAAGAACAGGGATGTTACCTTTCTTTCACGGTGCACTGGGTAACTCTGCTGGCAGCTGGGAAGGATGCAGGACAGGGTGCAGTATTGTTGGAGCTTGTTCCGCCACCACGCCTCCAAAATGCTGGTTGTGATTCTGCCACACCTCTCTCCTCCAGCCCCTCCTCTTTTTCTTTCTCTATGGGCTCTTCCTGTGCAGAATTGTCCTCAGAACCAGTGGTACTCCTTAGGTGTTCCAGGGGCTACGCAAGCACTCAGGCAAAAACATGCCACGCGGTGCTTGAGTTAGTCTGCTTTGAGGACAAGAGCCACACAGGGGCAGAGTTACTGTCAGCTCTGCAGGAGCAGGCTCAGAGGTAGTTGACGCCACACCAGCTGCAGCCAGGAATGGTGGTTTGCGACAATGGCACCAACCCCCTCTCCGCACTCTGACATGAACACTTAAACCCATGTTCCCTGTTTGGCTCACAGCCTTAATTTGGTGGTGCAGCGGTTCTTGTGCAAGTACCGGGCTTACATGACCTTCTGAGGCAGGCCAGGAAAGTCTGTGGACATTTCCGGCGGTCATATAATGCCCAATGCTCGACTGGCCGACCTTCAAAAGGAATGCAACCTGCCCAAAAACCGCCTCATATGTGACATGCCCACCAAGTGGAATTTAACGCTGGTAATGCTGCAGCGGCTGCACACACAGCAGAGGGCCATCAATGAGTACCTGTGCGAGTATGGCACCAGGACAGGGTCAGGGGAGCTTGGCTTTTTTTCGCCACGCCAGTGGCTACTGTTCAAGGATGCATGCACTGTCCTGTCACCATTTGAGGAGGCCACGATGATGGTGAGCAGTGACAGTACATGCATTAGTGATACTGTCCCTCTTGTCTTCATGTTGGAGCACATGCTGCGTGGAATAATGGATAGGGCACTTGAGACAGAATAGAGAGGAAGAGGAGGACTTCCTTACCTCTCAAGGCCCCCTTTATCCAGACAGTATTCCTGCGGGTCCGCCGCTCACATAGGAAAAGGAGGAGGATTGTGTCAGCATGGAGGTAGAGCCTAGCACTCAGCAGCAGTCTTCAAGGGTTCGTTTTCAGTCCCCAGAAACCCATGGACTTGTACATGGCTGGGAGGAGGTGGCTGCGGATCATGTCGTCCTTAGTGACCCAGAGGACCCTGGATCGAAAGCCTCAGCAAACCTACGCTGCATGGCGGAACTTATACAGCCTTGGCAGAGTGAGCAGGGGATTAAACCTCTTCGGGAGGCCTTGCAGAAAGGTTTGTGCAATGCGTTTCCAGAGCCTGGGAGGTTACAATTTCCTGGCCCTCCTGGACAACGTGTTGCTGAGGCTTCGGTCAGTCACAGAAGGAGCGGTGGAGAAGGTGGCCATCTGACCGATGCGTTCAGACAATCTTTTAGTCCGCAGCCCCAAGATCTGATCGATTCCAAACACCCTCAGCATCTGATTTACATGGTTCAGGAATACCTAGGGGCAAGATCAGACTTTGAGACCTTTCCAACCAAAAATCCACTGGCTTACTGGGTCTTGAGGATGGATCACTGGCCAGAGCTTGCACAGTATGCAATTGAGCTACTGGCCTGTCCTGCATCCAGCATTCTATCTGAACGCACATTCAGTGCTGCTGGAGGCTTTGTAACCGATCACAGAGTGCGCCTGTCCACAGACTCAGTTGATCGGCTCACCTTCAGAAAAATGAATCAGTCTTGGATCATCAGCTACAAGCTATGCTGAGTGACTATCCTGTTATGCGGAGTGACTATCCTATTCCTCCTCAATGTTCATGTTGATATCTTCTAAGAACATTTTTGTTTCTGGGCACCACCACCAGTGGCTAAGGCCCATTTTTTCTGCCCCTGTTTAACAGGGGCGTGTAATTACAATTTTTGCTGTAATATTTCACAGCATATTTCACAGCAGGGCTCGTTCCTGCGCACAACTAGTATCTGTGAGGGGTTGCAGTGTTGTGGTACCACCAACACTGCCTAAGGCCCAATTTTACCAGGGTGCGTAATTACAATTTTTGATCTAATATTTCTCAGCAGGGCACGCTATGTGAATATGCTTACCGGAGGTAAGATCAAACAAACGCCTGTAAAATCCTTCACAGAGCCTGTCAGCACCGCTTTGCTGGGTAAGCTGCTCTCCTTAGCACAATCAATTCACATGGGATGAATGAGGCATGCAAGGATACAAGGGGATGCTTCTATAGTGTAAAAACGTTTTATTATGCAAACCAATCCCCCCCACATAAATATGCTTACAAGATTGCAAACGAAAATCTTATATAGTCAAAACATCCGCTCACCTTCATCAGAAGCTCTAAACATACCTCCTAATAAGTCGTGTTGCATGGCCACGCCCTCTGAAGATAAAGTGACGAAACGCGTCAGGGCATTACCACGCCACTTACCAGTCTCCGACAGCAAAAACGTCATTCTGGGACTCATCCAAGTGGGAGGTTCGTTTGGAGCTTCTAATGGTGGTGAGCGGATGTTTTGACTATATAAGAGGCTAGATTTTAATTTGCATCTTGTAAGCATATTTATGTGGGGGGATTGGTTTGCATAATAAAAAGTTTTTACATGATGGAAGCATCCCCTTGTATCCTTACATGCCTCATTCATCCCATGTGAATTTATTGTGCTAAGGAGAGCAGCTTACCCAGCCAAGCGGTGCTGACAGGCTCTGTGAAGGATTTTACAGGCGTTTGTTTGATCTTACCTCCGGTAAGCATATTCACATAGTGATTCAGCCCAGGTTCACACTGGGTACGATTTAGTTCGATTTGAGATGCGATTTCACATGTGAAATCGCATCTGAAATCGGCAGCAATTGCCGGCAATGACACCGTCCCAATCGGTGCGACGCCGCATCTGCGGCGCTGCACCGATTTCAAAAAGTAGTTCCTGTACTACTTTTTGCGATTTCAGGACGCGATTTACATTGACATCTGTGCAGAACCCTGCACAGATGTCTCCTAAATCACGCCGAAATCGGGACTGCCAGAGGGAGTGAAATCGCGTGAGTTCAGCTGAAATCGCGCGATTTCACTCCCGCAGCCCAGTGTGAACCAGGGCTCAGTGATGGTGTATCTTCGCATTATGATGCATGTTTAAACTCCAGTATTACATCAAGGAGTTTTTTTATCACTGTTGCACTTTATATCATTTATATTCACTGGACTTTTTCTAAGAGGAGCGGGTTTTTCTACTGAACTATCCCTCTTGTCTGTGTTTATATTACAGTGGACATTGAATGTTGAGACTTCATTTTCTTTGCTGGATGATAGGAAACAAAGCAACATACGGTATATATAGACTGCAATGTATGAAATATTACTCCATTGAATAATTTAGGTTATTCATCTAGAAGCGCTGTTAATGCTTGACTGTTCACTGTGTAGCATATTTTTTGTTATATTAAATGTGATGTTATAGAGAGTTCATGTCACTATTATATCTTTGCTTCTTTTCCTTTCCCTTTCCTCCCTATCCAAGTTTTTTTCTGAGGTTCAGGTGCTGGTCCTCAGGACTGAGGACTTTGTTTTTAGACACTGGGCACAGTGTCTTGTTAAAGCAGGGGGAGTATGTAGCGCCCTGCTCTGATGACAGGCGATATGATAAATTTAGAGGGTGTCTAAACTGATAATTAGCTCAGGCATTGTTAATTAAGGCTAAATCTGCCTCTGTTCTGGCTATGTGCTTGGAAGGATTTCCCTTTGCCTGTAGGTGGTGATGCCACTACAGGCCAATGTTGGAACTAGGGCAAGCCTTGGTGTATTGGGTGTTTTTTCCCAGGAACAGCCCAGTGGGAGTGGTCTCTCTGCTGGGCATGCTGGGGAAGGGTACTTAAGGGGGAAGACGCCATTTTACGGGACCCTTTCGTCTTGTGGCCCTCCTGGCACGAGGTATGTGTTGTGTGATTTTTAGCCTAGGGACCATGCTGGCCCGAGGCTGCATTTCTGCCTGGTAGGCCCAGTTGTCCTCACTTGGCCTACGCTTTGGAGGTGATCCTGTGCTGTCTGTCCTGTGAGAGGAAGCCACTCAATGAAGGAAGCCAGGGGAGGATCTGTCACGGAAAGAACCGAGCGGAAGGCTGGTACTTTGGGAAAGACCTGGCAACTTATTGAAGGATGCACCATAGCCTATAATACAGGGGTCTCAAACTCAAATTACCTGAGGGCCGCAAGACAAGTTTTCATATCCCATGGGGGGCCGCATGCAAACTTTCCAACTTCAAAAACAGTACTGGTGTCAGCGAACATACCACTGCACACGGACCACTGCACACTGACCACTACACTGCACACTGCCGACAGACCACTACACTACACACTGACCACTCACCATCATGGCACAGCACATCAAGGCTCACAGCCCAGCAAATTAGGGCACCGCACATCAGGGTACAGGGCACAGCACATCAGGGTACAGCACATCAAGGCACAGAGCCCAGCAAATAAGGGCACATGGCACAGCACATCAAGGCACAGCACATCAGGGTACAGGGCACAGCGCACATCAGGGCACAGCACACATCAGGGCACAGCACACATCAGGGCACAGCACACATCAGGGTACAGCACATCAGGGTACAGCACATCAGGGTACAGCACATCAGGGTACAGCACATCAGGGTACAACAGGGTACAGCACATAGGGGTACAGCACAACAGGCCACATCAGGGTACAGAGCACGGCACATCAGGACAGGACATATCAGGACAAGGCACATCAGGGTACAGGACATGGCACATCAGGGTACAGGGCACATGAAACAGCACATCAGGGTACAAAGCCCAGCAAATCAGTGTACATGGCACACATCAGGGCACATAGGGCATATCAGGGCACATGAGAGAACATCAGGCACAGCACATCAGTACAGGGCACATCAGGGTACAGGGCACCCTGATGTACAGAGCCCAGAACATCAGGGTACATGAGGCACATCAGGGTACATGGCACATCAGAGCACATCGGGGTACCTGGGGCACATGGCATATCAGGGTACATGCGGCACATCAGGGCACAATCAGAGCACATCAGGCATACCTCCCAACGAAGTTGTTGAGCAGGGGAGGTTCCGCAGATTGGAGTTGTTGATCGGGGGGGTTCGCGGATCTAAGTTGTTGAGCGGGAGGGGGTCCACGGCTCGGAGTTGAGGGGGGGGGAGTCCGCAGATCAAAGTTGTTGAGCGGAGGGGGGATTCCATGGCTCGGAGTTGTTGAGCGGAGATTTATCGCGAATCGCAGGGATTTATTGCAAATCGCAGGATTTACCACGAATCGCGGGGGGGGGGCGCCCTGCCTGCGGGCCATTTATTACCGGTCTGCAAACCGTAAATGGCCCGCTGGCCGGTACTTTGAGACCCCTGCTATAATACCTTAGTGTGCCGGGTTGGCTTGAAGGCTCTAGAACTGTAAGGGCCTATCTCCGGGTACGAAATCCTGTGGCAGTGAATTCCGGAATCTCTCATCTGAAATTGCAACCAAGAGGAAAGGAGAGTTGGGAGCTCTGGAAGAGGAGTGTCCTGTGTCTTTGGGGATCTATGCAGTGTCTATTGGTGGTAGGTGGTCTTGTATGCAATGACTATGGGTGGTAGGTGGTCTTGTATGCAATGACTATTGGTGGTAGGTGGTCTTGTATGCAGTGTCTATGGGTGGTAGGTGGTCTTGTATGCAGTGACTATGGGCGGTCTTGTATGCAGTGTCTATGGGTGGTAGGTGGTCTTCTTGTATGCAGTGTCTATGGGTGGTAGGTGGTCTTCTTGTATGCAGTGTCTATGGGTGGTAGGTGGTCTTGTATGCAGTGTCTATGGGTGGTAGGTGGTCTTGTATGCAGTGTCTATGGGTGGTAGGTGGTCTTGTATGCAGTGTCTATGGGCAGTGGGTGGTATTGTATGCAGTGTCTATGGGTGGTAGGTGGTCTGGTATGCAGTGTCTATGGGTGGTAGGTGGTATTGTATGCAGTGTCTGTAGGTGGTCTTGTATGCAGTGTCTATGGGTGGTAGGTGGTCTTGTATGCAGTGTCTATGGGTGGTAGGTGGTATTGTATGCAGTGTCTATGGGTGGTAGGTGGTCTGGTATGCAGTGTCTATGGGTGGTAGGTGGTCTGGTATGCAGTGTCTATGGGTGGTAGGTGGTCTTCTTGTATGCAGTGTCTATGGGCAGTAGGTGGTGTATGCAGTGTCTTTGGGCAGTAGGTGGTATTGTATGCAGTGTCTATAGGTGGTCTGGTATGCAGTGTCTATGGGTGGTAGGTGCCGGCCCGGTGGTATTGTATGCAGTGTCTATGGGTTAGGGTGACCAGACATCCCCAGTTTCAGGGGACAGTCCCTGGATTGACGACACTGTCCCTGGACCAAGTCTGTCCCTGGTTTTGTCCCCAGATTGGATTTAATAGGGGGCAGGGGCAATTTCAAAGACAGTCAGTGCAGAATTAAAATAAAAAAATTAGAATTACACCCCCCCGCCCCGCTCCGCCGTGCCTACTAGCATAGGGGGGTTGTATTTTTCCCATTATCTGTGCCCCTTTCTGATGATCATGTACTGGTCGGAGTGGAGGGAATATTTCTTCAGTTTCGGGCGCATGCCCATTCAGCTCCGCTCGCATGTTCTTCTGCCTTGGCACAAATCTTGGCCAGCCACCTGCCTATCTCCTTGCCTTCCCTGGGGAAGTGATCTTCCTCCGCTCCCCATCCAGTAGTAGCCGGGGCACGAAGAGTAAGACTTGAGAGGCTGTGAGAGGTGGGCGGCAATGGGCAGAGAGTCGCTGATTGTTGCCATTACTAGTAAACAAAAAATATGTCCCCGGATTTCATTTTAAAAATCTGGTCACCTTACTATGGGTGGTAGGTGCCGGTGGTATTGTATGCAGTGTCTATGGGTGGTAGGTGGTGTTGTATGCAGTGTCTATGGGTGGTAGGTGGTCTTGTATGCAGTGTCTATAGGTGGTCTGGTATGCAGTGTCTATGGGTGGTAGGTGCCGGTGATTTTGTATGCAGTGTCTATGGGTGGTAGGTGCCGGTGGTATTGTATGCAGTGTCTATGGGTGGTAGGTGCCGGTGGTATTGTATGCAGTGTCTATGGGTGGTAGGTGCCGGTGATATTTTATGCAGTGTCTATGGGTGGTAGGTGGTGTTGTATGCAGTGTCTATGGGTGGTAGGTGGTCTTGTATGCAGTGTCTATAGGTGGTCTGGTATGCAGTGTCTATGGGTGGTAGGTGTCGGTGGTATTGTATGCAGTGTCTATGGGTGGTAGGTGCCGGTGGTATTGTATGCAGTGTCTATGGGTGGTAGGTGCCGGTGGTATTGTATGCAGTGTCTATGGGTGGTAGGTGCCAGTGGTATTGTATGCAGTGTCTATGGGTGGTAGGTGGTGTTGTATGCAGTGTCTATGGGTGGTAGGTGCCGGTGGTATTGTATGCAGTGTCTATGGGTGGTAGGTGGTGTTGTATGCAGTGTCTATAGGTGGTCTGGACTTGTATGCAGTGCCTATGGGTGGTAGGTGCCGGTGGTCTTGTATGCAGTGTCTATGGGTGGCAGGTGCAGGTGGTATTGTATGCAGTGTCTATGGGTGGTAGGTGCCAGTGGTATTGTATGCAGTGTCTATGGGTGGTAGGTGCCAGTGGTATTGTATGCAGTGTCTATGGGTGGTAGGTGGTGTTGTATGCAGTGTCTATGGGTGGTAGGTGCCGGTGGTATTGTATGCAGTGTCTATGGGTGGTAGGTGGTGTTGTATGCAGTGTCTATGGGTGGTAGGTGCCGGTGGTATTGTATGCAGTGTCTATGGGTGGTAGGTGGTGTTGTATGCAGTGTCTATAGGTGGTCTGGACTTGTATGCAGTGCCTATGGGTGGTAGGTGCCGGTGGTCTTGTATGCAGTGTCTATGGGTGGCAGGTGCAGGTGGTATTGTATGCAGTGTCTATGGGTGGTAGGTGCCGGTGGTTTTGTATGCAGTGTCTATGGGTGGTACCATAGAGCGTGTCTTGGTCCAGGCCGATAGGTCACACACCTCCCAGCGATCCTCTCTCTCGCTGCTCTCACACTCTCTCCTGTGTTCTAAAATCAAACTGCAAGTCTTCTGTGTGCGGACCAATGAGCGGCGAGCAGAGGTGAGTGCCGGCCAATGAGCGGCGATGTGGAGGTGGAGCGGATGACGTCAGTGCCGGGTGCTGTGTGCTGAGTGTTACAGTGTGTGGTCGGGGATCAGGCTGGATGGAGGCGGCGGGCAGTACACAGGGATTACCCCGAGCCTTCCTGCTCAGCCTGCGGACTCTCTTCGATATCCTGGACGATGAGCGCCGGGGCTACGTCCACATCCATGAGATCGAAACCCGCTGGAGGGGGGCGGACACCCGGGAACTTCCCCCCGGTGTGCTGCAGTGCCTGAGGAAGGTGGCGCCCCCCAATGGTTACCTGACCTTCGATCGCTTTGTGTTGGGGCTCCGGACTTCAATGTTCAACTCCCAGAACAGAGAGAACTGCCAGATGGGGGCTCCTCGGCTCCTGGCCAAAGCTCCCAGCAAAGTGGGGTACCCCTGTAAACCTCAGCCTCTGGGGGTGCGCTTCATCAATGGCACCAACCCCCGGCGCAGCACCGACAGGGTCCACATCGACCGCGTCCCCTCCGACCGCATTCCCCCCAACCGCGTCCCCACCGGGGTCGATGGACCAGTCTGCCGAGGAGACGTGGAAAGACCTAGACCAGGTAACCCGGGGGTGTCGGCTTGGAGGGGTCCCCACTTATGTCATTATCTGGTGATAGGTATGGGGGGAGATTGCTTAGTATAAAATATTTTGGGGTGCTAATTATTTGAGTTGGAAGTGTAGATATATCTTGACCTTTTGGGGGTGCACCAGATCGATGTCATGAACCCCTCAACAAGTGGGAACAGCCAAGATGCCCGAAATTGGCCAACAAAGCTGGTGGCATCTGTGTGTGTTGGAGGCCGATGAAGATTTTGGGGCAGAAAGTGTTAAGTGATGATATGAAAGTGACAAAGTAGATAGTTTGGTGGCAAACCCAACCTTTGGGGAGTCCGATACGTCAACAGTACCAACTATGGGGTGTAACTTCAAAAAGTTCACAATGGAGATCCAGGCTAAGCATCTTGGGGGCCAACCTGGGTTCTCCACTTATGTCATTATTGGGTAGTGGATGGCGATGACTTGAAAATAACCAACATTTTTGGTTGGCACTGCAGATAACGTAAAAACCCAACGTTTGGGGGGGTCTGCTACAGTATCGGTACCAAAGATGAGGTGTAGCTCCAAAAATTTCACAACTGAGACCCAAAGACACGTCAACGAGATCCGTAGATTATACTGCCTGCAGTCTGGATCTAAGGGTACATTAAAGGAAGATGTTCTGGTGGCATTTGTGGGTAGCAGAGGCTGATGAATATTTTGGTGGAGAAGCTGAAAAGGCCATCAAACTCCTAGAAGCGATGTCTTCAAAGTGGCTGCAAAATGTTTGGGTGACAAAGTCCTGGGAAAACCCAACCTTTTTGGGGGGTCCATTTCATTAATGGCACCAACCATCAGGTGTAGCACAAATAAAGTTCACAACTCCAATCTGGGTAACTTGGAGGTCCAGCCTGGGTTATGTCATTAGCAGGTAGTGGTCAGTGATGGGGCGGTTGAAAAGACCTCAGTCTGATGGAATGGATTATTGGGTTTACCATCTTACTGGGAGCAGCATTTCAAAGTGGAAGAGTAGATTTTAAATCCCGATTGTTGGATCTGTGTTACATCTATGGCAAAGACCCATCAAGATCCTGGTATGGTCTGGATCTACAGAGAACAGTGGATTTGCTAATTGAGGTATGCTTCTGGTGGCATTGGTGGTGAATGGCACCAAGAGGCAGATTAAAGAGTGCCTGCAACGTTTTTGGTTAAGAGTAGAAAAGGCACGTAAACCCAACCTTTGTGGGGTCCACTACATTAACAGTACCCATGGCTGAGTGTAAAGTATAATATGCCCAACTTGGATCCAGACTAGGCAACTTGAGGGGCAGTCTGGGTTCCCCAATTATGTATTTTCAGGTAGGAGATGGTAAAATGTGATGGCGTTAGACGGTTAGAGCTGTTTATTGTAATAACATTTTACTGGATGTAAAATTTTGAAGTGGAACGGTAGATCTTAAATGCAAGTCCTGACCTTTTGGAGTGCACTACATCCAGGTCAATGGCCCATCAACAAGATCCTCAGTACTGCCTGCATCCAGAGGGAACAGCAGAGACTCCGATCTACTAATAGAGGCATTCTACTGATGGCATTAATGGGTATTGGGCATTGATGAATATGTTGGGGCAGAAGGTATAAAAGTGACCAAACTCCTGCCAAATTGTCAATCCACAAAGTGGATAAAACACAGCCTTTAGGGTTCCACTACGCAAAGTGTGCCAACAATCAGGACCAAAATGAGCCCAACTAGAGAGACCTGGTGTAAGCAATGGGGAAACCCAGACTAAGGCCGCGTACACACGAGCAGACAGATTTGTTCAAGTCGGGTCGACCGATTCGAACAAATCTGTCTGCTGGGGACGTATTGGTTTGATTGTGTACACACGATCAAACCAAAATCCCCGCCGCCAGACGGCGCGGTGACGTGGCGGTGACGTTGACGCCGCCACGTCACCGCACCAAGAAGTAAAACACTTCCGCGCATGCGTCTAAACCATTCGGCGCGTGTGTGAGAAGACATGTCTGCTGGTTAGTGTACTAACCAGCAGACATGTCGGGCGGACGGGTTCCCAGCAGACAGATTTCAAAGCATGCTTTGAAATCTGTCGGGTGGCCAAATCCGTCGGTCTGCTCGTACACACGGTCGAATCTGTCTGCTGGGACGGTCGGGCCGACCGTTTCCAGCAGATAGATTTGATCGTGTGTACGCGGCCTTAGTGGTTTGGGGCTGCACCCGGGATCTCTGCTTTTTTTTATTTATTTTTTTATGTCCTTTTGGCATTCTAGTTTTGACAGAAAAAAAGTTGGGACCTCAGACAAACTTTTTCAGATTATTTAAGTAGGAAGGATTAGATTTGTATTATTGTTGTATTTTTTCCTCTGACGCTCAGCTCTCGGCTGCCCCTGCCGCCATCCTTGGTGAGGGAATCGGGAAATTAAGCGTTGCAGCTTCACTTCCCGATTCTCTATGGCGCAAGTAGCTCTGTGCGTCTTCACTGTTCCCTGCTGTCTTCTGGGAGCTGTGTGTCTCCCAGAATTCAGCGGGGGCACAGAGTAGGCGCTGGAAGGGGCGTAGATCACCGAGATGATGATCTTTGACAGGAAGTGAAAGCAAATACCTGTATTAGACAGGTATCTGCCCCCCAAAATGTGCCAAATGTGACACAGGAGAGTGCCAAAAAGTGCAAGTTCCATTTTTGGGTGGAACTCCACTTTAATCCCCGATCCGAAATCATACAAAAAATGCTTTCAAAGCGATCGTACGATAATCGGATCGTTGGTAAAGAGCTTTTTGAGAGCCGATCAGGAAAGTTCATCCGATATTATCGGACATGCACGGAATTATTTTTCGTACGATGCCAGATCGTAAGATTTTCGTTTTATTCAGTACAACTGTCGTTTAAAAATGCAATACAACACATGACATCACTTTAGAATTTTTAGTCTGTCGTACGAGAATTTCCGTGACTTTAGTACTCATCAGATACGATGTGAGATTAGCATGCAAAAAAAACAAAAAAAAAAACCGCACGATCATTCGTTACGATAATCGGATCGTGTGTACTGAGGGGGGATTTACTAAAATGGGAGGAGTGCAAAATCTGGTGCAGCTCTGCTTGGTAACCAATCGGCAGCCAGGTTTTATTGTCAAACAAGCTGAAGTTAGAAGCTGTTTGGCCACCATGCACAGCGCACTAGATTCTGAGTTCTCCAGTTTTAGTAAATCTCCTCCTAGTGTCTATGGCAGGGCTTGTCAAAATCCGGGCGCCAGGTCGCAATTGCGACAAGAAATTGTGAACTGGCGCCCGCCGGTAATTGAGGCCACGGCGATCGCGGGGGAGGTGGGGGGCCCACGAAGGCACAGGTTGGCAATACAAGTAGGGTTGTCCCGATACCACTTTTTTAGGACCGAGTACAAGTACCGATACTTTTTTTCAAGTTGTCGCCGATACCGAATACCAATACTTTTTTTAAATGTGTCCCCCCACATATTGCAGCCATGTCTGTCCCCCCACATATTGCAGCCATGTCTGTCCCCCCACATATTGCAGCCATGTCTGTCCCCCCACATATTGCAGCCATGTCATGTTCCCCATACCTGTAGATATACTGCCGCATACCGCCGTTAATCCCCCTGCATTATAGCGTAGCGCGCATTACAAGCTTTCGTTCTGAATACTTGTAATGCCCGCGCCGCCATGTATAGACACTCCCCTTCTCGGGATTGGAGGGATCCGTCCAATTCCGAGCAAGGGGGAGTGTCTATACGCGGATTTGTGCATAGACACTCCCCCTTACTCGGGATTGAACGGATCCGTCCAATCCCGAGAAGGGGAGTGTCATTACATGACGGCGCAGGCATTACAAGTATTCAAAACAAAAGCTTGTAACGCGCGCTAGCTATAATGCAGGAGGATTAACGGCGGTATGCGGCAGCATCATATCTATAAGTATGAGGGACAGGCAATGGCTGCAATATGGGGGGGGAAGTATTCTATTTTAGTTTTGGGGGTATTTGCGGGAGTACAAGTACTCCCGCAAATACTCAGCATCGGTCTCGATACCGATACTAGTATCGGTATCGGGACAACCCTAATTACAAGTAAAACCGCAGTTTCAATTTGTAATTTTTCACTGCCATCTCCTTCCCTCTAATTAGAACCCCCAAACATATATATTTTTTATTCTAACACCTTAGAGAATAAAATGGCGATCGTTGCAATACCTTCTGTTGCGCTGTATTTGCGCAGCGGCCTTAAAAGCGCACTTTTTTGGGGAAAAAATTTACCTTTTTTTTTAATTTAAAAAATAAGACAACAGTAAAGTTATCCTAATATATATATTTTTTTATTGTGAAAGATAATGTTACGCCAAGTAAATTGATACCCATGTCACGCTTCAAAATTGCATCCGCTCGTGGAATGCCGACAAACCTTTACCCTTTAAAAATCTCCATAGGTGACGTTAAAAAAATTCTACAGGTTGCATGTTTTGAGTTACAGAGGAGGTCTAGAGCTAGAATTATTGCTCTTGCTCTAACGATCACGGCGATGCCTCACATGTGTGGTTTTGAATACCGTTTACATATGCGGGCGCTACTCACGTATGTGTTTCGCTTCTGCGCGCAAGCTCGTCGGGACGTGTTTTCTGGCTCCTAACTTTTTAGCCGGCTCCTAGATTCCAAGCAAATTTGTCAAACCCTGGTCTATGGGAGCTCCAATTCAACAATCTAACCTAGATCTGTGTTCTCATGTCACAATCCTCTTCTAGGCCCCATCTTATCTCCTTTGTGCTCCTATCTTAATCCTTCACCTCTCACATACTTCTTATTTGGCAGCAAATGTTTCCATCCTACAAGCTATTGTGTTTGTTTTGTTGTTTGTTTGTTTGTTTTTTTTTTGTTTTGTTTTGTGTTTTAGAACAATGGTGATGTGACCTTGTTGTAGATAGACTTTTAATTACTAGGAAATGTGGTTGTCACCTATGCGGACACACAGTGTAAACTCTTCCTCATTGCTCAGGTTTCTATGTAGTAAATCAATGCTTGAAATGTCACTTATAGGGACTGTCTTCTTTAACCGCAACAAGAAATCTCTTGGAACAGCCCAGGCAAAAGCTAAACACTGATCCCAATGAGGAATTTATAGCGGATTATTGTGGCAGCGTTCGGCCGGTGCGGTTCTGCAAGTCATATGCACAGACACATGACCTCTGCATATATATATATTCTCACAAAAGTGAGTACACCCCTCACATTTTTGAAAATATTTTATTTAGAGGTGCACCGAAATGGAAACTTCTGAAACAAAACCGAAATTAAAAAGTCAGGCTGAAACCGAAAATGACTTTTTTCTTTTTTTTTTTTTTTTATAATTGTATGTTAAAACACCACTATCACCTCCTGCCACAGTGCCACCATCACCTCCTGCCCCACAACCTTGTGCCACCATCACCTCCTGCCCCACAACCTCCTGCCACAGTGCCACCATCACCTTCTGCCACCATCTTTTTTTATTACCTTGAAGCTGGGATGGATTCTGGGCTGTGCTGTCACGGCTCCGTCCTCTGCCTCTGCCTATGGCAAGTGTCACTTGCAAAGTGTCCCTCCTGAGTTCTCCTGACTCGATCGGCTATTCAAAAATGGTGCCGGGTGGCGCCATTACGTATCTGTGCATGCGCCGCCCCGGCCGAGCGGATACAAGCTTTCCCGAAGCCGGCCGGGCTCGGTAAAGCTTTTATCCGCTCGGCCGGGCGGCGCATGCACAGATACGTAATGGCGCCACACGGCGCCATTTTTGAAAAGCCGATCGAGTCAGGAGGGACACTTTTGCAGTGACGCTCGCCATAGGCAGAGGCAAGGGAACAGAGCCGTGACAGTACAGCGGCCATCTTTTTTACGGGCACCCGATGCCCATATCGGCAATTTTTAAGCTGTTTCGGCATGTCGCCAAAACAGCTGTTTTTGGCCGATATATCGGTGCATCCCCAATTTTATTGTCTTCATGTGACAACACTGAAGAAATGACACTTTGTAGTGAGTGTACAGCTTGTATAACAGTGTACATTTGCTGTCCCCTCAAATGAACTCATCACAACTATTAATGTCTAAACCACTGGCAACAAAAGTGAGTACACCCCAGAGTGAAAATGTCCAAATTGGGCCCAAAGTGTCAACATTTTGTGTGGACACCATTATTTTCCAACCCTTCCTTAACCCTCTTGGACATGAAGTTCACCAGAGCTTCACAGGTTGCCACTGGATTCCTCTTCCAGTCCTCCATAATGACATCAGAGAGCTGGTGGATAGAGACCTTGTGCTCCTCCACCTTCCCTTTGAGGATGCCCCACAGATGATCATTAGTGTTTTGATATGGTTTATTTTTACTTCTGTATTTCAAAGGCTGTGTTTGTTTTTTTTTGTTTTGTTTTTTAACATGTGACCAGCACCAAAGGACTATAAGCTCCTTCTGCTTATGTTTCTCTGCAGACAGGGTGGGAGAGAGCTCCCGCAAATACCCCTGATACTAAAATAGAATACTCCCCCCCCCCCCCCCATATTGCAGCCATATCCTGTCCCTCATACTTGTAGATATGATGCTGCCGCATACCGCCGTTAATCCCCCTTCATTATAGCTAGCGCGCATTACAAGCTTTTGTTTTAAATACTTGTAAATGCCTGCGCCGCCGTGTATTGACACTCCCCTTCTTGGGATTGGACGGATCTGTTCAATCCCGAGCAAGGGGGAGTGTCTATGCACGAATCCGCGTATAGACACTCCCCCTTGCGTGGGATTGGACGGATCCCTCCAATCCCGAGAAGGGGAGTGTCTATACATGGCGGTGCGGGCATTACAAGTATTCAGAACGAAAGCTTGTAATGCGCGCTGCGATATAATGCAGGGAGATTAACGGCGGTATGCGGCAGCGGCGGCGGCATCATCATATCTACAGGTATGAGGGACATGACATGGCTGCAATATGTGGGGGACATGGCTGCAATATGTGGGGGACATGGCTGCAATATGTGGGGGAACATGGCTGCAATATGTGGGGGGACATGGCTGCAATATGTGGGGGGACATGGCTGCAATATGTGGGGGGACATGGCTGCAATATGTGGGGGGACATACATGGCTGCAATATGTGGGGCACATACATGGCTGCAATATGTATTCTATGGGGTCATTCCCTGGCTATAGGTAGATAAGCCTTATAGAACTCGATGGGGGGTGTACTGCTCAGGTGCAGCCAAGATAAGGAGTCTTTGACCTCTGGCTATCAAAGCGAATAGTGGAGGACATGTTGGACCTTGGTGGGTGTACCTCTATCGGGGAGGGGGTTTTGTGGAATCCTTTAGTTTAGGGCAAAGAGAATAAATGCACATTTCCTTTTAAATCGCTCAGTAGGAAAAGATTAAAACAATCAATTTGTGTGTGTGTTTTTTTATTAAACTTTTGTCCCAAAGCTGAACAATCGTCCTGCATCCAGCTACGCTAACATATGTTTGCCTGAAAGTGAATCTGGCGCCTCTCCCCAGGCCTGTGCATTGTCGGCAGCTTTTCCCAGACTGAATGCATTGGCTGGGTGTGCCTGGAATTTAGGGGGGAGTAGGTGAAACTTGATTTAATCAAATGGGGAAATGGATGAATTATGGGTGTAAAGGGAGAAGGCTTAGCTGCAGGTTTCCACATGTGTGTATCTGAACTTTGCTCTCCGCTTCCATTGTAATATACAGTATTAGATTTCTGCGTATATTATTTCATTCCAGGAATTAATTTATCTATTATGGTCATGAAATATGAGAAGCCAAAGATTAAAGAAAAAGCAAGTAGGGGCTCCGTTCGCTCCATGGGAGCCTCATGGCTCTCTTCAGACCACCACAGAATTCTAAGCAGATGTAAAATAAACAAAATTAATGCAATCATTAATTAAGCAGTGTGAGTACCTGAATCTGGCCTTGTGTCGGCCTATTACAGTTCCTGTACAGCAGGGCTACAGTGTGATGGGAAGATGTGAGCATGCTGATAAGAGGAGAGAGCAGAGTAATAGAAAAGCTCTTCATTGTGCTGCTTCTCCATTCACTGTCCAATCAGACTGGGGCTGGTCCATGATGACCTGGGGTTGAATGATGCTGGCTGTCAGACTGAAGCCACCTGGCAGCAGAAAGTACTGCAGGGGAATATCTGGACTGATAATGACTTTTGCAGCAAGCTAGATTTATTAGTTTCTTTTAATGAGCCAAGTTCTGCATTAAAGTGGTTATAAAGCTTACTCATTTTTTTATTTTATTACCTTAATGCATTTCTTGCATTGAGATAAAAAATGTTTAGGCATTGGATTTGGATTTGGCCCCTCATCATCCCCCCCTTATACTTGCCTGAGCCCCCTTCGATCCAGCGCTGTGCACACTTGCAGCTCCTCTCTGCACTTACTTTGGGTCTCTCTGGCTTTGGGGCACCCAGTGCTATCAATCGAGGCCACTGACATAGGAGTGGGGGACAGGGCTGATGTCTGTGTCAATGGATACAGTAAAAGGGGCTTGGGAGCGAGCACGCAGCAGGGGCCCCCATAGGAATCTACTTCCAGGGCACTGAACAGAGAGCTTAAAGGGTCACTAAAGGAAAAAAAAAATTTGCTGAAATGACTGTTTACAGAGTATAGAGACATAAAAGTTAACTGATTCCTTTTAAAAATGATTAAAAACAGATAAAAATCAATCACATATGATGTGCCTCTAGTTTCACTTTAGTTTTTAAACTGGTTTCATGTTTCTGTGAAGTAGCGAGAGACACAGAACAAAAACAAACAAATCCAGGGCAGTGTTTTGTTTTTAAAATGAATCTGATTGGTTGAGGAATCTGATTGAGGAGTTTTAGACACACAGCTTGGACCACAGTGAAAAGCTGCCATGAGATTTTTCATAAGGAGCCAGACAAGCAGAAAGTGTGGAGATCAGAGCAGAATTACAACAACTTCAAAGCAAAAACGAACAATGAGGATATGAAACCAGGACTGCAGTAAGGTAAAGGAAGCTATTTAGCAAAAAAAAAAAAAAATTCCTTTAGTGATCCTTTAAAGTTATATTCCAGGTATGGCAGTCTTTACATTGGTGGACCAATGAAAATGTGTGCGATGAAGTGAAGACTGAATATCACTGTAAGGTCCCTTTCACACTTGTACGACGTCAAAGTCGCGCGATTTTGCCGCGATTTCAGTGAATGCCTGTGTAAGTGACGTTAAAATCGGAACAAAGTAGTGCAAGGACTACTTTGAAGTCGGCACTACTTAGTCGTGCCAGTATGAATGGTGTTCATTGAAAATCATGGAGAATGACTTGTCGTACGATTTTGCAGTACAAAATCGTGAGACAAGTCGTATAAATGTGAAAGGGGCCTAATAGTGTCCGCTTCTCCAGTGATCGCTGCAAGCGTCTAGGTTCCATGCTGAGAAGCTGCCCGGCCACATTGTGAACATAGGAGGATGTTCATTTGGCACAGGCGCCATTCAGGAAACATTTCCATTCTCTGATTGGACACGGTGGAGAGGCTGAGCAGTAAAGACATAATCTCCACCTTGTCCAATCACAGAATACTTTCTATCCATTGATAAAATGCAATGTCTTTTCTGAATGGTACCTTTTGCAGAGTGCGCAACCTCCTGTGTTTGGTAAGCAGCAGTGCAGGAGCTCCGCACGGGATCCACAAGCTAGCAGCAATCATTTAAATGTCCAGGCCTTTTGAATTTGGCCTGGTCCAGACTTGCTGACGAACTCGTAATCGTATTAAAGTGGAACACCCCCCCCCCCCCCCAGGTGTCGCATTTCGCACCTTTTCAGGGGGAGCAGATACCTGACTAATACAGGTATTTGCTCCCACTTCCTGGCATGTATGACCTTGGTGATCTACACTACTTCCGACGCCTGCTCTGTACCCCCGCTGTCTTTTGGGAGACACACGGCTCCCAGAACACAGCGGGGACCAGTGAAGATGCGCAAATTGCGCATGCGCAGTAAGGAACTGGCAAGTGAAGCCGCAATGCTTTATTTCCTGATTCCCTCACAGGATGGTGGCGGGGGCAGCCGAGAGCCGAGCGATTGCTCGACTTCGGTATGCTGGCATCGTGGGCACCCTCCCTGGACAGGTAAGTGTCCATATAGTAAGTCATTTTTTTTGGGATCTCCGCTTTTAAGGCTGCATTCACACCTGAGCCTTTTCAGCTCGTAAAACGCTAATCTCTAAAATTTCAATGGCCCCTGTTCACATCTGAGCGTAACGGTGACATTGGTGACCTTGGACCTCAAAACGCCTGTATAAAAACTCGGCAAAAACGGCAGAAAAGAATATGCTCAGGTGTGAATGCAGCCTGAGACCTAAGGGATGGTTGCTGAGTAAACATCCACCATGCTGAAAAGGTAGTTTGCATACGATACATTGAGGTTGTGACTCGTGGAGACCTTGGACGGCTGTCCTGTCATAAATGACCATTTTTGGATTTTCCCTGCAAAATACAGAAGTAGATTGCCTGACACTTCGTGGGAAATTCAGTCGAGGCCAATTGATAAGATATTGATTTTCTTATCAGGGTGTCCTCCAGCTGAGAGAGGAAACCGCGAGAACCCAGAAACTTCATGCAATCGGTATTCCTGGAGGGGGTTGATCTCCATATTTTCTTCTGTGTTAACAGTGATTGTATATAGGGGGATGGAGGATACATTTCCGTGTGTTCACAAGCAGGCGAAGAGCGTTTTACAGCTGGAATGTTTATACCGAGCTGCTGGTGCAAATCCCCACACCTATCCCTCCTGTCCTTTTGGCCTCTGCCTGGCTCCTTGACAAAGACTTATCTGATGTGCAGAGTAAATATTGGCAGGCGGGTAGGGACTAGCTTCGTCCTGCCTACTTCGAGGATTGACGGGGAAGACTTAGGCAGGCTCAGTTCAAATTCCTGATCAGATTGCTACATTCAAATCTGAACGGTTCTCGGCTCTCACAGAAAATGCAGCAAAGATTTTCCTTCAGATCTCTGCGCTGTAGTGCGTTATGCTAACAGAAACCTGCCCACGTTTTACTGAACCATTGTGTGTTTGGGGGAAGCATAGAAATTCGTAATGTTATAGTAAAATGGACCCGCAGGATACCATGTGACCAGCCGTCACACGCACATAATGCATACAGACATGCGCTTTTTTTAAAATCTGGCTGCTGTTAGTATGCAAATCTCACCTTTTAGTGTAAGCACATTGTCTGACGCATTCAGACACAATGCTGCTCTAACACTTGCCTTTAAATGCAAAATGTAGTAAAACTGTTTAACCTTCTTTGCTTGGGATGCAAACCCGTCTCAGTAGGGTTTGCATTCCAAGCAAATGTTAAAGGAGAGTTGGGCGAACGGTTTGGCCTGAACATTGCCTGTTTGCATTCGGCAGGTGCACGACCTGCCAAACGCTGTGCAAATGCAATGCACAGTGCATTCTGAGCCCTGATTGGGCAATGCTTTGCCCAATCGGGGTGCAGTGAATAGCTGGTTAAGGAGCTGGGTGGGAAGCCAGACCCGATGGGCCTGGTATTGGCAGCAATTGTAATTTTTCATGCGTGGGTTTTGTTTTTTTTAGAAATTGCATTTTTGCTGCAGCATGTTCTACACAGTACAGATTCACCACGGGCAGACTAAGGGGACCCTCCCCTCCCCCGGCACTATATTTGAAGGATTTTATTTTTTTTGTTGCACTTTAAGCATCATTAAAATTAGGGTTGTACCGATACAGTATCGGTATCGGGATCGATACCAAGTATTTGCGGGAGTACTTGTATTCCCGCAAATGCACCCGATGCCTGAATAGAATACTTGCAACACCTCCCCGCCGCCCTATATCACAAAGCCGCCGCAGCCGCGTTAATCTCAGTGCGGCGAACATTACAGGCACCTTTAGTTTGAATAGCTGTTTTCCCTGCCGCGCCGTGTATAGACACTCCACCTTGCTTGGGATTGTGCGGATCTGTCCAATCCCGAGCAAGGGGTAGTGTCCTTTACACGACGCGGCAGGGAAGACAGCTATTCAAACGAAAGCTGCCTGTAATGTTCGCCGCACGGTGATTAACGCGGCTGCGGCGGCGGGCGGGGGACATGCCTGCATATGTTTGGGGACATGCCTGCATAATGTGGGGGGACATGCCTGCTGCATATAGGTACGGGGGACATGCCTGCATATAGTATGTGGGGGGACATGGCTGCATATAGGTGGGGGGACATGGCTGCATATAGGACATGGGGGGACATGGCTGCATAGGTGGGGGGGACATGGCTGCATATAGGTGGGGGGACATGGCTGCAATATAGGTGGGGGGACATGGCTGCAATATAGGTGGGGGGACATGGCTGCAATATAGGTGGGGGGACATGGCTGCAATATAGGTGGGGGGACATGGCTGCAATATAGGTGGGGGGACATGGCTGCAATATAGGTGGGGGGACATGGCTGCAATATAGGTGGGGGGACATGCCATGGCTGCAATATATGTGGGGGGACATGGCTGCATTTGGGGACATATTAAAAAAAAATGTATCGGTATTCGGTATCGGCGAGTACATGGGGAAAAAAAAGTATCAGTACTTGTACTCGGTCCTAAAAAAGTGGTATCGGGACAACCCTTATTAAAATCACTGCTCCTGTAAAAATTATAGTTAAAAAAAAAAAAAATCTGCACTGATACATGTCCCCCTTGAAAGTACGGTCAGAAACCATGAGTCAGACAGAAGTACAGTTAAATCACACTTGTTTAATAATAAAATAAATAGAACAAATGTAGTCAAAACATAGCCAAAGTTCGGTAACAGGGACGGATAGTCAGACAAGTCAGAAAGTCAAGAAGCCAGGGATCAGCGTAGGGAAACATCAAGCAGGGTCTGGAGCCAGAAGGAATGTCAGCAGAAGAAAGGCCAGCTTTAAGCTCCAGCTCCCCCACATCCTGCAATGCCAAGTGGGTGGCTTAGCTTGAGTGTTCCTAAGGCTGGCCATAGATGGAGCGATTTTTCTTTCCTGCAACTACAGTTTACAGCAGGGCTGCCCAACCTTTTGAGGAGCGAGGGCCACTTTATCGACATGGTAACCGGTCACGGGCCACAATGAGCGTCAGTGGCGTAGCGTGGGTTGTCAGCACATGGGGCAAGGCAAAAGTCCCTAACCTGTGGACTTTTAGCACTCCCTGAGTCCCTTCCTACAATAGTACTGACCAGCCTGATTCCCATACTGACCCCTACACTGACCTACCTGACCCCTACACTGACCTACCTGACCCCTACACTGACCACTACACTAACCTACCTGCATCCCATACTTGCCACTACACTGACCTACCTGTCCACTGCACTGACCACCTCACTGCACTGACAATTACACTGACTACTACACTACACTTACACCAGATGTTTTTTTTTATTTATATTGACTCTGGCTGGCTGTTCCCTCTCTCCCCAGACCGTATCCTCCCCCCTCACCTGCAGCTTGCAGCTTTCATCAGTTTGGAGGAGAGGGGGAGCCTGGAGGAAGTGAAGGCAGCGTGTTCACCATGCGGTGGAGGTGGAGGCGGGACTTCAGGCTGGTCACAATCACTGATAGGCCAGCCCTACCAGGATCACTGATAGGCCAGCCCTACCAGGATCACTGATGGGCCGGCCCAGCCGCGATCACTGATGGGCCGGCCCAGCCGCGGCCGCCGCACATGACCCGATTCTTTGCACTAATGCTCAGAGATGGCGGGTCGGGAACCCGCGATCTGGGCTTGCCGACCTGCCATCTCAGAGCAAGACATGGCGGGCCACATCAGAGGATACCGCGGGCCAGCGGTTGGGCACTCCTGTTTTACAGGAAAGAAAATTTCTCAATTTACCCACAAACACAGTCAGTGTTTTGATGTGGGAATCCCTCCTACAAAGCCATTTATCTTGAGAACATTAGTGATTATTGCTAGTGGTTTTAACAGCCGCTAGCAATAATCGCATGTAAAATCAGACATTCTGCTTGTACCCAAGTTGATCGTACCATCAGCCAGTCCATACATGGTTTGAATCCCTGCTGGTTCCTGCTGAACCAGCCAAGATTTGAAATGTCTAGGACTGGCTTAAAGGGGTAATTTCCCAAAAAAACTTTTTTTAACATTGATTGAGGCTCGTTATGTCAAGGGGAATCGGGTGGTTTTTTATTAGAAATGAAGCAGTACTTACCGTTTTACAGATGCATCGTCTCCGTCGCTTCCGGGTATGATCGTCTGGTCTGGGCGTGCCTATTTGATTGACAGGCTTCCGACGGTCGCATACATCGCGTCACGAGTAGCTGAAAGAAGCCGAGCGACGGTGCGGCTCTATACTGCGCCTGCGCACCGTCGTTCGGCTACTTTCGGAAAATCGTGACGCGATGTATCCGACCTCGGAAGCCTGTCAATCAAATAGGAACGCCTAGACCCGGAGACCATACCCGGAAGCGTCGGAGACGATGCATCTCTAAAACGGTAAGTATGGCTTCATTTCTAAAAAAAAAACACCCGATTCCCCTTGACATAACGAGCCTCAATCAATGTTAAAAAAAAGGTTTTTGGGGGAACTACCCCTTTAAGACTAGGTATACACAATAAAATCAATTTCCTCTCCTTAATATGTCCGAATGGATAGTTTAGATAGGAGTCGGTAAACCCGGCTCCTTTCTTTTACGATGAACAGTCAGTGATTACTGACTCTGCCCATTCACATAACTGAAACATTGTAACTTGTGATTACAATGTCTTAGTTTATGAATAGAGAGGGGCCGCTATCTCTTCTCCATTCATTTTCAGCGCAGCCGAGGCTGCAAAGAAAGGGACTGGGGAATCTCTAGCCTCAGTCCATTTCTCTGTCTCAAAGGGGAGATGTCAGGGGTCTGCTAAGACCTCTGATATCTCACCAAAGCCCCCCAACAGGGCTAAAAAAGAATTGCAATAAAAAAATAATTGTAAAAAATAATAAAAATTAGATTATAAAACACACTGACGCCATTCACTGCCAGGCTGCATTTGATGGACACTGGTGAGGCTGCATTGATCTCCTGGTACCAGGTCTGCACAGCCTCTGGCCGTCTCCTGGTACCAGGTCTGCACAGCCTCTGGCCGTCTCCTGGTACCAGGTCTGCACAGCCTCTGGCCGTCTCCTGGTACCAGGTCTGCACAGCCTCTGGCCGTCTCCTGGTACCAGGTCTGCACAGCCTCTGGCCGTCTCCTGCATCATATCTGCTAGAGGTGCACCGCATGGAAATTTTGCCAATACTATTATATAAAAATCTATACGTTTTTTATTTAAAATATATAAAAATATGTTTTATTTAATGTGTGTGTGTGTGTGTGTGTGTGTGTGTGTGTGTGTGTGTGTATGTCTTTCGGTTTCTGCCTAGTTTATTTTTCATTTTTGGTATCGGTTTCGGCACCCAAAAACCCATTCAGTGCACCCCTGTCTGATACTTAAGCGGACAAGGGGAACTGCAGTGTGTGTTTGTTTTTTTTTTTTCTTAACTGTTTGAATAAGGTTGTATGTGTCTAAGTGCATTTTTGATGTTTTACAGAGTTCCAGTTCAGTAAAAATGCAGCTACTTAAATGGAGGAGCAATAAGTGAAAACATAAAAAAAAATCAAAAGGCATAATAAACTGCTCAAAACACATAAAAATCAATTTGATGTCGGCTATTGAAGCATTGAGGATATAGTTGGGTGCGGTTATGTAGAAATCACTTGAAATGTTCTTGTAAAACTATTGGGAAAGGCCAGTTTTGGTTTTATATATGAAGCAGGCTAGGTGCATTGCTTGGGGACAAGAATCTCCTTTTGTTTATGCAGAAAACTTTCATAATATGGATTATTGATGGGACTTTTTAATAATTCACATCTGCTGGGGCCACAGGAAATGAACTACAGATGAGTTGAGGAGCTCTAGGAGTATGGTGGGGGGGGGGGGGGGGGCATAGAATAATTTATTCCATGTGTATCGGCACAGCCCTCTCTTTTATCCTGTGTGGGAAGTCTAAAGGAGACCTCTAGATTAGTGTATCCCGTCTAGTCCTGGCGAATCGGCCGGTACTTCAATTAATTATTTAGATTATTTCCATAGGGAGTGTGGATTCAAGGATTCTTTTATTTTCTATTGTATTCTGGATTAGTGTACCTGGCCTTGTTTCTGAGTGGAAGCTGGTTATAGATGATGAAGGCAGTGAGGTGCCGGGGTACGTTTCTGCTATCTCCAAGGGTGCGCAGGGGTCCTGAATCCCTTAGAGGTCAGTGGTGTGAATACTGATTTCAGCCAGAAATTTTTCCTTTTGGTTTCCTCATTGCGTTATTGCTCAGTGAATAGAATTGGTTAAACTCATTTGGAATTCTTACATGGCTGTCTATGGTGAATATTCTGACTCAGATCTTTAACCACTTGCCAACCACTGCACGATGTACGTCGACAACATGGCACGGGCAAGCAAATGGGCGTACCTGTACGTCCCTTTAAATTTGCAGCCCAGCGAGTGTGCTCGCGTGTCCCGGGAACTTGATGTTCCCGGGCAGCCCGCGATTGCGGTCGGCAAAGGCATAACAGGGGGATGCCTGTTCTGCCTAGTGACATGTCACTGATCTCACTGTTTCCGTGATCTTGAACGTTGATCAGTGACGTGTCACTGGTAGCCATGCCCCCTAACAGTAAGTATCCCTCCCTAGGTCACACTTAACCCCTTTAGTTACTGAAATGCTGTAAAAAACGACAATGGTGTGTCCGCCATTATGTCGCAGTCACAATGCCATAAAACTACCACCTGTCTGACGCTCAAACTTTTGCACAAGCCAATAAATTGCGTTTTTTTTTTATTTAACACCAAAATATGTAGTAGAATACGTATGTGTAGACTGAATGAAAAAACATTTTTTTATTATAATATTTGGGGATATTTATTATAGTAAAAAAATGTGTGCGCGTGTGTGTATATATTAGACTTTTTTTTTCAAAATTGTCGCTCTCTATTTTTGTTGAGGCTGCATTCACACCTTGGCGACAAAACGCCCGACGCTCGATACGCTGGAGGGGCGAATTTCCATTGCTGTCTATGAGATGGTTCACATCTCACGCCGTACGCCTGCCGCCTGAAAAAAAGTCCCGGACCCTTTTTTTCAGACGGCATTTGTTAAAAAAAAAAAGTTAATCGAATTGCGGCAAAATAAGCCGCGTACACGGCGTTACTTGTCGCCTAGGTGTGAATGTAGCCTTATAGTGCAAAAAAATTAAACTGCAGAGGCTATCAAACACCAATTAAAAGAAAGCTCTATTTGTGGAGAAAAAAAAGGACTTACATTTTTGTTTGGGAGCCATGTCGCACGACCGCGCAGTTGTCAGTTAAAGCGTTGCAGTGCCGAATCGAAAAAAGTGGCCTGGTCTTTGGCCAGCGAAATTGGTCCGGGGCTGAAGAGGTTAACTCTGTCAGTGTAGGGCAAAGCTTCAGGTTCGCCTTATGGCCCTCCTTCCCAGCTGTACATATTTTTCCCATCACACCTCTACCCCTTTGCCCAGTCCAGTGAGCGAAGGACACCCTGTGTAAGCTCTATTTGTTCTGGCCAGAGCTTACACAGGGCAAGGACTCTCCTCCTGTCCCATGTGACAGTTCTTGGGACATCCAGTTGGTTACTGAAGTTCGTGCAGGAGGCAACGGAGAGTGTCGCATGTTGAGAATTGCTGGGTTAGAACTTTCCTCCTACAGCTTAATCTGGGTGACTCACTAAGGCCCCTTTCACACTGAGGTGATTTACATGCGTTTTTGTGCTAAAAAAAAGCGCCTGTAAACTGCCTCTTTCGCAGCCCCAGTGTGAAAGCCTGAGTGCTTTTTGTGACTTGCCCTCCAGGCTGCTCTCTGGTATCCATCTGCATGCACCTGATAGGACTGGGTGCATGCAAATAGATTCTGACAAGCTGACCACACACCTTGGCTGTGTCCCAGCCAATCGCATTGTAAACCAACTGAGAAGCAGCCAGCAGGGAGCGAGGGGGGGGGGGGGGGGCTTGTTTGCTAGTCAGAAAGGCGGCGGCCGATGGAGGCTCGGGCTTGATCTCAGCATTTGCCATGGTGTGGTTTATATCTATATTAATGGGTGATGTAATCGTTCCTTCCAAAGTGCTTGAAATAAACATGCTCCAGTGGCCTTATTGCCAATCCAACAATAAGCGTAATGCCCGCTCACCTTGGTATCTGAACTAAAACTTTAGGTCATTTGCACTTTCATATGTTTATGCAACTTGTCCTCCAACCTTTAGCAGCCACTTCATGTGCAGAGTCCCAAGTGACCAATCCTTGCTGTCTTTGTTTACCTTGTATCTCAAAAGAAGGGGGAGAGCTCTCGTAGCGCACCACATAGTACCAGTTTAAAAACGTTGCTTTTGTAATCTAAATGCACCCTTATATATTAACCTTTTCACAGGGTGTATAAAAATCAATGATTTTTTATTTTATTTAAATCAGATTATTTTTTTAATCAAATTTTAATAAAATGCTTTTGAAGTAAAATGTAAAGATATTTAGGATTAATAATTGTATTTATTCAGCATGATATGGAGCTTAGTTATGTAGCATGAGGCTGTATATTCTGAAATATTTACATTTTTGGTAAACTCCTTTAATGAATCCAAGCTGAGATGACATGCACTGCATGAAATTTCACAGTAACCATGAGATATAACAAAGTTCAGGAATATTCCTATCTATGTACACTACAAACTGTATGATTGAATCAGTTCTGACATCGCTGTTTTACTAACCTGGCAGCTTATTTTTCTAAATGGGAAACCTTCATTTTGTTTGCAATTATTAAAGATTCTAACTACCAGCAAGAATAAGCCCTTACATTTTTAAAGTGCACCTGTCATTTCGGATCCATCATGGCAGCGCCTGTTAATGGTTATCTGGATACTCACCTGCTGCTGCCTCGTCCCTCACATTGTGTCACTGCCATATCACCAGCCGTCCTATTAAAGCGAATGGGATTGTCGGTGAGTCAACATCGGGTGAGAGGAGGAGCCGCTGCAGGGCAGAAATTTAGTTGCTCTTCAGATTCTGATTTAAATCTAGCCTTTTTACTAGTGATTTCAATTAACTTGATTTAACTGCTTGTCGACCAGCCGCCGTTTGGCACGGCTACGCGAATTGCTGTTGCTGTACAGGGGCAGCTTTAAGAGCTATGGGGGGCGCGCACACACACACGTGACATCGGAGCTGATGCGTGTGGCTAGTGGCTGCGATCGGTCCTTAGAGCTCCTTCGTTTTTTTTTTTAAATTGTCGCTCTTTTTTTTATTTATAGTGCAAAAAAATTAAAACCGCAGAGGTGATCAAATACCACCAAAAGAAAGCTCTATTTGTGTGTGGGGGGGGGGGATACATTTTGTTGGTGTACAATGTCGCACAACCGCATGATTGTCAGTTAAAATGGCGCAGTGTCGTATCGCTAAAAAAATGGCCTGGACATTAAGGGGTTAAATCCTTCCAGGGCTGAAGTGGTTAAATCAAATCCACCCTGCCACTTCAGCCTCGGAAGATTTTACCCCCTTAATGACCACGCCGTTTTTTTGCGATACGGCACTGCGTTACTTTAACTGTGAATTGTGCGGGCGTGCAACGCTGTACCCAAACAAAACTGATGTCCTTTTTCCCCCCACAAATGGAGCTTTCTTTTTGTGGTAATTGATCACATCTTTGTGTTTGTTTTTATTTTTTTTGCTAAATAAACAAGTGTCAATTTTGGGAAAACAAATCATTTTTTACATTTTGCTGTAACACATATCCCAATTAAAAACAATAAATAATGTATTCATCAGTTTAGGCCAATATGTGTTCTGCTACATATTTTTGGTAAAAAAATAAATCGCAATGCGTGTATATTGATTGGTTTGCGCAAAAGTTATTGTGTCTACAAAATAGGGGATAGATTTATGAACTTCTTCACCCTTTTTTTTGTGTTTTTACTTATTATGGTGATCTGCAATTTTTAGCGGGACTGCAACATTGCGTTTGACAAACCTAAATTTTTTTTTTTTTGGGGACCAGTGACATTAAATTGATCAGTGCTATAAAATGCTCTGATCAATGTATAAATGGCATGGGTGTATTCTGTGTGGGGACTGGGCTGCCTGGAACAGAGATCACTGTTCCTGATTACCAGGAACAGCAGATATCAGAGTTGTCCCCTGACAGAACGGAGATCCGCCTTCTTTAGACAGGCAGATCCCTGCTCTGCCTCCCTTTACCGTGATCGGCGGTGGCCATCAAGTCCACTGGCGCGATTCTGTGGCATGCAGCGCCCGCAGTTTAACCTGCACAGACTGACCCGTGTATCTTGGTTTGCACAGGAGAGCCGGCCTGCTGCAGTATATATACTGTGGCTGGTTGGGAAGTGGTTAAAATGCACAGCAGTATGTCCCAGTCCAAAAATTCAGTTTCTCACCATACTTCCACTTTTTACATCAACTGGAAGTGACGTCGCTGGCACCGCCTGTTGCGTCAATGGTCATGTGGCTTCCTCAGGGTGGGATTTCCCTTAACATTATTCCCCTCCATGATGTTTATTCTTAATAGCTCTCTGTGGTCTGATAATGTATTTTTTTCCCTTTGCAGCAGAAGAGGTGAAGAATATGTGTAGATCCAACAGCGAGGGCAGCAGTCAAGGCTTGATGGAGCAGTGCCGCCACCAGCGCACTAGAGGGGAGCATAGGCGGCACACTATTACCAATGGAGTGGATTATGGCGTGGTGAGTATAGAACAAGCAGTTTTCTTTGATTGCCGTATACCAAGACTATTCAATATGCCAGTTATACAAAAAATAGGCAAGTGCTGTTTTGTCATTACATCGAAAGTATTAACCACTTAAGGACCTTGCCTGTTTTTCAGATTTGGTGTTTACAAGATTAAAACATTTTATTTTTATGCTAGAAAATTACTTTAAACCCCCAAACATTATATATATATTTTTTCTAACACCCTAGAGAATAAAATGGGGGTCATTGCAATACTCTGTCACACCATTTTTGCTTAGCGGTCTTATAAGCGCACCTTTTTTGGAAAAAAAACAACACTTTTTTGAATTAAAAAATAAGACAACAATAAAGTTAGCCCAATTTTTTTTAATATATATATATATTGTGAAAGATAATGTTATGCCGAGTAAAATGTCACGCTTCAAAACTGTGCCCGCTGGTGGAATGGCGTCAAACATTTTACTCTTAAAAATCTCCATAGGGGACGTTTAAAAAAAAAAATCTATAGGTTGCATCTTTTGAGTTGCATAGGAGCTCTAGGGCTAGAATTATTGCTCTCGCTCTAACGATCGCAGTGATACCTCACTTGTGTGGTTTGAACACAGTTTTCATATGCGGGCGCTACATGTCCTCTTAAATATGAGATCTGGGGTCAAAAAGACCTCCAATCTCATAATTAAACTATTTGTGTCTGGCCAAACACTGGTTAAAGCTTGTAGGAGGAGTTTTCATTCTTTTCTGACTGTCCTATGAGGCTGCATGACCCCTGATCCTCTGTCTGGACAATGCAGATTTGGCCCTGGGTTGATCACATGCACTCTCCCTATAAAAAAAAATCTCCAAGCATTACACACCAAACTGAGCATGTGCAGTTGAAGGATCCAAGAAGACAGGATCAAACAGCCTTCTTGCACATTTTAACCCCTTAGGTTCCACAGCGAGTGTAACAAGCATGCATATACAGACTGAATTTACTGTTGTGGTTGTAGTCACACATTTTCCACTTCAATACAGGCCACTTATCCCCCTTCCTGCCCAGGCCAATTTTCAGCTAATGGGCATTGCTGATGGGTCTGCACTGATGATCGGTGCACTGATTATTAGCGTAGACCCCCCCCCCCCTCATGTCAGGAGAGCCGCTGATTGGCTCTCCTCTACCCACGCCTTGTCAGTACGAATAGATTGGACACAGCTGATCCCGTGGTAAAGAGCCTACGTCCTAGGCTCTTTAACTAGACCGGAGTTGCACCATCAATCACCACACTGCGCCCCTTATCCTGCTGGACATTATGTGACACCCAGTCAGGATAGCCAATCCCTGCTGCTGGGGTAGGTAGCAAGCATTTTCAGAAGAAAGTCTGCCTTGGCAGATGCAGTAGATAAACTTTGACCAAAATCAATGATGGGTCTCGTGATCTGATCTCACACCCCAAGGCAGATCCTTCCACTTAGTAGCTTATTTAAAAGAATTCAGCAAGTTCACAGGAACGGCGCATCGCAATATCTACAAAAAAGAAGCAAAAGGGTCTGTGTGCTTTTTGTTTGTTTTTTCTGTAATAAAGCAGTTTCATTATGTGTTCCCTGCCAAGCCCTGGCCTCTAGAGAGGGAACATTGGGCAAGCATTGTGCGTAAGGAAATGGCTCAATTTGCCTTTCAGTGGTCTCTTTGCATGCGAATGACTGATTCACTCATCTGTGCGCATCACAAAATCCTGACTGATGGGATCCCTGAGGAGAGGAGGAAGCGAGGAAACAATTAGTGGAGGGGTCACTTAATGCTTTTGGGTCATTGACTTGGATCTGCATTCCTCACACATGGAAAGGGAAAGTCAGATTCTCCATTACAAAGTGCCGAGTATGTTTCTAGTTTCCCCTTTCCCATCCGCCCACAATTCTGCTTTTTAAAGCTGTTGTAAATCCCCCGATGTTCAAAAAACAAACAAACCTGCAAAGCAATGGCATAATGTGCTTGTATGCATTGCATACTAGCACATTATGAAATGCTCGCCTTGGAACTAAGTCCTCCAGCACTGTAAAGTCACCGCTGAGAGAGCGGACATGTTCCCCCTGTCTGTCTTCTGGGTTCGCGAGCTCCTGCTATGCGATTTGGCCAGAGCCGCGATGACTTCACTCCCGTGCAAACTTAAACTCACCAAAATCTCCAACTACGGCACTTTCGGTGACTCGACAGAAGCAATAATTTGAGATTTGGACGAGTTGATGTTTGCACACAACAACGGCAGCCTATACACTACGGTACACAACCAGTTGCCTGTTTTCACAGAACACCGGATAAGCAAGAAAAAAGGCGGCCATGTGATTGGTTAGTAGCGGGCAGACTAACGGCGTATTCATTATAGCAGTGGTCCCCAACCTTTTTGGCACCAGGGACCGGCTGCGTGTACAAAAATTGTGCCTTGGCGCGCATGGGTGTAAGCGATTTTTCGCAGGGAATTTGTCAGCGCATTATTTCTATTACATTGTAGTAATAAATGAGAAAGTTAAACTCGCCATAATGCAGAATCTGTGGGAGCCCTGAGCATGTCACCTGCCACGTTGCATGCCACCAGATGCCGAATGTCACCTGCCACGTTGCATGCCACCAGATGCCGAATGTCACCTGCCACGTTGCATGCCACCAGATGCCGAATTGTCACTACAAACACATCATTATAACTTTTATTCTTAATATAAATTGCGGCCCATCACTATTCGTTGCATTTGGCAGGGCTAGGAGCCAATTCTAAGGTCATATTCATCCTCGAAAGGTTCTGCCATGGTGCCTTGCCACTGTTGCCACGTTCATCGTCGGACCTTCGCTGTCTGGTCCAAGGTCATTCATTAGCATTCAGGTCCAATGCGCAAAGGACTGTACACCAAAATGACTGTACTTATGCACCTGACAGTCAGAGATTGCATTTTTGATCGATTTAAACTCTATGCCCTTTTGATGGATAAGTAGCTTACAATGCCAATTAAGAGAAAATGTTTGTGTCTACAGCTCAAAAGGATGAAGGAGCTAGAACATGAGAAGGATCTACTTCTTCAAGGTTTGGAGATGATGGAGAAGGCTCGGGACTGGTACCTCCAGCAGATGCATACGGTACAAGAGCAGCAAAGGAATTTGGGAAAGAAGGTAGGTGAATAAAACGGGTAACCTAATAAATGAAATGAAACCCCTTTTGTCTGCCAGAGCTTGTCCTGCATACACTCAAAGCCCCAAGGGATTCCCTTAATTTGCAGAGCTTTCCTGTTTGGCTATAGGACAGGAAGTGTAGGGAAATCTCCCCAATGGCACCCGGTGGGCAAAAAAAAAAGATCTGACATGGGTGGTGACAGTGGGTTCTGTCACAATAGGTTATAACTAGGGTTGTCCAGATGCCGATACTAGTATCGGTATCGGGACCGATACCGAGTATTTGCGGGAGTACTTTTACTCACGCAAATGCTCCCGATACCTAAATAGAATACTTTTTTTGTTTTTATCAACATGTTCTGTGAAAATTCTTTGAGTTTTTTACTACTGCGTGACAAGCAAATAAAACATTTTTATTCATTTTTATTCATTTTTACTCATTTTTATTCTTTTATAATGTCTTGAGTTAGAGTTCTTCATAATTCTAAAAAAAAATATCCTTAGTCTGTATTTGTGGTTTGAAAACTGTCACACGACATTTAAAAAAAATTATTATTATCGGTATTCGGTATCAGCAAGTACATGGAAAAAAAGTATCGGTACTTGTACTCGGTCCTAAAAAAGTGGTATCGGGACAACCCTAGTTATAACCCTCCCTTACTCTATCCAAAATATAAAAAATAAATACAAAATTGCTTATAGTTCTACACATTTTGGGACCTGTGCGTCTCCTAGAAGACAGTGAGGTGGGCGGAGGAGGAGCTAGACATGTCGTGGATTGCCGCGGATGCCCAGAAGTGGGAGAAAATGCCTGTATTAGACCGGTATCTTCCACCCCTTTAAAGGTGCCAAATGTGACGGGGGAGGGGGGATTCCAATAAGCAGAAGTTCCATTTTTTTGGTGGAACTACGCTTTAAGGATAGTACAAATGGTAGACGGAGCAAGGGGGAAGAAAGTAAGGCAGAGTCGTTGAGTAGGGATTCCTATTGCAGTCTGTGGGGAAATTCACCTTTTTCTATCTTGTGATGAAAATTTTCACTGGGACACAGAGTGATGGGTCACCAGGACAGGAATAAAGGGGAAATCTTTCAGTGGGGACACCTAGTCTGGTAACTGTAGAGATTGCCTCATTTCATGAGTCTGGTACAGGAAATGTGGAGGAATATTCTCAATGGGACATAGACCATAAAAAAGCCCTGAGAAGTACTGCCAGACAAAAAACAAAAAAAATTGCTTTAGGTACGTCTCAATTAGGGTTGTCCCGATACCAGTATCGGTATCGGGACCGATACTGAGTATTTGCGGGAGTACTTGTACTCCCGCAAATACCCCCGATACCAGAATAGAGTACTTTTTCCGTACCCCAAACCCCCAGCCCGCCGATGACGCCGAATGCCGCCGCCGCATGGGTTAAACATCGTGCGGGAACATCAC
Source organism: Rana kukunoris (assembly GCA_029574335.1). Classification (NCBI taxonomy): domain Eukaryota; kingdom Metazoa; phylum Chordata; class Amphibia; order Anura; family Ranidae; genus Rana; species Rana kukunoris. The sequence goes on from CM056057.1 coordinate 157,109,102, forward strand.
AGCTTTCATTTGAATAGCTGTAGTTTTCCAGCCTGTATAGACACTCCCCCTTGCTCGGGATTGGATGGGTGATCGTGATCTGTCCAATCGCGAGCAAGGGGGAGTGTCTATACGGGCGGGAACACTACAGCTATTCAAATGAATGCTGTGATGTTCCCCCGGCGGCGGTGGCTGCATATGTGGGGGACGTGGCTGCATTTGTGGGGGACATTTAAAAAAAGTATCGGTATTCGGTATCGGCGACTACTTGAAAAAAAGTATCGGTACTTGTACTCGGTCCTAAAAAAGTGGTATCGGGACAACCCTAGTCTTAATATGAACTTCTCCTAAAACGTTTTTGACAGTATGTTTGAATACAAATAAAGTGACTATGCCAGAAATCCAATGCTGTCTTGTGTACACTGCTGTATTATTTTAAACAATCTTATCAAGAAGTGTTAGGACTACAAAACACCCCCATGTGATATTGAGATGAGAAGGTGGTTTGTTCTATACTCCTAACATCCTTTCCTAGGGTGACAACATTGCTTCTCCATAAGTCCAGTACAGTGTGTGTTGTCACCTTTAAAACTGGAAGTTTGTTGGTGGCAGGATTACAAGGTGAAAATAAAGGAAAAGGGGTTAACAAAGAAAATGAATGCAGCCAGTTTAGGGTTTTGGAAGCTGCAATATATATTTTTTTGGGGTTTAGATGCGCTTGATGGGATCTCTGTCAATAGGGAAATGCAGCTTGCTTTAGGGCACAACTGCAAGAGAGCCAGATAGTTGGCATTTTGAGAATGTCAGCGATTGCAGCCCCCATATGTCTCTACAAGTTTGCATGTCTGTAGTAATGCTGCAAATCCTTTTTGTTGCATTTTAGATGCTGTTTTTTTCTTTTTCTTTTTTTTTACAGTCTTTGTCTCTCTCCAGGAACTCTTCAGTGATGCCCAACCAGGAGGACCCCCAAATACTCTGCTGACCAGACTGCAGGAAGTGAACCGGTGCCTGAGTGACCTCCTTTCTCCTTCCAGAGTGAGTTCATTCTGCGTCATATAGTCTGATTATAGTTGGCATTATACTAAAAAGCAAGGTCCACTTAAATTACCCCACCATGTTTGACGGAGTCCCAGGTAGAGTCCCTTGAGGCTCCCATCACCATTGAGGAGATGGTAGAGGCTACCAACTCTTTTCCCAACTCCAAGGCACCAGGGGATGATGGCATCCCGATTGAGGTGTACAAGAGGTATGGGGATGTTGTCTTGCCGAAACTGCTTCGCACTCTAAATGCGGCCAGGGCATCGCAACGGCTCCCTGAGTCCATGAGACAGGCCAGCATAGTCCTGCTACTTAAACCTGAGAAAGACCCAGGCTCATACAGGCCCATCTCGCTCCTTCAAACTGATATAAAAATACTGGTGAAAGTTTTAGCACTAAGATTAAACAAGGTGATGGCAACAATTCTACACCCGGATCAATCGAGTTTTATACCAGAGAGATCCATCGCTATTAACCTCAGGAGATTGTTCATTAATATATAGTCCTCGGCGGATAATGCGAGAGATAGGGCTTTGCTGTCTTCGATAGCATAGAATGGCAGTACCTATGTGCGACTTTAACAGAATTTGGTTTTGGGCCTGTGTTTCAGTCTTGGGTGCGGCTCCTGTACGACTCCCCCTTGGCGGCCATCAGGGAGGAGGGCAGAGTGTCTTCTCCTTTCTCGCTGCACAGGGGGACCCGGCAGGGTTGTCCCCTGTCACCTTTATTGTTTGCTGTTGCCATAGAACCGTTGGTGGCACTGGTACGCTCCAACCCCGCAATTACAGGTTTCCAATATGGACAGACGCATTAAAAGATTATGCTTTATGCGGATGACACCATGCTGTTATTGGGTCATACGTCGGGTTCCCTTCGTGAGGCTATGTCTGTGGTTCAGACTTTTGGCTCCTTTTTCGGGCCTCTTAATCAATTGGACTAAGTCCGCAATTATGCTTCTGGACTCGGGGACCCCGCAGGGTACCACGTTACAGAACATCCCGGTGACAACTAAATTTAAATATTTGGGTGTATGGGTTAAACCTCAGCCACTCGATTATGTTGCCCTCAATCTCATTTCCTTAGTTGGCAGGCTTAGAGATAAATCTAAAATATGGTCGAAACTGAAAATGTCCCTGGCAGGTAGAGTGAATCTTACAAAAATGTTTTTTATGCCGCAGCTTTTGTACATTTTACATAATACCCCCATGGTGGTCCCACTCAAGATCTTTAGAATTATCAACTTCTTTTTCCGGGCCTTTCTCTGGCTCAACAAACCTCCCAGAATTAAATTGGAACAGCTACAAAAGCTGAAGGAGGCAGGGGGCCTAGCTCTCCCCAATCCTTGGCTGTACTATTTAGCTGCCCAGTTGCAACATATTGCTCGAGCTATAAAACGGGGGTTGGATGACCCGGTAGTGGCCATATTATAACATATGACAGGCATGGATAGTGTAGTGACTGGTCTTGAATCCTTACAATGTGCCAAATCAAATAAGTTCTTTGCCACATATGCATTGATCCAGAAAATTTGGAACAAAACTCGTCAAATACAGAACATGGATGGTTTTACAGGACACGGCCCAATCTGAAATAACCGGCACTATGGGGAGTTACTGTTTTTGACCTGTGGAGAGCGATGGAGGAGGTACGGTGTTACTCACTTGGTTCACATCTTCTCTGGGGGCCGTCTGCTTTCCTTTGCGGAGCTCCGGGAGAGGTTTGGACTACCTCAGTCGATGCACTTCTACTATCTGCAGTTGCCATCAGGGCCCGGGCTGGGAACAACCCATGGGTCTTATACCCTGCCCCGATTTTTTATTATATGACAATCCGAAAAAGGCCATTGGTAGGGCCCTTTTTCAGGCCCGCAAACTTATCCTTCACCATTGGAAAGCCACAGAACCCCCTCGGTTGGGTGAATGGATAGCCCAGATGGGATTTACTCTCCGGGCAGAGAAATATATATACCAACACGGGCCGGCGGGGGAGCTTTGAATCGATATGGGCCCCCTGGTTGAATACGCCGGGTCTGGCCCCACTTGAATTGGTGTGGGAACGGATGCTCATTTAAAATATGGGGGTAACAGTACACAACTTGATCAATATATTGGCATATATGTAGGAAGTTGAGTGGGCCCGGGACCGGGTCACGGTATGCAGTGGGATGGGTTAGGGCTTGTGAGTGGTTATTTTTTGTCTGTTTTTACAGCATTTCATTGTTGTTCCTAATGGAGTGACTGTATAAGTGTGTTTATTTTTTCTATTATAGTGTTATAGAGAAAGAGAAAATGTATGCAACCCTGTATTTTTTTTTTTTTTTACCACATGTTTCAATAAACATCCTTTTTTGAGAAAAAATAAATAAATTAACCCACCCCCATAATTACGGCAGATTTTTTTTTTTACTAAATGCTTACCTCGTCTCTACCCAGAATGCTTAGACACGGATGAAGTCATGGTCATTCAGATAAGATCTCGGGCCATGTTAAAAAAGATGCTCTGTGCTGGAACCTCTTCTTTAGGCTGGATTCACATTTATGGCATGTTTAGTGCTTTTTGCACTTTGCAGATTTGCACTACAGAACGTGTTCCATAGGAAACCATGGTAAATGGATTGTAGTGCAAACCTCTAAAATGCAAAAGGCACTAAAAATGCATAGGTGTGAATCCAGCCTTGGAGAGTTGGGAAATCGGCATTTCTTGGGATCTCCCCCATGAGAATACTGTGCTTGGTGTCACTTTTTTTTTTTCTTTTAAGAGTAATGCCTAGTCAGTTGGAAATCCTGAGAAGAGAACCTACTCTTGACTTTTCCCCTGTACAGACGTTCAGTTTAGATAAGAGCTTTTCCTCAAGAATCCCGACTGTGTGTATGCTCCATCGCAGTTTTCCCCCACAGGTAAACGGACAAAAATGTCAGTTTTGCGGCGGGAAAAATGAGAGCAGGTTCTTTTTTTTTTTGGTCCGGCGGTTTTTGGGCAGTTTTCCTGTTGGAAAAACTGAGGAGCATACACACGACCGGGATTCCCGGCCAAAAGCTCTCCTTGCAGTTTTCCCGGAGGGTGAGATTTTATTTTTTGACCATCTGTGTCCCTTTTTTTTTTTTTTATATCCTTCACTTCCTGTCTCGTAGCTTAAACAAGAAGTGAGAAAAAAATCCCTCTAAAGTGAGGGAATCCCTAGAACTAGTGTCCCCATTGGAAAATGTCACCCTTATTCCTGTTCTGGTGACAACCCAATATGTGAGATAAATAATGCCATATAGCTATCTCCTATTTTGTAGATGCTATAACGTTTGCGCACATGAATCAAAATACGCTTATTGGGGATTTTTTTTCCAAAAATATGCAGCAGAAAACCTATTGGCCTAAATTGATAAACATATATTTTTTTTTTATTGGGTATGTTTTATAGCAGAAAGTAAAAAATATTGTGTTTTTTTTTGTTTGTAGCGTAAAAAGATAAAACCACAGAGGTGATCAAATACCACAAAAAAAACTCTATTTGTGGCAAAAAAAAGGACATACATTTTATTTAGGTACAGAGTCACCTGACTGTGCACTTGTCAGTTAAAGTAACGCAGTGCCGTATTGCAAAAAATGGCCTGGTCAGGAGATAAATCCTTCCAGGGATCAAGTAGTTAATGCATAGAATGCATTAAAGCGGAGGTTCACCCTAAATATAAGATCTCCCATGTGATCCAGCATACTGGCGTCAGCGCCAGTATGCTGTTTTTTTTTTTTTTTTTAATCCCACACTTACTGTATTATCCTGGAATTTCATTTTTTTCCCCCGCGGTGGACGGAGCCAGTATAGCGCGTCACATCTTCCGAAAATACCCAATATGGACTCTGGTAATCTCGGCGAAAATGCGGCGCCTGCGCACAGACCTAGGAGCTGACTGCGCAGGCGCCGTATTTCTCCGAGTCCTATTTCGGAGGGCGTGACGCGCCATAGCCGTAGGACTCGGAGAAATACGGCGCCTGCGCAGTCAGCTCCTAGGTCTGTGCGCAGGCGCCGCATTTTCGCCGAGATTACCCAAGTCCATATCGGGTATTTTCGGAAGATGTGACGCGCTATACTGGCGCCGTCCACCGCGGGGGAAAAAAATGAAATTCCAGGATAATACAGTAAGTGTGGGATTAAAAAAAAAAAAAAACAGCATACTGGCGCTGACGCCAGTATGCTGGATCACATGGGAGATCTTATATTTAAGGTGAACCTCCGCTTTAAGATAAAAAAAACCTTCTGACTTTACTATTTTTTTTAAAGTTGAACTTGAAACTTGCATGCATTGATAACCATTGCAAATATTTTTGTCAGTTAAAACGGCACATACAGTATCTCACAAAAGTGAGTACACCCCTCACAATTTATTATATGTTTTCATGTGACAACAATGAAGAAATGGCAATTTGCTACAATGTAAAGTAGTGAGTGTACAGCTTGTATAACAGTGTAAATTTGCTGTCCCCTCAAAATAACTCCATACACAGCCATTAATGGCTAAACCGCTGGCAACATAAGTGAGTACACCCCTAAGTGAAAATTTCCAAATTGGGCCCACGTGTCAGTATTTTGTATGGCCACCATTATTTTCCAGCACTTCCTTAACCCTCTTGGGCATGGAGTTCACCAGAGCTTCGCAGGTTGCCACTGAGTCCTCTTCCACTCCTCCATGATGACATCACAGAGCTGGTGGATGTTAGAAACGTTGCGCTCCTCAACCTTCTGTTTGAGGATGCCCCACAAATGCTCAATAGGGTTTAGGTCTGGCGACATGCTTGGCCAGTCCTTCACCTTTACCCTTGGCTTCTTTTTTTTAGCAAGGCAGTGGTCTTCTTGGAGGTGTGTTTTGGTGTTATGTTGGAATACTGCCCTGAGGCCCAGTCTCTGAAGGGAGGGGATCATGCTCTGCTTCAGTATGTCACCGTACATGTTGGCATTCTAAAATATAAATAAAATACAGCGCTACTAAACCTACTAATTACACCACAAAATCAATAACTAAATGTAAAAAAGCTGCAATAAAAATTGGTGCACCAACCAAAAGACAATATATATAAATTAAAGTATGCGCTAGGTTTACAACTAATTTTGTGATAACATACAGTGATAATTCAATGATAATAAATCCATACACAATTATAGGAGGCCAAAGGGCCAAGAGGTATAAAATAAAATGATGTGTGTCCAGCTGAATGTGCTCCGTGAATAACGTTACCTTATTCAAACTATATTGCTAATATTGCACGTATCCAAAAAACTAAGTGTCACACAAGTAGAGATCAAACCAATCCAACAACTAATGATGGTCCCGTTCAAAAGTTAATGAAGATAAACATTACCAATCAAACAACTAGGGACAATATCGTTCATAGATAACATCCACCAAAGACAATTGGCTCCAGAAACGTGTGCAGTTTCATATGGTTATTATTCATGCAATTCCCGATACATGTAAAGAAAAGAGAAAAACAGAAAACGCAGCATAATACTGCTTGCAACACTGTTACAATGTAACGCTTGTGTTGGTTACACTCACGGATCCCTGTTCAACAAAAAGCCGTTCAATGTCAGTTTCAGCCGCTCAGTAATTGCTGAGATACGTAAAGGAAACCTTCTCCTGTGGTCTCAGTACGCTAGGCTCCTCCCCTACGCACTGCGTCACCGCCAACGTGACTTAATCATGGGAACTGTTCCTGGAACGCATCGTGCGGGTCATTTTAACTTAGAAAACCCGGAAGCGTACAGAACGGAGGGAGCTCAAAGCAAAACATCATTTGCGGCAAAAAACTATGACGGTGATAAATATCCATAATATTACAAACCAATCTTTAATTACCTTCACAGTCTTAGGTACAATTAAGATTAAACATAAGGTTAAAAAGGCAATAGTAAACATATAACTGCTCCACCAATGGTCAAGTATGGTATTTCACGTTTCAACTCTATTATAAAGCTACCCCGCAGCATGGGGAAATGCAAGGAGCTTAACTACTTGGTCATACTCGCCCAAAGGAAAAAACATATATACACCAAGTATCTACATATAGTACTCCATCAATAATGGTACACAAAACTTGATGTTGGCTTCCTCATATATGAAAAATAATATAAATAAAATCCAATGTTAAAATATATATAAAATTGATATTAAAATATATAAAATATACAGAAAAGTGGGAATTTTTAACCATCAATAATCCGAAATAAAACAATTTAAATCAAAATGTGGCCATTGGGCTCTAAAGATTTTAATTCATAAATCCATCGAGATTCTGATTTACTTAACTCACAGACTTTGTTACTTCCTCTCCAGTGAGGGTTGTATTTTTGTATTGCCCAGAATCAGTTGTTGGATTGTTTTGATCTCTACTTGTGTGACACTTAGGGCCAGATTCACAGAGCGATTACGCCGGCGTTACAGGAGATGCGCGGCGTAAGTCTAATTTTGCGCATGCGTTTCGATGCGCCACATCCCCAAAATGAGATACGCAAGTGTAACAGAATGGCCCGTGACACCCAGAGACGTTGGAAGGATGAGAGATACTCTTGTGCCAGCAGCACCAAAAACTCTTGGGTCGAAATCCACCCTGTGCCCTTTTGGGTATAGGGTGGCTAATAGTGAATCATAATTCATATTACATGAGATGGGACATTAATAATACTTCATATTGCAGGACTGAGATATCACAAGGAGTCATGATGACATGACCAGGTCAGCCAGTGAGTCATACCTTTTGTATAATAGGCTATTGAAATATCCTAAGGTGTTGGCTATTCAATGTAAAGACACCCACTCTCACTGCCATTGTGTGACAAAGCTGTATAGAGAACTTATTCAACTAGATGTCTGTGTTACTATTCAAGGTTAATTGAACCCTATTGATAATACGGTGCCGTCATGTCTAGCTACCAATTAAAGAATTATCCTCAGTGAGTGAATAGGGGGGGTGGAGATTACATTGTCCTGTGATTAACTGCATTCTGTTGTACTGGATATAAGCAAGCTAAGAACCAATAAAGTTATTCATACATTTTGGAAACTAGAGAACGGAGCGCTGTCTCGTTTATTCTGGGAAATGGAATGGATCATGTCTGCCTGGTTGTTGGTGTGTCGGATAAGCTTGTCGTGGATGGATGGAAGGTTGTAAGCGGTGGTAACCGTTACAGCAAGAAATCAACTTTTTTTGGACCGGCGTAATTTCGATAGACCGGCGTATCCGTCCTCGCAAAACTCTGCTAGACACACCATTGATTTGCTATTCAAATATGCAAATTAGGGAGTTACGGGGATCCACAAAAGAACGTTGGTGCAGCGCAGGCTACGCGCTGTGCGCAACAGCTGCATGTCCTGTCTAAAATTAGACCATATAAAAGGTGGTATAAAATTAGACAATCCGTCTACATGTCAGCTAAAGCAACACTGTTAGTGAGGGGCTGAGCAGTCACACTTGCTGGACAACAAACTATATGCCAACATGCCAGGGGCATCCTTGCTCATAGCTTTACTAATGACTTTAGAGGAGCAAAGGAGGAGGAGGGCACGGGAGAGGATATACCGCACACGCATAGACCTCTTTGGCATGAGTGATTCTGAGGTGTATGGCATCTTCAGATTCACCCCTCATGCCATCCTGGAATTAACCATAACCCTGCAGGATGACATCACCAGCCCAACACACCGCTCACATGCAGTGCAGCCACTGGTCAAGGTCATGGCAACACTCCATGTCCTTGCCAGTGGCTCTTTTCAAAGAACAAGTGGAGTGGTGCCTGGGATGTCACAAATCCTCCATGAGCGGATGTGTGCACCAGGTTATCCCTGCAATCCTCAGACGCATGGGCAACCAAATCCTCAAACCCATCACTGAGGACCTGCGGCTGAAGGCAATGACAGATTTCTACAGAATTGCCAGATTCCCACGCACCGTGGGGGCCATTAATTGCACACATGTGGCACTCCAGCCCCCCCATGAGACAGAGCACATATAACGCAATCGGAAACATTGGCATTCCATCAACGTACAGATGGTAGTCGATGCCCAAGGCCTCATATGGCACGTCCGTGCCAAACACCCCGGATCCAGCCATGACGGCTACATATACAATCGGAGCCCCATCCCAATGGAATTAGAACAGAACGTGTATGGGGACACCTGGCTGGTTGGTGAGTGACATGGGTGGCAGGCATGACTGTGCCCCCCCCCCCCCCCATGATGCACACATCACAAGGGGCACATGCATGACTAACATCCTCCTGTCTTTTCCCTTACAGGTGACTCTGCATATGCACCGGGACCCCATCTCATGACTCCTATCCGGAACCCCCAAACCCCAGGAGAGGAAAGATACAAACACGCCCAAACACGTGCAGTGGTGGAGCGCACCTTTGGCCTCCTGAAGTCACGTTTCCGATGCCTGGATAAGTCTGGGGGGACCCTGTTGTATTCCCCAAACTTCGTGTGCCAGATCATCTGTGCATGTTGCATGCTGCACAACTTCGCAGTGAGAAAGGGCCTGCAGATTGACATACGTGATGACCTGACCCCTGAACCAGACAAACCCCCCCCCCCCTAACCGAGGATACCCCATCTTCTGAGGGAAGAGCAGCCAGGAGACAGCTCACATTAGGCATCTTTGCACGTTAAACACACACATTAATCATGGCACAATGAGAATGCATGCATGCACACCACTGTGGTCCCTAGCAAAGACACATCACATCCTCATCAAATTGGATTAGCACAAGGCCACCATGCAGGACTTGTGAGCAGCAGCAACGCCACGCCACGGCTCCAATTATGTCACGGTACATTCATACACCATTCACACGGACCTGGGGATCACTTCCCCCTGGTCCTGGGGAACCCTTCTCCACCACAAATGAGGGTGACACCCCTTTTCCGGCAGGAATGTCACCACCACATTCTGAAATCATTCACAACACAAAAAAAAAAAAAATTCCAAAAAAAAATCCAGAAAAACAAAAAATCATGAAAAAATGAAAAAAAAAAGTCCAGAAAAAAAAAAGGGGGGAAACCAAATTAATGCTGCTGGCGTGACCCACGCCTGGGGTGCCCACGGCCTCGGCCCCCGGCTCCTCCGGGGAGACTCATGGGGGGGGGGGGTGTAATCCGGGGAAGGAGAAGCAGCCCCTGGTCTCTGCCCACCTGGCGGCCTGCCCTCCAAGGCCACGGCAATTCTGGTCAGGCCAGCACTTAGTGATGCCGTATTGGCCTGGATAGCCTGGGTGAGGGCCCTCACATCCTGCCCAACGTCTGCTGTAGTAGTCTGCAGTTGGTTTAGGCAGTTTGTAAGAGCCAGGGAGTGGCAGTCCAGGTCCCCAAGCGTATCCTTTATCGAGAACAGGCTCTCCTCCATCCGCACCAAAGTCTGGCTGACCTGTCCCAGATAGTGGGTCTGAAGGGCCTGGTCCCTTCTCAGATTGGCGGGCAGAACCTCGGCCACCCCCCTGGTCTTCTGGGACGACTTCCTGCCTCCAGCTGATGCTTGTGGCCGGGGGGAAGGGGAGGCCCTTGGGAGGGGAGCCCTGTTGGGGGAGGAGAGGGAGGGGCTAGCCCTTATGGAGGGCTGGCTGCTGCCAGCCAGAGAGGAAGACTCCTCCAAAAACAACAATCCACTGGCTGACATGACATCCTCCTCCTCCTCAAACTCCTCCTCCTCCAACTCCTCCGAGTACTCCGGCCTTGTCGGGGGGTCCTCATCAGGCTGTTGTCCCGGGGATGGTGCGGTCAGGCCAGATGGCCCAGCACCCTCCTGCACATCTGTGGATGACACAAAACATTCACAGGTTGGAGGATCCACACACTTGCCACATATTCCTTTCCCCCCCTCCCCCACACATGCTACACACCAGATAGGAAAAAAAAACCTTACCTGGCATCACGGCTTCATGACTTCATAGCCAGGCAGGCCCTCCACTTGTTGTCTATTAAAGGTGTGGGCCACCGCACGCTCCTCCACTGTCAGCCTAACAGGGCATGGTGGGCCCCCTCCAGTGCCCCTGGCATGGGCTGTCATTTTGGCCTGCTTCCCACGGACCACACGCCGGAGGTCATTGATTTTCTCTACGATCCCCTCGTGTGTCCGGGTCTCCTCTCCCCCCCCCCCAATGCTTTTACCTGGTCAGTAATGTTCTGCAAAATCTCCTTCTTCCTGGCCGGGGTGGTGTTGGCACTCTCTGGGCCATGCAGGAAACGCCCATATTGTGTAAGGGCCCGGGCAATAATTTGTTTCTCCCCCAAAGAAAAATTGCTCTTCCGCTTTCTCTGTCATACTCATACAACAACTCTCTCCCAAACAATCACCAAAAATCACTCACAAAAACAAGCGGGAAAAGTCAAGCAACAAAACAAACAAACAAAATCTATCAACCAAAAAGTCTCACAAGCAGTCACCAAAAAACACTATCAAATATATTCTACCAAACACTAGATCAAACGGTCAACAAATATCACAAAGACAAGTCACAACGCAACAAACAGAACAAAAGCACCTTGCTGTATAGGAAGGGATACAAAGGGATGTACTTTTGCAAAGGAAGTGCGTTTGTGTCTGTCTATTTATGCTGTCTGCGTAGTTCACTATGTTGCCCGGGTCCACTTCCAATTTCACTGATTGCGCCGTTCCCGAGTTGTGAGCATGCGCACAGAGGTGCTGACCATGGTCTGCTTCATGTGCGCATGCGCGAGCCGGCCGGCCCTTCATTTGCATGGGGTCACGGCTCATTTCAATGAAACCCGCCCACGTCCTTCCCAATTTGAATTACTCCGCCTTACGCCTCGGAATTAACGTTACTCCGGCGCTAATTTCTGCGCAAATACTACGAGGATACGGTGATTGCGCCTCTACATTGCGCCGGTCTAACGTAAAGGAGGTGCGCTACGCTGGTCAAAATATGCGCCAATGTACGTGAATCTGGCCCCCAGTTTTTTGGAGACGTGCAATATTAGCAATATAGTCTGAATAAGGTAACGTTCTTCACGGAGCACATTTAGCTGGACACACATCTTTTTATTTTATACCTCTTGGCCCTTTGGCCTCCTATAATTGTGTATGGATTTATTATCATTGAATTATCACTGTATGTTATCACAAAATTAGTTGTAAACCTAGCGCATACTTTAATTTATATACATGTTGGCATTTGTGGTTCCCTCAATGAACTGTAGCTCTCCAGTGCCGGCAGCACTCATGCAGCCCCAGACCATGACACTCCCACCACCATGCTTGACTTTAGGCAAGAAACACTTGTCTTTGTACTCCTCACCTGGTTTCCCCCACACAAATAACCAAATAAGTTCATGTTGGTTTCATCAGACCACACAACATGGTTCCAGTAATCCATGTCCTTAGTCTGCTTGTCCTCAGTAAACTGTTTGTGGACTTTCTTGTCCATCATCTTTAGAAGAGGCTTCCTTCTGGGATGACAGCCATGCAGACCAATTTGATCTAGTGTGCAGCGTATGGTCTGAGCACTGACGGGCTGACCCCACCCTTTCAACCTCTGCAGCACTCATACATCCATTTCCTAAAGACAACCTCTAGATATGATGCTGAGCCTGTGCACTCAACTTCTTTGGTCAACCATGGCGAGGCCTGTTCTGAGTGGAACCTGTCCTGCTAAACCGCTGTATAGTCTTGGTCACTGTGCTGCAGCTCAGTTTCAGGGTCTTGGCAATTTTCTTATAGCCTAAGCCAGGGATCGACAATGTCCGGGCGCCAGGTCGCAATTGCGACCAGAAATTGTGACCTGGCGCCCGCGGCGGCTGGTAATTGAGGCCGCTGCTTTGCGGCCTACAAGTCCGCGAAGCCGCGGCCTCAATTACCGGCCGCCGCGGGCCTGCTGCGATTGCGCGGCGGGGGAGGTGGGGGAGCATGGAGGCACAGGATCCTGTGTCTCCGTGCGCCCCCACCTCCCCCACCGCGCAATCGCCTCGGGTCCGCAACAAAAGGTAATTGAGGCCGCGGCCTTGTGAAGTCCCAAGCTCTTCCTTCTGTGCGCTGGCGCCATCTGGTGGTGGCAGTTTGGCATTACAGTTAAACAGCAAAGTTAAACAACAATTGTAATGTCGTTTTACACTATTTTCACTGCCATCTCCTTACCTATAATTAGAACCCCCAAACATTATATATATTTTGTATTCTAACTCCCTAGAGAATAAAATGGCGATCGTTGCAATACTTTGTGTCACGCCGTATTTGCGCAGCGGTCTTGCAAGCGCAGTTTTTTGGGGGAAAAATACAATTTTTTTGTAATTAAAAAATAAAACGGTAAAGTTATCCCAATTTTTTTTTTTATATATATTGTGAAAGATATTACTTAGAGTAAATTGATACCCAACATGTCACGCTTCAAAATTGCGTCTGCTCGTGGAATGGCGTCAAACTTTTACCCTTTAAAACCTCCAGGTGCATGTTTTGAGTTACAGAGAAGGTCTAGGGCTAGAATTATTGCTCTCGCTCCAACGATCGCGGCGATACATCACATGTGTGGTTTGAATACCGTTTACATATGCGGGCGCTACTCACGTATGTGTTCGCTTCTGCGCGCGAGCTCGTCGGGATGGGGCGCATTTTCTGGCTCCTAACTTTTTTAGCTGGCTCCTAGATTCCAAGCAAATTTGTCAAGCCCTGGCCTAAGCCATCTTTATGTAGAGCAATAATTATTTTTTCCAGGTCCTCAGAGAGTTCTTTGTCATGAGGTGACCAGTATGAGAGAATGAGAGCGATAGCACCAAATGTAACACACCTGCTCCACATTCGCACCTGAGACCTTGTAACACGAGTCACATGACAACGGGGAGGGCAAATGGCTAAGTGAGCCCAATTTGGACATTTTCACTTAGGGGTGTACTTGCTTTTGTGAGATACTGTATGTATACAGCTGTTTGGTTTTGACCACAACTTTCATCTGTTTCCCTTCTAGTTTAATAATATTTCTACCTTTGTTGACAGACTGGTAACCACTCCTCATCTGTGACCAATGCCGCCACTGTATCTGGCCAGCAGCAAACTGTAAATATGTTAAAGGAGCAGAATCATTTACTGACAAAGGTGAGTGAAATCCTCATGTTTGCCCTAAATGTTTATGGGATCTGGATATGGTCTATTGATTACAGTGGGGCTGAAGAGGCAGCAGATGGTTATGGACTTTATATTGTCCATCCAGAGACTTTTTTTATTATTATTATTGGAAAAAAAGATTTTATTGAAGAGTATATGCATGGTACATGAATCGATACAAACCATTATGGCCAAAAGAAATGTAATACATACATAAACACATTGGACTATCTGAGTGACACAAAAAGTATATTCCCAACGGGGGTGGAGCCAGCACACACTAAAAGGGTACAGAGGGAAAAGGAGGGGGAGAAAACGCATCAGACACACGTTTCACCATCCGTCAACCATCTGCCCCAGACCTTCTCATTATTAAGCGGACACCCTCTATGGACATAAATCAAATTTTTATATGGAAGGGCGTCATTGACCTCTTTTTTTTTTTCTAGCACTGAATTGTGGGGGGTAGGGCCTGCATCCAAACACAGGCCACCACCTTTCTTGCCAAGAAGAGTGTCTCATGTAGAAAGGTACGCAGGTGTTTGTCAGCGTCCAATTCCGGCAGCAAACCGAGCAGGCACATCTTTGGGTCTAGAGTAGCAGGGGAGGCCATCTCGTCATGCAGGAACCGTATCACTTGCATCCAATATGCTTGGATAACTGGGCAGGACCATATAAGATGATAGAAGGCTGGGGTGTGGTCGCAGAGGCGGCACCCTGGATTGTACATGGGTTTGAAACGCGCTATCGTCTGAGGGGGTCAGGTATGTCTTGTGTATAATGTACAACTGTGTGAAATGGTCTGACAGTTTAGGGGAAACTTTTTTCACGCCCTCCAAAATATCATCCCAATCCTCAACCAGTCCAACGTCCACCTCCCACCTAGTCTTGGCAGCGTAGGCCAAAGCTGTTGTAATAGGGAGACGGATGGCGGAGAATAAGGTGGAAATCAGTTTGGCTGGTGCAGTATCTGTGACTATGTCTACTATGGAGGGAACCATTGTAGGGTTGGAGCTAGCGAACTGGGTTTGTATAGCATGTCGGAGTTGTAAGTACCTAAAAAGAAGGCAATTGGGGAGGGAAAATTCATCCTTCAGCGTTTGGAATGTTTTAAGCCCTGGAGTGTTTATGATATGGTGTACATTCAGGATCCCATGTCGTATCCACACCGCAGGGTCTGGAACAGTCAATAATTCTGGGAGGTGTGTGTTGAACCAGAGGGGGGTATAGGCGTGGACCTGTGGGGTCCCAAGTTTCCGTAGTGCTGTCTGCCATACCCTCCGATGGTGTCGGCATGCCTGCTTTGTGTTGAAGGGAACGTCCTGTCAAAGGGGCTCTGAGGACCCATCCAGAGACTTTAGCACCTCCTGCAATTTGATTCTAAGGTGTGTTCTGGTTGCCTCTTGGGGCCTCCTGTCAATTGGATGATACTGGAGTGACACCCATAGGACCTTCCTTGGTGGTGTACGTTTTAGACACAACCATAGATATTAGATGAAATGCTCTGGTGTTTTTATCCCAGGGCATTCATTATGGAGATCAAGAGGAGATTGGTAAACGTTGATTACCAGCCTGTACTAGGCTAACTTGACCTTGCAATACTCATCTTTTGAGAACTTTAGGTTCTAAGCTGTTAGGAGTCCTGGTGTCCGCGGCTTGCTAAACAGATTAGGGCAGAGGAGAAGGCACGAGTCTAAATGCCTTTCCACATCTTAGGGAAATGATTTGTGCTTGGCTGTAAAGTTGTTTGGTGTTTTTATTATTTATTTATTTTTATATACCGTTTTTGCCTGCATATAAGGCAACTGGGCGTATAAGATGACCCCCTAATTTTCCAGCTAAAAATTTGGTTTTGGGATATACTCGCCGTATAAGATGACCCCCGACTTTTGGGGGATATTTTTAAGTACAAAGGGTCATCTTGTACGCCGGAAAATACTGTGTGTGTGTGTGTGTGTGTGTGTGTGTGTGTGTGTGTGTAAAATTATATATATATATATATATATATATATATATATATATATATATATATATATATATATATATATATATATATTCTCTCTCTATCTCCAGCTTGGAATCACCACTCTAGTAATTTGCGCTTGCTTGCAGTTCCTGTGCTAAGCAGCTACCCTGCTGCGTTGTGAACATAGGTTAGCCACTTGGCATGGGTGCCACTCAGGTAATGTTGTGCATTTTCAGAATGAATGCAAGGTGTTAACTGATTGGACAAGGTGGAGATTGTGACATCACTACCCTGCTATCTACCTTGTCCAATTAGAGAAATCTTTGCATTCATTCAGAACATGCAAAGCATGCTCAGAATGGCGCCCACGCCGGCCACTTGGCACACAGGACCCAGAGGAAATGGGAGATCTCAAGAGTAGCGGTGTTTACTTCAGTGATTTTCAGTTTGCATGGGGCATTGGCCAGGTATAGTATGTTTAGTTTTATTGGTCTAGCTTGAACTAATATGTACCTATGTATAAAATATCCATACCTGGAATGTCTTTTCAATGCTCCTTTATATTAAAATTCTGGGTTTACCATAGTTGTCATTTCCTTTAATGTGTTTGTATTTGTGTGTCTAGGAGGTGTCTGATAAAAGTGACCGCATCACTCAGCTGGAGCAGGAAAAATCAGCTTTAATCAAGCAGCTTTTTGAAGCACGAGCTCGAAGTAATCCTGAAACCAGTGCAATGGACTCCACATTCATATAGACTGCAGGGAGATTCTTGTCTTTGGAGACAGCAAGGAGTGTGTGGCGCTCCAGGAAAAAGAATGGTGTTGCATGATTGTTGTCTACGGTACAGAAAATGCTTCATTAACTCCCAAGCTGCTGGAAACTGCACAAGATGACACCAAATTACCAATCATGTTTGACTTTCCCATCACAAGGAACGTAACACAACCAGTACCTAATCACATGGAAAACACTCCTTTTAACGTTTACAGACATTGTTTTACATTTTAATTGCAACTTTGTTTAATCACGTTTAACATTGTTCCTGCCCTGATTTTGGCATGCAGTAATGTGACCCACCACAAGGTGGCAGAAGAGCACTGTTGTAGCACATGGTGATTTTTGAAATGCACAATATTTACAGGAGCCAATCGGGGCACTGCTGTGCTGCTATTTGCACATTTTAACACTCCTGATTTAAGCCAGTAGAATGCGGATTACACAGACCTGCTTCTTTTGGTGTTTATGATGTTGCCTGTTTGGCATGTACTTAAAGCGGGGGTTCACCCAAAAAAATTTTTTTTAACATTACATTCAGCCGAGTTGAGAGATAGAGATTAGGCTGTTTTTTTTATTTCATTGCAGTACATACCGTATTTTCACCGCGGCTTCCGGGTATGTAATCTGCGGCACTGAGCGTTCCCAATTGATTGACATCCTTCCGACCGCCGCATACAGCGCGTCACGAGTTGCCGAAAGAAGCCGAACGTAGGTGCGGCTCTATACGGCGCCTGCACACTGACTTTCGGCAACTCGTGACGCGCTGTATGCGCCGGTCGGAAGGATGTCAATCAATTGGGAACGCCCAGTGCTGCAGATTACATACCCGGAAGCCTTGGTGAAAATACGGTATGTACTGCAATGAAATAAGAAAAGCCTAATTTCTATCTCACAACTTGGCTGAATGTAATGTTAAAGCGAGGTTCACCCAAAAAAAAATATTTTTAACATTACATTCAGCCAAGTTGTGAGATAGAAATTAGGCTTTTCTTATTTCATTGCAGTACATACCGTATTTTCACCAAGGCTTCCGGGTATGTAATCTGCAGCACTGGGCGTTCCCAATTGATTGACATCCTTCCGACCGGCGCATACAGCGCGTCACGAGTTGCCGAAAGTCAGTGTGCAGGCGCCGTATAGAGCCGCACCTACGTTCGGCTTCTTTCGGCAACTCGTGACGCGCTGTATGCGGCGGTCGGAAGGATGTCAATCAATTGGGAACGCTCAGTGCCGCAGATTACATACCCGGAAGCCGCGGTGAAAATACGGTATGTACTGCAATGAAATAAAAAAAACAGCCTAATCTCTATCTCTCAACTCGGCTGAATGTAATGTTAAAAAAAATTTTTTTGGGTGAACCCCCGCTTTAAGTACATGCCAAACAGGCAACATCATAAACACCAAAAGAAGCAGGTCTGTGTAATCCGCATTCTACTGGCTTAAATCAGGAGTGTTAAAATGTGCAAATAGCAGCACAGCAGTGCCCCGATTGGCTCCTGTAAATATTGTGCATTTCAAAAATCACCATGTGCTACAACAGTGCTCTTCTGCCACCTTGTGGTGGGTCACATTACTGCATGCCAAAATCAGGGCAGGAACAATGTGACCCACCACAAGGTGGCAGAAGAGCACTGTTGTAGCACATGGTGATTTTTGAAATGCACAATATTTACAGGAGCCAATCGGGGCACTGCTGTGCTGCTATTTGCACATTTTAACACTCCTGATTTAAGCCAGTAGAATGCGGATTACACAGACCTGCTTCTTTTGGTGTTTATGATGTTGCCTGTTTGGCATGTACTTAAAGCGGGGGTTCACCCAAAAAAATTTTTTTTAACATTACATTCAGCCGAGTTGAGAGATAGAGATTAGGCTGTTTTTTTTATTTCATTGCAGTACATACCGTATTTTCACCGCGGCTTCCGGGTATGTAATCTGCGGCACTGAGCGTTCCCAATTGATTGACATCCTTCCGACCGCCGCATACAGCGCGTCACGAGTTGCCGAAAGAAGCCGAACGTAGGTGCGGCTCTATACGGCGCCTGCACACTGACTTTCGGCAACTCGTGACGCGCTGTATGCGCCGGTCGGAAGGATGTCAATCAATTGGGAACGCCCAGTGCTGCAGATTACATACCCGGAAGCCTTGGTGAAAATACGGTATGTACTGCAATGAAATAAGAAAAGCCTAATTTCTATCTCACAACTTGGCTGAATGTAATGTTAAAGCGAGGTTCACCCAAAAAAAAATATTTTTAACATTACATTCAGCCAAGTTGTGAGATAGAAATTAGGCTTTTCTTATTTCATTGCAGTACATACCGTATTTTCACCAAGGCTTCCGGGTATGTAATCTGCAGCACTGGGCGTTCCCAATTGATTGACATCCTTCCGACCGGCGCATACAGCGCGTCACGAGTTGCCGAAAGTCAGTGCGCAGGCGCCGTATAGAGCCGCACCTACGTTCGGCTTCTTTCGGCAACTCGTGACGCGCTGTATGCGCCGGTCGGAAGGATGTCAATCAATTGGGAACGCCCAGTGCTGCAGATTACATACCCGGAAGCCTTGGTGAAAATACGGTATGTACTGCAATGAAATAAGAAAAGCCTAATTTCTATCTCACAACTTGGCTGAATGTAATGTTAAAGCGAGGTTCACCCAAAAAAAAATATTTTTAACATTACATTCAGCCAAGTTGTGAGATAGAAATTAGGCTTTTCTTATTTCATTGCAGTACATACCGTATTTTCACCAAGGCTTCCGGGTATGTAATCTGCAGCACTGGGCGTTCCCAATTGATTGACATCCTTCCGACCGGCGCATACAGCGCGTCACGAGTTGCCGAAAGTCAGTGCGCAGGCGCCGTATAGAGCCGCACCTACGTTCGGCTTCTTTCGGCAACTCGTGACGCGCTGTATGCGCCGGTCGGAAGGATGTCAATCAATTGGGAACGCCCAGTGCTGCAGATTACATACCCGGAAGCCTTGGTGAAAATACGGTATGTACTGCAATGAAATAAGAAAAGCCTAATTTCTATCTCACAACTTGGCTGAATGTAATGTTAAAAATATTTTTTTTTGGGTGAACCTCGCTTTAAGGCATTAGATATATTATTTGGTATAATGAAGGCACTCCAAATGCTGGAAGATGGCATTATGCACAAATCTGGTTGCTTAGGCAGACCAGGAGCAGCCCTTAGTGGAGCTCTCTGGGTTTGATACCATGTTTAATGCTTTTTTTTTTTTTTTAACTGCATTGAGATGGCAAAATGATGTGTGCTCTGCGGTCAGTTCTTACAATTTAAAGTCAAGTGTGGTCTCACCTCCCCAAAGCTCCCTGTTGAACATTGGAACTGCTTGTCATAATAAAGGATTGTTGGGGGGGGGGGCTCAAAAAAGGGGATGGGCCAAGCGCTATTTTACAGGAAAATTGGAGATTTGCGCATAACTTCAGCTGCTTGTAATTCTAGATGCGGATTTCTCTACTTTGCATTTTTTCAGCATATGCTTAGTTGCTGATAGGTTTATTATAACTCCCATTTGCACTGCCTTCTATGACACAGAACAGGGTTCTTTTACGATAAAACTTTTAGTGTCTATCTTTGTTTACTTGTAATGCATGCGTTTGTGTGTGTGTGTGTGTGTCTAATTTGCTATGAATGGTTATATGTCTAAGAATTCTATTAACGACATCTGGTGTCAGAAAATAAAGAGGCAGCCCAGGCAAGGCTGGTATTTCAGTTAAAGCGGAAGTAAACCCATGGATTTAACAGTTTCAAAAAGCAGTTAAATTTCCGGCATGCCGGGATTGCTAACTGTCACATTGGTTGTGCTCTCAACCAAACTGAGAAACCATCCAATGGCTGGTGTCATAACTGATCACATGTGCAGCACCACGGCAGTTGAAGATTAAACAGAGGCCAAGATGGCAGCTTCCTTGGCCGAAAATGATAGGTGGGTTTACTTCCACTTTAAGTTTATGCTAGTAGATTGTCATCCGTCAGATCCTTATATTACTTGGTAAATATGGTGTATTTTCAGCACATACGGTATCTCACAAAAGTGCCTCAAATTTTTGTAAATATTTTATTATTTCTTTTCATGTAATGACACTGAAGAAATAACACTTTGCTACAATGTAAAGTAGTGAGTATACAGCTTGTATAACGGTGTAAATTTGCTGTCCCCTCAAAATAACTCTACACACAGCCATTAATGTCTAAACTGCTGGTAACAAAGGTAAGTACACCCCTAAGTGAAAATGTCCAAATTGGATCCAATTAGCCATTTCCCCATCTCAGTGTTATGTGACTTGTTAGTGTTACAGGGTCTCAGCTGTATTAAAAATGGTGTTATCCCTCTTAATCGCTCATACTGGTCACTGGAAGTTCAACATGGCACCTCATAGCAAAGAAAATTGATTGCTCTACATGAAGATTGCATAGGCTATAAGAAGATTGCCAAGACCCTGAAACTGAGCTGCAGCACTGTGGCCAAGACCATATAGCGGTTTAACAGGACAGGTCCCACTCAGAACAGGCCGCCTCCCCGTGGTCAACCAATGGTGTTGAGTGTACATGCTCGCCGTCATGTCCAGAGGTTGTCTTTGGGAAATAGATGTACGAGTGCTGCCAGCTTTGCTGCAGAGGTTGGAGGGGTGGGGTGTCAGCCTGTCAGTGCTCAGACCATACGTCTCACACTGCATCAAATGATTCTGCATGGCTGTCGTCCGAGAAGGAAGACTCTTCTAAAGATGATGCACAAGAAAGCCCGCAAACAGTTTTCTGAAGACAAGCAGACTAAGGAGATACATTACTGGAACTGTCATGTGCTCTGATGAGTACAAGATAAACTTATTTGGTGCAGATAGTGATAAGCGTGTGTGGGGGCAACCAGGTGATGGGTACAAAGACAAGTGCCTTGCCTACTGTCAAGCATGGTGGTGGGAGTGTCATGGTCTGGGGCTGCATGACTGCACTGAGACCCTACAGTTCATTGAGGGGACCATGAATGCCAACATGTACTTTGACATACTGAAGCAGAGCATTAACCCCTCCCTTCAGAGATTGGGCCACAGGGCATTATTCCAACATAACGACCCAAACAAACCTCCAAGATACCACTACCTCGCTAAAGAAGATGAGGGCAAAGGTGATGGTCTGGCCAAGCATGTCTCCAGACCTAAACCCTATTGCGCATCCGTGAGGCATACTCAAATGGAAGGTGGAGGAGTGCAAGGTCTCTAATATCCACCAGCTCTGTGATGTTATGGAGAAGTGGAAGAGAACTCCAGTGGCAACCTGTGAAGCTCTGGTGAACTCCATGCCCAAGAGGGTTAAGGCAGTGCTGGAAAATAAGTGGCCACACAAAATATTGACACTTTGAGCCCAATTTGAAAATTTTCACTTAGGGGTGTACTCATTTTTATTGCCAGCGGTTTAGGCATTAATGGCTGTGTTGAGTTATTTTGAGGGGACAGCAAATTTACACTGTTATACTAGCTGTACACTCACTACTTTACACTGTAGCAAAGTTCAGTGTTTCTTCAGTGTTGTCACATGAAAAGATAGAATAAAATAATTACAAAAAATGTCAGGGGTGTACTCCAAGGCTTGACAAATTTGCTTGGAATCTAGGAACCAGCTAAAAAAGTTAGGAGCCAGGAGCACGCCCCGTCTCGCCAAGCTCGCGCGCAGAAACGAACGCATACATGAGTAGCGCCCGCATTTGAAAGCGGTGTTTGCGAGGTATCGCCACGATTGGTAGAGCGAGAGTAATAATTCTAGCCCTAGACCTCCCCTGTAACTCAAAACATGCAACCTGTAAAAAAAAATTAAACGTCGCCTACGGAGATTTTAACCACTTAAGGACCCCTCACTGCGTAATTTTGAAGCGTGACATGGGTATCATTTTACTCGGCGTAACATTATCTGTCACAATATAAAAAAAAATTAGGCTAACTTTACTGTAGTCTTATTTTTTTAATTAAAAAAAGTGCAAATACGGTGTGACAAAAAGTATTGCAATGACCGCCATTTTATTCTCTAGGGTCTTAGAAAAAATATATAATGTTTGGGGGTTTTGAGTAATTTTCTACCAAAAAACAACTGTTTTTATCTTGTAAACACCAAATCTGAAAAACAGGCAAGGTCCTTAAGTGGTTAAAGGGTAAAAGTTTGTTGCCATTTCACGAGCGGACGCAATTTTGAAGCGTGACTTGTTGGGTATTAATTTACTTGGCGTAACAATATCTTTCACAATATAAAAAAAAATTGGGCTAACATTACTGGTGTCTTATTTTTTTTAATTAAATGTTTTATTTTATTTTTCCCAAAAAAGTGCGCTTGTAAGACCGCTGCACAAATACGGTGAGACAGAAAGTATTGCAATGACCGCTATTTTATTCTCTAGGGCAGGGGTGTCAAACTCAATTTCGTCGAGGGCCGCATCAGCAGTGTGGTCGCCCTCAAAGGGCCAGTTGTATATGGGTCGCACTACATACAGAGTGCAGAGTTCAGGATTACATCAGGATTATGCTATGTACGGAGTGCAGGGTTCAACAGTGTGCTACGTACAGAGGGTAGGGATTCGGGGGTGTGCTATGTACAGAGTGCAGGAATTCAGGGGTATGCTACATACAGAGGGTAGGGATTCAGGGGTATGCTACGTACACAGTGCAGAAATTCAGGGGTACGCTACATACAGAGGGCAGGAATTTAGGTATGTAAAAAAGGTATGTATACAGAGGGTAGGGATTCAGGGGTATGCTATGTACAGAGGGCAGGAATTCAGGGGTACGCTACATACAGAGGGCAGGAATTTAGGGGTACGCTACATACAGAGGGTAGGGAGTCAGGGGTACACTACGTACAGAAGGTAGGGAGTCAGGGGTACACTACGTACAGAGGGCAGGAATTCAGGGGTGCGCTACGTACAGAGGGCAGGGATTTAGGGGTGCGCTATGTACACAGGGCAGGAATTCAGGGATTGCTCTATATCAGGTTGCAGGCTTTTCCTGCATTTTCTGACAGTGCGCCAAAGATGCAGCATGTAGGAATTTTAGTGCGCTTTCAGAAAATGCAGAAAAAACACACAACCTATTAAAAATCATAGGACTGTGGGTAAAACACAGGAAAACTGCAGATACACCAGCAATGGGCCAAAACACAACAAGAACCAAGGGACCAAGCACTGCCACAGGCTGATGACACAATTTGGCTGCAGTTATAACAACTACTGCTGGAGAAAAAAAAAAAAAAAACGAGGGGAAGGGAGATAAGAGTCACTGAGCTCACACTTTAATGGTCCCTGGAGGTTTATCACTGAGAGGTATCCTGTGTGTACCTTCTATCTGCCGGCTGCTCTGTTCATAATATCCCAGCTGCATGGCTTCTTCACTCACTGCACGGACTTCACACAGGAAGAGGGGAGGGGGAAGGCAGAGCAGACTCAGCCTCTCCCATTTGTGTAGGGGGGAACTGTGCACTGTGACATTGTATTGACCACAGTGAGCCAACACAGATGCAGCCAGACACCCCTACATTTACATGCAGCTTCTCCTGTCCCATAGAAGTTTATGGAGGGACGAAAATCGGGTTTTTTACTGCGCTAGTGCGCTGCTGTGAGAACAAGAGGTGCTGCTGTGCGGGCCACATGACAAGGCTTGGCGGGCCGGATTTGGCCCGCGGGCCTTGTGTTTGCCACCCCTGCTCTAGGGTGTCAGAATAAAATGATAGAGAGATAGATTATATATATAAATGTTTGGGGGTTCTAATTAGAGGAAAGAAGGGGGCAGTGAAAACAGACAAGGGAAACTCTATTCGCATTGCTGGTTGTTTTGTAATACCAACGGCCACCACAAAATGGCGCCAGATCACAGGAGGAACCATAGGCCTGCAAAGGGCCGTGGCTTCAATTTCCGACCGGCGCATCCCGATGCGATTGCACGGAGGGGGAGGTGGGGGTGCACGGAGACGCAGGATTGGCCACCTTCTGGACTGCTCCTTATTTGACTGACCGAAGCCTCAGCAACACGTTGTCCAGGACCAGGATTTTGTAACCGTCTCTGGAAATACATTACACAGACCTTTCTGCAAGGCCTCCCAAAGATGTTTCATCCTCTGCAACGGCAAGATAAGGTCTGCAACCTTACCCTTGTAACGTGGATCAAGGAGGTTTGCCAGCCAGTAGTGATCCCTGTCCTTAATAGCACGAATACGAGGATCCTTTTGCAGGCTTTGCAGAATCAGGGAGGCCATGCAGCGTAGGTTTGTGCTCAGGCATTCCGTCCGGAGTCCTCTGGGTTACTGAGGATGACATAATCCACACCCACATACAAGTCTATGGGTTTCTTGGGACTTAAATTGATCCCTTGAAGACTGCTGTTGATGCTGAGTGCTAGGCTCCACCTCCATGCTGAAACAATCCTCCTCGTCCTCTTCCTGTGTGATAGGTGGGCTAGCAGGAACACTGTCTGGATAAAAGGGGGCCTTGAAAGGTAGGGAAATCCTCCTCTTCCTCCCTCTGTTCTGCCTCAAGTGCCCTGTCCATTATTCCATGCAGCGTGTGCTCCACCAGGTGAACATTAAGGACAGTATCACTGATGCATGCACTGTAGCTGCTCACCATCCTCGTGGCCTCCTCAAATGGTGATAGAACAGTGCATGCATCCCTAATCATGGCCCACTGGCGTGGGGAAAAAAAACAAGCTTCCCTGACCCTGTCCTGGTGCCATATTCGTACAGATACTCATTGATGGCCCTCTGATGCGTGTGCAGCCACTGCAGCATGGCCAACGCAGAGTTCCACCTGGTAGGCATGTCACAGATTAGGCGGTTCTTGGGCAGATTGTATTCCTTTTGGAGGTCAGCCAGCTGAGCACTGGCATTATATGACTGGTGGAAATGTACACAGGACATCCTGTAAGCCCGGGTACCTGCCCAAGAACCGCTGCTTCACCAAGTTAAGAACATGAGCTAACCAGAGCACATGGGTCAGTTGTCCCTGTCGAAGGGCAGAGAGGAGGTTGGTGCCATTGTCGCAAACCATCATTCCTGGCATGGCGTCAACCACCTCTGAGCCTGCCCCTGCAGAGCTGACAGAACCTTTGCCCCAGTGGGCCTCCTGTCCCCCAAGCACACCAGCTCAAGCACCGCATGGCATCTTTTTGCCTGCGTACTTGCATAGCCCCTTGAACGCCTACGGAGCACCACTGGTTCCGAGGACAAAGCACAGGAAGAGGCCATGGAGGAAGAAGAGGAGGGGTGGAGGTGAGAGGTGTGTCAAAATCACCAGTAGTAGCATTTTGGAGGCATGGTGGTGGAGCAACCTCCAACACGTTCCACAAACTCACGGAAGGGGGCAGAGTCTACCAACTGAAGAAGCAGCAGTTGAAGTGCTAGCAATTTATCCAAGCTAGCATTCAACCGCTGGGCATGTGGATGGCTGGGAGCGAACTTCTTTTGGTGCTGCAGCAGCTGGGGCAGGGAAATTTGCCTGGTACAATCTGAAGTCGTTGTACCGATAGCAGATTGCCCGCAAGTACTTGGCTGTGACATACCTAATTCTACACCTTCATTCCTCTCAGTGCAGGTTTCAGAGAGGACTGAAGGTATAGTGGGGTTGGAGATCCCAGCTGATGAGAAGCAAGGAGAGGTCCGCTTTGGTGTGGGTCTTTTAGGTACACTTGCCAACGAACTGCATGGCAGGTCGACATATGTCTGGTCAAGCATGTGGTGCGCAAGCGGGTGATGTTTTGGCCACGCGAGATACGCTTGAGACATATGTTGCAAATAGCAGTGGTGCAATCTGATGCACTCATCTCAAAAGAGCGCACACCAAAGAACTTTAGGAATAATGCAGAGAGACAGCAGCGCCCTGCACATGTGGAGCTCTGCGGTGTGATACAGTCGGTGTGCTGCCCTTAAGCTGACCCCTGGAGGGCATCCTGCCTCATTGGAGATGTGCCTCATTCTCCTCTCTCCTATCAGGCACCCACGTGGAGTCAGTGACCTCATCATCCCCTCCCTCCTCATCACTGGAGCAAACCTGGCAGTATGCTGCAGCTGGGGGTACATGACTGCCAGATTGCTGTCCTTGGGCACCCCCTCTCTCTGGGCTCACGTTACTGCCTTCCTCTTGCTGGGTGACATCATCGGAGCCTTCAAAATGCTGCGCATCCTCCTGCAGCGTGTACCCAACACTGTGGTCAAACAGTTTGAGGGGCTCCTCAGGAGGGCATGGTGGGGCTAGGGAAGGAGTGACTGATGCCATTGAGCCGAGGGAAGAGGTCGCATTGGCAGGTGCTTTGCCAGACAAAGTACCCTGAGCCTGGGTGAGAGAGGATGAGGACGGCTTGGTCATCCACTCTACCAAGTTTTTGGCATGTTGCGGCTCAACACGGCCCGCTGCCGAAAAAAAGGACAAGCATGTCCCACAGCCACGTGCTGATGAGCATGTACCGTGTCCACGACCAGCATTGTTGCATCTAGACACAGAGCCTGCTTGCCCTTAACAATAAGGTTGGTCTTTATTGAAGGAAAAAAACATATCTCACAAAGCATACATTAAAGCACTCGTAGGAAGGCTGGCTGGAGGCCGGCCTGTGTTTGTGGGAGGAGTCCTGGGCTTCATAGTCCGCCTCCTCCTCCTCGCTTGCGTCGGCTGGGTGTTTGTTGTGACGGGGCGGTCACATCAGCGGCGCGTGCGTAATTTCCGGTTCCGGTCCAGGCGCGGAAGTGCAGGCCTGTCGGAGGTCTCGGCGTGTGGTGGTGGCTGGTCGGCGGCGAAGGTAGGGGCGATCGGTCCCTACAGGGGGGGGAGGCTCTGGGGGGGCGGCATCTCGTACAGCACGGGGGCGATCATAGCGGTCGGCATGTCAGCGCATGCCTGGGGGGGGCGCTGTTCAGGTTACAGGTAGGCCTGGGGGGGGGCGGGTCACGAGGTGGGGGGTGGGCGGCCTGCGGCGGCATCAAGTGCTGCAGGGCTTGGCTTTACAACTGCTGTTATTATTACTGACCCGGGAAAGCGACCAATAGCACTGCCAGCACCCAGCACAATTGCTGAGCCTTGTAGTTCCACAACTGCTGGATTATGTTTGCCTCACCACCATGTTCATGGGAGTGTTTTACGGGTCTCATGTGGCTGTCATTTTGTTACAGGTTTTCCTCCCTTCTTCTGTCAGTTGCCAGGGTGCAGGAGTACTTGCTCTTCTCAGATTATAGCAGGTGCGTGCAGGTTGGCAGGGTCCTAGGGTTGGGGGGGGGGGGGGGGGGCGCTGGTTCATGCGGCATGCTGGGGTTTTTTGTTTTCTTACTTTGGTATTCCTGTCATTTCTTTTCCAGGTTTGTCTGCAGTACAGTGTATTTGGTTGCAGGTTTTATTTTCCGGTGACAGTCTTGCATTTTCCCTGTAACGACAGGTGCGTGCGGGTTCGCGTTGCTGGCATGGGGGAAAGGGGGGGGGGGGGATTTGGGCGTCCGGTTGCTGGAAATTTTAAAGTCGGTTTTTTACCCTCATTAGTGTTATAGGTGGGCGTTTTCAGTGGCATTCGGCTCTCGTTCGTTAAGCAACAGGTGCGTTCTTTTGTTTTTCTGGTCACGGGTAGCATAAGGGCAGGGCATTTAGGTCTTTCGGGCCAGAATTTTATTGTACGTGTCATACAGATTCTCGGCCGACATACGTCATACGTTGCACTGCACTGATTATACTCATATTTTATACCCACCACGTTCTGTGGGTATCACAGCCCTGAGTGTTCGTTATTTAAGTACCCGTCTTAGCGCGATGGGTGTCTCGGGCTTGTTCATTACATTTAGTCACGGTGGTTTGCGCATCAGGGTCATTCACGCGCTTTGACACTTGTCTGCACCTTTCTGGTTACATGGTTGGGTTGGGGGTGGGGGGGCGGCAGGGAGTCTCGTAGGGGCGGTATGCTTTTCACGTGTGTTGTTTTTTACGTAGGTGCAGCATGTCACATGTGTCTGAGAGTGAGGGGTCCTCCAGGATCCCACCATCACTCCCCGGGGGTTCGGAGCACAGCGGCATCCCATCGCTGAGGAGTTGGACGGTGCCCAGGCTCTCAGCGGAATTACGTCGTAGGGGTATTGTGTTCCCGGCATCTGCCAGGAAAGCCGAACTTTTCAAGTTATTGTTCCCTGGCCCACCGCGGTCTCTTCCTGAGGATGACCTGAGTCAAGGGTCCGTGCAGAACTCGCTCACGCAGATTCACGCCCTGTTGAATACATTATCTTCATCCATGTCGCAGATTCAGGACAGGATGGATGCTGTAGAGGCGCATGCGGCTAGCGCTCACGTGGCGCCAGCACCTTCGGTTCCAGGGCCGGTGCTTCCTTGCACCCCCGTAGGTAATTCGGCCATCCCTTTACCCGTGGCAGCACCTTCCCCGTTGGCGGCCTTTCCATCAGTGTCACCGGCACATTTTATTCCCGCCAACCTTAGGAAGGATATTCTGGAGGGGAAGGATGTTAACTTGGCTTCCCTGTTGATTGCATCTCAGGATATTACGGAAAATAAATCGTACGCTTGTGGCGAGGTCTCGGTGGTCCTGAAGACCAAGGACCCCAGGCTGAACCGCAAGCTCAGTGTGGCCGAGTTTGTACTGGCGTTTGGCATTTTCCGGGATATCTTGTGTACAGTCAGTCCGGATAGGAGGGTGGAATTGGACTTGTACTTGCATAAAGTGGTGGATCTGGCTCATAAATACGGTGGTTGCAGCTTTTATGATTACCACCGGTCGTTCTCGGCCAAAGCTGCGGCCACCTGGGCCCAGTTCCAGGTTGTCATGTGTTGGAGTAATGTCGATATGGAGTTGTTTTGCAGACACTTCGCCAATCAAAGGTCCCCAGTCTGTGGCACATGCCAGTCCACTACCCACACCTCTGCATGGTGTCCTATGATGGAGGTTCCGGGTTCCTCGGGGGTGGGTAGAGGCATGCCCGGTTCGGCCGCCGCGGTTGCTTCAGGTCAGGTGGATAAGTTGGGTAGGCCTGTCCATTTCTTGGGTAAGTCGCAGGTCTGCAATAATTACAACAATGCGGGGTGTAGCTACAATCAGTGCAGGCTCCTTCATGTGTGTTCTAATTGCTTTAGAGCGCATCCTAAATCTGCCTGTGGGGTTAAACCGTTTTCTGCTTCATGACTGAGCCGGGTCAATATTGGGGCGCTAGGCATGTATCTGGAGGAGCATCCATCTCCCTGTGTCAAGCGGTTTTTGGTGGAGGGGTTCTCCACTGGCTTTCACACAGGGTTGATCACGCTCCCCACGGTCACTTGGGAATGCGACAATCTCTTGTCTGCGGGCCTGCATGCTTCCTTAGTCGACGAATTAGTGGGGGTGGAGGTGGACAAAGGGTTCGTTATTGGGCCATTCAGTACTGCTCCGTTTGGCATGTGGAGGGTCAGCCCTATTGGTGTCGTGTGTGGCAAGTTCTCCAATAAATATCGTTTGATTTACGATTTGTCTGCACCTCATTGCTCACCTATTCCCAGTCTGAATGCGCTGATTCCTGCGGAGGAGTTTTCGTTAAAATACTCGTCGGTGGATTCAGCCATTCAGCTCATCCTGCGGTTGGGTAGGGGGGCTTGGTTATCCAAAGCGGATGTCGCAGATGCGTTCAAATTACTGCCTATCAAGCCAGCACTTTGGCAGTGGTATGGCATCAGGTGGCGCAGGTTGTACTACTTCGCCACCAAACTAACCTTTGGATCTCGCAGCAGCCCCTTTTTGTTTGACGTTTTCGCACAGGCACTCCATTGGATCCTGGAACATGTCAAGGGCTGTCGCGGGGTAGTGCATTATCTGGATGATTTCTTGATGGTAGAGCACTCTGGCCAGGCACCCAAGGATTTGCAGGAACTGAGGCAGTTGTTCGCTATGTTGAATGTACCTTTAGCTTTGCACAAAGTGGAGGGCCCGGCTACAATTATCAATTTTCTGGGCGTCACGTTGGATTCTGGTCGCATGGTTGCCAGCTTGCCCAAGGTGAAGTTGGAGAGGATTCGTTTGGCGGTTCATAGGTTCGTTTGTTCCGCGGTTTGTACTAAGAAGGATCTACAGTCACTCTTGGGCATGCTCAACCATGCTATGAGAATAATCCCGCAAGGTAGGGCGTTCGTGTCCAGGTTATTGGCTCTCTTGCCGCCGTGTCAGGATGGCGATGCTCGCGTCAGCCTTCAGGCCGGGGCGCGTGCTGATCTAGTCATGTGGGACCTGTTCCTGCAGGACTGGAATGGTATTTCCTTACTTATTCCTCAACCTTCTAATTCGTCCCCCAGGGTGTTCACGCACGCAGCAGCTTCTGTGGGTTTTGCAGCTATTTGCAGGACGGAATGGCTGGCGGGTACGTGGCCTCAGGAGGTTTTTCATCTGCCCAAATTTGCGCAGACGTCTGCTTTATTTGAGGTATATCCCATAGTGGCGGCAGCAGTCACTTGGGGGTCTCAGTGGGAGGGGAGGTCTGTTGTGTTCTTTACTGACAATCTGGCTACTGCCAGCGTTGTTAATAAAGGTAGGTCAAATTCCCTGGTCATCATGGCTTTCATTCGCAGGCTAGTTTGGTTGAGCTTGCAGTACAGGTTCTACTTCCAGGGGGAGTTTATCAGTGGGGTTTGCAATGTGGCTGCTGATGCTTTGTCCCGTGGTAAGTTCGATCAATTTTTCTTGCAGCACCCGGAGGCGGATCGAGTGGGCAAGCCTATCCCTCCATTTTCACTGCTCATCATGGATTGACGGGGTTCTGGTTGCAGGCGGTTGACTTGGCAAATGCCTCTTTGGCCGGCAACACACGCAGGGCGTATGCTACGGGGTGGAGGTGTTTTCACAGGTTTTCCAGGCTGCATCCATCCAGTTGCCCGTGGGACATCAGAGCCATCATGGCGTTTGCCGCTTACTGTCACTCCGTTTTAGCTTTATCTGCTAGCACTATCAGGTCCTATCTGGCCGGGGTACAACACTTCAGGTCTCTGCTGGATCCCGCCTGTACGTCTATTTTTTCGGCTCACCCTCTCAAAGCATTGTTAAGGGGCATTACTAAATCTCGGGGGTTGGTGCAGGTCGCTAGGCGGCCTATTACCGGTCAGATGATTCGGGATATGTCAGTTTTGCTTTCTGCTTCCCCGTTCGGGGTGGGTCCCAGCTTGGTGATCAAGGCGGCTATCCATCTTAGTTTTTTCGGGTTTCTCAGGCCAGGGGAGGTTACCCGCGTCAATTCGCTGGCCCCTTTCTTGCCCCGACGCAGTCTCAGCCGGGGCAGTGATCATTTTGCACTTCAGCTTAACAACAATAAAACTAGGCAGGTCGGTCGGGGTCATGTAGTTAAGTTTTACGGTACCTTGCAGTCCTGCTGTCCGCTGGCTGTGCTAGAAGCTCTGTCTGGGTTTTTGGAGTTGGCCCCGCCGGGCAGCCCCCTGTTACCATTTCCGACTGCCCCATTATCTACTAAGCAGTTCTTGGCTCATGTGAGAATTCTGGTGGGAAGGTTGGGTTTCGACCCCAAGGACTTCACCGGGCACTCATTCAGGATTGGGGCGGCATCGGCCGCGTCCAAGCAGGGGGTACCTCCGTTTATTATTAAACACATGGGGCGTTGGAGGTCCTCTTGTTTCAACAGTTATTTTCCTGAGCCTCACGCTGAGGTTGTTAGGGCTTTTGCCTCTTTGCTTAATTAATTGTGTGTATTTTCATTAAACCTTTCGGTTCACACCTACTCTTGTGTCTTTTGCCCTCTTTTCAGGTATACCGTACGGGCAGGCCAAGGCACACCTCAGGCCTTGGTTCTTGGTAGGGTCGGGAGGACTCTGATTACAAGTAGGAAGGCTGGCTGGAGGCCGGCCTGTGTTTGTGGGAGGAGTCCGGGGCTTCATAGTCCGCCTCCTCCTCCTCGCTTGCGTCGGCTGGGTGTTTGTTCCCACCCTCCCGGCCCTCCTTTTCAGGGTTTTCTTACATCATTTGCTTACAGGGTATGCCCTCTTTTCAGGTATACCGTACGGGCAGGCCAAGGCACACCTCAGGCCTTGGTTCTTGGTAGGGTCGGGAGGACTCTGATTACAAATACACAAATCAGGGGAAATTGAATAAATAGGTACAAAATATATTCAGGTGTAGCAAAATGAATATACAATTATAATATCAGAAACAAGGGCGCACAGCTATTGCAAACATACAGAGTACCATCCCAACAGAAGGAATCCTGCCAATACAGGGAAAGGGCGAACAGCCATCCCATCTAAAATTAATCTCGGGCTCTGAACCTTGGGCCTACTACTCCCCAGAAAAAAAAAGGGGGGGGGTGGGACAAAATTCCCCCCCACCCCCTACAGTTGCTCAATCCAAGGCAGCCGTAAGTGGTCAAATTTCTGGGGACAGCCCCTGCTGATATATGTCAACTTATAAAGGGGTAATACAGCATTAACAGAGGAGTCCCAGGAGTCGACCGTGGGGGAGAGGGGGATGTCCACCTGAGTAAAATCTCCTTCCTAGCATAAAAAAGGACATATGAAATAAGCATCTTGGTGTATCGAGGTCGCTGATCATCGTCCGGAATGCCCAACAGGGCCAGTCCAGGCAATATTGGAAGAGACAACTGCAGGCGAACGTTAATACACTCAAAAACTGCGGCCCAGTGCCCAGCCAAGGAGGGACAGGACCAAAACATATGTAGGTAAGTAAAAAAATAAAAAACAAAAAGGAGTTGCGCTAATAGTGCCACATAATAAAATGTGTGAATATAAATGAATAAATAAATTTAAATACAAAAATAAATAAATAAATACATTTAAATCAAGTGCATAAATAAATACAGTAGTGATATTACACCTATGTGTCCCAACAGGGACAGTTCCAATGTGTTGATTACAGAAATAAATGTATATTGAAGAAGGGAAAACAGTCAAAAAATAGACTCAAGGGTATATGATAGTCCCCACACTTTGAGTCAATCATAAGTGTTTTAGTCCAAATCCTGACAAGGACTCCAAAGATGAAAAATTGAAAGGATGAAGATGAGAAGAATTCTACCACCGGTTGGAAAGTAGGTTGGTTAGGATGAAAGGATATCCCGGAAGAGGAGTAAGTATAAACTCTTACCAGATGTCAGCTAAATCACAGCATATCAATCCCAAGTTGGGGAACTCCGAACTCCACTGCTTCCAGCTAGTCCTTGCTAGGTATGGGCAGGAATCTATCTCCATTCAGGGTATACAGCACCGATTCAGGACTCCAATATCCAAAACGGTACCCCAAGAAAAAATGAGGGCTCAGATAGTGAAATGCCGTCAAAAATCTGGGGTTTTATTAAAATTACCGGTTACATAAAAGGCAGATTAAAAACAAACAAAACGAAAAAAAATAAAAACGTACACCCGTGCTTCCGGGGTCACGTTATGCGTGATGACGTCAAAATGCGTGGTTCCGTCCTGACATGTTTCGATGTAACAGTCGTTATCAAAAGACACCATGTAGGTAAGGGTTTTTCCCAGTCACAATTCTGGCGGCCGTGTTCTGAACGACTTGCAGACGAGAGATTTGGTACTTAGGGAGTCCGAGGTAAAGGGCATTTGCATAGTCCAGTCTGGAGTTCATAATTGTTCCCACCACGACTGCTACATCTTCTTTGGGAATAAATGGAATAAGTCTGCGTAGTAGGCACAGCAGATGGTGAGATCCGCTGACTACTGACCCTATATGTGCGTCCATTGTCATGTAGGTGTCAAAAATGACGCCGAGACTTTTGACTTTGGAGCTAGGGGTGATGATTTGGCCCAGAATGGGCGGGGGTGTCCAGGTTGTTGCCAGTTGACTCTTGCGACTGGCATGAAACAGGAGAAGTTCTGTTTTGGAGCTGTTGAGTTTAAGATAACTCTTTGTCATCCAGTTTTCTATCAAAGAGAGGCATGTCTCTAGACTGAGATGATGATCCTTTTTTGTTGCAGATGCAAAAATACAGTTGCGTGTCATCTGCGTATGAGTGATAAAGTAGTTACTAATGATTGACTACTACTGTAACTGCAGCTAACTGACTCGCCTGCCTGCTCTATCTAACTCAAATGAAATGACACAGTCTCTCTCCGCTTGCTCTATCTAACTCAAATGAATCGACACTGTCTCTCTATCTCTCTCTCCCGCCGAAACACACTACACAAGGCCGCCACGCAAGCGGCCTTATATAGTGTGGGGCGTGTACTAAACCCCCTGAGACATAATTTTTGTCCGTTCTTACCGCACTGTGATTGGCCAAAGCATGCGGGTCATAGTGCATGCTTGGCCAATCATCAGCCAGCAATGCACTGCGATGCCGCAGTGAATTATGGGCAGTGACGCGCCACTCGAATTTGGTGAGAACGGCCCATAATGTTCGCAATATGGCAAACAATTGAACAGGCGATGTTGAGTAAGGCCGGTGGGTCCCCCCTCACCCCAAAGCACCTTGCCCCCATGTTGATGGGAACAAGGGCCTCTTCCCGACAACCCTTGCCTGGTGGTTGTCAGGGTTATCAGAATCTGGAAGCCCCCTTTAGCAAGAGGGCCCCCAGATACCAGCCTTCCCCCCCGTATGTTAATGAGTATGGGTACATTGTACCCCTACCCATTCACCACAAAAAAAGTAGTCTAGTGTGAAAAAATACAATAGACAGTTTTTGACAAGTCTTTTATTAAAAACATCTTCTTCCCCACTTCTTACTCCGGTTTTCCTCCATCTTTTCCCGCATCTTCCTCCTCAGGGCTTCTCCTACTTCCTGCTTCTTCCGCTCTTCTTTCTCCTTTCTTCCTTGTCCAGTGTTCTTCCTTTGTAACGACCCTCCTCCAATTATGCGTCCTGCTGATCTGTCCGTGCCGATGTCAAGCATGTGTTAGATAAGGATTGGGGGCATTGTTATCTAAGACTCATCATGCCCTGGTCGGTGATGTCACAAGGGTACAGGGCCTCCGGAAGTAAAATATATAGTTGTGACACTTTCTGTGAGACATTAAGGCAGCACATACTGGCCGATTGAAAAGCTTTCTCCCACTGATTCCCTGTAAGAGCCCCCACGTCCTTGTCCCACTGTGACATTGCCCTGGGGGGATAAGTCCACAGATACTCCGATAGGAGCATACCAAAGCACTGGAATATACCGTGCCTTGAAAAAATATTCATATCCCTTGAAATTTACCACATTTTGTCATGTTACAACCAAAAACATAGATATATTTTATACGATAGACCAACACAAAGTGGCACATAATTGTGAAGTGGAAAGAAAATGATAAATGGTTTTCAGTCCCCTTTACTCTGATACCCGCTAACTAAAATCCAGTTTAACCAATTTCCTTTCAGAAGTTACCTAATTAGTAAATAGCCCACCTGTCTGTAATTTTATCTCAGTATAAATACAGCTGTTCTCTTAAGCCCTCAGAGGTTTGTTAGAGAACCTTAGTGAACAAACATGGAGGCCAAGGAGCACACCAGACAGGTCAATGATAAAACTTGTGGAGAAGTTTAAAGCAGTGTTAGGTTATAAAAAATAACCCAAGGTTTGAACATCTCATGGAGCACTGTTCTATCCATCATCCGAAAATGGAAAGATTATGGCACAACTGCAATCCTAGAACAAAAGAAAAAAATTGCGCATACCCAGTGAACAACAAAAAAGCAAAAGCTGCGATTCAAAAATGTTATACAACATAAACAAATATATAAAGAAGAAGCTGAAATTGCGCTAAAAAAAAAAATGTATTGTTTATTTTTTCTCCTTTTTGGTTCTTTGTGGCTCCATAAGAATATTATTCCCACACTGAATATTTATACCACTGATTGTATCTGTGCCCTTCACATGATCACAGCCTCATACCATGAGTAGTTTTCTTTGTGACTAACAGGTGGACTTCTCATAATAATTTTTCACTTTTTAGTTTTTTTTGGTATTTCTCTGTGGTTTTATAGATTTTTTCACCTCCACACTGAGTATTTACACTACACATTGTGCCCTTCATATGGTCATAGCCTCATATTTAGCGCCAATCAAGCTTCTTCTTTACAACTGCAATCCTACCAGGCTGGGCAAAGAGAACATTAATCAGAGAAGCAGCCAAGAGGCCCATGGTAACTCTGGAGGAGCTGCAGAGATCCACAGCTCAGGTGGGAGAATCTGTCCAAAGGACAACTATTAGTCATGCACTCCGCAAATTGGGCCTTTACGGAAGAGTGACAAAAAGAAAGCCATTGTTGAATGGAAGCCATAAGAAGTCTGTTTGCAGTCTGCGAGAAGCCATGTGGAGGACACAGCAAACATGTGGAAGAAGGTGCTCTCGTCAGATGAGACCAAAATTTTACTTTTTGGCCTAAAAGCAAAACGCTAAGTGTGGTGGAAATCTAACACTGCACATCACCCAGAACCAGTGGTGGCTGGTGCTCAAAATTTTTGGGGGGCGCAAACAAACTTAAAAAACAAAACAAAAACATCAATTGCAGCCTCACTGTGCCCAAACGCAGCCACTGTGCCCACCAAACGCAGCCACTGTGCCCATCAAACGCAGCCACTGTACCCATAAATTGCCACCACTGTGCCCATTAAACGCTGCCACTGTGCCATCAAGCCCAGCCACTGTGTCCATCAAACGCAACCACTGTACCCATAAATTGCCACCACTGTACCCATAAATTGCTGCCACTGTTTCACCAAACGCAGCCACTGTAACCATCAATTGCTGTCAGTGTGCCCCATCAATTGCCGCCTTTTTGCCCCATCAAATGCTGCCAGTGTGCCCCCCCCTGTCACTTACCTGTCTCGGGTCAGCGCTGTCCTCCACGCTCCCTCAGAGTCCTCGATGTCTTCTCCCATCCTCTTTTGCTATGATTGGACGCCTGATAGGCATCCAATCACAGCGCCTGTCGCCTTCAGCCAATCAGGTGACAGGTAACCAGACCCGGTGCACCTGATTGGCTGAGAGGCGGTTCAGTGTTGGGAAAGTGATTGATTCAATTCCCTAACAGCACTGCGTTGCGCATGCTGTTTACCAATTTGGAGGCCTATTAGAGCCTATTGGAATGGAGATTGACGGGTGCAAGATAGAAGGGCGGCACTCCTGCGCCCTCTATACATGCACCGCCACTGCCCTGAACACACCATCCCCACTGTGAAATGTGAGCAGACCTAAATCCAAGTGAAAATCTGTGGCAAGACTTGAAAATTGCTGTTCACAGATGCTCTCCATCCAATCTGACAGAAATGTGATATTTTACAAAGAAAAATGGGCAAAAATTTCACTCTCTAGATTTGCAAAGCTAGTAGAGACATCCCCAAAAAGACTTGCAGCGGTAATTGCAGAGAAAGGTGGTTCTACAAAATATTGTCTCAGGAGGACTGAATACAAATACACACCACACTTTTCACATATTTATTTGTAAAAAAAAAAAAAATTGAAAACCATTTATCATTTTCTTTTCACAATTATGTGTTGCTATATCATCACATAAAATCCCAATAAAACCGAAAATTGTTATTAATACCTACGGTAATTTTTCTTTCCTGGCCTGTCCTCACGTCAGCACACCATGGGTTAATCCCCTCCTCCGGTTCACCAGTACCACCTTCTTCTTAGCTAATAAGTAGGGGGCCCCATCTCCCCAGTCCTTGTTCCACTTAATTGGAGGACGACAGGCTTATAGGGAGGGAAAAGCTGTGCTGACGTGAGGACAGGCCTGGAAAGGAAAATTATCGTAGGTATTAATAAAAATGTTCAGTTTTCCTGGCCAGTCCCACGTCAGCACACCATGGGATTTAATTTAGCACAACTAGGGTGGGAAAATGTATATAAGACTCGGACAACAACTGCAAATGCTGCTTAAGTGAATCTTTTTATTTTGCCTGAAAAGGCGCCAATACCACGGCGTTTCCGAAACTAGACGCATTAGCCGATGTCACGTCTAAATTGTAATGCCCCGCAAAGGTCTTGCAGGAACTTCAGCTGGCCGTCCTGCATATTTCTTCATCCGGTATCTTAGCAGATGCTGCCCAGGAGGCTGCCACCCCTCTGGTAGAATGAGGTCTAATCGCCTGTGGTGGCGTCAGCCCCTGTTTCTCGTACGTGACCCTTATTACTTTGGTGATCCAGGTAGAAATTATTCTTGTTGAAGCGGCTTGTCCTCTTTTAGGACCAGATGGTAAGATGAAGAGGGAATCCGTTTTGTGCACCTGTAGAGAGCGGTGTAGGTAAACCGAAAAAAGATTGACCATGTCCAATGGTCTGAGGTCTAGTTCTTCTTCCTGCCTAGGAGGTTGTGTGAAGCTAGGTAGCACCACCTCCCAATTGAGATGAAATTTTAAAAACCACCTTAGGTGTTATTATTGGTGATGGCCTTAGGATTACTCTGTCTGGAAGGACGATGCATTATGGTCTTTACAGGATAGGGCCGCTAGCTCGGAAACTCTCCTTGCCGATGTTATGGCGGTGAGAAAAATTAGCTTGACTGTTAGAAACCAGAAGGGACATGATTCTGCTGGTACAAAAGGATGTAGAAGAAGAGCCCTTAGCACCGTGCCTAAGTCCCAGGCTGGGAACAGAGACCTACTTGGAGGATTTTGTTTCATGGCCGCTTTTAGGAATTGTTTTATCAGTGGTTCGTCTGCCCACCTGTGCCCTGTGAAGCACGTTAAGGCTGATATTTGTACCTTTATTGTACTATAGGCTAAGCCCACCTTCAGTGCAGATTGTAAAAAGTCCAGCAGTTTGTTGTAACGCAAAAGTTGTGAATTTTTTCCAAATCCTGTTGTAGGTAACATTGGTCGAGGCCTTCCTAGACTTTAATAATGTTGAGATTACTTTTTCTGAAATGCCTTGTGCCTGTAGTCTGGTTGATTCAGCAACCAGGCCATCAGTTGCAACCTGCCTGGGTTGGGATGCACCCACTGGCTCTGCCACAGGAGATCTCTCCTTAGCGGTAGACGTATTTGGGGAGCCAACGTCATCTGTAGGAGCAGAGGGAACCACGACCTCTGTGGCCAAAAAGGTAGAATTACTATTGCATGGAACTTCTCCCTCGCAATCTTCAACAGAGTTTTCATCACTAGCGGCACCGGTGGTAAGAGGTAGACTAGGGGAAAATCCCATGGAATGGAGAAGGCATCTTGGGCCATGGCTTTGTCGCAGCGGAACCTGGACACAAATTGGGGTGCCTTTGCATTGACTCGGGTCGCCATTAGATCCACTGAGGGTGTCCCCCAATCGGAAAAGACTGGCTCCAGGAACTTCCTGTTCAGTGCCCATTCGTTTTTGTTGGGGAATTCCCGACTGTAGGCTGCTGTTAGGGCTTCCAGATGTGCTTCGGCCCAGACAAATATCTTGGTCGCCACTTGTAATAGTGGCAAACTCTTGGTTCCGCCCTGTTTGGCTATATATGCTACTGCCGTCTTGTTGTCTAACATCAGTTTGACTCGGGCTCCTTGCACTAGTTTCTCAAAGGTATGCTGCTTGTTCCATACGCCTTGTACCCGCCTGCCGAGGCAGTGAGCAGCCTAGCCCCGGAGACTGGCATCCGAGGTTATCAGAACCCAGTCTCCGGGGCTGAGGGGCATGCCCCGTGACAGATTCTCTGGTGTCGTCCATCAAGCTAAGTTCTGTCGAATCTGGTTCGGCATGAGAATCTACTGGTGGAGAGACGTGCCATCCCATTGGCTCAAAAAAGTCACCTGGAACGCCCTTGTGTGGAACCTTGCCCAGGGAATGGCTGGGATTGCTGCGGTAAACATCCCGAGCAGAGTCATACAATCCCTCGCTAACAGTCATGGTGACTTCATCACGCTGCCTACGCAGACTACCAATTCTGCCCTCTTGCGTTCGGATAGCAGGACAAGACCTCTGTCTGTATTGAAGATCAGTCCCAGATACTCCATCTCCTGGGAGGGAATTAACTGGCTCTTCTGCCAGTTGATGATCCAGCCAACCTTTTATAGGATTTCTAGCACTACTTTGCGTTGCGACACTAGCTGTCTGCTTGAACGGGCTACTACAAGGATGTCGTCTAGGTAGTGAAACATTTTTATGCCCTTCAGGCGGATGACGGCGATGACAGCTAGTAGGATTTTGGAAAATACTCAGGGAGCTGTGCTGATCCCAAAAGGTAGACATCTGAACTGGAAATGATCTTCTCCTACCATGAACCTTAGGTATTTTTGGTGGTTCTCGCTGATTGGAACATGCAGATACGCATCTGCTAAATCGACTGATATCAACCAGTCCCCTGGTTGCAATACTGAGATGATCGTAAATACGGATTCCATCTTGAACGTCCTGCGAGCGATTTAAAATTCTCAGGTCCAGAACTGGTCTGAGATCTCCTGATGCTTTGGGAACCAAACAGATTGGAGAGTATACCCCTTTTCTCTGTTGATTTATGGGTACTAACAAAATTGCATTTTTTTGCTGTAGGCCGGTTAAATATTCTTGTAAACAGTTTAGTTTTTTCCGGTCTGTCGGCCAATCTGTGCGGACCACTATATTGGGAGGCTTTTTCTAAAAGGATATTTTGTAGCCATATCTCAGGGTCTTGTGGACCCACTGGTCCTTGACTATTTCCGCCCATACCCTCCAAAAGGACGTTAATCTGGCGCCCACCTGAAGAGGATGGGCGGTTAACCCGTCGAAAAGACTTCTCTGGCTTTTTTTTGCGGTCTGTGCTGCCTTGGACTTTACATTCCGGAAAAAAGAGCCCTGAGAGTTTCTCCAGTAGGGTCTAGCGTACTCCCGTCCTGGTCTATATGACCTGGCGTCATAGGTCCTCTTGTAATCTGGTTGCGCTGGCCGGGTGGTTTGCTGCCTCCTCTTGGGTCTCTGAGGCATCAGACCCGATTTTCCCCCTGTGGCTTGACTAATAGCCTCTTCCAGGGTCTTCCCAAATAGCACCTTGCCATTAAACGGGATATTGCAGAGACTTCGTTTTGAAGTACTGTCGGCCACC
Organism: Rana kukunoris; assembly: GCA_029574335.1. Taxonomy (NCBI): domain Eukaryota; kingdom Metazoa; phylum Chordata; class Amphibia; order Anura; family Ranidae; genus Rana; species Rana kukunoris. The sequence goes on from CM056057.1 coordinate 157,150,904, forward strand.
CAATGATGTAACCAAAGGGCCCTTTTGGCTGTAACTGCAAATGCCATGATTTTTGCAAGTAGCTTTACCAGATCCATAGAGGCCTCTGCTATGAAATCGGCGGCAAGGTCAAATTCCTCCACTGTTTGTATGACTGCCTCTGTTTCCAGGCCTGTTTTCAGGGCTGTTTGTATCCTTGTGGTCCAGACCTTTAGTGTTTTGGAGACTGAGGTTAAGGCTATGGCCGGGCGGCATGCTGCACCAGCGGAGGAAAAAACCTTTTTCAGGTCTGTATCAGCACGCCTGTCCATTGGGTCTCTGAATGTTGTACAATCCTGTAACGGCAAAGGCCACTTGTCTGGCCAGGCGTTGTAAGGCTGCATCTATGCCCAGCGGGGAATCCCAGAGAGCTGCTTCTGGGGGTTTAAAAGGGTATAACATTGAAAAACGATTCTGCACGTTCGCCCTCCCTTCCAGTCTCTCCCATTCGTCTTCGAACCACTCTCGAATTTCGGGAAAAAGGGGAAAGGTAAACCCTTGTCTCTTACGACTCGGAAAAAAACTTTAAATTTTTTCAGGCGGCTAATGTATCCTGATCCCAGTCTAAGGCTTATTTTACAGCCTTAACGAATGATTCTATGTATTGAAAGTTGAATAGAAATTCAGAAGGCTCTTCAGAGTCTGACGAATCTCGTGATAGTCCCTCGAGGTCTGGCGACTCATATCGCCTTTGAGGGACCGCTCTGTATTTGGTTTTAGATTTTGGGGTTTTGACGTCTGAGGCATCTTAAATATAACTTTTAATCCTTTGCGCTTTCACCTCTCTGTCTGTAGCGACGTCTCTAATGCAGCCGGTGCATAAAAGTTTGCCAGGTTCGGAAGGCGCCGAACATGCCCAACAAAGACCGTCATCTGGGCAGGGTCTTAGTTCTGTTACGGTCTTGGGCTGGCTAGGTTTGCGATCTGGGCTGGAATGGGACTTATGCGTTGCCCGAGACCCAGACGCTTGCGGAAATTTGGAACGGTGGCTGGACTTTTTTCTCTGTGTATGTCTTGTTTTAGGGTTTCTGCTCCTAAAAAGACAACCAAGAAAAACGTATTTTTAGGTCTTGGTATTTGCAATTTTTTACTGTGGCCCCCGTCGACCCCTCCTACCTTTCCGGTGATTTTTGTGCATTCTGGGGCTGTGGTGAGCTCATGCTGCATAAACGAGAGGATACCGTAATCAGGAGCTGACCACAAAAATAATGGAATACTATAAACTAGGGATGAGCTTCCAGTTCTAGTAGAACTCATGTTCGACTCGAACATTGCCTGTTCGCCGAACAGCAAACTATTTGGGGTGTTCGCGGCAAGTTCATGTGAACTTTAGAACCCTGTTAAAGTCTATGGGACTCGAACATTTGAAATCTAAAGTGCTAATTTTAAAGGCTAATATGCAAGTTATTGTAATAAAAAGTGTTTGGGGACCTGGATCCTGCCCCAGGAGACATGTATCAATGCAAAAAAAAGTTTTAAAAACTGCAGTATTTTTGGAAGCAGTGATTTTAATAATTCATTTAAGTGAAACAATAAAAGTGAAATATTCCTTTAAATTTCTTACCTGGGGGGGGGGGGGGTGTATAGTATGCCTGTAAAGTAGTGCTTGTTTCCCATGCTTAGAACTGTCCCTGCACAAAGTGTAATTTCTGAAGGAAAAAAAGTAATTTAAAATCACTCGCGGCTATAATGAATTGTCGGCTCCTGGCAATACAGAGAAAAGTCTTTCATAAAAAAAAATATATGGGGGTCCACGGCATTTTTTTTTAAATTTGGGGTGGAGTTCCCCTTTACATCCATATCAGACCTGAAGGGTCTGGAACGGATATTTGGGGGGAACCCACTTAAAGGAATTAAAATCACTGCTGCCAAAAAAACTGCAGTTTTTAAAACTTTTTTTTTGCATTGATACATGTCCCCTGGGGCAGGATCCAGGTCCCCAAACACTTTTTATGACAATAACTTGCATATTAGCCTTTAAAATTAGTACTTCAAATGTTCGAGTCCCATAGACTTTAACAGGGTTCTAAAGTTCACACAAACTTTTGGTCTGTTCGCATGTTCTGGTGCGAACCGAACCCAGGAGTGTTCGGCTCATCCCTACTATAAACACAACTAACCCTATATACTGTATGTAAAAAACTACACTTTATTATTAATTATATTACTAATATTATTCTTAAAACCTTCCATTAATAAGACTGACCTTTTTGCAGTAATGAAAATGGCTACAGGGTGGCAGCAGTTACACAGGGAATCGCACAGAACGCTGTTGAAGGAAGAAAGGTAGAGGCTTAGGATTCAGGTCAGCTGACACAATATCTTCACCTCCCCCTTAGAAGACTTACCAGCGGCGTCCTGTTCAGAGCTAGTGTCAGAGCACACTGAGCTTTCTCCTGCCAAGGTTTTACAAGACCCGCACATGACGTGTGACGTCATCGACGCTCATCAGAAAGCACGGGGGGCAGCCAGCGCGCTCCTCCTATGGAGCTCAGCTTTCCTGAAGTACAAACAGGCATCCCAGCAGCAGCAACACCACAGCCCCCTCGCCCAAAACAGTAAGCTCCATAAGCTATGATGTGCCCGCAGCTCATGCACCTGAGCGTCCAGCGTCATAAAGGGACATACCTTCATTATTCTGGACCTTCCAACGCCAGGAGAGGCTTGAACCTGGGTGGGATAGTTTCAGTAGGGTTTTTTTTTTTCACTCTTTCCTCCTTTGTCAGAGTCTGGTGGTCTGGTCGTCCGACCAAAAAAAAGGAACAAGGACTGGAGAGGAGGGGCCCCCTACTTATTAGCTAAGAAGAAGGTGGTACTGGTGGACCGGAGGAGGGGATTAACCCATGGTGTGCCAACGTGGGACTGGCCAGGAAAATACATTTCTGTTGTTGGTTGTAACATGACAAAACCTTTGACCAAAAGCTTTGAAAACCCTATTAAATTGACAAAATAGGCAAGGCGTGAAGAAAAAAATGTTGCCCCAATGTGAAATACACAACTGTCTGGTGTAATTAAGGGTTCCTGCCATTCCTTTATAGTCATAACAGCTAGTTAGCCCTGCCAATTTTGAAGAGAAGGTTAGACTCATATCTTCAAGGACTTTTGACACAGCACATAGGGAAACTTGAGATGCATACATAGCATACAGCTTATTTAGTAGAAAACATTATTTTGTGCGCCAGGAAATATTTTCCTGATGCCCAGTAGGGGTTGCTATTTCCTAGCTGATTTCTACAGTCAGCGGAAATTTGCATTCTTCCAGTACTGTATTGTAATTTCCAAGAACGAAAGACATGTTATGCCGCGTACACACGGTCGTTTTTTGCGATGAAAAAAACCCGACGTTTTCTGTGAAGTAAAAAACGACGTTTTTGAAACGTCACTTTTCAAAGACAATTTTGCATACACACCATCGTTTTTTCACAAAAAGCGAGGTTACGTTCACCACTCTTTTCCATTGAAGCTCGCTTCATAACTAGCTTCTGGGCATGCGCGGGTTGAAAAACGTCGTTTTGAACAACGTTTTTCCTACACACGGTGACTTTTTGTGAAACAAAAAACGACGTTTTGAAAAACGACACAAAAAATTCAAGCATGTTGGAATTTTTTTTTGGTCGTTTTTTTTAAGACAAAAAACGACGTTTTGCCCACACACGATCAATTTAAATGACGTTTTAAAAAACGTCGTTTTTTTTCATCGCAAAAAACGACCGTGTGTACGCGGCATTAAGCTTTTTCTGTCACTCTGATTGGAACAGAAACATAGTTCCCATTGTGCAGTTGGAGCATCCCTGTTCTACAGCTGCATAAGCTATGCTATCCAGTGGTGTATTTTAGTTTTGTGCTGCCCTAGATAAGAATAAAATCAGCATCGCAGCACTAATGAGCACTGATTGGCATCAGTGATAGGTACTGATTGGCAGCACTGGTTGGCACTGATTGGCAGCACTGATAGGCAGCACTGATAATCAGGACACAAGTCTGTTTACATTGGAATCAGCTGTGATTGGACACAGTTGATCATGTGGTAAAGATTGGTTCTTTTCCCCCGATCTGTGATCAGCTGTGTCCAAAGGACTTTTTGGACTGTTCTTTATCTAATCATCTTCTTACTGTTTGAAGATTTACTTATCATTATTATATTTTTTTGTCCTTCTGATTAATGTTTTTGCGCTGCACTTATAATTTATTCTAAATTATTACATGGCCTGCCAACCCTAAATTGATATAGTGGTTGGTGGATGCTGGATCTTACATCTCTTAGGAACATAAACAAATCACACTATTATTTTGATGATAAAGGACCTCTTGCTTGCCATGAGTATACCGTCTCAGAGTTTATGTGATGCCTGATGTGACCTAAAGCCTAGGTAGAAGATCAAATGGTATTTGGATGCTGGGGACTATTGATGTTCACATCATCAGGGACTGCTGAGAAATTATTATTTTCAATCAGACATGCAGTGTTTGATAGTCATAGAAAGGAGTTCCAGCCACCTGTGAAAAAAAATAAAAAGCCAGCAACTAAAAAAACTGTAGCTTCTAAAGACAAAATTAGTCAGTTACACACACACACACATATAAACACACATACAGATAGATAGTCATAAAAAAGTCACTGAATTATTCCACACCCCACACTCTCTTCTCTCTTCTTCCTTTTCTCTATTTTTTTTAATATCTTTTTCTATCTCTTTTTGTTTTTATTTAGTTATCTTGTCCTTTTCTCTTCTCTTGTTTTTTTTTATTTTTTATTGTTATTTATTCCATATATATTTTATTTTATTAAATTTACAGTAGTATGAATAGGAAATCTAGGTTCTTCTCCTGCTAGACCAGATATGACCCCTAATTTAGGAAGAATCTGATATGATAAAAGAAATTGTGTGCCCCCTATTAATATACTTTTCTGTATCCATTCTTACAGTAACTTACCTGTATATGTTTCTTTCTTACCTCTCATATGACATATTAAATATTAATCGTGGTACCTTGATTTTGAATGAAAATGACAAGTAAATTGAGAATTTAAACACTACAATAACAATCTATTTAATGGTACTATACACAAAGCTCTTTAAAGGAAAAACATTTGATAGACAATATATTGTAAACGGTAAACTACTTAAAAAAAATTACCGATTACTAGTGTAACATTTATCTGTCTACTATCAGACTCTAGATACTACTATTGTGTATTCATACTGCTTCTGTCCATATATATTGTTGTACTCTCTCGTTTGTACTTTTATTATATGGAAATTGTTTATACCTTTTAATAAACATATTGAAAAAACAGGCAGTGCTTTACCTTAGCTCTTCCTGCCAGGTACTGCGCTGTAGGGGGAGACAAAGAGCACATCACACACTGCTTTCACTTTAGTCTTAGGCCGCGTACACACGATCAGTCCATCCGATGAGAGCGGTCCGAAGGACCGTTTTCATCGGTTAACCGATGAAGCTGACTGATGGTCTGATGTGCCTACACACCATCGGTTAAAAAAACGATCGTCTTAGAACGTATTATTGCCAGACTAGGCTTAGCAGTTGATGCACCTGTGTTAGTACCTCTGCTTTTGGGCTTAAGACTATGTTTCCCCATAAAAGGGGTTCAGGGGCAGAATAGAGGGGCACTAAAGTGTCGCCATCTGGATCTGGGGATTCTAGACATGCCTGCATGATACTAGCCTCCCCTGAGAGACCTAAGGCAGCTGTGCAGGATGAGCCATTGCCCCTGTCAGGCATTGCAGCCTCTCCCAACATGGCAGCTCCTGCATATGTCACTGAAGATGCTCTAGCAGCAGCATTGGTTGGTTTGGAAGGGAGCAGTGCTTTAAGTGGGCCGGAACGCGGCGGTACTCAGTACTGCCACTTCCAAAAATGGCCCTGGTGAGTACCAGCACCTCTCCGTGCGCCCAGTACGTGGGTTTCCCGTACCGGAATGCACTGGCGTAGCGGGGGGGGGCTCCTGCACCGGGCGAAAAATTGCGGGGGGGCAAAATCCTGGCGTCCGCGGAATGCGCCACCGCCGCCGCCTTAGGAAAGTACCGGCACCTCTTTTGGCCCACTTAAAGCACTGGAAGGAAGGTTAACTTATTTAATTACAGCATCCTTGTAGAAGAGTAGAAAGCGGGGTAGGTCCCCTTCCTCTGCTCTGGGGTCCCTATCAGACAATCAACAATCTGATGATATTAATGAAGTTGATGAATCTGGGGACAAGGATCAGGAGCAGTCGGATGAATCAGGGGATGAGGAGAAGATTCTTTCTTCCTCTCAGGCTCTCAGAATACAGGCGCAGTACTATACAGAGGTGCGTGATGCATACAAGCTGCCCTCCACTGAGTCAGTCGGGTCCCCTGTTCCCTCCTTGGGGTCTTTAAAGTCCCTGCAAGCTGCATATACCTTCCCGTTCCATCCTCTACTGGAAAAGCGTATATATGCTGGCTGGGACCCAGATAAGCTGTTTTCTCCTACCAAGACGTTTTACCCTTCTTTATCCAATGGAGGAGAAATTCACCAAGAAATAAAGTTTGCCAGCAATAGACACAGCTATTTCTTCCGTGAGTAAAAGTTTGACCTGTCCTGTGGACAATTTTCAGGTATTTAGAGATCCAACTGAGAAAAAGCTGGAGTCTTTGTTTAACCACTTAAGACCCGGACCTTTAGTCAGCTAAAGGACCCGGCCAGGTTTTGCGATTCGGCACTGCGTCGCTTTAACAGACAATTGTGCGGTCATGCGACGTGGCTCCCAAACAAAATTGGTGTCCTTTTTTCCCCACAAATAGAGCTTTCTTTTGGTGGTATTTGATCACCTCTGTGGTTTTTATTTTTTGCGCTAACAAAAATAGAGCGACAATTTTGAAAAAAATGCAATATTTTTAACTTTTTGCTATAATAAATATCCCCCAAAAATATATATACAAAATATTTTTTTTCCTCAGTTTAGGCCGATACGTATTCTTCTACCTATTTTTGGTAAACAAAATCGCAATAAGCGTTTATCGGTTGGTTTGTGCGAAATTTATAGCGTTTACAAAATAGGGGATAGTTTTATTGCATTTTTTATATATATATATTTTTTTACTACTAATGGCGGCGATCAGCGATTTTTTTGTGTGACTGCGACATTATGGCGGACACTTTTGACACATTTTTGGGACAATTGTCATTTTCACAGCAAAAAATGCATTTAAATTGCATTGTTTATATACAATACTATATACTATACTAGCCTTTACATTTTTAGCTCTTTTATAACTCGCTCTAAAATCCTCCCTGTCAGAATGCCCGACGGTGAGTTATAGAAGAGCTAAAAATGTAAAGGCTAGTATAGCGCCAAGCAAAATTAATAATAAAATCAAAAGAAACAATGCCTCTCCCTCTTTAACATTCTTTCACATCAAAGGGATGTACCAGTGTAGGAAAGCCCGCTGGCTCACCTGTCCCCATGTTACGCATGGACAAAAGGATTTCACTTGCAGGGGCAAGCAGTATACTTTTTCACATGTTCCTCTGAATATGTGGTATACTGTCTCACCTGCCCCTGCAGCCTCTTCTATGTAGGCCGTACTATTCGGACCTTACGGAAGAGGTTTGGCGAGCACCGCAACTTTGTGGAGAAAGGTCTCGATAAGTACAGTGTCGCCAGACATTTTAAAGAATTTCACCAAGAATCCTCTTCTGAACTTCGGGTCTGGGTTATAGAGGCTATCTCCAGGTCTCTCCCACAAGCTGAAAGATATAAAAAATTGTGTGAAAGGGAAAATTATTGGATTTTTACCTTAGATTGTTTGTCGCCACGAGGGTTAAGTGAGGGCCTTGAGATCAACATTCTACTCTAATTTTCTAATATTTTAATATTTTAATATTTTGATTCTACATTGTATTCTAATATCCCATTAGGAGAATGGTAATGATATTTTGATATTTTTATCTTTAATATCGATCTTAACACCAATTTTACAAATCAATTTTAATTTAAATTTTCATTAAATTCCTCTTTTATATATCCCAACTCTGAAGTACGTCCACATACCTGTTTGTATGTTTTACATGCAGGTAAGCTGTGTGTGTCCCCTCAACATCCCCATTACAATTTTTATTTTTATTTTGCACATTTAGTACATTTATAGTTCTTTGTTCCCCATGAGGGTATACTAAAGTTTTTGTTTTAGTGTATCTGATTATGCATTCGTATAGATTCTAACCGCTATAAAAGAGTTTTAATCTATATCGCCATAAAATGTTTCCTAATACACTCGGTTCCAAGTATTATATTTAAGTGGTATTAGTATTTCTACTTCTATTTTTATTTTTATTCCTTATATATTTTTTTTTTTTTTTTTAGGCCTAGATGTGTGTTTTTTATCCTATGACCTTTGTATGCGATGACCCGGTATCGATTCCTTTTCGTGTGTAGTTCTTTTTGTGCCAACCAATTAGCTCCGTCTGAGCTAGACTTATGTCCCTCATCCAACATGGCCCCCATAGACCCTGACAAAGAGGCACGCATGCCTCGAACGCGTGCACCGCCCCGTGACCCATCCCGAAAGTGACGTTCTGCTGTTTTGCGTTCCACGGCTGCGTTCCCCTGCCGCTACACGACTGTTACACGGCTTCCCTGTCGTCTCCCTGGTCCAGCAGCGTCGGATGACCATCCAGGGACCCTCACAGAGGTTGTGACCTGTATGTGCTGGAGGAACTACCTGCCGTGTGCCTTCCTTGCAAAGAGAATTGTTACCATCCTTTCATCACTTCCAGCAGACTTCATCTACCCGGGATCCCATTCACGGATGACGCTGTATTGATACGCCCTAAATTATGTTTAATGTTTGTGAGTACCCATCTCATAGGAATTTACTTGTTTATTAATTTTTAATAAATCTAATGCTACGCTTAGAGGGCACCGTATTCTTTGTTTTTTGTCTTTTGATGGTATTTGATTGCCTCTGCGATTTTTATTTTTTGCGATATAAACGAAAAAAGATCGTAAATTTTGAAAAAAAAAAAATTCTTATAACAAAAAGTAAAAAATATCGAATAAACTAAATTTTAGTCAAACATTTAGGCCAAAATGTATTCAGCCACGTGTCTTTAGTAAAAAAAATTGCAATAAGCGTATATTTATTGGTTTTCGCAAAAGTTATAGCGTCTACAAACTAGGGTACATTTTCTGGAATTTACACAGCTTTTATTTTATGACTGCCTATCTTATTTCTTGAGGTGCTAAAATGGCAGGGCAGTACAAAACCCCCCCAAATGACCCCATTTTGGAAAGTTGTCACTAAATCATATATTGCTCACACATGCCATGATTATATGTGAAATCGCACCCCAAAATACATTCTGCTGCTTCTTCTGAGTACGGGGATACCACATGTTTGGGACGTTTTGGGAGCTTAGCCGCGTATGTGGCCCCAAAAACCAAGCACCGCCTTCAGCATTTCTAAGGGTGCAAATTTTTGATTTCACTCCTCACTACCTATCACAGTTTTGAAGGCCATAAAATGCCAAAATAGCACAACCCCCCCCCCCCCCCAAATGACCCCATTTTGGAAAGTAGACACCCCAAGCTATTTGCTGAGAGGCATGTCGAGTCCATAGAATATTTTATATTTTGACACAAGTTGCGGGAATATGACAAACTGATTTTTTTTTGCACAAAGTTGTCACTAAATGAGATATTTCTCATACATGCCATGGTTATATGTGGAATTGCACCCCAAAATACATTCTGTTGCTTCTCCTGAGTACGGGGATACCACATGTGTGGGACTTTTTGGGAGCCTAGCCGCGTACGGGACCCCGAAAACCAAGGACCGCCTTCAAGATTTTTAAGGGCATACATATTTGATTTCACTCCTCACTACCTATCACTACTTATCACAGTTTTGAAGGCCATAAAATGCTAAGATGGCACACAACCCCCCCCAAATGACCCCATTTTGGAAAGAAGACACCCCAAGCTATTTGCTGAGAGGCATGTTGAGTCCATGGAATATTATTTTTTTTTGCCCCAAGTGATTAAATAATGACCAAAAAAAATAAAAAATCTACAAAACGTTGTCACTAAATTATATATTTCTCACACATGCCATGATTATATGTGGAATTGCACCCCAAAATACATTCTACTGCTTCTCCTGAGTACGGGGATACCACATGTGTGGGACTTTTTGGGAGCCTAGCCGCGTACAGGACCCCGAAAACCAATAACCGCCTTCAAGATTTGTGTGAGTGGCTAGGCTCCCAAAAAGTCCCACACATGTGGTATCCCCGTACTCAGGAGAAGCATCAGAATGTATTTTGGGGTGTAATTCCACATATGCCCATGGCATGTGTGAGCAATATATCATTTAGTGACAATGTTTTGTAAAAAAAAATTTTTGGTCATTATTCAATCACTTGGGGCAAACAAATTAAATATTCTATGGACTCAACAAGCCTCTCAGCAAATAGTTTGGGGTGTTTTCTTTCCAAAATTAGGTCATTTGGGGTCATTTGTGTGCCATCTTGGCATTTTTGGCCCTCAAAACTGTGATAGGTAGTGAGGAGTGAAATAAAAAATGTATGCCCTTAGAAATCTTGAAGGCGGTCCTTGGTTTTCGGGGCCCCGTACGTGGCTCACAAAAAGTCACACACATGTGGTATCCCCGTACTCAGGAGAAGCAGCAGAATGTATTTTGGGGTGCAATTCCACATATAACTATGGCATGTGTGAGCAATATATCATTTAGTGACAACTTTGTGCAAAAAAAAAAATCAGTTTGTCATATTCCCACAACTTGTGTCAAAATATAAAATATTCCATGGACTCGACATGCCTCTCAGCAAATAGCTTGGGGTGTCTACTTTCCAAAATAGGGTCATTTTTTTTTTTTGTGTGCTATTTTGGCATTTTATGGCCTTCGAAACTGTGATAGGTAGCGAGGAGTGAAATCAAAAATTTACACCCTTAGAAAGCCTGAAGGCGGTGATTGGTTTTTGGGGTCCTGTACGCGGCTAGGCTCCCAAAAAGTCTCACACATGTGGTATCCCTGTACTCAGGAGAAGCAGCAGAATGTATTTTGGGGTGTAATTCCACATATGGGGGGTGTATGCTTTGCGCGTGGGTGTAAGCGTTACTGGCACTAACTAGCTACCTAGCGGCACCAGTGACACTAATACAGCGATCAGAAAAATGATTGCTTAGTGACGCTGACAATAGGGGGTGAAAGGGTTAACTCTAGGGGCAATCAGGGGTTAAAAACGTTATTTAAAAATGTATGGGGGTACCTAACGCTATAAAAACCTGGCAGACGAACCTCAAAAAATAACTAGCTACCTAGCGGCACCAGCGACACTAATACAGCGATCAGAAAAATGATCGCTTAGTGATGCTGGCAATAGGGGGTGAAAGGGTTAACTCTAGGGGCAATCAGGGGTTAAAAACGTTATTTAAAAAATGTATGGGGGTACCTAACGCTATAAAAACCTGGCAGACGAACCTCAAAAAATAACTAGCTACCTAGCGGCACCAGCGACACTAATACAGCGATCAGAAAAATGATCGCTTAGTGATGCTGGCAATAGGGGGTGAAAGGGTTAACTCTAGGGGCAATCAGGGGTTAAAACCTTTGTTTGAAAATGTATGGGGGTACCTAACGCTATAAAAACCTGGCAGGCGAACCTCAAAAAATAACTAGCTACCTAGCGGCACCAGCGACACTAATACAGCGATCAGAAAAACGATTGCTTAGTGACGCTGGCAATAGGGGGTGAAAGGGTTAACTCTAGGGGCAATCAGGGGTAAAAACTTTATTTAAAAAATTTATGGGGGTACCTAACGCTATAAAAACCTGGCGGGCGAACCTCAAAAAATAGCTAGCTACCTAGCGGCACCAGCGATACTAATACAGCGATCAGAAAAATGATCGCTTAGTGATGCTGGCAATAGGGGGTGAAAGGGTTAACTCTAGGGGCAATCAGGGGTTAAAACCTTTATTTAAAAATGTATGGGGGTACCTAACGCTATAAAAACCTGGCAGGCGAACCTCAAAAAATAACTAGCTACCTAGCGGCACCAGCGACACTAATACAGCGATCAGAAAAACGATCGCTTAGTGACGCTGGCAATAGGGGGTGAAAGGGTTAACTCTAGGGGCAATCAGGGGTTAAAACCTTTATTAGAAAATGTATCGGGGTACCTAACGCTATAAAAACATGGTGGCAAACCTCAAAAAATAACTAGCTACCTAGTGGCACCAGCAGTGCCATCTTAAGAGCATTATAGGCCCCCGGGCAATACAGTGCACTGGGGCCCTGTCTACACAGCCATGCACAAGAATTTACTGCCAAAAATCATGAAATTTACTGGCAGAACCACAATTTTTTATTGGCACTGCAAAAAAGTACCTAAAATTACAGTTTTACTAATTTCTTCATTGGCATGAAGGTTAGGTTACTGTAACCCAGCCTGATCAGAGTTTCCTCTTGCATCAGAGTCTGCAGGATTCCCCCTTACAGTGAAAGGGAACTCTTATGTAAAGGGGAACACTGCAGATCATGATGTAAGGGGGAACTCTGATGTGGAGGGGGGCTCTGGTGACCAGAGACCACCTTATATCAGAATCCACTGCTTTCTCTTTACATCAGAGTTCCCACTTACATCACGGTCCTCAGACTGAGTTCCCCCTAGCACTGTAAGGGGGAATCCTGCAGACTCTGATGTAAAGGGGAACCACCTTCCGTAGAGTAAATACACTAAGGTAAGGGGGGGCACTAATATTTTTGTATTCACTCCCCCCTTTCATCAGCAACCACCCGCCCTTAGACTGGCCTGGTGGTGCTATCACTGACCTCTTCTCAGATGCACCATGCAAGGCTCAGTCAGATGGCTCAAGCTTGGCTGCTCTGGTTTTATCCTATGGTCTCTTCATGTCTGACTTCTCCAGTGACCCCCATCCCAGCGGCGCTCCCACTCTTAACTCCTCTCCAGACTCTTCCTCAGAGACTGTAGACACGATACAGTTCTACAGTTCTGACCCGCCATTCTCCACCATTTTTTACTGGGGTCCCTGGGCAGCCGATAGGGGGCCCCCGGGCAACTTCCCAGTGTGCCCAATGGAAAAGACAGCCCTGGGCACCAGCGACACTAATACAGCGATCAGAAAAACGATCGCTTAGTGACACTGGCAAAAGGGGGGTGAAAGGGTTAACTAGGGGGTGATCAAGGGGTTAAAACCTTTATTGGGGGGGTAGGGGGCTACCCTGGACCTAACTGCCTGTCACACTAACTGTCACACTGACACTAAATGCAGTGATCAGTAAATAAATGATCACTGCTATTAGTGACACTGTGACAGGTGACTGGGGGGGATTTGTGTGCCTGTGTGTAGTGTGCTTGGTGCAACTCACTGTTCTGATGTCTCCTCTCCTCCGCCGAACGAAAATACAGGCGGGAGGAGAGATGACATCTATTCCTCCTTGCCTGTGTTTACAGTTCAGGCAGAGGAGGAAGCGGATTGGCTGGGAGCGATCACGAGGGGGTGGACAAAAACGAACAGCCGCCCCCTCATCCCGGATCGCTCCCAGACACTTAACGACCGCCGCATGTAGCAGGGGGTCCCGATCGGACCCCTGACCCGCTAGAAGGCAGGGACGTACCAGTACGCCCATCTGCCTGTACGTGCCATTATGTTGACGTACATATTAGGGATGAGCCGAACAACCCCGGGTTCGGTTCGCACCAGAACTTTCGAACAGACCACGGGTTCGCACGAATATTTCGAAACCCCATTGAAGTCTATGGGACCCGAACGTTCGAATTCAAAAACGGCCGTTTTAAAGACCAAAATTCAATTAAATGTTGGAAAACGTCGTTCAGAACCCGGGTCTTGCCCCAGGGAACATGTATCAATGGAATTTTTTTTTTTTTAAACGGCCGTTTTTTCCGGAGCAGCCATTTTAATGATGCTTAAAGTGAAAAAAAAAATCCTATAAATATCACACCTGCTGGGTGTCTATAGTAGTGGCACGTGTTTAGAAATGTCCCTGCACAACATGAGAGGACTATAAAAAAAAAGTAATTAATGCTACTTGCGCAAGTTCTGTGTGGCAACATAGTTACATAGTTACATAGATAGTCAGGTTGAAAAAAGACACAAGTCCATCCAGTTCAACCATAAAAAAATAAATAAAAATAAAACAAAGTAAAACACAGTACATCCTCCCATACACCCAACTCCATACCCACAGTTGATCCAGAGGAAGGCAAAAAACCCCAGCAGAGCGATGATCCAATTTGCTACCGGAGGGGAAAAAATTCCTTCCTGATCCCCCGAAAGGCAATCGGATTTACCCCGGATCAACTTTACCTACAAAACTTAGTACTCAGTTATATTATGTGCATTTAGGAAAGAATCCAGGCCTCTCTTAAAGCAATCTACTGAGCTGGCCAGAACCACCTCTGGAGGGAGTCTGTTCCACATTTTCACAGCTCTTACTGTGAAGAAACCTTTCCGTATTTGGAGGTGAAATCTCTTTTCCTCCAGACGTAAAGAGTGCCCCCTTGTCCTCAGTGTTGACCTTAAAGTGAATAACTCAACACCAAGTTCACTATATGGACCTCTTATGTATTTGTACATGTTGATCATATCCCCCCTTATTCTCCTCTTCTCAAGAGTGAATAAATTCAGTTCCTCTAATCTTTCCTCATAGCTGAGCTCCTCCATGCCTCTTATCAGTTTGGTTGCCCTTCTCTGCACTTTCTCCAGTTCTCCGATATCCTTTTTGAGAACTGGTGCCCAAAACTGGACTGCATATTCCAGATGAGGTCTTACTAATGATTTGTACAGGGGCAAAATGATATCTCTATCTCTGGAGTCCATACCTCTCTTAATACAAGAAAGGACTTTGCTCGCTTTGGAAACCGCAGCTTGGCATTGCATGCCATTATTGAGCTTATGATCAACTAAAACACCCAGATCCTTCTCCACTACAGATCCCCCCAGTTGTACTCCCCCTAGCATGTATGATGCATGAATATTCTTAGCCCCCAAGTGCATAACTTTACATTTATCAACATTAAACCTCATCTGCCACTTAGTAGCCCAATTAGACAGAGCATTGAGGTCGGCTTGTAAATTGGAGACATCCTGTAAGGACATTATTCCACTGCATAGCTTGGTGTCATCTGCAAAAACAGAAATGTTACTTTTGATCTCAGACCCAATATCATTTATAAATATATTGAAAAGTAAGGGACCCAACACTGAACCTTGGGGTACACCGCTGATAACCTTGGACCATTCAGAGTAAGAATCATTGACCACAAGTCTCTGAATTCTGTCTTTCAGCCAGTTTTCTATCCATTTACAAACTGATATATCTAATCCTGTAGACCTTACCTTACACATGAGCCGTGTGTGGGGAACTGTATCGAACGCTTTTGCAAAATCCAAGTATACCACGTCCACTGCCACGCCTCTGTCCAGGGTTTTACTTACCTCTTCATAAAAGGAAATCAGGTTTGTCTGACAACTTCTGTCCTTCATGAATCCATGCTGTCTGCTGCTTAAATAGTTTGTTTCCAGCAAGAACTCATCCATGTGGTCTTTTATTAAACGTTCCAGTATCTTTCCAACTATAGAAGTTAAACTAACAGGTCTATAGTTACTAGGTAAAGACTTTGTTCCCTTTTTAAATATGGGCACCACATTGGCTTTATGCCAATCCAGTGGTACTATTCCTGTCATTAATGAGTCCCTAAATATTAGATACAGTGGCTTTGAAATTTCAGAGCTCAATTCTTTTAGGATCCGTGGGTGGATGCCATCTGGTCCAGGTGCTTTATCCACCTTTATTCTGTCTAAATATTTCTGGACCATATCACTTTTGAGCCATTGTGGATTTGGGGCTGTGTCACTCCCACCCCCTATATCGACATGAGCTCCCCCATTCTCCATTGTATACACAGAGCTGAAGAAAGCATTTAATAAATTTGCCTTCTCTATGTCCTCAGTCACCCACTCTAGATTATTTTGTAAAGGGCCTACATGCTCAGACTTGACCTTTTTACTATTAATATATTTAAAGAATTTTTTGGGGTTTGTCCTACTATCTTTTGCAATCTGTCGTTCATTTTGAATTTTTGCATCCTTGATTTCCTTTTTACATATTCTATTATATTCTTTGTAACATTTAAACGACACTAGTGTTCTTTCATTTTTATATTTTTTAAAAGCTATTTTCTTATTGTTTATAGCTTTTTTAACTTTAACCGTGAGCCACATAGGTTTTATCTGTAGCCTTTTAAACTTATTGCCCATGGGAATATACTTTGCAGTGAGGTTCCAAAGAGTCTTTTTGAAGAATTCCCATTTCTGTTCTGTGTTCATCGGTGCCAATATTCCCTCCCAGTCCAAGCCCTGGAGAGCAGTACATTATGTCGAATATTTTAGCGGTGGTGGGGGGCCATTATTGTTTGTGAAAGACATTTTTTAGAAAAAAGGGCACCCCTCAAACATACTGTCATTGGAGCGCAACAAGGAGCCAACACTTGCAACCCCTCCCAATAACTCCAATTGGAGCGCAACAAGGAGCCACGTGCAAATTATTGCATCAAAAATTGCTATTAGGCGCCCCTGTTAAACAGGGGCAGAAAAATTGTGCCTTGGGCACAACACAACACTGCAACCCCTCACAATAACTCCAATTGGAGCGCAACAAGGAGCCACGTGCAAAGTATTGCATCAAAAATTGTTATTCGGCCCCCCTGTTAAACAGGGGCAGAAAAATTGGGCCTTGGGCACAACACAACACTGCAACCCCTCCCAATAACTCCAATTGGAGCGCAACAAGGAGCCTTGTGCAAAGTATTGCATCAAAAATTGTTATTAGGCGCCCCTGTTAAACAGGGGAAGAAAAATTGGGCCTTGGGCACAACACAACACTGCAACCCCTCACAATAACTCCAATTGGAGCGCAACAAGGAGCCACGTGCAAAGTATTGCATCAAAAATTGTTATTAGGCGCCCCTGTTAAACAGGGGCAGAAAAATTGGGCCTTGGGCACAACACAACACTGCAACCCCTCCCAATAACTCCAATTGGAGCGCAACAAGGAGCCTTGTGCAAAGTATTGCATCAAAAATTGTTATTAGGCTCCCCTGTTAAACAGGGGCAGAACAATTGGGCCTTGGGCACAACACAACACTGCAACCCCTCACAATAACTCCAATTGGAGTGCAACAAGGAGCCACGTGCAAAGTATTGCATCAAAAATTGTTATTAGGCGCCCCTGTTAAACAGGGGCAGAAAAATTGGGCCTTGGGCACAACACAACACTGCAACCCCTCACAATAACTCCAATGGGAGCGCAACAAGGAGCCACGTACAAAGTATTGCAACAAAAATTGTTATTAGGCGCCCCTGTTAAACAGGGGCAGAAAAATTGGGCCTTGGGCACAACCCAACACTGCAAGCCCTCACAATAACTCCAATTGTAGTGCAACAAGGAGCCACGTGCAAAGTATTGCATCAAAAATTATTAGGTGCGCCTGTTAAACAGGGGCTGAAAAATTGTGCCTTATGCACTGGTGGCGGAGCCCAGAAACACAAAATTTCTTACTAGCTATCAGCAAGAAAAGTGAGGGGGAGAAGGATATTCCATCAGCAGCATAAGAGGGCAGTCACTCAGCATCAGCAGTCTAAAAGGGATCCAACTTTTCAACAAAAAGATATTATTCATTAATATCAGCATCAGGTGCTTGGTAGCTGGTGTTGATCCAAGCCTGATTCATTTTGATGAAGGTCAGTCGATCAACAGAGCCGGTGGAGAGGCGCACCCTGTGATCAGTCACAAAGCCTCCAGCAGCACTGAATGTTCGTTCTGAAAGAACACTGGATGCAGGGCAAGCCAGTAGCTCAATTGCGTACTGGGCAAGCTCTGGCCAGTGATCCATCCTCAAGACCCAGTAAGCCAGAGGATTTTCGGTGGGGAAGGTGTCCAAGTCGGATCTTGCCCCTAGGTATTTCCGGACCATGTAAACCAGACCATGTAGACCAGATGGTTGCTGGAACCGGTCAGACCTTGGGGCTGCGGACTAAAAAACTGCCTGAACGCATCGGTCAGACGACCACCTTCTTCACCGCCCCTTCTGTGACTCACCGAAGCCTTAGCAAGACGTTGTCCAGAGCCAGGTTTTGGTAATCCCCCCGGTTCTGGGAACGTTTTGCACAGACCCTTCTGCAAGGCCTCCCGCAGAAGTTTCATCTTCTGCTCCCTCTGCGATGGCAACATAAGGTCCGCAACCTTACTCTTGTAACGTGGATCAAGGAGAGTCGCCAGCCAGTAATGATCCCTCGCCTTAATAGCACGTACACGAGGATCCTTATGCAGGCTTTGCAGGATCAGGGAGGCCATGCAGCGTTGGTTTGCAGAGGCATTCGGGCACAGTCCTCTGGGTCACTGAGGATGACAGGATCCACAGGCACCTCATCCCAGCCACGTAAAACTCCACGTGCTCCTTGGGACTGTAAATGATCCCTTAAAGACTGCTGCTGCTGAGTGCTAGGCTCCACCTCCATGCTGCTGATACAATCCTCCTCCTCCTCCTCCTCCTCTTCCTGTGTGCTAGGTGGGCAAGGAGGACCACTGTCTGTGTAAAGGGGGCCTTGAGAGGTAAGGAAGTCCTCCTCTTCCTCCCTCTGTTCTGCCTCAAGGGCCCTGTCCATTATTCCACGTAGCGTGTGCTCCAACATGTGAATAAGAGGGACAGTCTCACTGATGCATGCACTGTCACTGCTCACCATTCTCGTGGCCTCCTAAAATGGTGACAGGACAGTGCATGCATCCCTGATCAAGGCCCACTGGCGTGGGAAAAAAAACCTAGCTCCCCTGACCCAGTTCTGCTGCCATATTGGCACAGGTACTCATTGATGGCCCTTTGCTGTGTGTGCAGCCGCTGCAGCATGGCCAACGTTGAGTTCCATCTGGTGGGCATGTCACAAATTAGGCGGTTCTTGGGCAGGTTTTATTCCCTTTGGAGGTCAGTCAGCCTAGCAGTGGCATTATATGACATTCGAAAATGCACACAGACTTTCCTGGCCTGCTTCAGGACATCCTGCAAGCCCGGGTACCTGCCCAAGAACCGCTGCACCACCAAATTGAGGACATGCGCAAAACAGGGCACGTGGGTGAGTTTTCCCTGTCGCAGGGCAGAGAGGAGGTTGGTGCCATTATCGCTGACCACCATTCCAGGCTTCAGCTGGCGTGGCGTCAACCACCTCTCAGCCCGACTCTACAGAGCTGACAAAACCTCTTCCCCAGTGTGGCTCCTGTCTCCCAAGCACACCAGCTCTAGCACCTCATGGCATCTCTTTGCCTGCATTCCTGCGTATCCCCTCGTACGCCTACGGAGCACGGCTGGTTCGGAGAAAACATCACCACAGGAAGAGGCCACAGAGGAAGAAGAAGAGGAGGGGGTGGAGCAGAGAGGTGTGTCACAATCAGTAGTAGTGTTTTGGAGGCGTGGTGGCGGAACAACCTCCAAAACAACTGGACCTTGCCCTGCGTCCTTCCCAGCTGCCAGCAGAGTCACCCAATGCACCGTAAAAGACAGGTAACGTCCCTGTCCATGCCTGCTGGACCATGAGTCAGCGGTAATATGCACCTTACCACTGACCGCCCTGTCCAGCGAGGCATGGACATTGCCTTCCACATGCCAGTAGAGAGCCGGTATAGCCTTCCGTGAGAAAAAGTGGCGTTTTGGTACTTGCCACTGAGGTACTGCACATTGCACAAACTCACGGAAGGGGGCAGAATCTACCAACTGAAAAGGTAGCAGTTGAAGTGCTAGCAATTTCGCTAAGCTAGCATTCAACTGCTGGGCATGTGGATGGCTGGGATTGTACTTCTTTCGGCGCTGCAGCAGCTGGGGCAGGGAATTTTGCCTGGTACTATCAGTAGATTGACCGCTACTACTAGCTTGTGACACACCTATTTCTACACCTTCACTGCAGGCTTCAGAGAGGACTGGGGGTCTACTGGGGTTGGAGGTCCCAGAAGGGCAAGGGGGGTACGCTTTTGTCTTTGGTGTGGGTCTTTCTGGTGTGCTTGCCAACGAGCTGCATGGCAGGTCAAAATATGTCTGGACAAGCATGTGGTACCCAGGCGGTTGATGTTTTGGCCACGCGAGATACGCTTGCGACATAAGTTGCAAATAGCAAAGGTACGATCTTGTGGACATGTTTCAAAAAAGCCCACACCAAAGAACCTTTGTTTACACAGTCAGACACAGCAGCGCCATGCACAAGCGCCGTAGATGTACGCTGTAATGTAGTGGGTGTAACCTTAAGCTGACCCCTGGAGGGCATCCTGCCTCTTTGGAGATGTGCCTGTGCCTCGTCCTCCTCCTCCTTCTCCTCCTCCTCTCTCCTATCAGGCACCCAGGTAGAGTCAGTGACCTCACCATCCCCTCCCTCCTCATCACTGTCAACAACCTGGCAGTATGCTCCAGCTGGGGGAACATCATCACTGACAAATTGCTGTCCCTCTCGGCCACCCCCTCTCCCTGGGCTCACATCAATGCCTTCCTCTATCAGTGTTCCGTCATGGGAGTCTTCAAAACGCTGCGCATCTTCCTGCAGCATGTACCCAACACTGTGTTGAAACAGTTCAGGGGACTCCTCAGGAGGACATGGTGGTACTAGGGAAGTATTGTGTGAAGCAATTGTGCAGAGGGAAGAGGACGCCTTGGCAGCTGCTTTGCCATATAAACTTTGATCAGTGTGAGAGAGGATGAGGAGGATGAGGACGGCTTGGTCATCCACTCTACTAATTTCTCTGCATGTTAAGGCTCAACACGGCCAGCTCCCGAAAAGAAGGACGAGCGACCACGGCCACGGCCACGTGCTGAAGAAGATGCACCACATCCACTACCAGCGTTACCTCTACATGCAGAGCCTGCTTGCCCTTGTGACTCTCTGCCTCTCTTTGTTGTCCTTCCAGACATGTTTATGCGTTCAGGTGGTATGTAACAGCACAAGCGCAGTGACACCAACTGCGTTCAGGTGGTACGTAACAGCACAAGCGGAGTCACACCAACTGCGCTCAGGTGGTATGTAACAGCACACGTACAGTGACACTAACTGCGCTCAGGTGGTATATAACAGCACAGGTGCGGTGACACTAACTGCGCTCAGGTGGTATGTAACAGCACACGTACAGTGACACTAACTTCGCTCAGGTGGTATGTAACAGCACACGTACAGTGACACTAACTGCGCTCAGGTGGTATATAACAGCACAGGTGCGGTGACACCAAATGCGCTCAGGTGGTATATAACAGCACACGTACAGTGACACTAACTACGCTCAGGTGGTATATAACAACACAGGTGCGGTGACACTAACTGCACTCAGGTGGTATGTAACAGCACACGTACACTGACACTAACTGCGTTTAGGTGGTATATAACAGCACAGGTGCTGTGACACCAAATGCGCTCAGGTGGTATATAACAGCACACGTACAGTGACACTAACTGCGCTCAGGTGGTATATAACAGCACAGGTGCGGTGACACTAACTGCGCTCAGGTGGTATGTAACAGCACACGTACAGTGACACTAACTGCGCTCAGGTGGTATATAACAGCACAGGTGCGGTGACACCAAATGCGCTCAGGTGGTATATAACAGCACACGTACAGTGACACTAACTGCGCTCAGGTGGTATATAACAGCACACGTACAGTGACACTAACTGCGCTCAGGTGGTATATAACAGCACAGGTGCGGTGACACTAACTGCGCTCAGGTGGTATATAACAGCACACGTACAGTGACACTAACTGCGCTCAGGTGGTATATAACAGCACAGGTGCGGTGACACTAACTGCGCTCAGGTGGTATGTAACAGCACACGTACAGTTACACTAACTGCGCTCAGGTGGTATATAACAGCACAGGTGCGGTGACACCAAATGCGCTCAGGTGGTATATAACAGCACACGTACAGTGACACTAACTGTGCTCAGGTGGTATATAACAGCACAGGTGCGGTGACACCAAATGCGCTCAGGTGGTATATAACAGCACACGTGCGGTGACACCAAATGCGCTCAGGTGGTATGTAACAGCACACGTGCGGTGACACCAAATGCGCTCAGGTGGTATGTAACAGCACACGTGCGGTGACACCAAATGCGCTCAGGTGGTATGTAACAGCACACGTGCGGTGACACCAAATGCGCTCAGGTGGTATGTAACAGCACACGTGCGGTGAGACCAAATGCGCTCAGGTGGTATGTAACAGCACACATGCGGTGACACCAAATGCGCTCAGGTGGTATGTAACAGCACACGTGCGGTGAGACCAAATGCGCTCAGGTGGTATGTAACAGCACACGTGCGGTGACACCAAATGCGCTCAGGTGATATGTAACAGCACACGTGCGGTGACACCAAATGCGCTCAGGTGGTATGTAACAGCACACGTGCGGTGAGACCAAATGCGCTCAGGTGGTATGTAACAGCACACGTGCGGTGACACCAAATGCGCTCAGGTGATATGTAACAGCACACGTGCGGTGACACCAAATGCGCTCAGGTGGTATGTAACAGCACACGTGCAGTGACACTGAATGCGCTCAGGTGGTATGTAACAGCACACGTGCGGTGACACCAAATGCGCTCAGGTGGTATGTAACAGCACACGTGCGGTGACACCAAATGCGCTCAGGTGGTATGTAATAGCACACGTGCAGTGACACCAAATGCGCTCAGGTGGTATGTAACAGCACACGTGCGGTGACACCAAATGCTCTCAGGTGATATGTAACAGCACACGTGCGGTGACACCAAATGCGCTCAGGTGGTATGTAATAGCACACGTGCAGTGACACCAAATGCGCTCAGGTGGTATGTAACAGCACATGTGCGGTGACACCAAATGCGCTAAGGTGGTATGTAACAGCACACGTGCGGTGACACCAAATGCGCTCAGGTGGTATGTAACAGCACACGTGCGGTGACACCAAATGCTCTCAGGTGATATGTAACAGCACACGTGTGGTGACATCAAATGCGCTCAGGTGGTATGTAACAGCACACGTGCTGTGACACCGAATGCGCTCAGGTGGTATGTAACAGCACACGTGCGGTGACACCGAATGCGCTCAGGTGGTATGTAACAGCACACGTGCGGTGACACCGAATGCGCTCAGGTGGTATGTAACAGCACACGTGCGGTGACACTAAATGCGCTCAGGTGGTATGTAACAGCACACGTGGGGTGACAGCGAATGTGCTCAGGTGGTATGTAACAGCAGACGTGCGGTGACACTAAATGCGCTCAGGTGGTATGTAACAGCACACGTGGGGTGACACCGAATGCGCTCAGGTGGTATGTAACAGCACACGTGCGGTGACACCGAATGCGCTCAGGTGGTATGTAACAGCACACGTGCGGTGACACCAAATGCGCTCAGGTGATATGTAACAGCACACGTGCGGTGACACCAAATGCGCTCAGGTGGTATGTAACAGCACACGTGCGGTGACACCAAATGCGCTCAGGTGGTATGTAACAGCACACGTGCGGTGACACCAAATGCGCTCAGGTGGTATGTAACAGCACACGTGCGGTGACACCAAATGCGCTCAGGTGGTATGTAACAGCACACGTGCGGTGAGACCAAATGCGCTCAGGTGGTATGTAACAGCACACATGCGGTGACACCAAATGCGCTCAGGTGGTATGTAACAGCACACGTGCGGTGAGACCAAATGCGCTCAGGTGGTATGTAACAGCACACGTGCGGTGACACCAAATGCGCTCAGGTGATATGTAACAGCACACGTGCAGTGACACCAAATGCGCTCAGGTGGTATGTAACAGCACACGTGCGGTGAGACCAAATGCGCTCAGGTGGTATGTAACAGCACACGTGCGGTGACACCAAATGCGCTCAGGTGATATGTAACAGCACACGTGCGGTGACACCAAATGCGCTCAGGTGGTATGTAACAGCACACGTGCAGTGACACTGAATGCGCTCAGGTGGTATGTAACAGCACACGTGCGGTGACACCAAATGCGCTCAGGTGGTATGTAACAGCACACGTGCGGTGACACCAAATGCGCTCAGGTGGTATGTAATAGCACACGTGCAGTGACACCAAATGCGCTCAGGTGGTATGTAACAGCACACGTGCGGTGACACCAAATGCTCTCAGGTGATATGTAACAGCACACGTGCGGTGACACCAAATGCGCTCAGGTGGTATGTAATAGCACACGTGCAGTGACACCAAATGCGCTCAGGTGGTATGTAACAGCACATGTGCGGTGACACCAAATGCGCTAAGGTGGTATGTAACAGCACACGTGCGGTGACACCAAATGCGCTCAGGTGGTATGTAACAGCACACGTGCGGTGACACCAAATGCTCTCAGGTGATATGTAACAGCACACGTGTGGTGACATCAAATGCGCTCAGGTGGTATGTAACAGCACACGTGCTGTGACACCGAATGCGCTCAGGTGGTATGCAACAGCACACGTGCGGTGACACCGAATGCGCTCAGGTGGTATGTAACAGCACACGTGCAGTGACACCGAATGCGCTCAGGTGGTATGTAACAGCACACATGCGGTGACACTAAATGCGCTCAGGTGGTATGTAACAGCACACGTGGGGTGACAGCGAATGTGCTCAGGTGGTATGTAACAGCAGACGTGCGGTGACACTAAATGCGCTCAGGTGGTATGTAACAGCACACGTGGGGTGACACCGAATGCGCTCAGGTGGTATGTAACAGCACACGTGCGGTGACACCGAATGCGCTCAGGTGGTATGTAACAGCACACGTGCGGTGACACCAAATGCGCTCAGGTGATATGTAACAGCACACGTGCGGTGACACCAAATGCGCTCAGGTGGTATGTAACAGCACACGTGCGGTGACACCAAATGCGCTCAGGTGGTATGTAACAGCACACGTGCGGTGACACCAAATGCGCTCAGGTGGTATGTAACAGCACACGTGCGGTGACACCAAATGCGCTCAGGTGATATGTAACAGCACACGTGCAGTGACACCAACTGCGCTCAGGTGGTATGTAACAGCAGATGTGCGGTGACACCAAATGCGCTCAGGTGGTATGTAACAGCAGACGTGCGGTGACACCAAATGCGCTCAGGTGGTATGTAACAGCACACGTGCGGTGACACCAAATGCGCTAAGGTGGTATGTAACAGCACACGTGCGGTGACACCAAATGCGCTAAGGTGGTATGTAACAGCACATGTGCGGTGACACCAAATGCGCTCAGGTGGTATGTAACAGCACACGTGCGGTGACACCAAATGCGCTAAGGTGGTATGTAACAGCACACGTGCGGTGACACCAAATGCGCTCAGGTGGTATGTAACAGCACACGTGCAGTGACACCAAATGCGCTCAGGTGGTATGTAACAGCACACGTGCGGTGACACCAAATGCGCTAAGGTGGTATGTAACAGCACACGTGCGGTGACACCAAATGCGCTCAGGTGGTATGTAACAGCACACGTGCGGTGACACCAAATGCGCTCAGGTGGTATGTAACAGCACACGTGCGGTGACACCAAATGGGCTCAGGTGATATGTAACAGCACACGTGCGGTGACACCAAATGCGCTCAGGTGGTATGTAACAGCAGACGTGCGGTGACACCAAATACGCTAAGGTGGTATTAAACAGCACACGCACAGTCAGAGCGACTGCGTTTCTGTGCAATTCAATAGCCCACTTGCATTAACAGCAACTGCCTTTCTGTGCAAATAAATAGCACATGTGCAGTAACAGGTAATTCGTCTATGTGCAATTAACTAGCACACGTTGACTAACACGTTAGAGCATGGGTCTTCAAACTACGGCCCTCCAGTTGTTCAGGAACTACAATTGCCATCATGCCTAGTCATGTCTGTGAATGTCAGAGTTTTACAATGCCTCATGGGATGTGTAGTTCCACAACAGCTGGAGGGCCGTAGTTTGAGGATCCCTGCGTTAGAGCATCAAGCACAATCTCCTGCCTGACAGATACTAATAGCAGAACTAGCTAAGCTATACAGTTTATAAATATATTGACAACTCCTAGGGATGTCAATATATTCTCTACAAACTGTAAATTTAACTATACTAACTAGTAGCCTCCCTGATCTATCTATCTATCTATCTATCTATCTATCTATCTATCTATCTATCTATCTATCTATCTATCTATCTATCTATCTATCTATCTATCTATCTATCTATCTATCTATGTGAAAAGACACTGTGGGCCAGATTCAGGTAGAGTTAGGCTGGAGTATCAGTGATACTCCAGCCTAACTCTGACTTTGAGCCGGCGTTTCTGTTTTCTGTAGTCAGAAAACAAGAAACGCCGGGTTGGAGTTCCTATACAAGCGGCGTAATTGTATTTTGCCATCGTATCAGAACTGCAATTTTAAAAATGACGCTCGGGGCGTTCCCGCTGATTAACGCCGAGAATATGCTAATCAGCGAGAATCGGCAATTCACGATCGTATTCGGGCCCGACGCAGTGACTTTCCAACGTTTCCGTAAGAGATACGCGGCGTAAAGAAAAACCAGCCCCCTAGTGGAGTATCCTATGTTAAGTATGGCCGTCGTCATCGCGTTGAATTTAAAAAAATTTGCGTCGTTTGCGTAAAACGTCTGTGAATGGGGATTGACGTCATTGACGTTCCCTGACAGAATTTGGAGCATGCGCACTGACAGTCGATGTACGTTCGCCACGGGATCGCGCCTAGTTATAATAATACACGCCCCCTACCCGCCCAATTTGAATTCCGCTGGCTCATTTTCGCTACGCCGCCGCAACTTTAGGAGCAAGTGCTATGTGAATACAGTACTTGCTCCTAAAGTTTTGGCGGAGTAACGTAAATGAGAAACGTTACTCTAAAATAAAGATTCGCCCATCTACCTGAATCTGGCCCTGTTTCTCTATCTATCTATCTATCTATCTATCTATCTATCTATCTATCTATCTATCTATCTATCTATCTATCTATCTATCTATCTATCTCTGTCTGACTGCAAAGCAAGCCGGAACACACTACACGAGGCCGCCCAGGAGGCGGCCTTTCATAGTGTGGAGCGTGTGCTAAAGCCCTGAGCCCTAATTGGCCAAAGCACCCAGGCTTTGGCCAATTAGGTCTCTTCGTTTTTTGGGCGCTGTGATTGGCCAAGCATGTGGGGTCATGGTGCATGCTTGGCCAATCATCAGCGCGCAACGCTGCAGTGAATTATGGGTCATTCGAATTTGGCGCGAACGACCCGATTTGTTCGTTTTCGACGAACGATCAAACTGCCAATGTTCGATGCGAACATGTGTGCGCATCGAACACGAAGCTCATCCCTAGTACATATACATGCGGCGGGCGTTAAGTGGTTAAATCCTCCTTTACTATGGCTGGCGCTGTTACCCAACCTGCAGGAGCAGCAATTGGCATGTGTCAGTTCTTAAAGGATCAGATGAAGCAGGTGATTAAAATCCTCCCTGCTAAACAGGCCAGAGATTGGGCGGACCTACCTAAGGCCTTATGTTTTGCAGTGGATGCTATTAATGATTTAATTCAGCAAGCATCCTGCCTAATTGGCTAAAGCATTGGCCAGCTGAAGCTCCATGCAAAAAGCTTTTGGCCAGATTCCCTTTTCATGGGGAACACTTATTTGGGGATGACCTGGATAAACATATACAAAAGATTGCTAGTGGTAAGACTACTTTGTTGCCAGTTAAGAAAAAAACGTTCTAACATTTTAAACGTTCTCTTTCCCCAGCCACGGGAACTACAGCTTCCAGGCAGTTGCGACGGCCTCCCCAGCCATAGTTAATATTCCAATCGCACACCTTCCTGGAGAAACGACTCAAAAATACAAAAATGGGTGCTGAAGCGATCACCAGCTGGGCACCGGAGCAACAAACCATATGAACATATTTGCCAGCACACCACAGATTGTACAAAACATCCAAAAGTTTTAATGCAATGAAAACATCACAAGGATTGCAACGTTTCGAGGCCATACAGGAGAGTGATAAAAGGCAAGTGATAAAAAAAGTCAGTGCAACACCAGCCAAGTGCAAGAGGAAAGGTCCAGGGACAAAAGAAGTCTTAGGGTCAAAGTTCTGCCAAGCAGAACCACAAAGCCTCCTTATGAAGAGGTGCCCCCTCGGGGGGCAGAAAATTCTTGTGATTCCCAAGGGCTTGACAGGATGAGATTCAGTACAAGTGGGTAATCGCCACAGTATCTTTGGGTTACAGACTGGAATTTCGGGGGCCCCCGCCATCCCGTTTCCTAAGGTCAAGTGTTTCCAAGGACCCAGTAAAAAGAAGGCCCTTGTCCTTGACGTTGGATCACCTGTTATCCTAAGGGGTGATCATAGAGGTTGCCTCAGAGGAGCAAGGCTCAAGGTTTTACTCAAATCTCTTTACAGTTCCAAAACCAAACGGAGATGCCAGGCCCATTCTAGATCTAAAGGATCTGAATCAATTTCTGAACGTTCGTTCTTTTTGCATGAAGTCAATTAGCTCAGTGGTCTCCACCTTACAAGTGGAAGAGTTCCTAGCGCCACTAGACATCAAAGATGCATAGTAACATGTGCCAATTTTTCCAGCTCACCAAAGATTCCTAAGGTTTGCGGTAGAACAGTTTGTGGCTCTAACCTTTGGTCTAGCTACTGCTCCTCGAGTATTCACCAAAGTTCTAGCCCCGCTCCTGGAAAATCTGAGGGCTCAGGGCATAGCAGTAACGGCATATCTAGATGATTTACTATTGGTAGAACAGTCGGTTGCAAGATTAAACCACAGTGTGCTCAAAATGGTGAAATACATAGAGAGCCTAGGCTGGGTCTTCAACCTCGAAAAATTATCTTTGCAGCCCCTAAGGAGGATGGAGTATTTGGGTATGGTCATAGACACGGCCCAAAGCGGGTATTTATACCCAAGTCAAGGCCTTAAAAGAGTTCTTTCCAAAGAAAAGACATTCCGTTTGCCTTTGCATGAGATTGTTGGGGAAGATGGTAGCCTCATTCTGTCATGTCCCGGGGTGTATTCGAACCTGGGTCTTCCTGGTCTCTTAAACCATAGCCTTACCTGATGTGCCACAGAAGAGATCTAGACCTTGGGAATATCCTTATTGTGTTCAACACACACCTCGGACTCACTAGCTCCACCTGCTGCCAGCTGTGGACAATTCTCATTCTGGACAGCCTTTAAATAGGAAGTGAGGTCATCACTCAGCGCCCGTTTATTTGGATTACTTCCTGGGTGTTTTGTCTTTAGTAATCTTCCTTGTATTGAACTCCTGCCTGATATCCTGACTATTCTACAGCCTGCTGATTTTGTACCTTATCGCCAGATCGTGTATGACCTTTGCCTGCCTGACCCTTCTCCGGAATCCGATATTGAACTATTTGCCTGATCCGTTGCCGACCGTATCTGCCTGACGACGCTTTGCCTGGATCTCCAGCATACTTGTTCCACTTCGGACACTACCTTTTACAGGTACCTTACATAATAAACGGGCCACAATGGCAGTGGACCCTGCTGAGATTGTTAAGGCGATTACACGTCAGGGACAACTGATCGGAGCGCATGAACAGCATCTTTCTTCCCTGGACGCCAAGTTAGATGAACTTTGCACTATGCTCAAATCGTGTTTGCCTGGTTCCTCTGCAACGGTCCAGACGCCGGATCCTACTCCTGCTACGATCCAACCTGCCTCTTCTGTACCACCAAAACTTCCCTTGCCTGACAAGTTTGGTGGTGATACTGAGTACTGCAGAGGCTTTTTAAATGTTTGCCGTTTGCATTTCCGCAACAACCCTGTGACTTTTAGCACTTCATCTGCCAAAGTGACTTTTGTAATTTCCTTGTTAAAGGGGAAGGCCCTGGCCTGGGTCTCTCCTTATTTGGAACGCAACGATCCTGTACTTCAAGATGCTGACAAATTTCTGGCTTCTCTCCAGACTGTATTTGACAAGCCAGATAGAGCTTCTGCAGCTGAGTACTCCCTCTTGGACATACAACAAGGCACCAGATCTGTGGCACAGTATGCTATTGAGTTCCGTACCCTTGCTGCTGAGACTAATTGGGACTCAAGGGCATTACGTGCAGCCTTCCGAAAAGGTCTTACAGATCGCATCAAGGACGAATTAGTCTATAAGGATCTCCCAGAAGACCTTGAGAAATTCATAGAGCTGTGTGTTCGTCTGGATGTTCGGTACCATGAAAGGTGCCAAGAGAGACTTAGAACCCGCAAGTTTCCTAAGCCAGTTTACCGTTTGGCCCCTAACTTCCAAGCACCACCTCAGCCAGAACCTGAAACCTCTGTGGAACCCCAGGCACCTGTGGAACCCATGGATGTGAGCCGTCTCCACCTAACTGAGTCAGAGAAACAAAGGAGGCGTTCATTGGGCCTATGCCTGTACTGTGGACTTAAAGGACATTTAGTATCTGCCTACCCTTCCCGTCCAGTAAAAGGCAGGGTCTAACCAGTGTTGGAGGAGCTGGCTTAGACCTTACAGGTAGATCCTCCAAGACCAAGATTACTGTTCCGGCTACTATCCATTTACCTTCTAAGCTTGTTTTCTGTGAGGCTTTTGTGAATTCTGGAGCTGCTGGCATATTCTTGGACTACAATTTTGCAAGAAAGAACAACATCCCGTTTGTTCCAAAGTCTAGACCCCTGAACATTACCACCCTGAATGGACAGCCCTTGGGAGATGGCATTGTGAAATTTGAGACTACGACAATCACCCTTCAGGTAGGCCTCCTCCACAAAGAGGAAGTTGTCTTGTCTCTCATTGATTCTCCGCTTCTGCCTATCATCCTTGGTTACCCATGGTTGCAACTTCACAACCCTTCTTTTGATTGGGAAAAGGGAGAACTAACCTCCTGGGGATCGTCCTGTCGCCCTAATTGTTTGTCTCAACCCAAAAGACTTTCTGCTTGCATGTTGGCTCCTGTGACTATCCCACCTACCTTGCCTCGAGAATACCATGACTTTGCAGATGTATTTTGCAAGCAAAAGGCAGAGGTGTTACCTCCACATCGTCCTTTTGACTGTACAATTAAATTGATTCCCGGAGCACCTCTTCCCAAAGGAAAGACCTACCCCTTGTCTCTGCCTGAACAAAAGTCTATGGAGGAATACGTAAGAGACAACTTGGAAAGAGGTTTTATCCGACCCTCTTCTTCTCCAGTAGGAGCAGGTTTTTTCTTCGTTGAAAAGAAAGATGGGGGCCTTCGACCATGCATAGACTATCGGGGGTTAAATCAAATCACCGTAAAGGACTCCTACCCTTTGCCTCTCATTCTTGAACTGTTTGATGTACTTAAGGGGGCTGTCATCTTCTCCAAGCTAGACCTACGAGGGGCATATAACCTGATTCGAATTAACGAGGGGGACGAGTGG
This sequence comes from Rana kukunoris, assembly GCA_029574335.1. Lineage (NCBI taxonomy): Eukaryota > Metazoa > Chordata > Amphibia > Anura > Ranidae > Rana > Rana kukunoris. The sequence goes on from CM056057.1 coordinate 157,182,386, forward strand.
AAGACAGCATTCAACACTCGTAATGGACACTTTGAATATTTGGTCATGCCATTTGGGTTGTGTAACGCACCTGCTGTCTTTCAACGTTTCATGAATGAAATTTTCCATGATTTCAGCAACCGCTTTGTGATCATTTACTTGGACGACATTTTAATCTTTTCCAAGACTCATCTAGAGCACATCTCGCATGTGAAACAGGTATTACAACGACTTAGAGAAAACCATCTTTATGCAAAAATCGAGAAATGCAGTTTCCATCAAAGCTGTATTCCTTTCCTTGGGTACATCATAAGTGCTGACGGTTTCCAAATGGACCCTCAAAAACTTTCCGCTGTCTTGCAATGGCCCCAACCGACCACTTTAAGAGGACTCCAAAGCTTTTTAGGGTTTGCAAATTACTACAGACGCTTCATTAAGAGTTTTGCCTCCATTGCAGCACCCCTTACTGCCATGACTAAGAAGGGTACAAATTGCAAGGTGTGGTCTTCAGAAGCAAGATCAGCTTTCCAGCGATTAAAGGACATGTTCAGTAAAGCTCCAATTCTTCAGCATCCAAATCCTGATCTCCAGTACATTGTTGAGGTTGATGCCTCTGAGGTTGGAGCAGGTGCCGTGCTCTCCCAGAGACAGCCAAAGTCTGGTAGAATCCATCCAGTAGCTTTTTTCTCTAGAAAGTTTTCTCCTGCAGAGATGAATTATGATGTTGGGAATCGAGAACTACTGGCCATCAAATTGGCATTGTCTGAATGGCGACACCTTCTGGAAGGGGCTCCCAAGCTTTTTACTATCCTCACTGACCATAAAAACCTACTGTATCTTCAGACTGCTAGACGTCTGAACTCACGTCAGGCTCGATGGGCTCTGTTTTTCTCTCGTTTTAATTTTGTCCTTTCTTATGTTCCAGGGCATAGAAACAAAAAAGCCGATGCTCTTTCCAGACAGTTTGCTACCTCTGAAGAAGATCAACCAGGCGAGCAGTATATAATCCCACCTCACAAAATTGTTGCGCAGATCTCCACGGCTCTTTCCCAACAGCTACAAGAATCCCAGAATCGTGTTCCCCAGGGCTTGAAGATACCACCAGGTCGCCTGTACGTAGCCCCTAGTCTCAGAAAACCTGTACTCCTCTGGGCACATGATGGCGTGTTATCCGGTCACCCTGGTGTCACCATCACTGTTAAGACCTTGCAGCGTCATGTCTGGTGGCCTCGCATGAAAAAGGATGTTACTGACTATGTGGCTGCCTGACCAACTTGTGCTGCTAATAAAGTACCCCGCACATTGCCTGCTGGACTGTTACATCCACTTCCGGCACCTCGCCAGCCTTGGACCCATTTGACCATGGACTTCATTGTAGACTTACCCAAGTCCGAGGGCATGACTGCTATATGGGTCACAGTGGATCGCTTTTCCAAAATGTCTCATTTTGTGCCGCTCCCGGGATTACCTACAGCGAAAGCACTGTCCACTCTTTTCCTTTCCCATATTGTAAAACATCATGGCATACCTACCAATGTCGTCTCAGACCGCGGATCCCAGTTCGTTTCCCGATTCTGGAGAGCGTTTTGCAAGAAACTGGGAGTAACGCTCTCGCTCTCTACCTCACATCACCCTCAAACTGATGGTCAAACCGAACGCATGAACCAGACCCTAGAAACCTATCTTCGACATTATGTCAATGCCTTACACTCCAACTGGTCTGAGTATTTGCCTTTAGCTGAGTTCGCCCTAAATTCCCGTTGGCACAGTGCTCTTCATACCACACCATTCTACGCAGCCCTAGGCTATCACCCTCAGACTTTTCCTCTTCTTCAGCCTTCTTCTGGTGTTCCAGCAGCAGATCAGCGGGTAAAGAATATTCTACTACATTGGAAGAAGATTCGTTCATTACTACGAAAGTCAGCAGGCAAGTACAGACTTTTTTCCAACAGACGAAGACGCCATATACCTCCATATGTGGTGGGGGACAGAGTTTGGCTATCAACCAAGTATGTGAGACTGAAACAACCTTCTACCAAATTGGGCCCTCGATTCATTGGTCCTTACAGGATCATTGCTCGAGTTGGGCCCGTTTCCTATCGCTTAAAATTACCTTCCTCTCTCCGGATACATCCCGTGTTCCACGTTTCCCTCCTCAAAAAAGCTATTTTCAACCGCTACTCCAGATCACAACAGCTACCTCCTCCTGTTCTTGTTGATGGACAAAATGAGTTTGAAGTCTCCAAGATTCTTGATTCCAGAAGACAGGGCCGTGGCCTTCGGTATCTGGTTCATTGGAAGGGATATCCTGTCACAGACCGCTCCTGGGTTCCAGCCAAAGATCTGCATGCCCCTTCTCTTATACGAGACTTCCATGCCTCGTTCCCCACTAAACCCCGCTAGGCCCCCGGAGGGGTCCATTGGGGAGGGGGCCCTGTCATGTCCCGGGGTGTATTCGAACCTGGGTCTTCCTGGTCTCTTAAACCATAGCCTTACCTGATGTGCCACAGAAGAGATCTAGACCTTGGGAATATCCTTATTGGGCCAGATTCAGGTAGATGAGAGTATCTTTCCTCTGGAGTAACGCTTCTCATTTACGTTACTCTGAAGACCCTTTCAGCGCAAGTCCTGTAATTCACATAGCAGTTGCGCGTAAACTTGCGCCAGAGTAACGATAATGCGCTGGCGTAACCCGACGCAAGTGGAAGTGGGTGTGATCATATGTAAATGATGGGCGGAGCCCAGCGCAGAGGCTTACGTTCAGCGCATCAACCACGGAGCATGCGCAGTGAATGAGGCTCCACTCGCCCCCTTTGTGCGCATGCTCACAACTTCCGTCGGCACCACTTCACGGGAAACGTCAGCGCAATGCCTTCCGTTGGGCGTGTAAATGTGCCCGTAGAAGCGCCATTCCGGCACTAAAGTATATCCTGCTCCCCCTCCCCGCAGTGATGTTACTTTTGTTCTGAGATGGCTGCTCCCGTTCCCCGCAAACACACAGGAGAAAGCTGAACTTTAATGGCCAGGAGCTGTCAGCCATCATCTCGGCTATGGAGACCTATGATGTCTTCCTCCATGGCTGTAAAATTTGACAGACAAGCATGGACAGAGGTGTTGTCCTGCAAGTTGGGGTGCTCAGCTAGCTCTTATCGTCGGTAACGCTGCTGTAGCTGCTCTCCTGCTGACCTGTGGCCATCTGGAGTAAAGATAAAGCAGCCTTTTGTAGAAATAACTTTGCGCCGGACGGACGAGATACGCGCGGCGCATGTAGCCAGCGTATGGTGCTAATCCGTTCGTGAATTGGGAAAAATCCCTCATTTGCATATTTGCAGGGGAAATCAATGGGCGCGACTGATGCGCCCAGCGAAAATAAGCGCTGACGATACTCTGGCGTCGGAACGTTCCGCCGGTCGCAAATGACCCGTTATTGGGCGCATCTAGTTTGGTGGGTACGGGCACATAGAAACGACGGCGCATCATCACAGTTACGCGGCGCATATCCAAATACTCCAGCGCAAGTGTTCGTGAATCTGGCCCATTGTGTTCAACGCACACCTCGGACTCACTAGCTCCACCTGCTGCCAGCTGTGGACAATTCTCATTCTGGACAGCCTTTAAATAGGAAGTGAGGTCTTCCTTGTATTGAACTCCTGCCTGATATCCTGACTATTCTACAGCCTGCTGATTTTGTACCTTATCGTACCAGATCGTGTATGACCTTTGCCTGCCTGACCCTTCTCCGGAATCCGATATTGAACTATTTGCCTGATCCGTTGCCGACCGTATCTGCCTGACGACGCTTTGCCTGGATCTCCAGCATACTTGTTCCACTTCGGACACTACCTTTTACAGGTACCTTACACATTCGAGGCAGTTCCTTATGTCAGAAGTGCGCCAAAGTCTCAGTTGGTGGTTGATAACCAAAAATTTGCAGAAGGGAAAATCCTTTGTTTCAGTTACCTGGAAGGTGGTAACTACGGATGCCAGCCTCATAGGCTGAGGAGCAGTTCTAGAAGAAGTTACGCTCCAAGGAAGATGGTCCAAAGCAGAAATGATCCTGCCCATCAATATTCTGGAGATTCGGGTAGTAAGTTTGGCCCTCAGGGCCTGGACATAGAAGTTACAGGGCTGTGCTGTTCAGACACAACCCGACAATGCAACAGCGGTGGCCTATTTCAATCCCCAAGGGGGCACCAGGAGTCTGAGTGCCCAGAGGGAGGTGAACCACATTTTGGTTTGGGCAGAAAGGCATGTTCCTTGTCTATTAGCGGTCTCCATTTCAGGGGTGGAGAATTGGCAGGCGGATTATCTGAGCCGCCAGCAACTGTATCCAGGAGAGTGGTCTCTGCATCCCGACATAATTCCTGGCCATATGCCAGAGATGGGGGTACCCCGAACAGGGCCGTCTCTACCATAGGCAAACAGGGGCAGCTGCCCAGGGCCCTGTCACTGTTGGGGGCCCAAAGCAACCCCAAGATGGCAACCCCCCCTTTTTTTTTATTTATTTTTTAATTAAAAAAAATATATTTATTTTATATATTTTTATTTTATTTTTTATTAAAGGGACAATTTTTTTTAGGGGTCCCCAGGGACCCGGAGGCCCCAGATGACAACCCCCTTTTTTTATTTATTTTTAAATAAAAATATATATTTATTTTATATATTTTTATTTTATTTTTTATTAAAGGGCCAATTTTTTTTAGAGGTCTGGAGGTCCCCAGGGGCCCCCCGTTTTTATAAAAAAAAAAAACTTGTTTTATAAAAAAATTTTTTTTCTATATTTCTTTTAATATATATATATATATATATATATATATATATATATATATATATATATATATACATATTATATAATATACATGTTATTATTATTAAAGGACCCAGAGGTCCCCAGGGCCCTGGATGGCAACCCCCCTTTTTTATAATTTTGTTTTTATATTAAATTTTTAATTTTTATTAAAATATATATATATATATATATATATATATATATATATATATATATATATATATATATATATATATATATATATACATATATATATATATATATTATTAAAGGGCTCAGAGGTCCCCAGGGCCCCATGTGGCAAACACCCTTTTTAATTTTTTTATAAATGTTTATTTTTTTATTTTTGTTTATATATATATATATTTTTTTTATTAAAGGGCCCAGAGGTCCCCAGGGCCCTGGATGGCAACCCCACTTTTTTTTTATAAATGTTTATTTTTAATATATTTTTTTATTTTATTTTTTATGAAAGGGCCCAGAGGTCCCCAGATGGCAACCCCCTTTTTTTTAAAATATATATATTTTTTTATATATATTTTTTATTTCTTTTTTTATTTTTATTAAAGGGCCTAGAGGTCCCCAGGGCCCCGGATGGCTACACCCCTTTTTTTATATATATATTTTTCTTTATTAAATCTTTTTTTTGTAAAGGCCCCCCGCATCTCAGTTTAAGGGGGCAGCACCCCCCCCCCCCCTTCTCTGCTCCAGGGGGCCCATGCCTGAAGCTGTGTAAGGGGCCCCATAATTCCTGATGGCGGCCCTGCCGCCCGTTAAGCCCCTGTGTTGCCCACAAATCAGGCTGAAAATCATCAGCGGCACGCAGCCAGGTGACAGTTCTGCTTCCCTTCCCAGTGTTTTAAAATGTACAGAACCCCTGGCTTCCCTTTAGATGTGCACTTCTCCCTTCCTGCCACTGGGTGCTGCTTGTATATAAAAGTGAATTAGAATGTGATTTTATAACATCCCCAGTTTGCTCTTCCCGAGGCTGACTTCTTCATGTCCTGCTCCTCAATGTATGTCACTGTTTGCTATATTGTAAATAGAAGTTTTCTGTAGAGTGTGCCCAAAGTCTTTATAATATTTGATGATTCACTGCAGGTCTGGTTAGTGTTTTAAAAAGTTCCTGTATTTTACACATTGCATGGCATGGGGTCACAGCACCGTCTGTCCATTCTGCTTTAGCACCATGGGACCCCAGGCCATGCCATGTGTAAAATAGAGGAACTCTTTAAGTCACAGACCAGACCTGCAGTCCAGGCTGAGTAAGGCCTCAGAGCACATGGCATTACTGTCTGTATTTAACTGCTTGATGGGCTTATTTTGGGCCTGACTGGTTCACATGTATGTGTTTTGGCGGCCCACATTTGTGCAGGCACAGCAGCCTATTCATTTGATGCCTCATGTAATAGGCTGAGCACACGGCACACCTATGCCCATCAAGCAATGAAATACAGCACTGTCTGTCCATTCTGCTGTCTGCTGTGACTTATCTGCAGTTCCCGCACTGTCAAACTTGCTGCATTTTTAGACGTTTAGGTCACGCTTTTAAAAACACAGTGCGTTTGTGTGTGCAAGAACTGCAGGTAAGTAGCATGGTGCAAGAACTGCAGGTAAGTAGCATGGTGCAAAAGCAGAATGGATTTCAAGGCAACTGATTTTTAAAATGCTGAATGCACCTTTTTTCTGCAGGAAACAAAGGCATGGCAGCCCATTCAAATCAATGGGCTGCTGTGCCTGCACAAATGAGGGCCGCCAAAACACATACATGTGAACCAGCCAGGCCCAAAATAAGCTGAAGGGGGGCCCAAAAAAAATGTTTGCCCAGGGCCCAAACCATATTAAAGACGGCCCTGACCCCGGATGTGGATCTACTAGCCTCCAGGTTCAACATGAAGTTGGACAAATTTGTTTAAAAAACAAGAGATCCTCTAGCATCCGCAGCGGATGCATTGGCAATTCCTTGGGATCAGTTTTCTCTGATCTATGCGTTTCCTCTGGTTCTGCTCCTACCTTGACTTCTTCGCAGGGTCAAGAAGGAAAATAAGTCAGTAATTCTGTTGGCCCCAGCTTGGCCCAGAAGATCTTGGTATACAGAGATCGTAAGGGTGGCAGTAGAAAAGCCATGGCTTCTTCCACTATGACCAGACCTGCTTTCGCAGGGACCAGTATTACATCCTTCCTTACGAAGTCTAAATTTGACGGTTTGGCTGTAGAGACCTACATCTTGAAGGGTCATGGACTCTCAAGTCCAGTTCTCTCCACTCTGGTTAATGCTAGGAAGCCTAGCCTCCAGGCTCATCTATTACAGAATCTGGAAGGCATGTTTCCTGGTGTGAATCCAGGGGTTGGCATCCTTGAAAATATGTCATTGCTAGAGTTCTTGCCTATCTACAGATGGGGTAGAAATGAAGCTGGCCTTGAAATATGTAAGGAAGTTAAACATTAAGAAGTACTTCCTGAATAATCCCTTGAAAGTAAGATACCCTATAACCAATAAGGATGCAATGCCCATACACAGTAATTTAAGAAATCATTCTGTGTTCAATCTTCGGGTCACGAGCAATCAGCACATTGATGTTTTCAAAAAACTAGTCTTAAAAGATCTGGAATCTTTGGAAATAAACCAAAATTCGATCCGGGACACATCAAGAAGGGTATCAAACTCCTTACTCAACGGAAAGATATAGTTATCCGCCCTGCGGACAAAGGGGGGGCGGTAGTGGTCCAATCGAAACAGCAATACAAAGATGAACTAAACAGGCAATTGCAAGATGGAGCCACCTATTCCAAGCTCTTGGGTAATCCAATAGTGAAGTACAAGAAAGAACTTAAATTGCTTATCAATTTGGGTGTGAAAAAAGATATTTTAAATAAAAGGGAAGCTAAGTATCTGATCCCTGAATCGTGTAGAGTACCGGTGATATATACCATTCCGAAGATCCATAAGTCAAAAGAGAATCCCCCGGGTAGACCGATTGTCAACGGGATTGACTCTCTAACTTCAAGACTTGGACAATATATAGACCATTTTATGCAACCAGCTGTCCAGAAAACAAAAACCTTTCTTAAAGATACAAAACACGTTCTACAATTGCTAGACTCTGTTCCTGTACTAGAGGGCAGAACGTTGCTTGCTACTGCAGATGTTTCATCGTTGTATACGATAGTGAAACACCATGATGCATGCCATGCGACCAAATGGCTACTGAGAAATTATAGCAACCTAATATGTGCCCAAAGGAAGTATCTCATAAAAAGTCTTGACACATGCCTCAAGTATAATTATTTTTGGTATGACCAGTCATACTATAAGCAAACCATTAGGATAGCAATGGGAGCCAAATTTGCCCCAGGCGTGGCTAAGGCATTTATGGCTCAATGGGAGGAATCAGCTGTATACGAAGATATGCCAGCAGAACTTTCCTTATATAAGAGGTACATTGATGACCTGATTATCATTTGGAATGGAAGCAGGGAAACTTTAGAGAACTTCCTAAAGAAACTAAACGATAATGATAGAAACATTAATCTAGTATGGAAGATTGACCATCAATCTATTGACTTCTTAGACCTGAACGTGAGGTTAGAAGGTAACAAGATAATCACGAAGACTTTCTTTAAGAACGTAGACACTAACAGCTATATTTCTAGGGACAGCTGTCACTTTGCACCTTGGCTGTACAACATTCCTAGGGGCCAATTGGTCAGAATGAAACGGAATTGCACGAAGGATGAGGATTATAATAGACAGGCCCAATTGATTGGATCACGATTCATTAGCAAGGGATATGAAGAAAGCTCCATCCATAAGCAAATTAGAGAGGTTGCACTATTGGAAAGATCCAGTATGTTATAGACAAAGAGCAATGTACAGAGAGAACAACAGGCTCCCTCTCTTATCCTGAACTATAATACACAACATAAAGATGGCATATCTTGCAAAACGATAAAGATCTGTGTACTATATTGCCGGACAAACCACGAATTATATACAAAAGTGCGCATACATTCAAGGATCTAATCGTTAAATCCGTGGTAGAACCCCCACCCAAAACCCCTTTTTCCTTCTTTACGGGTAAAGGCTTTTTTCCATGTAAAAGTTGTTTTTCTTGTATAAGGTCCCAAAAACCACTTAAGAAAAGAACCCAATTTATGGCAACCAATACAGGAGAATCATTTGAAATTAAGGAGTTCATAGGATGTCATACCGAAGGAGTGATTTATGTCATCCAGTGTAGCTGTAATTTACAGTACGTTGGTAGGACAAAAAGAGCCTGGAAAGTTCGCATTAAGAAACATGTAAAAAATATTATCAAGGGATCCACGAAGCATAATGTTTCCAGACAATTTGATCTGGTGCACAACAAAGATCCCTCTCATATGCAATTTTGGGGAATAGATAAGTATGTAAAAAGCTGGAGAGGCAGTCATAAAATAAGAACTATAAGCCAAAAAGAATCTCAATGGATTCACAAAATGAGGACTCTAACACCTGGAGGTATGAATATTGAGTTTGATCTAAATTGCTTTTTAAGCAATTTCTAAAATATTCTAATATATAGGGTGATAGATGTGGGCTGGTCCCACGGATTCTCTTCCCCTCCCTCCTTTTATTTTATATATTTTTTTCTTTTTCTTTTCATTTTAGTAATGTACCATGAATTTTTTACATTTGCAATGTGGTATGTGACACGACAAGCCCGATGTACGATTATCTGGCTAATCATGTACATGGAGGTTAGGGAATTATGTCAGTACCTTATATTCGATGACATTTTGAGGTATAACAAGCTAGTGTGTCTATTGGCTCTATATAGACAACAGCTTTTTTTAATTCTAATTTTAAAACTATTAATACTTATTTTTAACCACTAGATGGCGATGAAAAGACTTGACTGTTGTTCTCACCGTCACACTATATATAGAGGTGTAGGAAGTAAGCTATACCTTAGGATAGATTTTTGGCCTAGTAATACATAGATTACCTGCATATTGAATTCAATTTCTTTTAATGTTTTGTATACATTTATTATGAGCTCACATTATGAAGCTAGACATCGCAGATCTGCCGTCTGTTGACGGACTACGAGAAAATGGCGGAGCCGCAACTTCCAGTTTTCATAGGCAACAGGTTAACCTGGCGGACTACGAGAAAATGGCGGAGCCGTAACTTCCGGTCTGCATAGGTAACAGGCTAACCTGGCGGACTACGAGAAAATGGCGGAGCCGAACTTCCTGTCTGCGTAGCTAGAAAGGGAATCCCGAGCTGTCCACACACAAACCCCAGTTGAAGACACGTATGTCGTAACGCGTAGGGTGAAGGGAGACGTACACCGGGATGCTGTGATACCAGCGCGGTGCCACTGTGTTATATGCTCGTTTTACTTCTATGTTTGTAAGTGCACATTTTATTTATTAAACTCCTCTGTATCAATGATAATGCACTATTGGAGGTCCTCTTTCCTGTTTTTATCCCACCTCTGAGACGCAGATCATACTATCCATGTTGTGGACACCAGGAACACCAGGGAGATAACCAGCAGTGGATCTGCAAATTGAGGTCTCTTTTTAGCCGTTTAGAGGTGAGAGTTCTGGGAGACCAGAGTGTGTGTGTGGTGAAGTGCACATCTTTCACAGAACTAGCGGGTATCCTGGAACACCTCTTAGCATCATGGACTCTGTTTGCACTTATAGTATTGTGCACTATTGATCTATATGTCACTTGCATCACTCTGCAAACCTATATCCAACATATGTTGGTCTTATGCACTTTGCGCAATTACTTTTTCTTTACAGTTGGCCTTGATCACCATCAAGGGTCAGATCTCCGCCTTATCAATATTTTTTCAAATGTCGCTTGCCTCTTACTTCTTGTTATTGGCTTTTATTCGAAAGGGTGTTTCGTTTAAGGCCACCAGTTAAGTCTCCCTTGTGCCCATGGGATTTAAATTTAGTTTTGTCTGTTTTAGAAAAACAGCCTTTTCAACCAATGCGCCATATTCCTGTTGAAAAGAAAAGCGTTGGTTTTTTTCTAGTGGCTATATCCTCTGAGTGAGTGAGTGAGTGAGTGAGTGAGTAACTTGTATAGCGCAACAAATGCGAACCTAATCGCCTCAATGAGAAGGGTATCGGAATTGGTGTATTTTTCCTGTAAAAACGCTTATAACGTGCGCCGCTGTATAACGCGCACCCCCAATTTAAGGCCTGTGTGTCCCTCTGCAGCCTCACCTCATCTCCTCATGCAGCCGCCAGTCATCTCGTACAAGCATCATTTCAGTCACATTCTGTCACATACAGTCCTGCCTCGTGTCCTTCTGCAGACTGTGTGTCCCTCTGCAGACTCACCATCTCCTCATGCAGCCACCCGTCATCTCGTACAGCTGTCATCTCCTGTTGACTCGGCGTCTGCAGTCACATACACAGTCCAGCCTCCGCCATCAGCATTGGACCAGCTCCTGTGATTGACAGAACACTGGTCTAATGCCGGTGGTGGAGGCAGGACTGTGTGTGTGACGTCAAAGCCGAGTAAAGGGAAGATGACGGCTCGGTGGCTCGGTGAATTCCAGCGGCACTCGTTCCTCTCCGAGTCCGAGGTGCGCTATCGGCGTATAACGCGCACCCCTGCTTTGTCCCAGATTTTCAGGGGAAAAAAGTGCGCTTTGTACGCCGATAAATACGGTAATTATTCACAAAGACAGGGTGGTGTTGCTTCCCCACCCAACTTTTCTGCCTAAGGTATTTTCAGGATTTTATCTGAATCAAGATGTGGTCCTACCATCCTTTTGTTCAAATCTGCATTCCACGGAAGAAAGATTGTTGCATTCTCTAGATGTAGTAAGAGCAATCAAGTCCTATCTGAAAGCAACGGCTCAGATACGGAAAACTAATGTTTTGTTTGTGCTGCCAGAAGCTCCCAGAAAGGGCCAGGCAGCGTCAAAATCTACTATCTCTAAGTGGATTTGGCAAGTTATTGTTCAGGCCTATGGTTTGAAGAAAGAAATATCCTCCTTTTCATGTGAAAGCGCACTCGACCAGAGCAGTAAGTGCTTCATGGGCACTGCATCACCAGGCCTCCATGGCTCAGATCTGCAAGGCTGCAACCTGGTCTTCAGTCCATATGTTCATGAAATTCTATCAAGTGAATGTACAGTAAGGGGGCATGAGGATACCGCTTCAGGCACAGTGTGCTGCAGGCAGCCGTATAGATCCTCACAGCCGGCGGTCTGCTTTTAAACTGTTTCTCCCTCCCCTCAAGTTAAGCATTGCTCTGAACATCCCATTAAGTAATTAACAGAGCTCTGTGTCCCGTGATGTACGAAAAAGAAAATAGGATTTTTTAAACAGCTTACATGTAAAATCCTCTTCTTTGAGTACATCATGGGACACAGAGCTCCCGCCCCTCTTATTTGGGGTATATATATATATATATATATATATATATATATATATATATGTGTGTGTATTTATATTGGGATACTTATTGCTTTGCTACAAAAATTGAGGTACTCTCCATATGGGAGGGGTTATATAGAGGGGAAGGTCTCTTGTAATTAGGATGTGCCAGTGTCCAATCACCTGGTGGTGACATATAACCTATTAAGTAACACAGAGCTCGGTGTCAGGTGGTGTACTCCAAGAAAATGATTTTACAGGTAAGCTGTTTAAATAATCCTATTTTTGTTTGTTTATTTTGAAACGTAAATAAACTTTATGTTAAAAAATAAATAAATAATTTTCCTTGAAATCCCAAAGGCGTTGTTTGGATTTTGGACCCCTCTATAGATCTACGCATGTGGTATCTGCATACTTAGGAGGAGTATATGTTTTGGGGGTATAATTGTAAAATTAATTTCTTCATTTTCCAAATGGTGACAAAAAAACTTACAAACTCACTATGCCTTTTTACTAACGACCTTGGACTGTATACTTTCAATTCTTGTACACTACTGTACTAAACTCACTACTTACTAAATACCTTGGACTGTATAGTTCATACTCCAAAAAGGGGCTGTGCCGGCGCTGATGTATTTGACAAAATAATGGATTAATCAATAGTTTCTATGTGCTATGCAATAATGTAAACACACAGAGCTATACACCCTATTCAAATAGTTGTCAGAGGGAGAGATATGTAATAGAGATTGCATCATTGCATGCAGCTCTTGTACTAATGTATGAGAAGCAGAAATGAATGTAGATGTTAACCCAATCCAGTGGCGGCTGGTGCTCAAAATGTTTGGGGGGCGCAAACAAACTGAAAAAAAAACCCCATCTATTGCAGCCAGTGTGCCGATCAAATGCAGCTACTGTGCCCATCAAACTCAGCTACTGTGCCATCAAACGCAGCTACTGTGCTATCAAACGCAGCTACTGTGCTATCAAACACAGCTACTGTGCCCATCAATTGCAGCCACTGTGCCCATAAAACGCAGTGACTGTGCCCATAAAACGCAGCCACTGTGCCCATCAAACACCGCCACTGTGCCCATCAAACTCAGCCACTGTTCACATAAAACGCAACCACTGTGTCCATCAAGTGCTGCCAGTGTGCCCATTAATTGCCGCTACTTTAACTGATCAAATGCTGCTAGTGTGCCCATCAATTGCTGCTACTGTGCCCCATCAAAAGCTGCTAGTGTGCCCATCAATTGCCGCTACTGTGCCCCATCAAATGCTGCCAGTGTGCCCATCAATTGGCGCTACTGTGCCTCATCAAATGCTGCCAGTGTGCATCGCCCGGCACTTACCTGTCTCGCAGCAGGTCAGTGGTGGTGTCCTTCACGTCCTTGATGTCTTCTTCCGTCCTCTCTATCAGGCGTCCAATCACAGCGCCTGATGTTTTAGCCAATCACGTGACAGGTAACAGACCCGAGCACCTGATTGGCTGAGAGGCTGTTCAGTGTTAGCAAAGTGAATTCCTTCGCTTTGCTAACACAATGCAGTGAGCGCCCAGCATGGCGCCCTCTGTTCACCCTTTTGGGTGCCTATTAGAGCCTACTGCTCTAATCAGGTGCTTCCAAAAAACACCCCCGCCGCTGTAATTCAGGTGCCCAAAAGGGGGCCGGACACCTAAGTAGGGGTGTCAGCAGAGACCATTGATAGATTCATGGAATGCATTAATCTATCTATGGTGATAGCGCGGTGCCAGGAGAGAGGGGGCCACTGACCCAATCACTAACATCTCATGTCACCCAGTTCTGCAAGTGTACATAGTGTACTGTGTACATGTGTACCTAGAAAAATGTATGCGGTTCTGAAGGCAAAGGCTGCGTACACCAAATATTAATTTGATTTGAATTTCTCTTCTGTTCATTTACTTTCCATTTTGTTAATATAAAATGTAATTCAAACTATTAACATTTCTATTTCTGAAAGCATTCTTAATTTACAGCATTTTTTCACCCCTGGCTAAGACTTTTGTGCATTACTATATATATATATATATATATATATAGTTACATAGTTACATAGTTACATAGTTAGTCAGGTTGAAAAAAGACACAAGTCCATCCAGTTCAACCATAAAAAAAATAAAAAAAATAAAACAAAGTAAAACACAGTACATCCTCCCATACACCCAACTCCATACCCACAGTTGATCCAGAGGAAGGCAAAAAACCCCAGCAGAGCGATGATCCAATTTGCTACCGGAGGGGAAAAAATTCCTTCCTGATCCCCCGAAAGGCAATCGGATTTACCCCGGATCAACTTTACCTACAAAACTTAGTACTCAGTTATATTATGTGCATTTAGGAAAGAATCCAGGCCTCTCTTAAAGCAATCTACTGAGCTGGCCAGAACCACCTCTGGAGGGAGTCTGTTCCACATTTTCACAGCTCTTACTGTGAAGAAACCTTTCCGTATTTGGAGGTGAAATCTCTTTTCCTCCAGACGTAAAGAGTGCCCCCTTGTCCTCAGTGTTGACCTTAAAGTGAATAACTCAACACCAAGTTCACTATATGGACCTCTTATGTATTTGTACATGTTGATCATATCCCCCCTTATTCTCCTCTTCTCAAGAGTGAATAAATTCAGTTCTTCTAATCTTTCCTCATAGCTGAGCTCCTCCATGCCTCTTATCAGTTTGGTTGCCCTTCTCTGCACTTTCTCCAGTTCTCCGATATCCTTTTTGAGAACTGGTGCCCAAAACTGGACTGCATATTCCAGATGAGGTCTTACTAATGATTTGTACAGGGGCAAAATGATATCTCTATCTCTGGAGTCCATACCTCTCTTAATACAAGAAAGGACTTTGCTCGCTTTGGAAACCGCAGCTTGGCATTGCATGCCATTATTGAGCTTATGATCAACTAAAACCCCCAGATCCTTCTCCACTACAGATCCCCCCAGTTGTACTCCCCCTAGCATGTATGATGCATGAATATTCTTAGCCCCCAAGTGCATAACTTTACATTTATCAACATTAAACCTCATCTGCCACTTAGTCGCCCAATTAGACAGAGCATTGAGGTCGGCTTGTAAATTGGAGACATCCTGCAAGGACATTATTCCACTGCATAGCTTGGTGTCATCTGCAAAAACAGAAATGTTACTTTTGATCTCAGACCCAATATCATTTATAAATATATTGAAAAGTAAGGGACCCAACACTGAACCTTGGGGTACACCGCTGATAACCTTGGACCATTCAGAGTAAGAATCATTAACCACAACTCTCTGAATTCTGTCTTTCAGCCAGTTTTCTATCCATTTACAAACTGATATATCTAATCCTGTAGACCTTACCTTACACATGAGCCGTGTGTGGGGAACTGTATCGAACGCTTTTGCAAAATCCAAGTATACCACGTCCACTGCCACGCCTCTGTCCAGGGTTTTACTTACCTCTTCATAAAAGGAAATCAGGTTTGTCTGACAACTTCTGTCCTTCATGAATCCATGCTGTCTGCTGCTTAAATAGTTTGTTTCCAGCAAGAACTCATCCATGTGGTCTTTTATTAAACGTTCCAGTATCTTTCCAACTATAGAAGTTAAACTAACAGGTCTATAGTTACTAGGTAAAGACTTTGTTCCCTTTTTAAATATGGGCACCACATTGGCTTTATGCCAATCCAGTGGTACTATTCCTGTCCTTAATGAGTCCCTAAATATTAGATACAGTGGCTTTGAAATTTCAGAGCTCAATTCTTTTAGGATCCGTGGGTGGATGCCATCTGGTCCAGGTGCTTTATCCACCTTTATTCTGTCTAAATATTTCTGGACCATATCACTTTTGAGCCATTGTGGATTTGGGGCTGTGTCACTCCCACCCCCTATATCGACATGAGCTCCCCCATTCTCCATTGTATACACAGAGCTGAAGAAAGCATTTAATAAATTTGCCTTCTCTATGTCCTCAGTCACCCACTCTAGATTATTTTGTAAAGGGCCTACATGCTCAGACTTGACCTTTTTACTATTAATATATTTAAAGAATTTTTTGGGGTTTGTCCTACTATCTTTTGCAATCTGTCGTTCATTTTGAATTTTTGCATCCTTGATTTCCTTTTTACATATTCTATTATATTCTTTGTAACATTTAAACGACACTAGTGTTCCTTCATTTTTATATTTTTTAAAAGCTATTTTCTTATTGTTTATAGCTTTTTTAACTTTAACCATGAGCCACATAGGTTTTATCTGTAGCCTTTTAAACTTATTGCCCATGGGAATATACTTTGCAGTGAGGTTCCAAAGAGTCTTTTTGAAGAATTCCCATTTCTGTTCTGTGTTCATCGGTGCCAATATTCCCTCCCAGTCCAAGCCCTGGAGAGCAGTCCTCATGCTTTGAAAATTTGCTCTCTTGAAATTAAGTGTTTTTATCTTTCCTGTATGTATTTCTTGCTTATAGTTTACATTAAACGAAATCATGTTATGATCACTGCTACCCAGGTGTTCCTTTATCTGAACATTAGTAATGAGCTCTGCATGGTTTGAGATTACCAGGTCCAACAGAGCATCATTCCTAGTTGGGGCCTCAATAAACTGGACCATAAAATTGTCCTGCAATAGGTTTTTAAATTTTTGTCCTTTAACTGTCCCAGAAATTCCATTATTCCAGTCAATTTCTGGGTAGTTAAAATCCCCCATTATTATCACCGTCCCTGCCCTTGCAGCCCTTTCCATCTGTGCAAGGAGCTGAGTCTCCACCTCCTCATTAACATTGGGTGGTCTATAACAAACTCCAATGATTAGCTTTGAACTACGCACATCTGTATGCAGTTCCACCCATAATGCTTCAACTTCATCACACTCTCCATCAACCAGGTCCTCTTTCACGCTTGCTTTGAGGTCACTTCTCACATAGAGACAGACCCCTCCACCTTTCCTTTTTACCCTGTCTTTCCGAAAGAGAGCATAGCCAGGAATATTAATAGCCCAGTCATGTGAGGATTGAAGCCAAGTTTCAGCAATACCGATTACATCATAGCTCTCCTCATGCACCAGAGCTTCCAACTCACCTGTTTTGCTTGGAAGGCTTCTGGCATTGGTGAACAAACACTTAAATGTATTGTTACATTTTTCGCTGGCGTTTTTCATATGATTCATATAATTTTTAGTAGTGCAAATGGCACTATAATTTCCAATGGCTGTTTGCAACATGGGAACTTTCTTGTCACCTGCCATAACCCCACCTCCATCTATCCCCATTCCACTCTCCATTAATGTCTGACCCCTAACTGACCTGTGTGCCCGATGTAATTCACGTTCACCCTCCCCCCTCAAGTCTAGTTTAAATACTCCTCCAGCATTCCCCTAAACCTCTCCCCCAGCACAGCAGACCCCCTTCCATTCAAGTGCAAACCATCTTTAGCATATAGGTTGCACCCCAATGAAAAGTCATCCCAGTGCTCTAGAAACCCAAATCCCTCCTTCCTACACCAGGTCTTTAGCCATGCATTCAGCTCTCTAATCTCCCCCTGCCTTTCCTGTGTTGCGCATGGCACAGGCAATATTTCAGAGAATATCACCTTGGAGGTCCTTCCCTTCATCTTGCAGCCTAGTTCTTTAAATTGATTCTTAAGGAGCCTCCACCTTCCATGTATACTGTCATTGGTTCCAACATGGACCAAGACAGCTGGGTCATGCCCAGCCCCTCCCAGTAATTTATCCACCCGGTCCACCACATGCCGAACCCTGGCACCAGGGAGACAGCAAACCATTCGGTTGAGGCGATCCTGGCGACAAATTATTCTATCAGTCCTTCTGATTATAGAATCCCCTATTACCACCAACTGTCTAGGCCTACCTGCACTCCCCTCACCACTTCTACTAGATGGGTTGCTCTCCCGGCTGTTAGGGGTAGCAGTAACATCTAGGGCTGCCACCTCTGTGTTAGCCACCTCCACATCTTCACCCAACTTGGCAAATTTGTTTTGATGCACAAACACAGGATTGGCCTTCCTTGTCTGCAAGCCCCTTCCACTCCCTCTAACTACATTAACCCATATATATATATATACACTATATTCTAAATAGTATTGGAGCACCTGCCTTTACACACACATGAAATGTATTGACATTCCAGTCTTATGCCGCGTACACACGGTCGTTTTTTTGCGATGAAAAAAAACGACGTTTTTTTAAAACGTCATTTAAATTGATCGTGTGTGGGCAAAACGTCGTTTTTTGTCTTAAAAAAAACGACCAAAAAAAAATTCCAACATGCTTGAATTTTTTGTGTCGTTTTTCAGAACGTCGTTTTTTGTTTCACAAAAAGTCACCGTGTGTAGCAAAAACGTCGTTCAAAACCTCGCTTTTTGTGAAAAAACGATGGTGTGTATGCAAAATTGTCTTTGAAAAGTGACGTTTCAAAAACGTTGTTTTTTACTTCACAGAAAACGTCGTTTTTTTTCATCGCAAAAAACGACCGTGTGTACGCGGCATTAGTCTGTAGGGTTCAATATTAAGGTGGCCCACCCTTTGCAGCTATAGCAGCTTCAACGCTTTTCTGGGAAGGCTGTCCAGAAGGTTTAGGAGTGTGTCTATGGGAATGTTTGACCATTATTCTAGAAGTGCATTTTTGAGGTCAGGCACGAATGTTGGATGAGAAGGACTGTCTCGTAGTCTCCACTCTAATTCATCCCAAAAGCGTTCTATCGGGTTGAGGTCAGGACTCTGTGCAGGCTAGTCAAGTTCCTCCACCTGTAATGCTGCACAGTGCTCTGAATGGTGGTCTGAGGTATGGCCTGTAATCCACAGTGCCCTGGATGCCACTGTCAGTGGTCAGACTAGGCCTGCAATGCACAGTTGCACACACTTATCTGCATTAAATTAGCATCAGAACCTGTGTAATTCTTGTGTGTTCGGGTTTAAAGGGGTGAGGTGGCAATAGGGTGCCCACATGTCCCAGATTGCCCGGGACTGTCCCGCAATTGACATGTCTGTCCTGATTCCCGGGCACCTTAATTTCGGAACAAAACAATGTCCCGGAATGAAATAGAGGACACAGCCACCCCCTACTAACTAATAACTAAATTTCCGGACCTGGTTGCTAGGGCCAGCACTGCCTGGCATCTTGCAAACAGTGACAATATACTTCGGAAAAAAAAAACTGCGCTCAGACAAATTATTGAAACAGAAAAAACATAGGCAGCAGCACTGGTGAGATAAACACAAATGTACGTAAATAAAGAAAGAACTACGCCAAATAAAAGTTAATTTAAATCAATCCTCGGAAAGGAAATATATTAAAAGTAACTGATCAAATATGGCAATCCTAAGGGTGAGTAATGGTGCCAGTATAACATAAAAAACAGAGTTGCAGAAGACCATAGATTGTACAAGTCCAAAGAAGTCCAATCAGGTAACACCACAGTGCTTGCAAACCAAAGTGCCCACGATCGTAGATAAATTATCCGCTTACAAAAAATAAGCCAAAACGCACATGACCTATGACCTAGCCACGGCCTTTAGCTTGTGTACTGTAGAGGATGGACCAAATGCGGACACCCTGGACACTCCTCTGGTAAACCGTATACTTGTAGCTACAGTGGGGATCGAACGTTTGGGCACCCCAGGGGCACCCCAGGGCACCCCAAGCATGCAATTCTGCAGTGAATTATGGGCCGTGGCGCGTCACTCGAATTTGGCCCGAACGTCCCATTTTGTTCGTATTTTGGCGAACAATCGAACATACGATGTTCGAGTCGAACACGAAGCTCATCCCTACTGGCTGCAATACAAACCCAAGCCATGATTGATCCACCCCCATGCTTAACAGTTGGACAGAGGTTCTTTTCAGTAAATTCTGTGCCCTTTCTTCTCCAAACATACCTTTGCTCATTCCGGGCAAAAAGTTATATTTTAACCTCATCGGTCCACTGAACTTGTTTCCAAAATGCATCAGGCTTGTCTATATGTTCATTTGCAAAGTTTAAACGCTGATTTTTGTGGTGAGGACGTAGAAGAGGTTTTCTTTTGATGACTCTTCCATGAAGACCATATTTGTACAAGTATCTCTTTATAGTGGAATAGTGTACCACAACTCCAGTGTCTGCCAGATCTTTCTGGAGGGATTGTGCAGTCAAACGTGGGTTTTGAATTGCTTTTCTCACAATCCTGGGAGCTGTTCTGTCTGATATTTTTCTTGTTCCTCCAGATCTTGCTTTAACTTCCACTGTTCCTGATGACTGCTATTTCTTAATTACATTCCGAACAGAGGATATTGACATCTGAAAACGCTTTGCTATCTTCTTATAGCCTTCTCCAGCTTTGTGAGCGTCGACTATTTTCAGTTTTCTAGACAACTGCTTAGAAGAACCCATGGTGCTGATTGTTGGGGCAAGGTCAGATGAGTCTGGGCATTTAAAACCTTTGAGATTGACATCACCTGGTCTTCCCAGACGATGATTGAGAACATTCCATGACACTGGCAGGTCTCAGCTTTGCAAAGGGGGCAGTGCATGCTATAAATTCTGCAGGGTGCCCAAACTTTTTTGTTTTCTGTAATTTTGAAAGTGTAAATGATGGAAATAAAATCGAACTTTTTTTTGACATATTATAAGAATGTCTAATCTGTAATTTGATGCCTTTTGGAGATTTTTCCATCCTTCCTTGGCTTTGTTATGCACATTAATACAAATTTTTACCTGGGGTGCCCAAACTTTCGATCCCCACTGTATATGACAAGCTCCGTAGCGATCAGGACTTGTAGTCTCTCTGCCCTTTCTATCCGGGCGTGTCTGCATTAGCGATTCGGCGAAGCCCAGTGTGTACTCTCAGACAGTGAAACCGGGAGCAAGGCCTGCGCCTAGTGCAGCACTGCTATCCCCGCCCACCTCTGCACCTCCTCCTTCTCTGGCACCAAGCGACAAGCAGCAGCGACTGGTGTGATCTTCACTCTCCAGATAGTACGTGGCTAATGCAGAGGGAGTGACAGCAGCACTGCATCTGATGGCAGGCTATGGGTGGCACGTGGCACATTCACCTGACAAATAACCTGCTGGCAAATTCCCCATCAACCCCGAGACTACATTTCCCCCCGGCCCCCTCATCTTTTTTGGGGGGAAGGTGAGAGAGGGGGTGTGTCCTTGAATGTCCCTGGTGTGGAGAAAGCCTCTTGAGGGGGGAGGGGGCGAGCAGGCAAGTCAGGACACTCTCTACTTTGCAGATAGAGAAAGGACCTATGCGTCCTGACACTCCTGCTCGCCCCCTCCCCCCTCAAGAGGCTTTCTCCACACCAGGGAGAAAGTTGCATTACTGTGTTTAGTTACAGACAGAAGAACAGGAAGTGAGGATTTCTCAGAAAAATAAGGACATTTAAAAGCAAAATAGAAGGATGAGGTAAATGAAGGAGGACTGCACTAAGGTAAAGGAAGCTATTTAGGGAAAACATTTTTTACCTGTACAACCCCTTTAAGGTCCCTGCCCCATTTTTTTCTGACAGCTCAGACAAGCTTTATAAATTTGGCACTTTAAACAGATGAAGAGAATAGAAGACTGCAGATAAATAGATACACCTTATGTAGGTGGATTTGTTTAATCTCTGTGTATTATCTGAGGCTATTAAGTTCACTGTGCATATGTAAGGGTTTACAACCACTTTAACTGACAAGAATTATGAAGTGCATAAATTGTTCAGAAAGTTGGTTAGAAAACTCATGCCGCCATGAGCAATGTAGTAGTTATTGAAGAGCCCCATGGGGCTCACAAGCCACTGCTTAGGGACTACAGCTGTAGATGTTTCCCAGATCTGAATATTTTAGGAATATCCTGCAACATTTTTCCTACTGCAAGACCAGGAAAAATGAGGCCCCTTCCGATGTCACAATACAATTCAATGTGTAGACTGTAAATTGTAACTGTAATTGTAAACTGGGCCGTAAATTTAAATATGTGTAAATTCCTACAGCAACCACACGCACGCCTTGTACAGTGAGAGTCTGAGAGTAAAGGTCACACCCATCATCTGGTAAAAATAGAACATTTCTATATAAACTACTTGCTGGGTGGGACCCTGGAAAAGTTCTTGTATATACCAATGTGCATTGTAAAGCTCATAATTATGGGAGAGGTCTGTGAGAACAGTGAGCCCCAGGCTTGTGAGAGCAGGGGGCCCGTGCATGTAGTTAGTGGGCCTAAAGGAAATGGACAAGAACGGGGTATAATGGAACATGATCCCAAAAAGCGTAAACAGATGTTCAGGGCTTTCATGAGTGTCCTATTTTGCAAAATAATGCTGCTTTAGTGTCTACTTTATTTTTATGGTACCAAAGGAATACACATCAATATAATACTAAAAAATGAAATAAATAAATAAAGGAATACACATCAATATAATACTTAAAAAGGAAATAAATAAATAAAGGAATACACATCAATATAATACGTAAAAATGAAATAAATAAATAAAGGAATACACATCAATATACTACTAAAAAATGAAATAAATAAATAAAGGAATACACATCAATATAATACTTAAAAATTAAATAAATAAATAACTAATGTGACACATGTACTAACTGCTACTAGATGCTTAATTGTCTCCAACTAAAAGCAGGCACATGGGCCAAACACACTTGACTTATACAACTTCTTCTCAACGAGGGTTGTGTTGAACCCTAGGTTTCCTTCAGAGGTTGCTAGGGGTTAATTAATCAATGAGCAATTTCTCGCTCTCAGATAAATAACCACTGACAACAATGATCTTTTCAGCTTTCTGTAAGGGGGGAATTTTACCAAATGGCCACCCATGTAAGAAGCATTCTTCCCACTGACCACCAGTGCAAGGAGCATTCTTCCCACTGACCACCAATGTAAGGAGCATTCTTCCCACTGACCACCAATGTAAGGAGCATTCTTCCCACTGACTGCCAATTTATGGGGCATTCTTCTCACTGATCACCAATGTAAGGAGCATTCTTCCCACTGACCACTAATGTAAGGAGCATTCTTCCCACTGACCACCAATGTAAGGAGCATTCTTCCCACTGACCGCCAATGTAAGGAGCGTTCTTCCCACTGACCGCCAATGTAAGGAGCATTTTTCCCACTGACCACCAATGTAAGGAGCATTCTTCCCACTGACTGCCAATGTATGGAGCATTCTTCCCATTGATCACCAATGTAAGGAGCATTCTTCCCACTGGCCACCCATGTAAGGAGCATTCTTCCCACTGACCGCCAATGTATGAAGCATTCTTCTCACTGATCACCAATGTAAGGAGCATTCTTCCCACTGACCACCAATGTAAGGAGCATTCTTCCCACTGACCACCAATGTAATTAGCATTCTTCCCACTGACCACCAATGTAAGGAGCATTCTTCCCACTGACTGCCAATGTATGGAGCATTCTTCTCACTGATCACCAATGTAAGTAGCATTCTTCCCACTGACCACCAATGTAAGGAGCATTCTTCCCACTGACCACCAATGTAAGGAGCATTCTTCCCACTGACCGCCAATGTAAGTAGCGTTCTTCCCACTGACCGCCAATGTAAGGAGCATTCTTCCCACTGACCACCAATGTAGGGAACATTCTTCCCACTGACTGCCAATGTATGGAGCATTCTTCCCACTGGCCGCCAATGTAAGGAGCATTCTTTCCACTGACCACCAATGTAAGGAGCATTCTTCCCACTGGCCGCCAATGTAAGGAGCATTCTTTCCACTGACCACCAATGTAAGGAGCATTCTTCCCACTGACCGCCAATGTAAGGAGCATTCTTCCCACTGACCAATAATGTAAGGAGCATTCTTCCCACTGACCGCCAATGTATGGAGCATTCTTCCCACTGATCACCAATGTAAGGAGCATTCTTCCCACTGGCCACCCATGTAAGGAGCATTCTTCCCACTGACCGCCAATGTATGGAGCATTCTTCCCACTGACCACCAATGTAAGGAACATTCTTCCCACTGACCACCAATGTAAGGAGCATTCTTCCCACTGATCACCAATGTAAGGAGCGTTCTTTCCACTGGCCGCCAATGAAAGGAGCATTCTTTCCACTGACCACCAATGAAAGGAGCATTCTTTCCACTGATCACCAATGTAAGGAGCATTCTTCCCACTGACCACCAATGTAAGGAGCATTCTTCCCACTGACCACCAATGTAAGGAGCATTCTTCCCACTGACCAATAATGTAAGGAGCATTCTTCCCACTGACCGCCAATGTATGGAGCATTCTTCCCACTGATCACCAATGTAAGGAGCATTCTTCCCACTGGCCACCCATGTAAGGAGCATTCTTCCCACTGACCGCCAATGTATGGAGCATTCTTCCCACTGACCACCAATGTAAGGAACATTCTTCCCACTGACCACCAATGTAAGGAGCATTCTTCCCACTGACCACCAATGTAAGGAGCATTCTTCCCACTGATCACCAATGTAAGGAACATTCTTCTCACTGACCACCAATGTAAGGAGCATTCTTCCCACTGGCCGCCAATGTAAGGAGCATTCTTCCCACTGACCACCAATGTAAGGAGCATTCTTCCCACTGACCACCAATGTAAGGAGCATTCTTCCCACTGACCGCCAATGTAAGGAGCATTCTTCCCACTGACCGCCAATGTATGGAGCATTCTTCCCACTGATCACCAATGTAAGGAACATTCTTCTCACTGACCACCAATGTAAGGAGCATTCTTCCCACTGGCCGCCAATGTAAGGAGCATTCTTCCCACTGACCACCAATGTAAGGAGCGTTCTTTCCACTGGCCGCCAATGAAAGGAGCATTCTTTCCACTGACCACCAATGAAAGGAGCATTCTTTCCACTGATCACCAATGTAAGGAGCATTCTTCCCACTGACCACCAATGTAAGGAGCATTCTTCCCACTGACCACCAATGTAAGGAGCATTCTTCCCACTGACCGCCAATGTAAGGAGCATTCTTCCCACTGACCGCCAATGTATGGAGCATTCTTCCCACTGATCACCAATGTAAGGAACATTCTTCTCACTGACCACCAATGTAAGGAGCATTCTTCCCACTGGCCGCCAATGTAAGGAGCATTCTTCCCACTGACCACCAATGTAAGGAGCGTTCTTTCCACTGGCCGCCAATGAAAGGAGCATTCTTTCCACTGACCACCAATGTAAGGAACTTTCTTCCCTCTGATCACCAATGTAAGGAACATTCTTCCCACTAACGTAAGGGCATACAGTCACGATTTGTTCTGGACATTCATGGTATTCAGACCTCAATCCCTAAAACGTTACAAGAAACTGGCTTTGTCATGGTGTTCCGTGATGAATTGCCAGAGCTGCCGCTAGAGATCCAGGGTCGCCACCATTTTTCCGAACAGCAGCTTTCATTGAGACCCAGGGTAAAAAAAAAGGGACAAAGCCGGGTTGTGGGCCAGGACGTGGGGCGGGGGGTTGGCAGCAGTTCTATTTCTTGGCAGCAGTTCTATTTCTTGTTTGTTTCCCTCAGGCTTTCCGAGAGCTGCTCTTTGCAAAAATGGTGACAGAGACAAAATCACCAGTGCCAACCCAGGACCTCTAGCGGCGGCTTTGGCGATACAGCAGCATGAAGGTCTCAGAATCTGGTGGCAAGCTGAATCTTGGTAACCAGTGAGTGTTGCATCTCTGGTGACAAGTAACAAGCTACATCTGGTGGCATTGCCAGGGCTGTCTTTAATATTGATTGGACCCTTGGCACACATTTTCTTGGCTCCCCCACCATGCAATTTCGCTCTCCACCTGCTCTGAGACATACAATAAATAGCAGCTAGACTCAAAATCAGTTTGCTAAATCAGATCAGGCAGTGATTGTGCTTCATTGCCTGAGGTTTCAGAGTATCATTTCTGCTCACTGACTGGCTGCCAGAGGTTACAGCGCACATTACGGCTCACTGATCATTTGCTAGAGATTACAGCACATGACTTCTGCTTGTTGGTTGGTTGCTAGAGCTTACTGTACATCAACACTGCTCACTGATTGGTTGCTAGAGGTCACTGGATATCATTACCCCTCACTTATTGGTTTCTAGAGGTTACTTCACATTAGTACTGCTCACTGATTGGTTGCTAGAGGTTACGGCACATCATCTCCTTACTGTCTGCACACCATGGAATGGGCAGGTGGTGGGACCCGTCAATAGACAGACAACTCGTCAATAGACAGAAGTTTACACTGACCACCAATGTAAAGGGGATTTACACTGACCACCAATGTAAGGGGAATTTACACTGACTACCAATGTAAGGGGGATTTACACTGACCACCAATATAAACGGTTATTTACACCCATCACAAATATTAGGGGGGATTTACACTGAGCACCAGTGTAAGGGCAATTTTGCACTAACCACTATTGTAAAGGGAAATGTACACTGATCACCAATGTAATGAAGAATTTACACTGTCAACTAATGTAATGGGGGATTTTACATCAACAACCAACAAATGGGGATTTTTACACTGGCCACCAATGTAAGGGGGGAGTTACACTCACCACCATTGTAATTGGAAATTTACACTGACCACCAATTTAAATGGGGCTTCTACATGGACCACCAATGTAAGGGAAGATTCAAAACTGACAAAAAATGCAAGTTAGGATTTTTTATCGACTACCAATATGTAAAGAGGACTTATTCCGCGTACACACGATCACTTTTTGCGATGAAAACAAACGAAGTTGCATACACACCATCCTTTTTTTACAAAGCTCTAGCAAAGCGTGGTGACGTAAGACACGTTCGACGGCACTCTGTTCCATTGAAGCTCCGTCTCATAACTTGCCTCTGAGCATGCGCGGCTTTAAAAACGTTGTTTTCAACATCGTTTTGCCCACACACCATCACTTTTTATGACACAAAAAACAACGTTTTGAAAAACGACACAAAAAATTCAAGCATGTTGGAATTTTTTTTTGGTCGTTTTTTTTAAGACAAAAAACGACGTTTTGCCCACACACGATCAATTTAAATGATGTTTTAAAAAACGACCGTATGTACGCGGCATTACACTGACCACTAATGTAATAGCAGCTCTCACAGTAACCACCAATGTAATGACAAGATTTACACTGACCATCAATGTAATGGAGACATTTAGCTTGCATTCATCTTTGTGTGTGCTGAGAATGCATACAAAAAAATCACCTTGACATCACAGAAATGTGCTGCCCTTTAGCAGATACACAGCAGTGCCATTAATTGTTAGTGACACCCAGGGCTGCCATCAGGGGGGTACAGGCAGTACACCTGTAAGGGGCCCGGGGATCCCCAGGGGCCCGGATGGGAACCCCTAAAAAAACATATATATATATATATATATATATATATATATATATATATATATAATATTATTATTAAAGGGCCCAGAGGTCCACAGGGCCCCAGATGACAACCCTCCTTTTTTTATGAAAAATGTTTTAATTTTTTTTTATAATATATATATTTTTTTATATATATATATAGATATATTTTTAATAAAGGGCCCTGGAAGGCGACCCCCCTTTTTTATATATATTTTTCTTTATTTCTACTGTGTTTTATAAAGGGCCCCCCCGCTTCTTAATTCACGGCAGCCCCACCCCCCC
Source organism: Rana kukunoris (assembly GCA_029574335.1). Lineage (NCBI taxonomy): Eukaryota > Metazoa > Chordata > Amphibia > Anura > Ranidae > Rana > Rana kukunoris. The sequence goes on from CM056057.1 coordinate 157,210,165, forward strand.
GCTCAATTTCAGGCGGCAGCACCCCCCCCCTGGTTCTCCAGGGGGCCTATGCCTGAAGCTGTGTAAGGGGCCCCATACATGTGCGTTTTTACATGCACCAAAATGTTACTGTACCGTGGCATTGTGTGATTTTGAATAAGGGCTAGGGACTTTTTTCTGCATTTCTAATGCATAGAGCAGCCCATTGAAGTAAATGGACTGCCCTACATGCGACCTACATCTTTATCCACCCTGTCAGTACACCTTTGTATCCTAAAACCCCTGCTAACCACTGCACCCAAAACTTTCCCCATCCTCTCCACTCCAACCCCCCCCCCCTTCCTCTAACTCTGCCTGCCTCATCTTTGCACCCACCTTCCTTACTTCTATACATCCCCTCATTGCTCGCCTGTGCACCCCACACTACCCTCCCCTTCACCCCCCTCCAATTTGCTTACCATTGCAGGCAGGACTTTCAATCATGCCCCTTTACCTCCCAGCAAAGATGATGGTGGATATGGTGAGCATGATATACATATGAATCCCACCTCTATTTACATATAAATGCAGACAGTCTGATGCTATTAACATATTAATTCCCCAAATATCTACATATCAATGCTGGTTATTTGCATGTTAACACAGGGTCTGCGGGTGAGTCATCTGCACACGGCAATAGGATACCAGGATACTGGGATACAGCATGGGAATAAAACTTCCATGGACAAGGGAATTTAAACCAGTATAGTTGGCAAGTATGAGGCAGCTGCTTTGGCCTGCATAACCATGACAGGGCCCAGGGCAGCTTCCCCTTTTGCCCTGCTGTAAAGACGGCCATGGACGTGATAAGTGACATGCTGCATCTGGTGGCAGGTGATGATGGCAAGTCACAATGTGCATCTGGTTGACACGCTCAATGTTCCCACTGATTCTGAAATATGGTGAATTTAATTATATCATTTTATATTACAATGTAATAATAGAAATAATGCGCTTCAATCATCCTGATACCATAACAACCATGGTGCCGTGATGATTGAAGCACCAACACCAGGTGTTTGAAATATTTTTATCTGCTGATTGTTAAACTTTCTGGCATACGTATATTGCTATTGTGGCGTAGGATCTGGGTCTGCTGTCCCTCCATCCCTCTTTCTTTCCTTCCTTCTCTCTCTATCTCTTTCTTTCTTTCTTTCTCCCTCCATCCCTCTTTCATCTAAGACTCTAAACACACCCCCTTTAACTACTTCAGCCCTGGAAGGTTTTACCCACTTCCTGACCAGACTATTTTTTGCGATATGGAACTGCATCGCTTTAATTGACAATTGCGCAGTAGTGCGACACTGTACCCAAATAAAATTGATGTCCTTTTTTTCCCCACAAATAGAGCGTTTTTTTGGTGGTATTTGATCACCTCTGCGGTTTTTATTTTTTTGCGCTCTAAACAAAAAAAGACTGACAATTAAAAAATATATATGTATTTGTTTTTTTTACTTTCTGCTAAATTACATATCCAAAAAAAAAGTAAAAAAATATAAAATTTCGTCATCAAGTATTTTTGGTTTGTGCAAAAGTAGCATCTATAAACTACGGAATAGATTTAGGGACTTTTATTTGTTACTGGTATTGGCGACGATCTGTGGGTTTTTTAGCGGGACTGCGACATTGCGGAGGACAAATCTGACACTAAGTGTCACTTTTTGGGGACCAGTGACACCAATACAGTGATCGGTGCTAAAAAAAATGCACTAATCCTTGTATAAATTTAACTGGCAGGGAAGGGGGTTAACAATAGTGGGCGATCAATTTGTTCCCTGGGAGGTGTTTCTAACTGAGAGTGTTACACTAGAGGAAAATTTTAAAACAAACACATGTAGCGCTTTGGCATGTTACCTCATGGCCCCTGCTTGAAAAAGACACTGTCCCCAGTGTCATAGTAAGGGCATTCAAGCCTCAATGCCAGCCCTGAGTCTGCATGATAGTAAAGGTAGAATAGAAAGCATTTAAAATAGGGCTGTTACTGATCAAAATTTTTGTGTTCGATTAATCGTTTTTTTTTTTAATCGATTAATCGACTAATTTCGATTAATTATAACGCACATACAGATCCAACTACTTTGAGCTGATCTCCTTGCAGGCCGATTCCCAGTGCAGCTACCAACCCCTGGAAAAATATATAGCAGGATAAAAAAAACACACAAAGGCAGCGCTCGATGGGAATAGCATTAAAACTTTTATAGTCTTCATCAAGTAGGTAACCAAATAAATATTGCACTGGAAATAAAATCGATGTAGCTACATAAACTGTAAAAATGGTGCGAGTAATACCAAACAGTATTAAAAGCAGTCATAAAAACATGTAGCTAAGTATGATACTGGTATAAAAATGTGTACAATAATGCCACTGCTGAATCCAGATGAGGAGGGGTCAACATCAGTCCGTTGGCATGTAGATGTCCCGTGAAGGGAACTATCACAACTCCCAGTGGATGGTTGTAGAATCCCAGGTTGATAGAGGGAAGTGTAACAGCCCTTGCGTGTGGCAGATAGTAAGGTCCCGCCGGCATGCAGATATGAAGGCACAGCAAAGGAGCCCTTCAGATGGACACGGCAAGCCCCGCCGATGTCCGTGACGTTACCGGATCTCCGATGGGAACTCCCTGAAGGCCCGGAAGCCGGCGGAGAGGTGAAAACCAATCAAAAGAATTTTAATCGATCAAAAAGATTAAAGATTAATCGATCAATTAAAAGTTAATTTGCACAGCCCTAATTTAAAACCTTAAGGCCGCGTACACGCGACCAAATCTGTCTGCTGGAAACGGTCTGCTAGACCATCCCAGCAGACAGATTCGATCGTGTGTACGGGCGAGCAGACGGATTTGGCCAGCCGACAGATTTGAAAGCATGCTTACCAATCTGTCGGCTGGGAACCCGTCCGCCCGACATGTCTGCTGGTTGTCTGCATGCGCGGAAGTGTTTTACTTCCTGGTGCGGTGACGTGGCGGCATCAACGTTACCGCCGCGTCACCGACACGTCAGCACGCTGTCTGCTGGCGGGGATTTTGGTTTGCTCGTGTGTACACGCGAGCAAACCAAAATCCAAGCAGACAGATTTGTTCAAATCGGTCGGTCCGACCGATTTGAACAAATAGATTGCCTCAGAGATAAAACAATACCTTGTACAAGTATCCACAGTAACAACTATGACATTACACATTACTAGCTATCTAATCTGCCCCATTCTCCGACATTCTCCGACAGCGTTGATAGAAGGCCAACAATCCTGCAAATAAAATGGGAGAACATACACACAAGACAAAAACAATATTCTCATAGAATAATTACAATATACACAATCACTAAGGTTGGAGAAACTGCACCCTCCTCCCAAATTTCCTTTCCTCCCAAAGGAATATCAGTAAGTGCTGAGCATTTTCCTAAGTTGCAAGACCTAGAAAAAAAAAAAATATGTACATTTAGGCTCGGATTCACAAAGCACTTACGCCGACGTATCTCCAGATACGCCGCGTAAGTACAAATATGAACCCACAAACTTAGATACGCCTAAAAACAGACTTCATCCCACCGACGTAACTTGCCTACGCCGGTGTAGAGTGGGCACATATTTACGCTGGACGCATGTGGCGCTCCCATTGATTTTCAATTCAAATATGGAAATGAGGGAGATACACCGATTCTCGAACATACTTGCGCCTGGCGTATGATTTACGCTGTTTGCGCAAATCTTACGTTTGGCATAAAGTTATTCCTCATAGATGAGGCGCAACCCATGCAAAGGTATGCACCAAAGAACACAAGCCTACGTATTTTACCTTGGACGTCTGTGATTATGGGCCTGACGTGGGTCTGGCTGGGCGTAGATTACGTTCACGGCGTACACAGTGATCCGGCGTATCTTAGGCAGTTGTTCCGACGTGGTTGTACGCATGCGCACGGGGATACGTCCATGTCCCGACACATGCGCAGTTCATTTTATGTACTTGTCTGGCGCCCGGCCCATCATTTGCATGGGGTCACGCTTCATTAACATGGATCACACCCACTTCCAGCCCACTTCCACCTATTTCCACTTACGCTGGCTTATGCCTACGAAATATATGTTACGCCGGTGCAGAGTTAGGAGCATTTGCTTTGTGAATTCCATGCTTGCCTCTCCGCGCTGCTCCGGTGTAGCGTAAAAGAGATACGCTACGGCGGCATAAATATGCGCCGATGTATGTGAATCCAGGCCTTAGTCTCTGTGGTAGTGAAAAAAAATCTTCAGAACACTGCCCCTGGTGGCCAGTGTGCTGGTACTACAACGGCAGTCCACTTGTTAATTTTAGAACAATCGTCAGAAGAAGGAAAATGCAGAAAATAGCATCTTCTTCACTGAACTTTTTCCTGGTGCTGTAAAGAAACCGGCAAGGCCCTATCCTAACTAACTGAACAAACCTCAACCCGAAGTTCTGCACAAGCACTAAAATGTGGATCCGGTGGGCTGAAAACATAAACCGGATAGTCCTTGTCCGTGACTTCTTTGAAAGCAGCAGCAGGCATGAAAATAAAGGCATTAGGCCTATCTGTAAAACCGGGGATCCGGTAAAGTAACGATGTCTCCTCGGGAATTTGTGGAAGTGACAGAAAACACTTGATCCTGTTTCCTGGGACACTTGAGAACCACCCTGTCGCAAAAGATATATCGGCCAGGACTCCATTCCTTGAGACATCTTTCTAGGCGGTTGCCTACATATAGGAAAGCATATTCCGTCTCACGGTCCTTTGCCGGGACATTTAGGTATTCCCATACAGCATTTCTGTACCATCTCTCTCTTTCCTGGTCAATCTCAAGAAGAAGAGCTGGAGGCACATAGGGGTACTCCCAGCCATATTCAGTGGCCACTTTGCGCATAACGATGCGCTGCAACCTGGCCAGTCTAGGGAGCATGCGAGGATCGCCCAGTCCCAGCAACACAACAGTATCAGGTGCCCTCCTGAGCAAAGGCACCGAGACAGGTATGGGGTTCACAATACTGGTGCTAGACTCACCAACTCCCCATGCAAGCTGCGGGACATCTGCAATTGGTGCACTCCGACCGGAGCGTTTCTTTCTCCTATGAGTTTTGTGGGCCCGAAACCCCCCATAGCCTTGGGATTCGGGAAACTCGGGTTCGAACCAGTGATCATCCCCATCAACAGACAAGGACTCCAGCTTGGAGGAATTGTATTCTTCGGCGGACAAATAGTTACACCCCCCGGACGGGACAGTTGACAAGTCCGGTAGGTGGGTAGGCCTCGACCGCAGCCATGGGAAGTCTGCGCTGGACCCTTCTTAGCAATGGCAAGCCATATGGAGACAACATTAGAGGAGATAGTCTCAAAATCAGCTTGTGTACTAGTCATGCTGCTCACACAGTCTGTTAACACTTTCTCATCTATTTCGCTTACCTCTGGTGATCTGGATGGGGAGGTAGCCGACAACAGGGTAAGCGTGGACGAGACGGTCACGATCTCCGGATTAATGGTCTCCGGATCAACAATCTCCATAGATGGGTAGGGTTCTGGCCATGGGGCTTCTTTCTCTGCGGTCACAGTTCCAGCGATCCAATCAACCTTGTGCTCCCGGGGAGTCTCGGTTGGTGGCTCGACTTGAAATAGATAGGCCCGGCACTTTTTGCACCGGGCAAAGGGCAGAATCCGGATGGCTAACTCCGAACAACGTGGGCAGGACAGTCCGAGGGCCTCCACACCTCCGCTGGATAACAGCATTTTCCTCGGGTCTGCATTCGGATCCCAGTATTGGTCAAGGGGACTCCAGTTGCAGCAGACATTGTGGAGACTCCCGGGTTGGACATCGGGGGTCTCAGCCTGGAAAAAGATGTGGATGGCACCGACATGTTGGCACGACCTTCTCTCATGGGCGGGCAAACACACTGTCCTTTGGCGCCAAACGTACCCTGCATCACACGCAGGGGTGGGTGGCTCCTCCCACCTGGAAACTTTTCTCTGCACGTGGCAGACGCACGCGGCTTCACCGCACGTGCGCCCAAGTTCAATGCGACATTAACTCCTTCCTTCCCAAGCACATTTTGACAGCGGACAATTCCTTCTTCCACAATGAAAAAAAGAAACCTCTTGAATCTTGACAAATTGGGATAACAGCTAATCCCGGACGAGCACCCACATGTAGGAGCCGCTGGTTAGATTGGGATGGCATGTTACCTCATGGCTCTGGTAAAGTGTCTAGGGTGAACGATGAATACAGTGGCAATAAAGGAATATCCGCAAAATAGGAAGTCTCTTTATAAGTGCTCTTTATTACCCAGCCGGGTAAAAACGGTTAACAGGTGATGGGAAGGATAGACATAGGTTGAGGAAGATAGCAGACTCAGGCCTTGGATATTGAAGCAGTCCTGCCTCCGACAATAATCAGTCTTTCTGCGCCACTCCAACCTGAGTGGGCATAGTGTACCTAAACAGGTCTCTCCCACAGACCTGGCAGCCAGAATATCACTCGAACTTGAGAAGGGTGCCTCTGCCACAGGCTCTTCTAAACGACTGCCAGGAAAGCGCCTCTGCCACGGCCTTCCCTGAGTATAATATGGAGGAACTCCTCCTGAGTAAAGGTTCGCCTGAGTCTTCCTTTAATGTCGCCAGGCCTTGCGATTGGCTGCTTGAAGAGAGCACCCAAACCTCAGCTTCTACTGCTGCCACCTGCTGTCTCGGGGTGGAACAACACCCCTAACACAGCAGAGCGAGCCCACAGCACAGCCAAGCTGAAGCAGAGAGCCCTATATAGTCACAATTGGGATCAGAGTAAGTTTACACTTTGATCTTTCCCCAAAAATTTACTAGCACCAGTACTTTGAAGTACATGGGCGTTACACACATAGGGCCAGATTCACGTATTCCAGAGCATCTTTGCTCTGGAGTAACGCTTCTGATTTGCGTTGCGCTGCCGAAATTTTAGGAGCAAGTGCTGTCATTCACGAAGCACTTGCTCCTAAAGTTGCGGCAGCGCATCACAAATGAGCCGGCGGAATTCAAATGTAGCGGGTACGGGGCGTGTAGTATGCTAACTACGCGCGATCCCGCCGCCAACGTACTGCGCATGCGTCGAGTGTCAAAACATCCCCGTGCGCATGCTCCAAAATCTGTGAATGAACGTCAATGACGTCACATTCATGACCGTTTTACGCAAGCGACGTTTTTTTTTTTTTTTTCCGACGCGATGACGACGCCTATACCTAACATAGGATACTCCAACCCCATGTAGGTATATATATGCGCCGCGTATCCCGTCCGGAAACGTCGTATCGTCATTGCGTCGCGCCGGATTTCGATCGTGAATTGCCGATTTCCGCTCATTAACATATTTTTTGAGCGTAAATCGGCGGGAACGCCCCCGGCGCCATTTTTAAGTTGAAGTAACGATGCGATGGCGAAACTCAGTTACGCTGCTCGCATCAGAACTTCAACCCGGCGTTTCTTGTTTTCTGGTTACAGAAAACAGAAACGCCGGCTCAAAGCCACAGTTAGGCTGGCGGATCACTCGATCCGCCAGCGTAACCTTTCCTGAATCTGGCCCATAATTGAAACACTGCAGTAATCACACAATGATAATATTAAAGTCATGCAATCATCTCCTTTTTGCTTAGATTGTAAACCCCCACTCTGGCCTTATTAGACCTCTGCTTTCGATCTTGTTCACTTGGCACTAACACACTTGATATTTTGATGTCCATGACCCTCCTTGAACTTTGTGTCCTCACATGTGACCCCCAGATGAATATGCTCTTTTATCATTGCACCAGACATAGTGAAGTCTGCATTGGTGTGATATTTGTACAGCCCAATTATAACCTCATTGTAACAAGACAACTTGTGAAATTTGGAATAAATGTTCTTTGTGTAGAGAGAAAAAAGATGAAAGGCTGAGTAGAGCACAAGTTTTACAGTGCTAAGAATAGAAGGCTTATTAGCAACAGGCCTGGAAGTGTGCATTGTCACTGCTGAGAAATCCTTTATTCTATGTCATAGACTGGGGCAATTAAAACATTTATTGGAGGCAGAGAAGAAAGAGAAATAATTCACACTTTTGTGCATTTTTACATCTACTTTAATGGCTTAAGGCAAATTAAGTTTTGTAGAATGATGTGCCAAACGGAACAATAAAGCACTGTATGGTATTGAGTGGCCAACTAACCTATTTTGAAACCACTTGACCTCTGAAGGTTTTTCCCCCTTCACGACCAGGCTATTTATTGCTATTTGGCCCTGTGCTGATTTATTTGATAATTAAGCGGTCTTAAAAACACTGTAGACAAACAACATTTCTATAATGTTTTTTTTCTCACACAAATAGAAGTTTCTTTTGGTGGTATTTGATCACCACTGGGTTTTTTATTTTATAAAAAAAAAATCTGAGGAAACAAACAAAAATATATATATAAATTAGAGCTGTGCAAATTAACTTTTAATTCATCAATTAATCTTTAATTTTTTTGATCGATCAAAATATTTTTGATCGATTAAAATTCTTTTGATTTGGTACTCACCTCTCCGCCGGCTTCTGGGCCTTCAGGGAGTTCAGTTGGAGATCCAGTGACGTCACGGACACCGGCGGGTGCTTGCCGTGTCCATCTGAAGGGCTCCTTTGCTGTGCCTTCATATCTGCATGCCGGCGGGACCTTACTATCTGCCACACGCAAGGGCTGTTACACTTCCCTCTATCAACCTGGGATTCTACAACCATCCACTGGGAGTTGTGATTGTTCCCTTCACGGGACACCTACATGCCGACGGACTGATGTTAACCCCTCCTCATCTGGATTCAGCAGTGGTATTGTTGTACACATTAGTATACCAGTATCATACTTAGCTATATGTTTTTATTACTGATTTTGGTACCGTTTGGTATTACTCGCACCATTTTTACAGTTTATGTAGCTACATCGATTTTATCTCCAGTGCAATATTTATTTGGTTACCTATTTGAAGACTATAAATGTTTTAATGCTATTCCCATCGAGCGCTGCCTTTGTGTGTTTTTTGTATCCTGCTATCCATTTTTCCAGTTGTTGGTGGCTGCACTGGGAATCAGCCTGCAAGGAGATCAGATAAATGTAGTTGGATCTGTATGTGCGTTATAATTAATCGAAATTAGTTGATTAATCGATTAAAAACAAAAACGATTAATCGAACACAAAAATTTTGATCAGTAACAGCCCTAATATAAATATATTTTAGTTTCTGCTATAAAACATATCCAATAGAAAAAAATATCCTCCTAAATTTTGGCCAAAATGTATTCTGCTACATGTCTTTGGTAAAAAAAAAATCTGCGTTGTTTGTAATTGACAATTGTGCGGTCGTGCGACGTGGCTCCCAAACAAAATAGACATCCTTTTTTTTCCCACAAATAGAGCTTTCTTTTTGGTGGTATTTGATCACCTCTACCTCTATAAACAAAATTAGAGCCACAATTTTGAAAAAAAAAAACAATATTTTTTACTTTTTGCTATAATAAATATCCCCCAAAAATATATAAAAAAACACGTATTCTTCTCCATACTTTTGGTAAAAAATCGCAATAAGCATTTATTGATTGGTTTGCGCAATTATAGCATCTACAGAATAGGGGATAGTTTTATGGCATTTTTATTAATAATATTTTTATTGTGACTGTGGCATTATGGCGGACACATCGGACACTTTTGACACATTTTAGGGACCATTGTTATTTTTACAGCGATCAGTGCTATAAATATGCACTGATTACTGTGAAAATGACACTGGCAGTGAAGGGGTTAACCACTAGGTGGCACTGAAGGGGTTAAGTGTACCCTAGGGAGTGATCACAGGGAACAGACAATCAGTGACAGTGTCACTAGGCAGAAAGGAGAGATGCATGTTTACACTTGCCTCTCCCCGTTCTGCAGCTCTGTGACCCAATTGTGAGACACTGGCGGACATTGAGTCCACGGGTCCTGTGGGCATGGTCACGGAGCTCACAGCAGGGGTGCGCCCAGCCGTGCCATTCTGCTGACGTAAATGTACAGGAGGCTGTCGGGAATAGGTTAATAAATGGGTGCCCAACCGCTGGCCCGCCATGTCTTGCTCTGAGATGGCGGGTCGGCATGCCCAGAGCTTGAGGCTCCCAACCCGCCATCTCCGAGCATTAGTGAATGGGGTCATGTGCGTAGGGCTGGCCTATCCGTGATCGCGGCGGGGCTGGCCTATCCATGATCGCGGCGGGGCTCGCCTATCCGTGATCGCGGCGGGGCTCGCCTATCCGTGATCGCGGCGGGGCTGGCCTATCAGTGATCACGGTGGGGCTGGCCTATCAGTGATTATGGTGGGGCTGGCCTATCCGTGATCACCACCAGGCTGGCCTATCCACGATCGTGCTGGCTCCTGGAGTCCCGCCTCCACCCCTGTAAACATCGCTGCCTTCACCTCCTCCAGGCTCCCCCTCACCTGCGGACTGATAGAAGATACAAATTGCAGGTAAGGGGGTGGATACGATCTGGGGAGAGCGGGAGCAGCCAAAGATAAATACATTTAAAAAAAAACTTCTGGTGTCAGTATTAGTGTAGAAGTCAGTGCAGTGAGGTGGTCAGTGTAGTGTAGTGAGGTGGTCAGCGTAGTGTAGTGAGGTGGTCAGCGTAGTGTAGTGAGGTGGTCAGTGTAGTGAGGTGGTCAGTGTAGTGAGGTGGTCAGCAGTGTTGTAAGTAACGGCGTTTAAATAAACGCCGTTACGTAACGATTGCCCGGCAAGGGGTAACTAGTAATCTACCTGATTACTTTTACCCCAGCGAGAGCGCCGTTGCCGTTACATTTGCTCCGTTACCTCGTTACTTACACCTCAGGGCCGGCGGGATGGCATTGACGGACCGGTTGTGATTGGGTGGGTGAGTGTCGTGACTCAGTGACTGACTGTGTCATCATCAATCATCATCACATGCAAAAAAATTATGATTGGTCGCCGGTGGGCATGTGACTCTCAGTGTGGGTGGCGCTGGCCTGGCACTGCCAGCGCCACCCACACTGAGAGAGTCACATGCCTGCCGGCGACCAATCATTAATTTTTTTGACATCGATGCATGTGATGATGATGATGAGTTGACAGACAGTCACCCACCCAATCACAGTGGCAGAAGTGGCTTCACTTGGCGCATGCGACGCGCCCCCTGGAGTCTCCCGGGTCCCGCCCGCGGCCGTCTGCAGTCTGAGACGGTCAGACCCGCGTGAGGTGTGACACTCGCGTCGTGACTTCACTCGGCAACTGACTGAGCACAGTGAGCAGCAGAGCGTGTGAGCCCGCCGACGATCACACCCGACCCGAGTGACCCATCCCCCGGGAGGCTCCGCTCCACCACGGACCTGAGTCCGGACCAAGGCCTCAGGCCTGAGGCCTAGCCAGAGTGGAACCGAACCAGGCAGCAAGTGAAGCACTGTGGCCCTGCCAGCAGACAGGAGGAGGTGAGGTGCACCGGGCAGCACGTAATGCGCTCAGGTGGTCAGCACTCAGCAGTTGGTCACACGGTGTCGGTGTGTGACACACATACACTGGTCCTTTTTTATACTTCATGAGCAGTTGTTCAAGTTGAAAAGACTGGGGAACTGTCTGTTGCTTAGACTCCAATTTTAACTGTAGTTAAATATAGGCTTAGTGACACTGACAGTCAGATATATAATTGGGAGTAATTAGAGTACTAAGCTTACTTTACTTTACAATTAAAATCAGCAGTAGCCACTAGCCAGCCAGCAAGGCATTGTCAGACAGTCACTCTCAGCTCAGGCAGTAGACAGTGTTCATATTTTGCCACGCCTTAGGCCCTGGTGTGGCAAAATATGAACTTTGTGCTAGCCTACTGGCTGACACTGTGACTGCTGCTGCTGCTTGATTGTAATGTAAAGCTTAAGGACTCCAATTATCTGTAAGCCTGCTATATATTTATAGACAGATAATTGGAGTATTTTAAGCTTTACAATTAGGCAATGTAATTTTTTTTGAGGTAATATAATTCACCAATATTAACCTGTGTATCTTTCATGGATTATAGAGTTCCAGGCACCTCAGGCAGTCACCTCACCACTCACCAGGCAAACACTGTGGCCCTGCCCCTGCCCTGCGCAAGCCAGCAGACAGCAGCACGGACCGACCGACCGACTGTGGCCCCTGCGCAGCCAGCCACCAGCCAGGTCCCAGGTGAGGACGGAGCCGATTGGAACTGGGGGGGCGGCCTAGTCTAAGGCCGCCTTAGGCCTGGTGTGGCAAAATATGAACTTTGTGCTAGCCTACTGGCTGAGCTGACACTGTGGCTGCAGTGCTGCTTGATTGTAATTGTAAAGCTCAAGGACTCCAATTATCTGTCCATAAGCCTGTTATATATTTATAGACAGATAATTGGAGTATTTTAAGCTTTACAATTAGACAATGTAATTTTTTGAGGTGATATCATTCACCAATATTAACCTGTGTGTCTTTCATGAATTATAGGGTTCCAGGCAGTCACCTCACCAGACAACACTGTGGCCCTGCCCCTGCCCTGCGCAAGCCAGCAGACAGCAGCACCGACCGACCGACTGTGGTCCCTGCCCCCTGCGCAGCCACCAGCCACTCAGCCAGGTCCCAGGTGAGGAGCCGATTGGAACGGGGGGGGCGGCCTAGTCTAAGGCCGCATTAGGCCTGGCTTGTGGCGAAATATGAACTTTGTGCTACTGGCTGAGTCTGACTGATACTATACCAATAATATCATACAAACCAAACCTGGAAATCTAGAAAGGATTTTAAGGTGGACCAGTGGAGGACCAGTGGACCACATACAAAAAAATAAAAAATAAAAAAAAAGATATTGAGTACAGTGCTATGAGGCTCATGCCTTTCTTTTTCTAATGTTTGCTGCTAATTTTAATGCAAGCCTTTGTTAGAAGTTGCAGAATACTTCCATCGATAGGAAAAAATAGGATCCCAGCTGTAAAACAATGCTTAGAATATTGCGGTTTTGTCTTGTATTATATACTGCAACTTCTACCAAAGGCTTGCATTTAAATTAGCAGCAAACATTATTTAAAACAAGAGAGGCATGAGCCTCATAGTAGCACTAGCACTGTACTCAATATTTATTTTTTATTTTTTTGAATGTGGTCCACCTTTAAAATCCTTTCTAAATTTCTAGGTTTAAAAAAAAACATGCCCTGCAGTAGAAAAGTCACCCAAAGAAAAAAAGGCATATGAATGATAAACCTTAAATTCTATATCATAGTTGCCATGTATTTTAAAGAAGACACGCCCATTTTTTTTTTGCTTTTATTTAGGTGCACCCCCAACCCCCAAAAAAAAAAAATACAAGAGAGGAATCAAGGAGTCAGACTCAGATCACGGTCAGGTACCACCGTACCACACTGCCAGTACCCCCACCAGTGGAGTGCCACACCACCAGCCGTCAGCAACAATGGCGACGAGCTGGGGAAGATCAAAGTTAGCATTCTCAAACTGGAAGTACCGTGACTACTTCTCCTTGATTGAAATTAAAGGCAAGAATGTTTATGTAACATGCACGCTATGCTCAGGAAAAAAGACTTTGTCCACATCTTCTTCAAGCAACTCCAATCTTTTGAAGCACCTCACATCAACACATGCTAACGTGACACTTGTTGCTGCTGCTGCTAACCCAACCCCGAATTCAGCTAGCGGAGTAGCCGGACCGTCTCTCCTAAAACAAGCAACGCTCGATTTTTCTGGTCAACATCAGGTGACCAAGCCCGAGCTGAATACATTGATTGCAAGGTATGTTGTTGAAAACATGCTCCCCCTGTCCACTGTGGTGTCTGAGTCATTCAGAGCTATCCTTTCTAAAATACCACTACGAGGAGGAGGAAAGGGGGTTGCCCCATGCCGAAACACTTTTGCTAAATTCTTGGACAGTGAATACGAAAAAATGATGATTGAGCTCAAAAAAACATTTGAGGAATTACAGTACATTGCAACTACAGCAGACATCTGGACTTGCCACAATAAAAGTTACCTGGGTGTGACAGCACATTGGATCAATCCACATAACCTGGAAAGAGAGAAAGCAGCTCTTGCCTGCAGACGGTTTAAGGGGCATCATAGTCATGACGCCATAGCAGTTGAGCTTGACAATATACACTCAACATATGGGATAACACACAAAATCACAGCAACAGTGACTGATAATGGCTCAAATTTTGTAAAAGCATTTAAAAGGTACCAGCCACTTGAGGAAAGTGATTCTGAGGAAGACGAAGATGAGGTGACCTTTACAGACATTAATGATGCTCTACATGCAAGAGGTGATGATATTGATGGTGATGTGATCACTTTGCCCCCCCACAAGAGATGTGCATCACACACACTGAACCTGATTTCATGCACAGATGTAGACAAGTGGCTGCTGTCAAAATCTGCAACAAAGGCTGTTTATAGAAGTGCTACTGCCAAATGTACTGCCCTATGGAACAAGACTAGTCGATCAGCTTTGGCTACTGAAACAGTTGATGAGTTGGTGTCAAAAAAGCTGCTTGTACCTTGTACAACACGATGGAATTCCTTCTATGATGCCCTGGCTCGAATCTGTGAAATATCCATGGTAGACCTTAACACCATTTCCTCCAAATTAGGACTGCCAGCAATAACGGAAAGGGAACAACAGTTTTTAAAGGAGTACTGTATTGCGATGAAGCCCCTTACAGTTGCCTTGGATATACTTCAGGGAGAAGAGAATTGTTTTCATGGTACACTCCTACCAACAATTGAGACATTAATGTTAAAGACAGAAGCCCTTCAAAGTGGCCTGCAAATACTGAGGGACCTTCCTGACGCCATAGTCACAGTAAGAACTTAAATTTCATATTTTATTGTTTATTAAGTGAACATTGCTGTAGTACTCATAATACTAAATACAACTGCTACTAATTATGATTATTATTTCAGTCTATCAAAACCAGATTTGCTGATGTCCTGGGAAATGAAGAGGCTATACTTGCTGCCGTAACTCTTCCAAAATTCAAGCTTCGCTGGCTGCGGTCACAGGAGTTAAAGGATAAGGCTAAGGCAAGTTTGCTGGCAGAGTGCCGAAGAATTGTCCTTGAAGAACCACAACAAGGTAACAGCACATCTACACAACAACATCACACAGATTCAGCCAAAGAGAACGATTTCTTTTCCTTTGAAGAGGATGAGGAGGAAACAACCTCTTTAGCAGAAAACCAGGTGGCAGACTATATAAGATCTTCAGCACAAAATGTTGACTCTCTGTGTGGATTTTCTCTTATCAAGAAAATTTCGCTACGTTACAATGCTGCTACTCCATCTAGCGCACCTGTTGAGAGACTGTTCAGCCTGGGCAAGCTTGTCTTCTCTCCAAAGAGGAACAGACTGTCAGACCAAAAATTTGAAAAGCTTCTCCTATTACGTTACAACCACTGGTTTAGTTAGATGATGAGAGGAGTTCAGAGTTGGATAGTGTTCTGTTTATTGTGCACTGCAGTATTATACAGTTAATTGCACTAATTAATAAAGGCGAGAGTTTCCTTTGTCTCCTATAGTCCTATTAGTATAAGAAACTAAGGAAAATCTGGCCTTTAATTAATGCAATGATTTATCTATATCTGTATAATTGTTTGAAAAGAAACAAAGGAAAATCTGGCCATTAGTACAAATCTCTGTATCTCTGTAGCTGTATATTCAGCCTACTAGTGCACAATAAACAGAAGTTTTGTTAATGTACTGATTGAATAGTTAAGATTTGGATAGTGTTCTCCAACTCTTAACTATTCAGAATCAGTACAGTAACAAAACTTCCGTTTATTGTGCACTAGTAGGCTGAATATACAGCTACAGAGATTTGCACTAATGGCCAGGTTTTTCCTTTGTTTCTTTTAACACTATTATACAGATAATCGCACTAATTAAAGGCCAGATTTTTGTTTCTTTTTACCCTTGTTTACATTTGTGTGTCTTAATTTTGCACTTGAATTCTAGTTTAAATATTTTTTTATTTTTTATGTTTCTGTGCATACCATTCATATGATCTATGGCAGGCTGCGCCGCTGCAATCTATTGAATTGGGTTCAAATAAATACGAAATGTTCTGAAATACTGTATATAGTGTTTTTAATCTTCAATCAGTTAATATAAACATCTTTGATATTAAAGATGTTATAGAACGTAATTGTATTGTAGAATATAAAAAAAAAAATAATCAGTTACTTTTCCGAGTAACTAGTTACTTTGCCAATAAAGTAACTGAGTCACTAACTCACTTACTTTTTCGGGCAAGTAACTTGTAATTGTAACTAGTTACTTTTTTAAAGGAAGATGAACAACACTGGTGGTCAGTGTAGTGTAGTGAGGTGGTCAGTGTAGTGTAGTGAGGTGGTCAGTGTAGTGTAGTGAGGTGGTCAGTATAGTGTAGTGAGGTGGTCATTGTAGTGAGGTGGTCAGTGTAGTGAGGTGGTCAGTGTAGTGTAGTGAGGTGGTCAGTATAGTGTAGTGAGGTGGTCATTGTAGTGAGGTGGTCAGTGTAGTGAGGTGGTCAACATAGTGTAGTGAGGTGGTCAGTGTAGTGTAGTGAGGTAGTCAGTGTAGTGTAGTGAGGTGGTCAGTTTAGTGAGGTGGTCAGTGTAGTGAGGTGGTCAGCGTTGTGTTGTGAGGTGGTCAGTGTAGTGTAGTGAGGTGGTCAGTGTAGTGTAGTGAGGTGGTCAGTGTACTGTAGTGAGGTGGTCAGTATAGTGTAGTGAGGTGGTCATTGTAGTGTAGTGGACAGGTAGGTCAGTATAATGGTGGCAAGTATATGAAGCAGGTAGGTTAGTGCAGTGGTCAGTGTGGGAATCAGGCTGGTTTGTACTATTGTAGGAAGTGAAGGGACTTGGGAGTGCTAAAAGTCCACAGGTTAGGGGGGTGCAAAATACTTGCCTTGCCCCGGGCGCTGACAAACCATACGCCACTGATGCTCATTGTGGCCCGCGACCGGTTACCAAGTCGATAAAGTGGCCCTCGCTCCTCAAAAGGTTGGGCACCCCTGGGTTAATAGGTTTGTCTGACAGTTATAGAGTCTACAAACTATAGGATAATTACTGGAATTGTATTTTATTTTTATTTTTTATACTACTAATGGCAGTGATCAGCAACTTTTAACAGGACTGCGATAGTGCGGCGATCAATCTGACACTAACTGGTGCTGGGAGAACTATGTGCATGCTACACGTGTGATATGTACTGCTTCTACTAAGGATTATGTTGTTTATTTCCCCTGCTGAGCAGGGGGGAAAAACAGCAAGTTCCCATGTCAGTGAACAGAGCTTGGCATTGTTTACAATCAAAGAGCTCTGTTTCGTCAGCGGTTGCCGATGGGCGATCATTGACAAAGATCTGCATATGGGTTTGTGCTGTGACTGTGACGTATCACAGCACAATCGGGTGCCCAGACTTGAGCTCTGGGCTCCAGCAGCTGCCCTCTGTCTTAGGAGAGTAGGAGAAGGACATCAAAATAACTGTGCTGGAATATGCTCCTTTCTTTGATAAAGACCATACCAACCAATAGGATCCTAAAAAACACAGGGTGATGTTGAAAGCCCAAATAGTAGACAAGCAAGATGGAGATGGTCTTGACCTACAGCGAACCGAAGGAACTTGCAGAAGACTTCCATAATGGGCACATGGAAGTAAGCATCTTTAGGTCTATTGGAAACGAGCCAGTCACCTGGCTGGACCCCCTATGAATCAGGGACACTGTCTCCATCTTGAACTTCTCCTTTTGGTGAAAATTGTTTCAGGTGTGCAAGGTCTAAAACTGGCTTCCGCAAGCCGTTCCTCTTTATGACCATAAAGTGCTTGCTGAAATATCTTGTATTCTGGGACTGGCACAGCAGCACTTTGCAACACCAGTGACTTTACATAATACAAGTATAAATGCTTATTTTACCGCAGAGTAAGGCAAAATCCATGAAAACGATACTGAGATGAAAAGACCACTTTAACGTTTCAATAGTCTGAGGCCAAAATTCAGTAGCTCAAGCTTTTAGCATTCTTCTGAGGGGATATTTGGCCTCTTCACCAGCTCTTCCCAAAATCCTGGTCTGTAAAAAGAGGAGACCCTCGGACGCTCTGAACTTTGTTCTCTAGACTGTGCCGTCTTCCGGTCTAGCAGGCGTTGGTCCTAATGCGTAGAGTTACTATACGTCAAGACAGTCTGATGCCTACATTTTAAATCTATCATGCATTCTTCTATTTTATTGTACCGTGTATTGGTTTCTCATGAACTCATTATAATAATCATGGGCCATATGTCAGCTCTTAATTGTGTTCATTAATCAATTTTTATTCTGTACCATGTATGTCACTAAACATGAAATGTGCTTCTACGACAAACTTTTGAATAAACTTTATAAAATATTTTATTTTTTCGTAATTTTATTTTGTTATATGCCTCATTTAAAGTCCCATGACCAGAATTTTGGATGGAGGAATATTACGGTGGTGCTGTCAAATCACATTCTTCTTATATTTACATCCCATAATAGGTTGCTTCCAAGGCAGACAGAAACAATAGAACACTGGGATACAGCCACACCACAAATGATCTAGTAAAAAGTATACAACAGTCTATGATATTCCAGCAGTTGGAAAGGTGGAATTAAGTTGTCTTCATATATTTCTTGAAGGATATAGTTCAGAAATATTACTGCTGAATCTGGTGTGGTTGTACGATGAGTCTGGTTAGTACAAACCCGACAAGGGTTCTTAGTCACTCTGTGCCCCTAATAGACACAGGGAGATGGACAAGAAGCTTGCAGAGCTCTCCAAGGTATGCTGGGTTCCACAAGCCCCCCACCCAAAGTGACTCCCATCACATTTAATGAAAAACATTTATTGATAAAGTGTATCCCTAGCTAAAACTTTTTTGTTAGATTTGGACAGATTTTGAATAGATTAGAGGATGGCAGGGCTTTTTTTCAGGGGGAACTTGGGGGAACTCAGTTCCACCACCTCTGGCTCAGACCCTTTGGTGCCTGATCACCACAATCACTTGTAAACACAGAAGTCTGTTTTTTGTGTACAAGTGACAGCTCTGCACTCTGTGTGTAACCCCCTGAACTCTGCACCCTTTAAGACCCTCCTACTGTTTGTGAAATTTGAATGGGGTCGTGGTTGGGTTCCTGGACCTATTGTCTGAGAAAAAAAGCTCTGGAGGATGGTAATTTTAATGCCATTGTCCAATTCATAAAATTTTTCCATAGGGAAAATCTCTTTAACAAGGACATTGTAGCAATAAAATCACTTGTTGGTAGTAGAGTTGGGAGAGAGTAGAACCCTTGTTAGCTTGTTTTATTGACATTAGAGGCTCTCCTAACATGTTTCCACAGTAACAACTCTGGGCCAGATTCTCATAAGCCACTTACACTACGCCGCCGCATCGTACGAGAGAAAGTGCTTTAATCTCAAAGCACTTGCTCTGTAGTTTTCGCCTGTGTCGCGTAAATCGCCCAGCGTAAACCCGCGCAATTCAAATGGGGCGGCTTGTATTTAAATTAAGCGCGCCCCCGCGTCGAACGAACTGCGCATGCGCCGGCCGGGGGGAAAAAGCCCAGTGCGCATGCTCCAGCTCACGTCGGAAAGCGTTGTTGAAACCGATGTCAAAACAACGTGAGCGTCATTTACGCAACTCCCTATTTGCGAACGAGTTAGTAAAACGACGTAAGAGACGGAAAAAGCCGACGCTGACCCGACGCCATACTTAACATGGCATCCGACGGGACCCGACGGCATCCGACGGTACTTCGATTGGGAATCGGCGTACTACCTGATTTGCATATGCAAATGCGAAAACAACGTAAAGGCCACCTAGTGGCCGGAGTTGTTATTACAACTACGATCCGCAAGTGTAATGGTTTTACACTTGTCGGATGTAGAAGCGTATCTATGCAAAAGTGATGCTAAGCATCACGCGCATAGATACGAGACAAAAAAAACGGCGATACGACGGGGTATCTGAGATACTCCGTCGTAACGCCGCTGGGAATCTGGCCCTCTGTCACCAAAAGGAAGGAAATCTCTGCAATAGGATATACTATAACAAAAACAAAAAACAAAAGGAGTGATAACTGAAAAAAATAAAAATAAATGGTTGTCTGAATATACTTGTAGTGTTAGTATGAGCAAAAAATGAAACTATTCATTGTCCCTCTGGTGCTTGGGAATGGGGTACCTTGCTGGCTGCAGGCAGGAAACGTGAATTTCCACGTGTATTATACAGTGGCGGCTGGTGTGTTTTTTGGTGGTGTGGCAAACATATACCCCCCCTCAATGGCTGGCGACACCTCAAGCCTCCCCTGCCCGCTTGCTAGTTTACTCCATCTAGGTGGCAGGTAGTGGGCAGTGGTCATCAGGAAATGGCATCAGGAATCAGGCGGTGGGCATAAGGCGGCGGGCAGCAAACAGTGGCTCCTGTGTCCTTTCCTCCATAGCTACGGTCATGCGACTCCTCCCTTCCTCCTCCTAGATATCCAAAAGGATCGCCTGTCCTTTCAGCCAATCCGGTGACGGTCTCACGACCCACTTTCTGATTAACCCGGGAGGAGGATCAGTGTTAAAATTGCGAAAATACATTCGCTATTGTAACACACCTGGGCTCGGGGTGCAGAGAATGCGCTCTGAGCCCACCATATTTTGAAGCCCCTGACTCTAATTGGTTTAAAAAACACCCACCCCCCATTGGAATCCATGCATTCTGCATTCTTGTATTATATTAACCTGTTTACAAATAAAGGCACAAATAAAATAAAGGTTGTAAAGGCAGAAGTTTTTTTTGCCTTACTTACCCTACAGCCCCTCCTAAATACATACCTGAGCCCTATCTGGATCCAGCGATATGCAGGAGAGCAGAGGTTTTCTAGGTTCTCTCCCTCCTCATTGGCTCAGATACAGCTAGGGGAGCCACTGGTTCCTGCTGCTGTCAATCACAGCCAGTAAGAAGGGAGAGAACCTAGAAAACCTCTGCTTTGTGCATATCGCTAGGTCGAGATCGGGCTCAGGTGTATGTGTCTTATGAACACACAGCAGGGCTTGGAAGTGACCATATACAAGCGTTCCCATAACAAGCAACTTGTTATAGGGACAACTGGCGGGGGGGGGGGGGGTAAGAAGGGCTGGTGGGGGACCCGAGAATAGGAGGAATGGGGCTGCTCTGTGCAAAACCATTAAACAGAGCAGGCGAGTATAACATGTTTGTTATATAAAAAAAAAAAATTGAGACCGTACAATCACTTTAATTTTTAATGTTACCTATTAGTGCCAAACATATTCAAGAAAATATATACAAAACAAACTGGTACTGCATGCACTTGTTCAGTTTCTGGAACTTTTCCCAAACCCAGCCCTGGTATTCAGTGTCTCTGGAGATCTTTATGAGTGCAGACTAGGGAACATGTTCACTCCTTGTTCAACATATTTTTCAGTGGAAATTCTCTTAACGTCTGCCAACAGACAGCAATCATGCCATTGTAGAGGACAAAAGATCAGCGTTCCCCGTATGGCTCTATTTAATTAAAGGCATTCCAGGGATGGGTTCTCCTACCACATAAGAAGCCCAGTGGGCCATCTGTCAGCAGCAACAAGCTAAAGAGGTCCCTTCGAGTTCTGAAACATCTTCAGATGAGGAAGGGTCACTGTAGGGTCTCAGGGTTTCCGAATATTATGTTATTTAAAGTGGCATAATTACTCCATTCTGCTGTTTCTTGCAGGAGGAAGGGTATAAAGGGACATACATGATTTTGTGTGTTATGGTCAGTTTGAGTTCTCATCAGATATAAGGTTCTGTTCACACTAGTGCAATTTCAGATGCAGTTGAGTTGAATTTCACAGAATCGCACGAAAATGGAAATTACGTTGTTTTTAATGGTGTCTGTTCAGATCACTGCATTGAGCAATTTTGGAAAAGGTTCCTGTACCACTTGCGATTCCAGTGTGATTTTTGCCCTATAGAATATGCAGATCTTATCCAAGTTGCATCAACGCTGCATCCAAGTTGCACTACAAAATTACAATGAAAGTCAGCTCAAAATTTGATTGCAGCAGTCTAAGCCTAGCCTAATGCTCGAAAATTCCAACAGCAAAAGTCCGATGTGAGCTTTTGAACGAAAATTCCGACCGTGTGCATGCTCCATTGCTGTCGGAATTTCGACCGACAAAATATTGAGAGCTGATTCTCAAATATTCAGACGGAAAAAATTCCTATCGGAAAATCCAATCGTGTGTAGCAATTCGGCATGCTCGGAAGCATTGAACTTAATTTTCTCGGCTTTTCGTAGTGTTGTATCTCAACGCGTTCTTGACGGTCGAAAGTTCAGAAAACTTTTGTGTGACCGTGTGTATGCAAGCCAAGCTTGAGTGGAATTCCGTCAGAAAAACCATCCAAGGTTTTTCCGACTGAAAATCCGATCGTGTGTAAGCGGCATTAGGGGGCAGGAGGGAGTTAAAGTAAATGCTATATCCCTCCTGCAATAATCTACACTCACCTGCCTGCTTGCAGTCTTCTATGGAATGTACATTGAGCTGCGTATGCATCCAGTACTGGTTGTGCCTGAATGAATGACTGAATCAAGAGGCCAAAAACTCAACACACAGAAAAAGGCCAGGGAGAAGATGACTGGCGATGCAGTGATGTTCACAGACTGCGATGTGAAACAAAGTCAGATCAAGACTGTGGCATGCTGCATTTTTAAAACTTGAAAGGAAAAGGAACATTTTCACAGCCTGGGCAATTAAAGCAGAGGTTCACCCAAAAATCAACTTTCTGACATTAGATCCAGCATACTGCTAACATCTGCAGTATGCTGTTTTTTTTTTTTTTTTGGTTCTTATCGTTTAATGAGCCGTTGTTATCCGGCTCCGAGTGGGGAATCCTGCAGGGAGTAGGCGTTCCTAAGCCAAGAGGAGTTGATTGACGGGCTGCTAAGGCATGTCACGCCTTCAGAAAATACCCGAAGTGACACTCGGGTGTTTACGGCGCTATACGGCGCCTGCCGTGTAGAGCTGACTGCGCAGGCACCGTAAACACCCAAGTGTCACTTCGGGTATTTTCGGAAGGCGTGACGCTCTTTAGCAGCCCGTCAATCAACTCCTCTTGGCTTGGGAACGCCTATACCCGAAAGCAATTCCCGCTCGGAACCGGATAACAACGGCTCATAAAACGATAAGTACCAAAAAAAAAAAAACCAGCATACTGCAGATGTTAGCAGTATGCTGGATCTAATGTCAGAAAGTTGATTTTTGGGTGAACCCCCGCTTTAAGGTAATACACACGATCAGAAATTCTGAATTGAAAACCGTGGATTTTTTTCTGACGGAATGTTGGCTCAAACCTGTGTTGTATACACGCGGTCACACAAATCTTGTCGGGAATTCCGACCATCAAGAAAGCACGAGGGGCCGAGATCAATGAAGTTCAATAGGCAGTTTGGCTCTTCTGCTTGATTCTGAGCCGCCGTACACACGGCCGAGGTTCTCGCTGAAAACCAGCGAGAACCTCGCTGGAATGCGCATTCCAGCGAGGACCTCGGCCGTGTGTACTGTCTCGGCGAGCTTCCCGTCGGGAAGCCCGTCGAGCCGAAATAGAGAGCAAGCTCTCTATTTCCTCGACGGCCCGCCTGGAAGAATGGCTGGTTGCCATTCCCGACGGGCGGGTCGCCGATTTTGACGGCCGGCAGGGAACCTTGACGGGCGGAACGATGTGTTCTGCCCGTCGAGATTCCCTGCCGTGTGTACGCCGCCTGAGAGGATTTTCCAATAGGAATTTTTTTCCGTCAGAAAAAAAGGAGAACCTGCTCTCAATCTTTTGTTGTCGGAAATTCCGACAGCAAAAGTCCGATGGAGCATATACATGGTTGGAATTTCTGATCAAACGCTCACATCAGACTTTTCTTGTCAGAATTTACGATCGTGTGAATATGAATAAGAATATGATAAGAAAATGCATAAGAAGAGGCTATATTCATGTCAAAACAATCAATAGATCCAGAAATCTAGACAGCTGAGCCGCCGTACACACGGCCGAGGTTCTCGCTGAAAACCAGCGAGAACCTCGCTGGAATGCACATTCCAGCGAGGACCTCGGCCGTGTGTACGGTCTCGGCGAGCTTCCCGTCGGGAAGCCCGTCGAGCCGAAATAGAGAGCACGCTCTCTATTTCCTCGACGGCCCGCCCGGAAGAATGGCTGGTTGCCATTCCCGACGGGCGGGTCGCCGATTTCGACGGCCGGCAGGGAACCTCGACGGGCGGAACGATGTGTTCTGCCCGTCGAGATTCCCTGCCGTGTGTACGCGGCCTAACTGTTTTGGTTCTTGTGCCACTGGATCTCTTCCACGCCGATGCTTGCTTGTTGACTGAGGAAGACCATTGTTGACCAGCAATTCTTGATATACAGTATCTCACAAAAGTGAGTACACCCCTCACATTTTTGTAAATATTTTATTATATCTTTTCATGTGACAACACTGAAGAAATGACACTTTGCTACAATGTAAAGTAGCGAATGTACAGCTTGTATAACAGTGTAAATTTGCTGTCTCCTCAAAATAACTCAACACACAGCCATTAATGTCTAAACTGCTGGCAGCAAAAGTGAGTACACCCCTAAGCGAAAATGTCCAAATTGGGCCCAAAGTATTCATTTATATTTTGTGTGGCCACCATTGTTTTCCAGCACTGCCTTAACCCTCTTGGACATGAAGTTCACCAGAGCGTTACATAGGGTTGCCACCTTTTCTTCAAGCCAAACCCGAACACTTTAGCGGTGCATGGCACCCCAACCGCGGTGAGATTTTGCAGCGATTGTCACGCGACAAATTGTGGGATGCCTCTCATCAAAAATAAGTTTTGCTTTGTGATTGGGGTGCCATTATCCCCATCCCCTCCTATTACAAATCATCTTCCCCTACCAGCACAAATCCTCCTGCCTCCAATACCCCCATGGAAGCCAACAGGGGGTATCATGGGGCCCCAACACACATGGGGGCAATTACAGAGGAGGGGTGCAAATACAGAGATAGGGGGCAAATAGAGGAGGGGGGTGCAAATTCAGAGGAGGAGGGGCAAACACAGAGGAGGAGGGTAATTACAGAGGATGGGGTGCAAATAGAGGAGGGGGTGCAAATACAAAGTAGGGGGGACAATTACAGAGAAGGAGGGGAATGCAATTACAGAGAAGGAGGGGAATGCAAACACAGAGGAGGAGGGGAATGCAAACACAGAGGAGGAGGGGAATGCAAACACAGAGGAGGAGGGGAATGCAAACACAGAGGAGGAGGGGAATGCAAACACAGAGGAGGAGGGGAATGCAAACACAGAGGAGGAGGGTAATTACAGAGGGGGGTTCAAATACAAAGTAGGGGGGACAATAACAGAGGAGGGGGGGGACAATTACAGAGGAGGGGGGTGCAAATACAGAGGATGAGGGGGTGCAAATACAGAGGAGGAGGAGGGTGCAAATACAGAGGAGGAGGGGGGTGCAAATACAGAGGAGGAGGGGGGTGCAAATACAGAGGAGGAGGGGGTGCAAATACAGAGGAGGAGGGGGGTGCAAATACAGAGGAGACGGGGGCAAACACAGAAAAGGGGGTGCAAATACAGAGGGGACAGGGAAAACACAGAAGAGGGGGGTGCAAATACAGAGAAGACAGGGGCAAACACAGAAGAGGGGTGGTGCAAATACAGAGGAGACAGCCAATCACAGAAGAGGGGGGGTGCAAATACAGAGGAGACAGCCAATCACAGAAGAGGGGGGGTGCAAATACAGAGGAGACGGGGGAAAACACAGAAAAGGGGGTGCAAATATAGAGAAGGGGGTAAACACAGAAAGGGGGTGAAAATACAGAGGAGAAGGGGGCAAACACAGAAAATGGGGTGCAAATACAGAGGAGACGGGGCAAACACAGAAAAGGGGGTGAAAATACAGAGGAGAAGGGGGTAAACACAGAAAAGGGGGTGCAAATACAGAGGAGAAGGGGGCAAACACAAAAAAGGGGGTGAAAATACAGAGGAGACGGGGGCAAACACAGAAAAGGGGGTGCAAATACAGAGGAGAAAGAGGCAAACATAGAAAAAGGGGGTGCAAATACAGAGGAGAAGTGGGCAAACACAGAAGAGGGGGGTGCAAATACAGAGGAGACAGGGGCAAACACAGAAGAGGAGGGGGGCAAACACAGAGGAGAAGGGGGGACAAACACAGAAGAGGGGGGTGCAAATACAGAGGAGACAGGGGCAAACACAGAAGAGGAGGGGGGGCAAACACAGAAGAGGAGGGGGGGCAAACACAGAGGAGAAGTGGGGACAAACACAGAGGAGAAGGGGGGACAAACACAGAGGAGAAGGGGGGACAAACACAGAGAAGGAGGGGGGCAAACACAGAGGAGGAGGGGGGACAAACACGGAGGAGTCAAAACATAAGGCAGAGAGAGAGGTAACAGCTGCTGGTGCAGAAGTTTTTAATAAAATAAATGCTTTAAAACAATCCACTCACTCTTCATGTTAGACAGTCAGAGCTGTAGTAGGCATGTCCATCTGTGAAGTCGGCTGTCCCATTCTCCCCCCTGACACACGCTGCTGTTTCACTGAATCACTGGAGGAAACAGAGAGCCGCGGGAAACTCATGTGAACTGTCAGCCTCTGATGACGGAGGCTCCGGAACGCTCTGATTGGTCACAGCAAGCCCAGGCTGACAGCTCACTGCAGTTTCCCGTGGTTCTGTATCCTTGGCTTCCTCCGGCGATTCAGTGATACAGCAGCGTGGATCGAAGGGGAGAATTGTTACAGCCGACTTCACGGACTGATATGTCTACAGCTCTAAATGAAGAGTGAGTGGATTGTTTTTAAGCATATATTTTATTAAAAACTTCCGTACCAGCTGCTTCCTGTTGCTTCTCCCTCCCTTATGTTTAACTTGCTCTGTAATTGCTTCCCCCGCCTGCCGCTCAGATCCCCCCTGCTGTCCGGGTCCTCCTGTGTGTCGGGGCTTGTAAAAGGAGGCAGCATGGTACTCCCTGTCAGCTGGAAATGGTGTCCGGGTGTGAGGCAGAGGGAAACCCGGGCACAGCCTCCTAAACCCGTACTGTCCGGGTCAAAAACGGACAGGTGGCAACCCTAGCGTTACAGGTTACCACTGGAGTGCTCTTGCACTCCTCCATGACGACATCACAGAGCTGGTTGATGTTAGAGACCTTTACACTCCTCCACCTTCTGTTTGAGGATGCCCCACAGATGCTCAATAGGGTTTAGGTCTGGAGACATGCTTGGCCAGTCCATCACCTTTACCCTCAGGTTCTTTAGCAAGGCAGTGGTTGTCTTGGAGGTGTGTTTGGGGTCATTATCATGTTGGAATACTGCCTTGCGGCCCAGTCTCCGAAGGGAGGGGATCATGCTCTGCTTCAGTATGTCACAGTACATGTTGACATTCATGGTTCCCTCAATGAAATGTAGCTCCCCAGTGCCGGCAGCACTCATGCAGCCCCAGACCATGACACTCCCACCACTATGCTTGACTGTAGGCAAGACACACTTGTCTTTGTAATCATCAAAACTCACTTTTGTTGCCAGCGGTTTAGACATTATTGGCTGTGTGTTGAGTTATTTTGAGGGGACAGCAAATTTACACTGTTATACAAGCTGTACACTCACTACTTTACATTGTAGCAAAGTGTAATTTCTTCAGTGTTGTTACATGAAAATATATAATAAAATATTTACAAAAATGTGAGGGGTGTACTCACTTTTGTGAGATACTGTATGAGTTCTATGACTTCTCTATATTTATAGAGTCATATTCTTCCAGTAAGCCTTTGTAGCACAAGTCTACTACCAAAGTTATCATTTATCAGGATATTTCCTTCTGGTTAAGAAAAACAGTTATTGTGGGATATATAGGACAATGAGGGAGTACTCATGTTGTTAAATTAGGCTGGGAACTACAAACCCACAATGCCAAGCTACAAACCTACAATGCCAAGCTCAAAGAACAGGCCTGGCTTCTTTCTCTCTGGACGATATTCAACAACCAGCAAGAGACCTGTGTGTGTGCCCAGGTCTGGGAGAGCCTGCGGCCTATAGCAGAGAGCCGATCACCTGCCCCAGAAGGATCCTTGTGAGCAGCCCTGCTAATCGAGCAGGAGAACCAGCCAGTGCTTCAGAGCTTTTGAAGCCACCTGCCTTCCAGCATACCGGGAGGAGCAGCGTGGCATGGAGGTGCCATACAGACGGAGTCCATAGCCAGCTGGGATCCAGAGTGGTGAGAAGGCATTTGCCTATCCATGTAGTGACTGTAATATTGTTAAGTGATTGCCTGCTATACAGACTGCCACTGAGACCTGTAGTCCCATGGCTGTGGATCTACTGCACCTAAGTATTCTATCACTGGATCCTGGGATTTTCTGTTTTCTTTTCCCTCATGCTGCAAGGTCAGCACTGTACTGTTCACTCACAGAAGGAATTACAAGTGGGGATAGTTTTCAGCTAAGTAATCAATCTCACCATATTCTACAGTTACCGTTTCCTTTGCTATTTTGGATTACAAATACGTGCACCACCTCACACTGCAGTATAATTAAGCTAGCTGAAGACAAGAAAACTGGAACTGGAGGAACTTTCAATACTTTATTCTTTCACAAGGCTTTACTGCTATACCATTGTGTATCTGAACTGCACTATTCCGTGTGCAGTGGTCTGTGTGCTGAGGCCTCAGTGGGGAGGTGCTTCAATACAGGTATTAAAATATTAAGGATAGAGAAAAGAGAAACTGCCGCTCCAGGTGAGTGCACTCAGCGATCAGTGTCCTCTCAGAAGTGTAGGTGCAGGCAATGCATAAAACGAAGACTGGATAAAAGAATGGACAGCCGCACTTCCACGAAATCCTTAAAAAAGTTGCCTTTAATGGTAAAAAATTGAAACAGCACCACAGGTCACAGCAGACAGTGGGGTGGATAGCTGATGCGTTTCACACTGGGGTATCAGCGTTTAATCATAGCTAAAGCAAAAATGGTACACAACTTAAATATATACACACCTAAACCAAACCAGTCATGTGATCCGCCTCCACCTGTGGCCAACCATCACTAATGAGGAAGGGTAGTAAAAAACAATCAATGGTGATCACCTAGGAAGTTGGATCACATCAGTGGTAAAATATAACACACACATATGTAAAAGGAACCCAAAGCTACAGTAAACAATAAGGTGGAAGAAGTAAAAAAGGCAAATACAGGATGTATATGGTACAAACACGAACCTTCAGTTTAAAGCGGAGGTTCACCCAAAAATCAACTTTCTGACATTAGATCCAGCATACTGCTAACATCTGCAGTATGCTGTTTTAAAAAAAAAAAAAATTGTACTCATCGTTTTATGAGCCGTTGTTATCCGGCTCCGAGCGGGGAATCCTGCGGGGAATGGGCGTTCCTAAGCCAAGAGGAGTTAATTGACGGGCAGCTAAGGCGAGTCACGCCTTCCAAAAATACCCGAGTGTCACTTCGGGTATTTTTTAAAGGCGTGGCAGGCGCACACGCCCTTAGCATACCCCCCCCTTGGCTTAGGAACGCCCATTCCCCGCAGGATTCCCCGCTCGGAGTCGGATAACAACGGCTCATAAAACGATAAGTACAATTTTTTTTTTTAAAACCCCAGCATACTGCAGATGTTAGCAGTATGCTGGATCTAATGTCAGAAAGTTGATTTTTGGGTGAACCTCCGCTTTAAGTAAAATATGAATAAAAACCGGTGACAATAAATATACAAAAATAACTAAAATACAATACATGATACGGAGCAATATCGTTAAATGTAAATATACGTGCATGTGTCAAAGTGATATGAAACATCTAGATAATGTATAGTGATAGTGACAAGTGTATAGAAGAGGGAAATTTGGGTAATCGGTGTGTGTCCATGTATCCAGGAAATCGAAGGCAAAATAGATGAACAGAGGCAACACTCAAGACAGACTATTTGGGTCAAAAAAATGTTTGGATTTTTTTTTTTGACCCAAATAGTCTGTCTTGAGTGTTGCCTCTGTTCATCTATATGACACCTAGTCCACATGATGGCCTCATGATTGACAACTTTTTATTACAGCACATGCTCTGAATAATCATACACGGTGGTCTTTTGGGGCAATGTTATGAGAGCTGCATTAAATTTTGTACCTTCCCAGTCCATTTTGCCTTTGATTTCCACTGCGTTCCTGGATACATGGACACACACCGATTACCCAAATCTCCCTCTTCTATACACTTGTCACTATCACTTTTTTGATTAGTGTGCATTTGACCTATTTAGTCAATAGGATTTTGAACTATACACTATACCTCACTTTATTACAATTCTTCATGTGAGTGTCACTATAGTCACTGATAAATATACTCAATTTCACTTCTATACATTATCTAGAGCTTTGTCTTCATATCACTCTTTTCTATTTCATGTTCTTCTATTCGATCATAATATCTGAGTTTCCTGCTACACAATGTGACTCAATATTTGATGCCCATTACATTTGCACATATATGCACAGGACTCTCTATTATTTTTATTTTAATGTTGATTTATATGTCGGATTATGACACATATATTTACATTTAACGATATTGCTCCGTATCATGTATTGTATTTTAGTTATATTTGTATATTTATTGTCACCAGTTTTTATTCATGATCTTTTACATAAACTGAAGGTTCGTGTTTGTTCCATATACATCCTGTGTTTTTTTTACTTCTTCCACCTTATTGTTTACTGTAGCTTTGGGTTCCTTTTACATATGTGTGTGTTATATTTTACCACTGATGTGATCCAGCTTCCTAGGTGATCACCATTGATTGTTTTTTACTACCCTTCCTCATTAGTGATGGTTGGCCACAGGTAGAGGCGGATCACATGACTGGTTCAGGTTTGGTTTAGGTGTGTATATATTTGAGTTGTGTACCATTTTTGCTTTAGCTATGATTAAGCCCAGATACCCCAGTGCAAAACGCGTCAGCTATCCACCTCACTGTCTGCTGTGACCTGTAGTGCTGTTTCCATTTTTTACCATTAAAGGCAACTTTTTTAAGAATTTCGTGGAAGTGCGGCTGTCCAGTCTTTAATCCAGTCTTCAAAGTATTGAGGATGCACCTGTTCACATATACCCTTATCAGGTTGCTATTGGATACAACGGTGTGACGTTATTGCTTTGAACAAATATCTCGGCCTATCAATACTTGTGTTATTTATGTTATTAACACCATTTCAATTTTTCATCATAGTAAACTTTTACAAATTGTTAATTGATATCTTATGTGAGTTTCTATTTACTGCCACAACTGATGAAGTGACGGAACCCAGGGTCTCGGTAAATATACTATATGCTCTTTCATTATTGTGTCATTTACTGTTGCTGGGTTTTACACTAACATTGTAAAGCAGGTGTGCCAGAGGGGCTGAGACAGTTCTTGGGGTTGAGCGGCAGAGTGCAGAACTAAACAAATATTAAGCGTCTCCTACGGGGGTAGCGCTACACCTTTTTGAGTGTAGCATGGTGGTGAAGGTCCATTGGGAGTGGATTGCACGTGAGGATTATTCCTGGACTGAATTTTGCATTTTGTTTACACAATTGCATTGTATACTGTTTTTTTTTTTCAAATACTTTATTTCTACCTCCAAGGGCAAGTCCAGGTTCTCGTAACAGTCATATATAAACAATAACATAACAGATATAATCAATAATCGATCATCACATCAAATAATAGTCACATCCTTCATAGCACCCTCCATGTACCCCTGAGGAGTTTTTATGAATAATCACATTTAATAATTGTTGACATTATGTGCACAGCATTTGATTTTTTTTTATTAGGTGTGTGTAACATAATGTAATGTATATGTAATATACACCCATTTATTTAAAAAAAAAATTGATTAACCATTGCACTTGTATGTACTTTCTATTTAAGCTATGGGAAAAAAAAACAAGAAAGAAAAGCGCCTCTGAGTATTCTGTATTTTAATATTTATAAGAAAAGGTATCCAGCACTTACATCAAAACTAGCAGTGGTGAAAGTCTGGGAAGTTGGTATAAATCCTAGTGACAGTCAGTGGAGCCAGGAGCAAGATTTGTGAACCTTTAGCCGAACGCTGGGGGGGACGACTGCATCCTGTCTGGTTTGGTGACGTCAATGGGATGGAGGCCAGGAAGGACCACAACGCGTTTCAGAGCATGCAAATACAACATACATCTACAAAAACGAAGGAAGCTAGGTAATATTGAGAAAGGATATAGCGCTGGCAATCTTCTCATTGTGAGCCAGTGTCAATATGATTACCTAGAGCATTTTTTCTTAAGGCTCAACTCTTATTTACTAAGTTTGCGTGGCATAGGAAACCTCTGCTTCTCTCTTACTATCTTATGCAGGGCCATCTTTAAGGCAGGGCAAAAGGGGAAGCTGCTCTGGGCCCTGTAAATTTTGTGGGGCCCAAAGAAGCTGCCTTATACTTGCCAACTATCCTCATTTGAATTCCCTTGTCCCTTGAAGTTTTAGTCCTGTGCTGTGTCCCGATATCTCAGTGGGAAGTTCTGTTACTAATGCTGCCCAGCTCTGCTCTATTGTTGTGTAGGGATGACTCACCTGCTACACTCACCTGTTTACATGTAAATAACCGGCATTCATATGTGAATAGCAACAGCATTCATATGTAAATAGTGGTGTTAGGTGGAATTGATAAGTAAATAAAGGCAGCATTTATGTGTATATCATGCCCCCCTAAAGGTCATATCCACCATCCCCTATGCTGCTGGATCACTAGGAGTTTTCTGTCTATTGATGGGTCCGCTATCCTTCCCAGTCCATGGTGTGCAGGCAGTGAGGAGATGATGTGCTGTAACCTCTAGCAACCAATTAGTGAGCAGTATTACTGTACAGTAATCTCTAGCAACCAATCAACCAGCAGAAATCATGTGCTGTAACCTCTAGCAACTAATCAGTAAGCCATAATGATATGCTGTAACCTCTAGCAACCAATCACAATCACTGTCTGATCTGATACAGTAAACTGATTTTGAGTCTAGATGCTATTTATTGTATGTCTCAGAGCAGGAGGAAAGTGAAATTTGGGGGCCCCAAGAAATGTTTTGGCCGGCTCCGTGGCTCACGCATGTGTTTGCAAACGCGTGCGGACAAAACCCCTGTTTTTAACGCATACTGTTAGACAGGTTAATTGGTTGTTTTGCAAGCTGGCGGTAAGTAGGCTTGGTTTTTCCCTGGGCATTCCCCAGGTCACTTTTGTTATCTTGTTAAGCCTTCCATTGCTACTTACTGCTATAGGCAGCTATAGATGGGGGCGGTGGACAGGTTTATGCTTCACCTGTGGTGTTTATATTGGTCCAGTAATGCACCAACACCTTTGCAGCAATTGAGCTACATGCTGGGTGTTTGGTGTGCTCCTGTACCTTTAAGGAGGGGTGGCTCCCCTTCAGTTCACCTGTCCCTTTCTACCCATTAAAATGCATGTGCCTCCACTGTGGGGACGCTCAGTGTTAGGACCACAGATTGAGGGGTGCCTTGGTGCGGCTCTGTGGCTCACGCATGCATTTGCAAATGCATGCGGACAAAACACCTGTTTTTATCGCATACTGTTAGACAGGTTAATTGGTTGTTTTGCAAGCTGGTCGGTAAGTAGACTTGGTTTTTCCCTGGGCATTTCCCAGGTCACTTCTGTTATCTGCTTTAGCCTTCCATTGCTACTTACTGCTATGGCAAGCTATAGATGGGGGCGGTGGACAGGTTTATGCTTCACCTGTGGTGTTTATATGGGTCCATGAGTGCACCAACACCTTTGCAGCCATTGAGCTACATGCTGGGTGTTTGGTGTGCTCCTGTACCTTTAAGGAGGGGTGGCTCCCCTTCAGTTCACCTGCCTCTTTCGTTCCATTAAAATGCATGTGCCTCCACTGTGGGGACGCTCATTGTTTAGTGTTAGGACCACAGATTGAGGGGTGCCTTGGTGTGGCTCTGTGGCTCACGCATGCGTTTGACAGGTTAATTGGTTGTTTTGCAAGCTGGTCAGTAAGTAGGCTTGGTTTTTCCCTGGGCATTCCCCAGGTCACTTTTGTTATAATATTAAAGACAGCCCTGATCTTATGCGTCTTACCAAGGCCAAAGGAGGGTTGGTCTTTTTATATTATCAGGCTACTGCATTAGGGCTCTTTTTTTGGTCCTCTCCATGTGTCCGTCGGCTCAGCGGGGGGTCTCCGCTGAGCTGTCGGGCGGACAGGGCGGTCCCCGCACACTGGGACCGCCCTGTCTCTCCTCCGCTATCCCCTATGGGGAATCGGATGGAAACGGACCATCTGTCCGTTTGCATCCGATCGGCCGGACGGAAGAAAAATAGGGTTTTCTTCTGTCCGCAAAAGCGGATGCGGATCTTGCGGACGTTAAGCGGATGCATCATCCGCTAACGGACCCGCTCCCATAGGGGCCCATTACAAGTCGTAAACGGACTTGTAATGAGAGGACGAACGGTCCGCTCATGTGAAAGGGGCCTTACTCTGCATAGTTAATTGGAACTTACACACCCAGGACAAACTATTGGTTTCTCTGGAAAAGACCATGGCCAGACGTAACTTTGCCAATGCCCCCTGGCTCCCCAATACTTTTAGGGGACTTTCTGACTTGGTATCACCACTCTCTGCTGCTACCTTGACTATCTGGGATGGTTTAAATATAAAAATTATTTCTGGCATGACTACCCTCACCACTTTCTCCACTGGGGGGTTATGCTTTGTTTACCCCAGAAGAGGATTTGGCCTTTTTTAGGTCTTGGGTAGGGTCTCAACCTTGAGGAGATCTGCTGTTTTCACTTTGACAGGTACAAATTTGAAATCTTTGACAGACCTCTGTCAAGAATGGGGATAGTTGGAAAGACATACAACTTAAAAAAAATCAAAACAATGAGAGATGGCATTAGACACTGTGACTACCTCTCGAGGTTCCAGGCTATGTGCCTAAATAGAGAGGACTCAACTCATTTGCTCTCCAACCTGTATAAGCGCTTATTGGAGAAACTGACTACCATGACCCTCTACTACATCAGAGAATGGGAGTAGGAGTTGCGTAGAAACCTATCTGACAGTAATATCGAAAAAATAACAACACTAGCCCATACTATCTCAGTTAACTCCAAAGGGCAAGAATCCTGTTATAAATTCCTGGCAAGGTGGTATTGGGTCCCCGACAGATGGTCCAGTATTTTCCCAAAGGTATCCGCCCTCTGCTGGAGGCGTTGTGACCAGAAGGACACCTTTCTACACTTGTGGTGGACTGTTCTCTTCTCCGTCCTTATTGGGTTAAGGTCCGTAATTGAATCAACAAGATGACATAACACCCAATTGCAGATGACCCTATGCTATTACATGACAAAAAGGAGTCAGCGGAGTCCTACAAACACTCCTTGGTGCCTCATCTCCTTAATGCTGGTGTACTGCCCCCTTGCTTTCAGCATGGGCACTACCCTAAAGTTAGTTGGACTGGTAGAGTTACATTGCTCCCAGTCATGATTTACCTAAATTATGACCTCTGTCATCCCGGAAAGGTCCACTAGGTCAGTCTGTATTCTAGGGATGTGGTATCATCTCTGGTCGGCAGTTGGTGCCAGAGGGGTTTCTGGCAGAGCAAGTCCTCCCCAGCAGCCAATTGGAGGAGTTCTTCCCTCGCGGGGCATGCTGGGGAGGAGTATATCTGTGACGGGTGTCATGTGCTTAAGGTTCTTCTTCTTCGCGGGATCCCGGGTGCGGCATCCACCTTTAGGGTGCATGCATCCATGGACCCCGCCGGCGTGGCCCACCTGTCGAAGCTCACAGGCTTCACCGAGCCTCAACCGGAGGCGAAAGGGGACCCCATTCCCTATTGAATGGATCCCAGGCTGTGTGCTGTGCGATTGGGGGATCGGCTTGAGGGGAACTTGGAGGCAGGTTGTCCACAGGGCCCGAACGAACCAATCGGGGATCCTGTGACCGGGATGCTGACAGGTACGCTTTACTGTCTCCCGGTGACCTGTGCTATAATTTACTGGGAGGATTCGCTCTGTTCATTCACCTAATCTCATCTAAAGCAATTGGCCTGTGGCAGAGGCTCTAGAGCCAGGTCTGTGTGAAAGACCTGTTCCTCCCAGACATCTAAAGTGACACCTCAGCTGCCAGGTTACAGAAAGGAAACCTGTCCGTGGGCACTTTACCCACTCAGGCAAGAGTGGCAACGAGTTTGCAAACTAGTACTGCTAAGGGCAGGCTTGCCCGTTCATATCCAGGCCTGACACCGCAAGTTCTCCTCTTCTTTCATCAACCTGTCTTTCCTTCCTAATTGAAGTTGATGTTGGCTGTGCTGGCCTGGAAATAAAGCATTGGAAAACCATTTGACTGTCTGGACCTTCGTTTATTACTTTGTTCCTGCATCACACCCCTATACAACGCTAAGGTAACTTAATTTCCCAATCCCAACAATCATCCAGCGGCTCCTTCGGGGGTAGCGCTTCACTGGCAAATGCCTTATTCTGACTTACTGGAATTTTCCTGTAATTCCCACAGTCAAGGAGTGGCTTGATTTTCAATCCTCTGACCTGTAATTGTGGAGATTTGTCTAGATGCGTTTTGTCCTTCAAGATTCATAGAGAGGTTTGTTGACCAGGAAAAGACTTGAATACACTGTGTTTGTGGATTGTGTTGTTCCTTCCCCGCCTTTCTTTCATCTTATTGCTTTATTGTGTACCCTCCACCCTTTCTGTACCCCCTTTTTAATAATCCCCACCCCTTTACTCTTACTTTCCCCTTTCTGCCTTCTATAATTAATATTGGGCTTTCTGCATCCTTTTTGTTTCTAGATTGATTATATATCTTTTCCCATCTTGTTTATGGAATCCTTCTGATGTCTCTTTGTAGAGATTTGATTTCTCTGGAAATGTTTGTATTATTCTCTCTCTCTTTTTGCAAATGTAATAATAATAATATATAAAAAAAGAAGAGTACTATATTTAAAATAGAACTAGAGGTAAAACTTTCTTTTTTCACGTTGGATGTTTTAACACCTGTCATATTTTTTTTTTGTTATCTGTATCCCATTGTTTTTTTTCACTTCCTGTTCCATAGCCAAACAGGAAGTTAGAGGAAATCCCTCCAAAGTGAAGGAATTCTTGTGCGTCATCTGAACTAGTGTCCCCGTTGGATGATCTCTCCTCTATGACTGTTCTGTGGACAAAACAAATTGGGGAATTTCTTTCACTTTCACTGGTAACGGTCATAGGCGTGTGCAGCCTATTGCCTTAGATTTTGTGCACCCAAAGGAGTGGCCTTTATGGCTAAACATCCCACGGTACCTGCTATATGGTTGGGAGAATTTATTATGACAACCCACCTTGGTCTTGATAGATGTAGCTCTACCCCCTACCCTCAACTACCAGGTTTGGGAGGTTCCTTTAGAGTTCACTATGACTGACACCTGGAGGCACAAGCAACCTACAACCGCTGCTTTCTCCTGCATTACCCTTTCATGCTCTGCCATGTCCTGTTTCGACCTAATCCTAGTCTCACCCGCACTTTTGCCTGACTTGCTTGAGGTGGGGTTCAGGTCCAGAGTGCTCTCTGACCACTCTCCATACTGGGTGTCCCTACGCCAACCCTGCTTGCGGTCCGCATGTGGATCCTGAACCCGTTTTGGCTTACTACCATGTAGGACCTGGAGAATATCCAACGGGAACAGGCTTATTTCTTCTGCACCAATCAGGGATCAGGGGCGGTTGGGATCGTATGGGAGTCCTTTAAAATATACGCCCGCATGACCCTCTCTACATGCATTAATAGACATAAAGCCTCCTCTAGATTGCTGATACAACAAGCCAAAGAGAGCCTCAGCTCTCTTGAGCAGGTGTTCATTAACAATCCATCTGCAGCCAACACATCTCTGGTGCGACTGCAGTCTAGACTTACTGAACAACTACACTTTGAAAAGGGCAAACAGGGTATCTTTTTCACTAGGTAGCGTATTTTCGAGCATAGTAAACATGCGGGAAAATTGCTTGCCTACATGGCTCACCTAGCCCACAAGCCCCTGGTGGTGGTTGAGCTTCTATCAGCTTCTGGGGACAGGTTCACAGACTCTTCCCTGGTGACTGCTGAGTTTAGGCGGTTCTAGTATATACCTCTGCCACTCACCACTCCCAAGATGAACTGACCATGTTCCTTCAGGACATCAATATTTCCACTCTCACTCAGTCCCAGATTAAACAGCTTGAGGCACCAATAACCACAGACTGTATTGACGAGGCATTGGCACATCTCCCACCTTCTAAGGTGCATGGTTCCGATGGTCTTCCCCTAGAGTTCTACATCCAATCCAAGTTTTATTTGGTGGAATCATCTCATTTGGACAATAGGAGTCGCATGATATTCCACCACTATAAAATTTGGCATTTGCCAGTGACCATCACTAAGGCCCCTATATTCCATACCTACACACCACTCTGGGATAACCCACACTTACCTGAATTGCAGACTGTACATTTTGGATTGCTCGGGGGGTTATATTCCTCTCACAAGTCATAATTAATGGCATAATCACGTCTTTTCCCTTAAAGATGGCTTTGATCTGCCCAATCATGTTTTTTCGCTTCCTCCGACACGCCCTTAACTCCCAATTTCGTTATTGTGTCCCCAGTCTTGATTTTTTAATCCTGGCAAATCTGGTCTTGGGTCAGGATCCTAAGAAATGAATATCCTCATTTTCTAACCACCTTTTGTTACCTGTAGCTACTGCCCAGTCTTACCAACTAAAATCCAGGTGGGAGATGGATGTGGGGGTTATGGAGGACAAGGACTGGCATAAGGTACTAGCCTTCTGTAAAGTAGTATCCTCAAACTGTCAGACCGCCTCACCCACCTTTACATCCTTCACATTCTCTCCAAATATAAACTAGACCATAGCCCTGCTTGCTCAAAATGTGGGCCCCGGTGGACCTTTCTATCACCCATTACGGTCAGTGTTTACTGGGTTTTCTCCCCATCTCTGAAGAAGAGAATAATCTTAAAATTTGCAGGAATCCCTGTTTCTGGCCAAAATGCGACTAGATCAGGGTCTCGCCCCCACTATACAAAAATGGATCAGGTTAGTAAATGCCACTCTCCCCTACAAAAAATTATTATACTTACGTATGGGGTTGCCTGACCAAATACAACAAAAATATGGGACAGGTGTCAGGAAGACCCCTCCACCTGTAATGATGCAGAGTAATTCTCTTCTACAGAACGGTGCTTTACGATTTTCTTGCTATTTCCAATGTCTGTTCCCCACTCTTATATTGAAGCCCTCTTGCCCTCATGCTACACAAATACGGGGCTGGCTATTGACCCCCCATTGAAGTATATTCAGCCCTGTTGTCCATGAACTCCAGTAGCTCATGGTACCTGGACCCCTTATATTTCCCACTTTATGTATCAACATGGTCATTTCATTGTTATACAGTATATTGCTCTTCAAAAGGTTGGGCATACCTGATATAACTAAATAAATATAATGGTATATAAATGACTCCTGACCATTTCATCCTTTAAATGTTACGTTCATTGTCTTTAATTCTAAGTAACTGTGTGCTGTATTTGCGGTTTTTGTATTGCTGACAGGCATCATTTGTGTTTGATGGTCACCATGACAATGGGGTCCCAAAGGCAGAAGTCATATTTTGGGTATGTGATGCTTGTATCTAAAATTGCTGTGGGTGTAAGCACAATGACATCTGTGGCAGGGATCCACTTCCTCTTTGGCTGTCCTTCCTGTTCTGTGTCTCTTGATGCTGGTTATATGTAGGAGGTAGTACTGTCATTGCAAAACGTGACCCACTTCCCAAATACACAATTTTTTCACAGCTTGCAGAATTATTGTCTGACCTTCTCAACCAAATGCAGAATTGATTTCATTTATGAAACATAACCTATACTAGGTTGTGCCAATGGCGACCCTAGGGGGGGCCAGAGGGGGCCCTGACCCCCCCAACATTATGCTGTGCCCCACCATGTGCCCCCCAAAATTATTATTTTTTTGTTGCATTTTTTGTATTTTGCTTGGGCCGCCGCTGGAGTAACAGTCTCTCCTGAGAGGGAGAGTGTCCCCAGTCAGCTCTGCGGGGCATCTCTCCCCCTCCCTCTGCTCGCTGACACTGCATAATGCGAGCGCTCACACAACCACAACCGCACTGAGGGGGGGGGGCAAGCCTTCATCTCAGTTACTGAAAAAACAGACTGATTTCTCCCGTCCTTAGGACAGGAGAACCAGCCTGTAAATTCCAAGAGTGGTAACTGCAAGCTGAGCCGAGTGTCAGTCTATGACTCTCTTTCACAGCCCAGTGAGTCCAGCCACCCCCCCACTCTCTTCCAGGGCCGGACCGGCCTACCGGGATACCGGGAGATTTCCCGGTAGACTGCCTGCTCTAAGGCCAGTTTGAGCTAAGCCGCAGCTGCCCCGCTCTTGTCACACAAAGCAGGCACAGAGTTCATTGAGAAAAGTTTGGCAGCGCTGCCTGTGACAAAGGTCCCGCCCTCCTTCTAGACCAGCTCTTATGATAGATGCAGTGTTCTGTCTATCACAAGAGATTGTCTAGGAGGAGGGCGGGACTTTTGTCACAGGCAGCGTGCTGAGCATGGCCTGCAGAGAGAAGGTCGAGATAGCAGCATCGCTGGGAGACGGGAGACAGACGGCGGGGGAGACGGTCACGGTCGTAGGTAGGTCCCGATCCCTTGGCTGCTGCCAACAGTGACAGGCCACTTCCCTGAGCGGCGGCAACAACTCTAAACAGAGGGAGAGGCGTCCGCGGGTCAGAGCACTAGCAAAGCCCCGCCCCCTCCCTCCCTGCACACAGACTCGCCCACCTATGTGTCTACACAGCCACCTTCACCTGATTCCCATCACTGGAGTGGAGCGCCCACATAGGCAGTGGCGGTGCTGCACATGAATTGTCCTGTCTGCCCTCATTGGTGTAAAGTGCTGCAAACTAGTCTACAAACTATGGGATATATTTTGTTTTGCCATTTTTTTGCTACAATTGTGAGCACAGTAAGGCTGCAATGGGCATGGTAAGGCTGCAATTATTGGCAGGGTAAGACTGCAATTATGGGCATGGTGAGGCTGCAATTATGGGCATGGTGAGGCTGCAATGATGGACATGGTGAGGCTGCAATGATGGGCACTGTGTGGCTGCAATGATGGGCACTGTGTGGCTTCACTGATGGGCACTGAGAGGCTGCATTGATGGGTAAAGTGAGGCTGCAATGATGGGCACAGTGAGGCTGCCATGATGGGCACAGTGAGGCTGCCATGATGGGCACAGTGAGGCTGCCACGATGGGCACAGTGAGGCTGCCACGATGAGCACAGTGAGGCTGCCACGATGGGCACTGGTGAGGCTGCATTGATCTCCTGTACCATGCCCGCAGCCTCGGACATCTCCTGTACTATGCCCACAGCCTCCGACATCTCCTGTACCATGCCCGCAGCCTCCGACATCTCCTGTACCATGCCCGCAGCCTCCGAAATCTCCTGTACCATGCCCGCAGCCTCTGACATCTTGACATCTCCTTTACCATGCCCGCAGCCTCTGACATCTTGACATTTCCTGTAGCATGCCCGCAGCCCCTGACATCTTGACATTTCCTGTACCATGCCCGCAGCCTCTGACGTATCCTGTATCATGTCTGCAACCTCTGACCATCTCCTGTACTATTCCCTGCAGCCTCTAACCATCTCTTGTTTCATGTCCTCAACCTCACTGGGAGAAGTCAGAAGTGTGTGGACCAAGCTGAAGCCAACTGATTGAGCACAGCAAGGTGTATCT
The DNA here is from genome assembly GCA_029574335.1 of Rana kukunoris. NCBI lineage: Eukaryota > Metazoa > Chordata > Amphibia > Anura > Ranidae > Rana > Rana kukunoris. The sequence goes on from CM056057.1 coordinate 157,252,055, forward strand.
GAGAGGAGGTCAGTCGCAGCACCGCCAGGCCAGTCTGAGGGTAGTCACTGATGTAAGGGGGGAGTGAATACAACAATGTAAGGGGGCACCGATATAAAGGTTTCTCCCTTATATCAGTAACCCCCCCTTACCTTAGTGTATTCTTTCTGCGGAAAGGTTGTCTCTGGTCATCAGAGTCACCCCCACATTCCCAGTGTCTCAGGTGTCCCCCTTGATAATGGCTCCACTTTTAACTGGAATTTGCTGTTTATATATATATATATATATATATATATATATATAATTTTATAGCCCTGTGCCTTTATATCTGTCTTATCTATACGCTTATACGCTCTTCCAATCAGTTTTAAAAATGCATGGTTTTCCCTTTTATGAACAAGAAAATAATTAACGTTATGCTGTTGCGCTGGTACAATAATGCTATGGTGCCGGTATGAAATTTTTTCCAGGGCTGGTTTTTATTCCCAGTCCGGCCATGCTCGCCTCACATACTAGCAGGGAGGAATACAGCTCCTGCTCCTCCTCCTTTCAGTCCCGCCCACACTATCCCAGCATGCTGTATCTAAAGAGAGGGGATGTGTGGGAGGGAAATATGAAAATCAGCAGCATTCCTGGCTGTGTGTGAATGATGACTGAGATTCTAGCCTGGACCGTGGGTAAGTGTGTGCGCTGCAGACTGCAGTACACTCAGGGCCGTCTTTAATATGGTTTGGGCCCTGGGCAAACATTTTTTTTGGGCCCCCCCTTTAGCTTATTTTGGGCCTGTCTGGTTCACATGTATGTGTTTTGGCGGCCCTCATTTGTGCAGGCACAGCATTGATTTGAATGGGCTGCCATGCCTTTGTTTCCTGCAGAAAAAAGGTGCATTCAGCATTTTAAAAATCAGTTGCCTTGAAATCCATTCTGCTTTTGCACCATGCTACTTACCTGCAGTTCTTGCACCATGCTACTTACCTGCAGTTCTTGCACACACAAACGCACTGTGTTTTTAAAAGCGTGACCTAAACATCTAAAAATGCAGCGAGTTTGACAGTGCGGGAACTGCAGATAAGTCACAGCAGACAGCAGAATGGACAGACAGTGCTGTATTCATTGCTTGATGGGCATAGGTGTGCCGTGTGCGCAGCCTATTACATGAGGCATTAAATGAATGGGCTGCTGTGCCTGCACAAATGTGGGCCGCCAAAACACATACATGTGAACCAGTCAGGCCCAAAATAAGCCCATCAAGCAGTTAAATACAGACAGTAATGCCATGTGCTCTGAGGCCTCACTCAGCCTGGACTGCAGGTCTGGTCTGTGATTTGGGGAGTTCCTCTATTTTACACATGGCATGGCCTGGGGTCCCATGGTGCTAAAGCAGAATGGACAGACGGTGCTGTGACCCTATGCCATGCCATGTGTAAAATACAGGAACTTTTTAAAACACTGACCAGACCTGCAGTGAATCATCAAATATTATAAAGACTTTGGGCACACTCTACAGAAAACTTCTATTTACAATATAGATTAGCAAACAGTGACATACATTGAGGAGCAGGACATGAAGAAGTCAGCCTCGGGAAGAGCAAACTGGGGATGATATAAAATCACATTCTAATTCACTTTAATATACAAGCAGCACCCAGTGGCAGGAAGTGAGAAGTGCACGTCTAAAGGGAAGCCAGGGGTTCTGTATATTTTAAAACACTGGGAAGGGAAGCAGTACTGTCACCTGGCTGCGTGCCGCTGATGATTTTCAGCCTGATTTGTGGGCAGCACAGGGGCTTAACGGGTGGCAGGGCCGCCATCAGGAATTATCGGGCCCCTTAAACAGCTTCAGGCATGGGCCCCCTGGAGCAGAGAACAGGGGGGGGGTGCTGTCCCCTTACATTGAGACGCAAAAATATATATAAAAAAAGGGGTGTAGCCATCCGGGGCCATGGGGACCTCTGGGCCCTTTAATAAAAAGAAAAAAAGAAATAAAAAATATATATAAAAAATATATTTTTTTTTTTAAAAAGGGGGTTGCCATCTGGGGACCTCTGGGCCCTTTAATAAAAAAATAAAATAAAAAAAATATATTAAAAATAAACACTTATAAAAAAAAAAGTGGGGTTGCCATCCAGGGCCCTGGGAACCTCTGGGCCCTTTAATAAAAAAAAATATAAATAAAAATAAAAAAATAAACATTTATAAAAATAAATAAAAAAGGGTGTTTGCCACCTGGGGCCCTGGGGACCTCTGAGCCCTTTAATTATATATATATATATATATATATATATATATATAAATAAAAAGAAAAAAAAAAAAGAAATAAAATATAAAAAAAAATTAAAAAAAAGGGGGGTTGCCATCCAGGGCCCTGGGGACCTCTGGGTCCTTTAATAATAATAACATTTATATTATATATATATATATATATATATATATATATATATAAATGTTATAAAATAAATATATAAAAAAGTTTTTTTTATATAAAAAAGGGGGGTCGTCATCCGGGGCCCTGGGGAACTACGGGCCCCTGGGGACCTCCAGACCTCTAAAAAAAAATTGGCCCTTTAATAAAAAATAAAATAAAAATATATAAAATAAATATATATTTTTATTTAAAAATAAATAAAAAAAGGGGGTTGTCATCTGGGGCCCTGGGGGCCTCCGGGTCCCTGGGGACCCCTAAAAAAATGGCCCTTTAATAAAAAATAAAAATATATTTTAAAAAATTGTCCGTTTAATAAAAAATAAAATAAAAATATATAAAATAAATATATATTTTTTATTTAAAAATAAATAAAAAAAGGGGGGTTGCCATCTTGGATCCTGGGGGCCTCCGGGTCCCTGGGGACCCCTAAAAAAATTGGCCCTTTAATAAAAAATAAAAATATATTTAAAAAATTGGCCCTTTAATAAAAAATAAAATAAAAATATATAAAATAAATATATTTTTTTATTTAAAAAAAAAAAAAAAGAAGGGGGGGTTGCCATCTTGGGCCCTGGGGGCCCCCGGGCCCCTGGGGACCTCCGGACCACCGAACCCTTAAAAAAAAAAAAAAAAGGGGGTTGCTTTGGGCCCCCAACAGTGACAGGGCCCTGGGCAGCTGCCCCTGTTTGCCCTATGGTAGAGACGGCCCTGAGTACACTGTAATTACTGAACTGCATTATCTCCATCCCTTCTTTCCTCCATCTGTCCCCCTCCCCTCTCTTGTTCTTTCAAGACATTCACAATTTACTTTCATTTTCAGTTAGGCAGGTAATAGATGGTGCAAATTTATTTCCTGCATCCACAGATTGCAGAAAAGAAACTTGCATGATTCCCCCATTAACACAGACAGTGCTGACAGGGGAATATCTTTCCTGCCCAGAAATTATATTCTCCCGACAAACAGTGATTATCACTAGTGGTTATACAGCAACCACTAGTGATAATCATAAGAGAATCTGCTCATAAATGGTTCAAATCTCAGCCAGTTCCTGCTCAACCAGCTGAGATTTTAACTATTTATGGCTGGTCTTAGCTCTTAAGCCCCGTACACACGACCCGAAAATCGTACGAAATATGCCGCTTTCGAAACGATTGTACGATAATCGGATCGTAAGTACAGCGCTTCCGAGAGCCGATCAGGACAGTTCATCCGATTTTATTCTATCGGACATGCACGGAATTTTTTTTCGTACAATGCCATATCGTCCGATTTTCGTTTAACCAGTTCAGCTGTCGTTCGAAAATGCAATACAAATGCATTACAACACATGACATCACTTCCGATTTTTTTTATTCTGCCGTACGAGAATTTTCGTGACTTTAGTAAACTCATCAGATTCGATGTGAGATTAGCATACAAAAAAAACTGACGATCATTCGTCCGATAATCAGATTCTTTCTCACTCCTCAGAGACACTCAATGAGACAGGACGCTCCGCAGCGAGTCTGGTCTCACTGGGTGCTTCACAGACAGACAGGGCTTTCCAACTCCCTGTCAGAGGACCAGCGCTTCTCCCTCTCCCCATTTGGATGCCCTCTCTCACCTCGCCTCGCAGCTTCACCCCCCGGGTGCGGGTTAAGGTAAGCCCCTGACTCGCAGGGCCACTATAGGGCTTCCTCTGCCCCCTCCTGGAACCACTCTCTCCTGACTCAAGCCACAACGCAATAACTACCAGTTGGCAATCCCCCCCCTGCTCCCCCCCCTCGAGGTCACCACCTTGGCTCTTTGCAGCCTGATCGGTGGCCATCTTGCTACACCCAAGCCCCACTCTCCCCTTTCTCAATACCATTTGAACTTGATCCAGGGTTCGCCCGATCGCCTCTCAAGGGGTCAGGAAGGAATTTATTGGCGTAGCACGGCCAGGGTTTTTTGCCTTCCTCTGGACCAAGCCAGGATCGAGGATTAAGTTAATCCTTGAAAATCCTCCCCTCCCTCCTCCCCCTGGTGTTTGGCGACTATGGTTAATCTGCAATATTCTGCAGAAGCCATTGGGGATCTGAGGCAATTTGCCGCAATACTACCAGCCATCACAAAAATAGCCCTAAGAACTGAGCGACTTTTCAGAATCGATCGACTATCAAAAATCTCAGCCGTTTACCCCAGCTTAAGCACATATCATGTGCTTTGATCAACACAAGATCGGCAGTAAAACACCGACTGGAAATCCATGATTTCATTCTACAATACGATTTAGACTGCCTCTTTATTACAGAGAGCTGGCTCACAGCCGACTGTAACACCATTCTAGGAGAATTGGTCCCAGAAAACTATCGTATTATAACTGAAAACAGAATAGGGCAAAGAGGAGGAGGACTGGCGGTGATCCATAAGACTCATCTTGCGATCACTAAACCAGTCCTTCAAAACCCTCTTCCATTCATGGAAACCCTTACCCTGCAAGTACAAACAAACTCCCAGGAGACTGTCCGGATTCTACTCTGCTATAGGCCACCTGGCCCAAAATCGCAGCTTCTTCCATCATTGACCTATACCCTTAACAGCAAACACATTTTGCTGCTCGGGGACTTCAAACTCTGGGCCAACTCCCCTCAAGACCCTGTTGCCGACACCTTCATTGATCACTTCGAAGGATTAGGGCTACAACAACTAGTATGTGGGCCTACACATGCTTCAGGTCACACACTCGATCATATTTTCAGACAAGATCTGGAAATAAAAATCTTGGAAAATGAACCATTGCCATGGACAGATCACCATGCAATTAAATTCATTATTTCCGATTTCCCCCCTTAACTAAAACATCAAATCCAGTGACAACACACTGCACTAGATGTCAGAAGAAGCTCCACTCGGAACTCTTCAATGCCACGTTAAGGAAAAAAATAAATACAATTCAGCCGCATCAAACGGCTGAAGAAACACTGTATACCATAAACACAGCCCTATTACAGTCAGCTGACCTAATAGCGCCAAAACCTAAAACCCGCATCCGGAAAAATAACTCCAGCTGGTTCAACAACCAACTGGCGTTACTGAAGCAACAGCGCAGAAGGGCGGAAGCCGCCTGGAAAAGAAGCTCTTCAGATGAGAACCTCATCGTCTACAAAGCAACAACAAGAAAATAGCACAAAGAAATCTTCAAAGCCAAGAAAAACAATTTTTCTGAGGCTATCAACAGCGCCCTTAATCGCCCACGCGAACTCTTCAAGCTAGTCACTTAGACCATGAATCCAGGCTGTCTTGAAGCCCCCAATTCGGACTCACAAGAATTTTGCAATGAATTGTCGGATTACTTCATTAATAAAATCGAGGGAATCCGACAAAGCATTCAGCAAAACAATTCCCCCCTCAACCCTCCCCGTAATTATTTACACAACACCTGCAGTAATTCACCACAACCAGGTAAATTCACGCTGGAACCTATCTCTATCCATGCCACTAAAAATATCATCGGTACTTTGCGTAACAGCACTGCGCCGAATGATATCATCCCCACTAAACTACTGAAGGAATGCGCCGACATCCTGGCACCTCCTATCACGCAGCTTATTAACCAACTCTTTCAGGGAAGGCATAGTGCCCTCCCAGTTTAAGGAGGGTATAATTCGACCCATCTTGAAGAAACCCACCCTGGACCCCAAGGACCCACTCCACCGTCGTCCAATAACAGGCCTAAATGTACTCTCAAAGGTAATGGAAAAAGTAGTGGTACAACAGCTGCAACAGCATCTAGATACCCACAACCTACTTGATCCATTTCAATCGGGATTCCGGCCTGGACACGGGCGGAAACAGCATTGCTCAAAATATGGGACGACGCTCTCGAGGCCGCAGCCGAACAAGAATCTTGTCTTCTGGTTCTGTTGGACCTAAGCGCAGCCTTCGATACAGTATACCACAAGCTTTTATTGACTCGGCTAGCTGAAGTAGCCAGAGTCGCAGAAGGCGATTTATCTGGGTCCTCCTCTTTTTTGGAAAACCGATCGCAAATAGTGAAGTTAGGACCTTTCACTTCTGAGAAACGCACATTATCGTGCAGAGTCCCTCAATGATCCCCCCTGTCGCCGGTGTTAAGCCCCATACACACGGTCAGACTTTTGGCCAACCAACTTCAAAATCTGCAACTTTTTAAATTTGTCTGATCGTGTGTACGCTCCATCGGACCAACTTTTTCAGGTTTCATCTGACAAAAAGTTGGGTCTGCGAACGGACCAACTTTTCAGCAACAAAAGTCTGATGGTGCTTTGTGTGACCGTGTGTACAGCAATCCAACCAACTTTTGTGCAAAGTGCAAATACGCATGCTCAGAACCAATGTTAAAATCAACCAACAATAGCAGAAGTTAACCAAAGGGTGGCGGTAAAGAGCAGAAAAGAGCAGAAAAACCACGTGATGATGGAAAAGTTTTAGAAAAGTTTGCAGAAAAGTCTGACTGTGTGTATGCTATGGGTGTGACCGGACAAATCAATTAGGACAAAAATCCAAGGGAAATTTTGTTGGATGTCCTACCGTGTGTATGGGCCTTTATTCAACATCTATCTTCGTCCTCTTTTTGAAATCATCAGCAGACAAAAACTGCTCTATCACTCATATGCAGACGACACGCAACTGTATTTCTGCATTTGCAATAAAAAGGATCACCACCTCAATCTAGAGACATGCCTCTCTTTGATAGAGGACTGGATGACAAAGAGTTATCTTAACCTCAACAGGGAAAATAGAACTTCTCCTGTTTCACGCCAAGCGTATGAATCAACCTGCAACAACTTGGACTCCCCCGCCCATTCTGGGCAAAATCATCACCCCTAGCGCCAAAGTCAAAAGTCTTGGGGTCATCTTCAACTCCTACATGACAATAGACGCATAAATAGGTAGTCAGTGGATCTCACCATCTGCTGCGCCTACTACGCAGACTTACTCCTTTTATTCCCAAAGAAGACATAGCGGTCATGGTGGGAGCAAGATTGGACTATGCAAATGCCCTTTACCTCGGACTCCCCAAGTACCAAATCGCTCGTCTACAAGTCGTTCAAAATACGGCCGCTAGAAAAAACCTTGGGAATCAATCTCATCTTCACTGAGAACCCTTCACTGGTTACCAGTAAAAGACAGAATCACTTTTAAAGCACTCTGTCTAACGCATAGATGTATCCATGGGAATGCTCCCCATTATCAATGTGAAAAAATAAAAGCTCATAATCCCAATCGCATTCTGTGATCCACCAATCAAAATCTACTCCAGATACCGAAAGCCAACTACAAGTCCAAAGGAGAAAGGAGATTCGCGGTCCAAGGTCCTAGACTATGGAACGCTTTACCAACCAGCATTCGGTTGGAGGAGAACCACTTAGGGCCAGATTCAGGTAGAGTTAGGCTGGAGTATCAGTGATACCCCAGCCTAACTCTCACTTTGAGCCGGCGTTTCTGTTTTCAGTAAGCAGAAAACATGAAACGCCGGGTTGGAGTTACTATACGAGCGGCGTAATTGTATTTCGCCGTCGTATCGTAACTTCAATTTTAAAAATGGTGCGCGGGGCGTTCCCGCTGATTAACGCCGAGAATATGTTAATCAGCGGGAATCGGAAATTCACGATCGTATTCGGGCGCGACGCAGTGACTTTCCGACGTTTCCGTAAGAGATACGCGGCGCAAAGATAAAGCAGCCCCCTAGTGGAGTATCCTATGTTAAGTATGAAAAAAAAAAATATCGCGTCGTTTGCGTAAACAGTCCGTGAATGGGGATTGACGTCATTGACGTTCCCTGAAAAAATTTGGAGCATGCGCACTGACAGTCGACGCATGCGCAGTACGTTCGCCACGGGATCGCGCATAGTTAACATAATACATGCCCCCTACCCGCCCAATTTGAATTCCGCCGGCTCATTTTCGCTACGCCGCCGCAACTTTAGGAGCAAGTGCTTTGTGAATAACAGTACTTGCTCCTAAAGTTACGGCGGAGTAACGTAAATGAGAAACGTTACTCCAGATTAAAGATTCGCCCAACTACCTGAATCTGGCCCTTAGCGTTCAGGAGAAAGATCAAGACTCATCTCTTTTGATACCAAAGGAGACAGGAACAACAAGCGCCCAGAGGCGATTAAGTTCGCATGTGCCGCGCTATATAAGTTTTCATTCATTCATTCATAATCGGATCGTGTGTACCGGGCATTAGGCAGCCCATACATTGATCACTTTTTTTCATTCAACTATTAGGTTGAATGAAAAAAAGAAATTATCCATTTCCCCCATCTACACATTATAGGTGGATGGGGGAATCCTCCCAGTGCTGGAATAACCAGAGTTGCTGTCCTGTCCCGGCTATTCACAGCGCTGGTCTCTGTCTCCATGGAAGCGGCAGCAGCACACTGGAACCCAGTGCTGATTACTTTATGGGGCTGATGTACAGGAGGGCCAGCACAATTTGTTGTTAAAGATGGGCTGGGCATGTTCAAAATTCCACGTGCCAGAGCCTGCCAGAAAAGCCCAAACTGCACAGCACTAATCACAGGCAGAGACATTTCCCGGTCCGAAGGTGCACAGATCAGGAAATGTCTTACTGGCTGTGATTAGCACTGTGGAGTGTCGGCTTCCTGGCGGGATTGGGCATGTGGGATTTCAAACACACCCAAACCCATCTCTATTGGTTGTAGACAGTTGAGCTCCCTGCAGGTTGCTTAGCAGCAGTGGAGCCTTTTCTGACATGCTGATTGTGATGCAATCCAGGTGATGCTCCTAGTCAAATCAGTCAAATCCTAGTGTTAAATATCAGTGATTTTATTGATCAAAGCCAACACTTTACAGGCATAGAGACCACATGGCTGCGGAACATACAGTTGATTGTATATATGTGGTTGTACTCTTGATGCTAATAAATACTGTGTTTATTAGATCTGACTGGGAGCATCACCTGGATCACATCCCGATCAGCATGTCAACAGAGAAGGTTATACAGCATTACTGCTGCTAGGTGACCAGCTGGGGGCTTGGCTCTCTATAACCAATAGTGGCAGCCTTCCCCTGCATGCACCCATAATGTCACCAGCACTAGGTCCTAATAGACTGCCAAGGAGACAGATGCCAGACCAGCGCTATCAATAGCAGGGACAGGACAGCTTGCAGAACACCAGGGGCCGGTGGCAAGACAACCTTTGCAACCCTGATAGTTCTCCCACTGCTTTGGACCCTTATATTTTCTTGGCGTGCTGGTGACATATCTCTTGTTTTCTGCCACCCTGGGGGGCCCCAGTATAGTAGGAAGGGAGCTCACTGCAGAACATGTGAAAGGGATCATAGAAAAGGGCTCCAGGATATATATATATATATATATATATATATATATAAAATTGCATTTCATAGTTGGCCCCCTTACCTTTGTCCCTGTCCCCCCATGTGCCTACCCTAAATATGAAAGCTGGAGATGCCACTGGGTTGTGCCAGCTTGTTTTGGGTTAATAACTCATTAGCCAGGGACCAACATTTTAAATAGGGGATCAGAAATGGCATCCCTCACATTTCCTTAAAGCGGACCTTGAATAAATAAAGCGCTACACATGCGAACTGAATCGCCTCTAGGCGCTTTTTGCAGCCAGTGTCTTCCCAGCTGGTGTGGTCATTTACCCCATAGGATCTTGACACGCTTGGGACACACAGTCAAACACACATATATACATATACATGACCTTTAGTCATTTTATTATCTTTCCATCAATTAAATCTTCTGCCCTTGTTGTTTTAACTTTGAATAGTAAAACATTTTTGTTCTGCCAGTAAATGCCTTATACAGCCCACTTCCGGTTTCTTGTCTGGTAAAAAGCCTAGACTTATGACATCATGCACAGCTCTCTCTCCCACTCTTGTGAGAGTTTGCCAGCAAGGAAGGGGGGATGAGTCATAAGAGGGCCAATGAAAGCTGCAGAGCTGGAGGTGTGTGTCTGTGTAAATCCAGGAAGTGAAAAGGCAGCAGCTTCAGCTGCCCACAGTTAAAATGGATGCAGCTAGAGGGAGATTTCTGCAGCATATTTGGCAAGTACAGAATCACAGTATATATAAAATAATATGCAAAGTGGTTGGAGGGAAGCTTTAGAATAGCAAAGATGTTTTATTACAAATTATGTGAGAAAACTGCAGTTCTTCTTTAAATACAGCTTTCTTTTAACTTGCTTTGGTTTTGTATATATGTTTATGGTCAGAACTAAAAATATACATTTTTCTGCAAGCTGAATGTAAAAATAGGGATATTTCGGGGGGAGATTTACTAAAACGGGAGAGTGCAACATCTGATCCAACTCTGCATAGAAACCAGGATTTATTTATTGTTAAAGCTTAATTGAACAAACTGTAGGTAGAAGCTGATTGGCTATCATGCACAGCTTTACCAGATTCTGAGTGCTCCAGTTTTAGTATATCCCGTCTTCTGCATTATAATATTCCAGTAGGTGTTCCTAAAGCCGCGTACACACGGCAGAGAACCTCGACGGGCAGAACACATCGTTCCGCCCGTCGAGGTTCTCTGCCGGCCGTCGAAATCGGCGACCCGCCCGTCGGGAATGGCAACCAGCCATTCATCCAGGCGGGCCGTCGAGCAAAAAGAGAGCGTGCTCTCTTTTCGCTCGACGGGATTCCCGACGGGCGGGGCGAGCGCTCTGTGTACACACGGCCGAGGTCCTCGCTGGAATGCAGCTTCCAGCGAGGTTCTCGCTGGTTTCCAGCGAGAACCTCGGTCGTGTGTACGCCGCCTTAGGCTCCTTTTCTTATAGTTTCCCATTTCATATTGCATCCTATTGTTTACAGAGCTCAGTAACCCAATCTGAAAATTACACAATTGTCAATTGGATAATAAATGTGAACATAAATGGAAATACTTAAGAATAATATATTATATATAAGAATTAATGTATATAATATATGAAATTGCCAAGCTTCAATTGGTTATCTCAGTAACCTAATCTGAAAATTAAACACACAAGTAAATGCATCAAAGCAGTTAACCCCCCCCCCCCCTTTCTATTGGCATGGCTCCATCTAAAGTGCCAATCAGAGGCAGCATATTTGTACATAATTGCATGGGTCTGTATGGAGCTGTGCTGATATCTCTATACCATGCCTGGCGATGGCCCTGGAAGCTGGAAATCACTGACATAGACACTGCTGCTCCAGTGATCTCTGCTTGCTACTGGGTCCTGTGCTGAGTGGCTGGCCTGATGCATTGTAAACATAGAAAATCAGTCGCTCAGCATGGTGCAAAGCATTCCGAGATTGGATGAGGTGGAGAGCGTAATGTCACCTCATCGCCTGACCTCATCCAATCAGAGAATGCTTTGCAGTGGACCCAGAAAGCAAGTGGAGATCACTGGAGAAGCGGTGTCTACTTCAGTGATTTCCTGCTTCCAAGCTTATTGGCAGTTATGGTATATAGATAGTTACATTAATCTAATCTGGATTAATGTAACTATGTAAAAATATATCATGCATGGATTTCTTCTCTAACTTAAAAAAAATTTAAATTTAGTTTTTTTCATTAAAGAGAACCAGTAATTCTGTACTTAGGAGTTGATGTCCCTGGCAGTGCAGCTATGAATCCCCTTATCCAGTATGAGGCTATCAGAATTTGAGCATTCTTTGACTGAACTATGGGAGAACACCTTGCACGAGGATAAGGTTCTTTATATTCAGCCATATGACTGCACATTCTAAATTAGGGTTTTCACCTTTTCTTCAAGTCAAACCCGAACACTTTAGCGGCGCACAGCAATTTTTTTTTTTTATAGAATAAACTATACATATATTTTTCTATTACATACAATTTCTAATCATATGAAGTTAATAACAAGAGTCCCTCTTTACATCAGAGTCCACCGAGTTCCCATTTTTACATCTAAACTCACAAAGTAAGGGGGGACTCTGCAGACTCTGATGTAAGGGAGAACTCTGGGGACTCTAATATAAGGAATCGTCTGGGAACCTGATTTAAGGGGGAACACTGAGTACTCTGATGTACGGAGAGGACTCTGATGCAAGGGGGAACACTGTGGCCTTTGGTGTAAAGGGGAACTCTGATGTAAGGGGTGCTCTGAGAACCCTGTTTTACCTTAGTTTACTCACTCAGAGGGAGGAGAGAGAATGGGGGAGACTTCAGTCACCACAAACAGGGATGGATGGTGAGCTCACTCACCCCTTGGCAGTCAGCACCTCTCATCCAGATGTATCTGAGGCTGCTGGACTTCAAATTTCCAGACCCAACTTTCATTTTCTGAGGTGCAGTGCCAGTGATTGGAGTGTGGGAAGACACAGAGGAGTAGGGGTGGGGGGAGGAGGTGCAGGTTGAGCCCTCTCTCCTCTCCCGTCTGTGTGTGTGGGTTTGGGGGGAGGGGAATTGTTAGTGTGGGCAGTGTGAAATAGTGTAACTGACAACCCTGCTGGGAAGCCATAGTCCAGTCTGAATAATGTGTCCAGTTTTCAGGCAGTCCGAAACCGGGACGCATGATCCCAAACCCGAACTGTCAGGGTGAATCCTGGACAGGTGGCAACCCTATTCTAAATGTCATTGGGCTCAGCTGAAAGCAACTATCATTATTTTAAACCTAAATCTTATTAGCATGTGTTAGCATTGAAAACAAATATAACTTTTTCTTTGAACATTTTTTGTATAAATCTAGATAGGGCTGCCATAAACAGCCTAGTCAGTGTATGAGGGGCCCCTGTAAGTACCTCTCTGATCTGCAGATTGGGGTCTCCAATGACTCATATTCATTTTACCAAACATGATTATAATCGTTTCCACATGGAAACCTGAACTTTCCAGAAAATGGATAAAGTGAAGCTTTGTTCATCAGAAAACAGCAAACTGCCCTCCTGTATCACATACAGAAAAATTTCAGGAGATTTAGAAAAAAAAAGATGGGCTGCATTGTCGAGTCGCCAGAAGAAAGCCATTACTATCCAAATGCCACAAACATCAGCACAGAGATAAGCCTCAAACCTTCTGGCACAGTCATTTGGAGTAATGAGTAGGGATGAGCCGAACACCCCCGCGTTTGGTTCGCACCAGAACGTTCGAACAGACCGCCCGTTCGCGCGAACATTTAGAACCCCATTGAAGTCTATGGGACTTGAACAATCAAATTCAAAAGTGCTCATTTTAAAGCCCAATATTCAAGTTATTGTTTCCAACGTCTTTGAGAACCCAGGTCTTGCCCCAGGGAACATGTAACAATGGAAAAAAAAGTTTTAAAAACTGTTGTTTTTTCTGGAGCAGCGATTTGAATGATGCTTAAAGTGAAAAAAAAAAGAAAAATTCCTTTAAATATTGTACCTGCTGGGTGTCTATAGTAGTGGCACGTGTTTAGAAATGTGCCTGCACAACATGAGATTACTTTCAGAAAAAATAAATTTAATACTGCTTGCGGCTTTAATGTAATGTTTGGTCCCTGCAATATGGATACAAATCATTGAAAAAAATAGCATGAGTTTCCCCGCCACCACTCCCCTCAGGTCATTACAAGACCCAGTGCCAATCCTGACCTCCCTGGGGCCCTAAGCAAAATGACATGGCACATGAGAAGCGGGGGGCGCTGACGACAGTGACATACATGTCACATTAAAGAAAGTTGAGAAGCGGGGGGAGGGGGTGTTCTACTGTCGTAAATGATTCAGCCAGCGAGTTTAGAAGCGGAGTGAGGGGGCGAAAATTACTTATCACCAGGCGGGGCCTCTAGTAATTGGGGGGCCCTTTGCAGTTTTGCGGGGCCCTAAGCGGCTTGCTTAGTGAGCCTATAGCGAGGATCGGCCCTGACAAGACCCTTTGGCCCTATATACTTTGAACAGCAGTATACAGGCGGTGACCGCCCTGTCCAGACTTTTTTTTCTTGCCCACTAACATACGTAAAATGTGCAATGTAGTCTTCCAACTGAAAAATGTGGTGACCCCCTGCTCTACAACACTACAATCCCTCATTACATGACAGATTTGATAGAAGCAGCAGACTGAGCTAATTTCTCTGTAAATCTGTTCTCTCCTCCTATCAAGATTCTCCTTCTCATCTGAATGCTTTTGTGTTACACTTCTCCCTTCCCTGCTTGAGCTCTGATGTATAGGGCCTGTGAAAGCATACCCCCCAACTTTTTGAGATGGGAACGAGGGACACCTATTAGCAAAAAAACGCCCCCTTAAAGGAGAAGTATACAAAAATGATTAGCTAAACTCACAAGTGCTTTTTCTTACCACTACTATTTCTTTATATTGGCTTTTGAAATTTACTGATGCAGCGATTTAGAAGTTGGATGAAAGGTTTAGCTCTGGGAAATTCTTTGAAATCTAAAAAGTAAATTTGTTTTACAACTATATAGATCAGACCAAAATATGGAACACATGAAGAGGAAAGAGGGACAGGGTGACTTTTTTCCAAACCAGGGACAGTCCCTCGAAATCAGGTACAGTTCCCTGCAAAAAATGGCAAAAGGCTAATACCAAATCAAACTCAGACAGTTACACTGAGAAATACATTTAAAGCTGTAATAATAAATACAGAGCTGCATCAATGTGTTTGTATATGTACCTGGAGTTCAGCTTTAACCACTTAAGGACCGGGAGATTTTCCCTCTTCATGACCAGGCCATTTTTTGCGATACGCTACTGCGTTGCTTTAACTGACAATTGCACGGTCATGCGATGTTATACCCAAACAAAATTTACGTCCTTTTTTTCCTCAGAAATAGAGCCCCCAATATTTTTTACCTTTTGCTCTAATAAATATCCAAAAAAAAAAGAAAAGTAAAAATTCTTCATCAGTTTAGGCCAATATGTATTCTGCTACATATTTTTGGTAAATCCAGCCAATCCCCGACGACGTCTTTTGATGACGAAACGCGTAGGTGTGGCCTAAGCAGTGGTGCGTCATCACGTCCACGAGATACGGATTACACAACACGGAGCTCTAATACATTAGCATGAAGTAGAGGAGACGCCGTAATCTTCCATTATCATTCGCGCTGTACCTACAACTAAAGTGTGAGTGCATTTCCATTCATTCCTTTTGTCGAATAAACCCTTTTCTCTACGTACTACACAATGGGTTGTTTTTTTGTTTTCTCTCCCATGAGCCTTTGAAAACATCCCTGTACTTTATCCAACAACGACGTGGAACCATCACATGTTCTGTCTGTTGCTCTGGTGAAGTCTGTCTGGGAAGACTTTAATTATCCCTAAGCTCATCTGACCGGTGTATATACGGTCAATCTTTGTGGTAAGGAGACAACCTTATTCACTGGGTGTTCGTTGGTGGAAGAAGATTTCTTTGATTTGCTTCACTGATTATGGACTTTATTTATTGGATCACTTCTGAATATTACTTTCTTTAATCACACCAGCCTTTTTTTGTCACCTTATTCATAAGATATTCTATATTTATTATATCATTATTTCACATCATTTTTCATGTCATGATGATTATAGCGCTGTACCTATACTTTTTGTATTTTTGTGGGTTACTTTTGTTCAAGTAATTGGTACTGGCAGCTTTTCTTTATATATTTTCACATATTCATTTATTCTCTACACGTTAGCGCAGTGTTTTTCCCCCTTAGGGGGGATTTGTATGTTTTTTACCTAACCGACATTGACACTTTTTGGAGAACCAGTGACATTATTACAGTAATCAGTGCTAAAAATATGCATTGACATTGTACTAATGACAAGGGAAGGGGTTAACATCAGGGGCGATCAAGGGGTTAAATGTGTTTCCTCAATGTGTTTACTAACTGTATGAGGGACTGTGTGACTAGGGAAACACACAGATCCGTCTTCTTGCATTTCCTTGTATTCACAGGCCTCCGGCGTCCCGCGTGCACCCACAAATAGCCTTGTACAAGCCAACGTACAATGACGGCAATTCGTGGAACCAGCCACATTGCCGCAGTACAACTGGTCCTAGAGCGGTTAAAGAAGCTGGCCACACATGTTGCTAGGGCTTCTGTTAAAAATGATGGGGCTCCATATAGCCAACCTGACAGGCCCCCAGGCCTCACAGCTCCCATCCAACCGCCCCCCCCCTAAAATATTAAAACAATCTTTTTTTCAAAATATACTAAAATGATTATCAGCAGACACAGCTCCAGCTGCACAGTTAATTATGCTTTAGTTGTGAATGAACTCAAATGAGATTGGTAACAATTGCTCACTGTGTTCATTCAGGAAATGAAGGGCTCAGTAAACACATGATATGTTTCCCAGTCCCCCCGCTCTCCATCCTCACACCAATCCTTTGTGCCCCACAGAGGCTGAAAGGGAGGGAGAGGAGGAGAAGCTGGCAGCTCTTTCGGGGGGGACACAGTGAGATCAGAGCTGCAGGAAGTTAGAGGGGGGGTCAGATTGTGGAGGAGGGATGATTGAAGCAGGTGGGCGCAATTACTGGAACCAATTCCTCTGTGGCTACCCCTGCAGTAGCTGAAAGCCGGCAGGAAGGAGAGAATGAGAAGCTGACAGTAGTCCTAATCACCCACATCTGATTGTCAGCTGCCTGGGCCCCCCCTGTTAAACTGCTGGGATCCGGGCCCTGTACAGTACCAGTGCTCCCCCTTATGGGCTGCTCTGCATGTTACAATTGTATGTTTAGATTTACTGACATTCACATAGTTAGAGGGCTTGCCAGGTTGAATTGAAATCAAATGGGTTGTTAATGTAGTTGTCTTTTGTTGTGCTTGTAGTTGTATCAAATGGTTTGTCTCTTGCCGTGCATAAATGTTGGCAAATCGAAAGAGTTTGCGAGATCAAATTGTGGCCTAACCACTTAAGGACCGGGCTTAACCACTTAAGGACCGGGCTTATTTTTTACACTTGGTGTTTACAAGTTAAAATCTTTTTTTTTTTGCTAGAAAATTACTTAGAACCCCAAACATTATGGCCCGGATTCACATACCCAGGCCTATCTTTGTGCGGGCGTAGCATATCTTATTTACGCTACGCCGCCGCAACTTAGAGAGGCAAGTGCTGTATTCACAAAGCACTTGCTCCCTAAGTTACGGTGGCGTATCGTAAATGGCCCGGCGTAAGTCAGCGTAATTCAAAGTAGCTAGGCAGTGGGCGTGTTTTAGTATAATGATCCGTGACTCCATGCAAATGATGGGCCGAACGAACGGCGTATCCCAGTGCACATGTTCAGAATCATGTCGGATAGAATGCCTAAGTGACATTGGCGTGCAATGTTTACGACGTGTGAACGTAACCTACGCCCAGCCCTATTCACGTACTACGTAAACGGCGTAAACGGCGTAAAATTTGACGGCGTCGTTCCCTGGCCCATACCTTAGCATTAGCTGCACCTCATATAAGCAGGGGTAACTTTACGCCGGACGTAAGCCTTACGCAAAGTGCGTATATGAAGCGGCTGGGCGCATCTACGTTCGTAAATCGGCGTATCTTGCTCATTTGCATATTTTTCAAGGGAACACCAAATGCGTCCAGTGTAACTATGCGCCCACGATACGCTGATGACTAAAGCCATGTTTTTCGGCGTATCTTGCTTTGTGAACCGGCGTAAAGATGTGACGGCGCACATTTGAAATTACGGCGGCGTATCTGGAGATACGCCGACGTAACTCTTTGTGAATCCGGGCCAATGTATATATATTTTTAGACACATTAGACAATAAAATGGCGGTTGGTGCAATACTTTGTCACACCGTATTTGCGCAGCAATCTTACAAACACATATTTTTGGGGAAAAAAACACTTTTTTATAATAACTATATAGTCAAGAGATATGCTGCGTACACACGGTCAGACTTTTGACCGGGAAAAACTTAGTCGGAAATTTCCGACAGAAAAAGTCCAATGGGGCATACACATGGTTGGAATATCCGATGCAAAGCTCTCATCTGACTTTTTCCATTGGAAATTTTGACCGTGTGTATACGGCATAAGGTGTAGGAAGTGGGAGGGGTGTATTTTTTTCAGATTAAAATGCAAGGTTTTAGGGTCCCCACCTCGACATCATAGCTGGCAGCATTCCTCAGAAAATTGGAAAGACACTTCTCCACAATAAGAAAATTACAATGGGGTATTTCACGCTGCCTGCTGTGGCAAATTGTATCCTATTATCTGACTGGTTTGATATTTTATAGGATAAGAGCCAGTACTGGAAAACTTAAAATAGGCTAAGTGCCTGTACAGCACACATGCATTTACTATGCATTTTTTTCTGACTGGTCTACATCGCCACCTCTAAACCCATTTGAACTTTATGTTTAAGTCAGATAAATACATTCCAGGTGCATCAAACCAAAAGATGTGCAAAGACGTACAGCCTGTGTAAAAAGCCTGTGTAAAAAGCCTGTCCACTGCCAGAATTCTGTAGAGACAGACCATTACTTTCTGCAAAAGTCTGACACGTCCCTTGTTAAACTAAAATTTCAGTTGTGCTTTAACCACTTCCTCTTTAAGCTGCAAAGGCAATTGTTGTGGGTGTAGTCATGTCATAACCTCAATGCTTTGCATCGCGGCACAGCATCTTTTACCCCCCCCCCCCCCCATCCAGGGGCGTACCTAGAGCATTTGGCAACCGGGGCGGATCCTATATCTGGCACCCCCCCACCTTAAATTGTAAAAACACCCCACTGTGCCCCCTGCATACCTCTGTATCCTTCTATATATTTTTGTCACTACTGTGTACCCCCTCTCCCCAACTGCACCTCTGAACCCCTTTACATTACACAACACCCTGCACCTCTGAACCCCTTTACATTACACAGCCCTTGTACCTCATAACCCCTTTACATTACACAGCACTCTGCACCTCTGGACCCCTTTACATTACACAGCCCCACACAGCTCTGGACCCCTGTATGTTACACAGACACCCCCTAACAGTTATGGACCCCCTGCATGTTACACGGGCCCCGCTACAGTGCAGACACCCCTACATTCAGTACAGACCCCTGCCCCATTCAGTACAGACCCCCCTACAGTACAGACACCCCCCAGTCACTACAGACCCCCTACAGTGCAGACACCCACCATTCAGTACCGAACCCCCCTACAGTGCAGACACTCCCATTCAGTACCGACCCGCCCTACAGTGCAGACACCCCCCATTTAGTACAGACCCCCCCAACAGTGCAGAACCCCCCCATTCAGTACAGACCCCCCTACAGTACAGACACCCCCCATTTAGTACAGACCCCCCCAACAGTGCAGACACCCCCCCCCCATTCAGTACAGACCCCCCCTACACTGCAGACACCCCCATTCATTACAGACCCCCCTACAGTGCAGACACCCCCCCATTCAGTACAGACCCCCCTACAGTACAGACCCCCCATACAGTGCAGACACCCCCATTCAGTACAGACCCACCTCCCTTTGGTACAGCTCCCCCCTTCCGTACAGACCACCCCCCATTCATTACTATAATGTACCTCAGATGATCGGGAGTCGGGACAGCACTAAGCACTCCTGTGTAGACATACAGGAGGAGGGGGAGGCGGCTTCCATTCTGCTCAGCTGTGCCGAGACTGATCAGAGCCATGATCATGGACAGAAGGGCGGGATCCGACGGGTGTCACTCCAGTGTGGCTTATAATGCCTCGCACCCCCCCGCAAAGCCACTACCTCAGGCTCTCTCCACGTGTGTAAAATCATCGCGTGCCGCTGCTTAAACCTGCCCACTGCCTTAACCCGCCCGTTGTCTCTCTTAACCTGCCCGCTCAGCCTCGCTGTCTCGCTGAAGTGCGGAGGGGTGGGGGGGTGCCTGCCGTGGCCTAAACCCGCCCGCTGCCTAAACTCGCCTGCTGTCTCCACTTCAGTCGAAGGGAGGGTGCCGGCCTGACACCCCCCCCCAGTGTGTGGCACCCGGGGCGGTCCGGCCCCCCCCTTAATACGCCACTGCCCCATCACGTTCAGCAGAATGGGGTGAGCTTAACCCACTCAACTGACTGTGTCTGCTCCACAACTACCTGATTCCATGTGCAATGTGGCGCAGAATTTGGGTGCTTGTAACTGCTGTCTGTTAAACAGAAGCCAACATTCAATCAGTGCTTGTAGCCAATAACTCCTGCCTTGATCTGTGTATTCTGACGGGGGAAGGAGTGGGCTCACTGTCAGAATACAATAGAACAGCAGGAGTAGGGCGACCAAATTTCCAAACTACCATTTAGGGACACCCTCCCTTCCCAAATCACAGCACAGTGATTGGACACAAGAGGCGGGATTTATGATTTCTCCAATCACAAGATGGGGACAGGATTGTGCTCTTCCAGGCAATGTGGCGCAGAATTTGGGTGCTTGTAGCTGCTATCTGTTAAACAGAAGCCGGCATTCAATCAGTGCTTGCAGCCAATAACTGCAGCCTTGATCTTTGTATTCTGGCGGGGAAGGAGTGGGCTCACTGTCAGAATACAATAGAACAGTAGGAAAGATCCCTTTATCAATATCGCTTGTGTTGATGCAAAGATCTGTCTTTTTTTGTGTTTTTTTTCATTCAACCTGCTGGTTGAACTAAAAAAAACTGAAGGTCTATACCCTGCTTAACCACTTCAGCCCCGGAAGGATTTACCCCTTTCCTGACCAGAGCACTTTTTGTGATTCGGCACTGTGTTGCTTTAACTGACAATTGCGCGGTCATGCGACGTGGCTCCCAAACAAAATTGGGGTCCTTTTTTCCCCAGAAATAGAGCTTTCTTTTGGTGGTATTTGATCACCTCTGCAGTTTTTATTTTTTGCGCTATAAACAAAAATAGAGCCGACAATTCTGAAAAAAATGCAATATTTTTTACTTTTTGCTATAATACATATTCTCCAAAAATATATAAAAAAACATTTTTTTCCCTCAGTTTAGGGCGATACGTATTCTTCTACATATTTTTCGTAGACTCGGGGGACGAGCGGGGGGCACGTGCGCGGGCCGCCGGCGGCACGCACCTGCCCCCTAGTGGCTGTCGAAAGTGCGACGTAGAATGACGGCTCTCGCCCAGGAGAGCCGACCTGCCGCCGTAGAATGACGGTGGCTGGTCGGCATGTGGTTAAAGGAGTTGTAAAGGAAAAAAATGTTTTTGCTGAAATTACTGTTCACAGGTTATATAGACATAATAGTTAACTGATTCCTTATAAAAATGATTAAAAACAGATAAAAATCAATCTTATAATGTACCTACAGTTTCAGTTTTGTTTTTGCATGCTGTTCCTGTCTCTCTGATGTACAGAGTCACAGAGCCAATACAGAGCCAGTGATAGTTTGGAAAACTAAAGTGATTGGTGCTAAGGGGTTTTAGACACACAGTAATCACACCTTCTTGATAAGTGACCACAGAGAGAAAGCTCCCAGTACTGTGGTGATCAGGAAACAGACAACCAGGAAGTGTGGAGATCAGAGAAGTATAACTGCAACTTGATGGCAAAAATGAACAATAAGGACATGAAAACAGCACTGCATTAAGGTAAAGGAAGCTATTAAGATAAAAAAAAAATCCTTTACAAACCCTTTAAGTCACTAACCCAGGACAAACATACAGCAGAACTCTGTACTCAGTATGACAGTCAGACCATTAATGGTTTTAGAAAGAGATCAACAATAGCAGCCACTGTACTTCCCAGGTTTCCTTTAAGAAGAATGCTCTTGGTTATGTACAGGATTAGAATGTTGATTGGACATAAGGTTTACATTTTCCATAACACAAATATCTTCTGTAGTTCTTGGCAAATTGATGAACTGCAAACACAATCTCAGCTCTGAGGCGTAACTCGAGTCGAAGGGGAAATTTGGAAAACACCCCTGACTCTATGGAGACATGCCAGAAAAATAATACAATCAGATGTCCTAATTACAGTATTCCTAGTAACTGAAAATTGCTGAAAATGATCTTAGCTGCAGTGGTCATAGCTGATTGTGGTAAAATTAGCTGTTTTTATAATATGACCAATGTTACGCTGGGCTGGGTAACACTGATCCCTTTGCACAACTATTTTCAAATGAATGAATATTGATTTTTATCAATGATTCAACAATGATTCTGGGTAGAGACCCTGCAAGTCTGATGTACGTATTTGTCTTCCTCCTCATTTGCTGCTGTTAGGTGCTTTGTAAAGGAGCAATTAAAAGCTAATTTCACCTTTTCCAGAAAAAACCCTATGCAGTTAAGGGGCCCCTGTAGGCAGGGCCGGACTTACCATTGGGCTTGACTGGGCTCAAGCCCATGGGCCCCGCCCAATGGGGGGCCCTCTAAAAATATGTTTTTTTTTTATATATTTATTTTTATATATATATTTATATTATTATTATTAAAGGGCTCAGAGGGCCCCGAACAGCAACCCCTACTTTATTTATTTATTTTTTATAAAAAAATATGTTTTTTTATATATTTATTTATATATATATATTATTATTATTAACCACTTGCTTACTGGGCACATAAACCCCCTTCGTGCCCAGGCGAAATTTCAGCTTCCGGCACTGCGTCGCTTTAACTGACAATTGCGCGGTAGTGCGACGTGGCACCCAAACAAAATTGGCGTCCCTTTTTTCCCCACAAATAGAGCTTTCTTTTGGTGGTATTTGATCGCCCGTGCGGTTTTTATTTTTTGCGTTATAATGAAAAAAAGAGCGACAATTTAAAAATATATATATATTTTTTACTTGTTGCTATAATAAATATCCCATTTTTTTTTTTTTTTTTTTTTTTATATTTTTTTTTCTCAGTTAAGGCCGATACGTATTCTTCTACGTATTTTTGTAAAAAAAAAAAAAAAAAAACACAATAAGTGACTGCTTTGCGCAAAAGTTATAGCACCTACAAAATAGGGGACATAATTATGATTTTTTTTTTTATATTTTTTTTTTACTAGTAATGGCGGCGATCTGCGATTTTTATTGGGACTGCGATATTGCGAGGGACACATCGGACACTTTTGACACATTTTTGGCGCCATTCACATTTATACAGCGACCAGTGCTATAAAAATGCACTAATTACTGTATAAATGTGACTGGCATTGAAGGGGTTAACACTAGGGGGTGAGGAAGGGGTTAAATGTATTGCCTGGGTGTGTTCTAACTGTATGGGGGGAGGGGGGTGACTGGGGGAGGTGACCGATGCTGTCTCCCTATGTACAAGAGAAACAGCATCTGTCACCTCACTGACAGGACGTGAAGCTCTGTGTTTACACTCAGAGCTCCACGTCCCTGCTGTCTCACCGACGATCGCGTGTACCTGACGGACATCGCGGCCGCCGGGTACACGCATCGGATCCTCGGTGATGCGTCGGGACTGTTTTTCCCCGCCGCGCGCCACCCTGTGGCGCGCGCGGGGAATTACAAGCAAATCACGTCCAAAGACGTGACCCCGGTGCCTCAGGTCCGCGCTGTTCACGTCTTTGGACGTGAAGCAGTATTGAAGTGGTTAAAGGGCTCAGAGGTCCCCAGGACCCCATGTGGCAGCCCCCCCCTTTTTTTATTGTTTCTTTATAAATGTTTATTTTTTTATTTTTGTTTATATTTTTTTTAAATTAAAAGGCCCAGAGGTCCCCAGGGCCCCCGTATGGCAAACTCCCTTTTTTTATGTATTTTTTAAAAAATGTTTTTATTTTTTTTATTTTTTTATTAGGGGTCTGGAGGTCCCCAGGGCCCCGGACAGCAACCCCTACTTTATTTATTTATTTTTTATAAAAAAAAATATGTTTTTTTTTATATATTTATTTATATATATATATTTATATTATTATTATTAAAGGGCTCAGAGGTCCCCAGGACCCCATGTGGCAGCCCCCCCCCTTTTTTTATTGTTTTTTTATAAATGTTTATTTTTTTATTTATATTTTTTTTAATAAAAGGCCCAGAGGTCCCCAGGGCCCCCATATGGCAAACTCCCCTTTTTGATGTATTTTTTAAAAATGTTTATTTATTCTTAGGGGTCTGGAGGTCCCAGGGCCCCAGACAGCAACCCCCACTTTTTTATTTATTTTTTTTATAAAAGAAATATGTTTTTTTATATATAAATTTACATTTTCTTTATATTTTTTATAAATGTTTATTTTTATTTTTTTTAATTAAAGGGCCCAGAGGTTTATTTTTTATTTTTATTAAAGGGCCCAGAGATCCCCAGGGCCCCGGATGTTTTCCCCCCCCTTTTTTATATATATATATATATTTTCTTTATTTCTCCTTTTTTGTAAAGGCCCCTCCCTGCTTCTTAATTTGCGGAAGCCCCCCCCCCCCACCCGCTTCTCAATTTCAGGCGGCAGCACCCCCTCCCCGGTTCTCTGCTCCAGGGGGACCATGACTTAAGCTGTGTAAGGGGCCCCAAAATTCCTGATGGCGGCCCTGCACATACCTCCCAACACGCACAGAATCTGCAGGACTTTCCGCTTCTTCCCGCAGTCCCGCGAAAGGGTTAATTTTCCCGCACTGCAATAGGAGGCAGCACAGAAGCAGGAGGAACCGGAGTGGTGTGTGGAGGACTGTGGCTGCCCGGGCTAATGACAGTCTGTGGCCCTGGCTGTCGGCACAGGTGAGAGGCACTCCCCCCTCCGCTGAACAACTGCAAAACCCCTCCCCCCAGGAGGAACCGGAGCGGTGTGGGGATGTCTGCTGAAGGGAAGAGAGCCGACACAGATGAGACTGCTAATAAATGCGCACCCCCCGCCTCAACAACTCAACAATTCCCCCCCCCCCCGCTCAACAACTTTAATTCCCCTCCCCCCCCGCCTCAACAACTATGACCCCCCATCGCTCCTTCAACACTCAAGCCCAGGGGCCCCCACCACCCTTAGTCCTGCCCTGCCTGTAGGTATTAAAACCTATTATACCTGTAGCCCATTTGGGCCCCCCTAGAAGCCTGGCTGGAAAAAAAATGGCTAGTTGATGTAGCAATGCTGGAGTGTGCATGTTTTGTGCTTGCCCTGTCATCCTTTATCTATAGTCATATCCCTTTAATGCCTGTTATCATATACATATACATGGCACCCACTCATCGGCTTGACGCTCGTTTGTCCACCTTCGGATAATCATTGCTGGTGGCTTTGTTCACAAATGTCCCATTCTTGGTTGTTGTCTGCAGGGCATCTAGTTCGGTCCAGACGTTGTTCAGTGGTCAGTTGCCAATCTTCTACAATACCTCCTTTGTCCATGTATTGGAACACTGTGTACAGACACCTTTGCCTTGGGAACACTATACTGCACTTTCATTTAAACACTGTACATAGAAACTGTTACCTGCCATCCTTTCAAGGAATACCTTTAGCTTGCTTTAACCACTTGACCACTGGGCACTTAAACACCCTTAATAACCAGACCAATTTTCAGCTTTCGGTGCTCTCACATTTTGAATGACAATAACTCAGTCATACAACACTATAACCAAATGAAATTTTTGTCCTTTTTTTCCCACAAATAGAGCTTTCTTTTGGTGGTGTTTTATCACCTCTGCGGTTTTTATTTTTTTTGCTATAAATGAAAAAAGAACAAAATTTTGCAAAAAATAATAATTTTTCTTCATTTCTATTATAAAATTTTGCAAAAAAGTAATTTTTCTTCATAAATTTGGCCTAAAATGTATACTGCTACATATCTTTGGTAAAAAAAATAAAAAATGTTGGATATTATTTAGTCTGGGTGAAAGTTATGGGGTCTACAAGCTATGGTACCAAATCCTGAAAATTGATCAATTTCATCACACCTGAAGTACTGACAGCCTCTCTCATTTCTTGAGACCCTAACATGCCAGAAAAGTACAAATACCCCCCAAATGACCCCTTTTTGGAAAGAAGACATTCCAAGGTATTTAGAAAGAGGCCTGGTGAGTTTTTTAAAGTTGTAATTTTTTCCCACAATTCTTTGCAAAATCAAGATTTATTTTTTTTTCATCAAATTTTCATATTATTAGGTTATTTCTCACACACAGCATATGCATACCACAAATTTACACCCCAAAACACATTCTGCTATTCCTCCCGAGTATGGCGATACCCCATGTGTGAGACTTTTACACAGTGCGGCCACATACAGAGGCCCAACATGCAGGGAGCACCCAGGCCAATTCTGACATTTCTCTCCTACATGTAAAAATCATCATTTATTTGCTAGAAAAATACATAAAACCCCAAAACATGATATAAAGATACCTCACATGTGGTTTGAACACCGTTTTTATATGTGGGCGGGACTTGCGTATGCGTTCGCTTCTGCATGCGAGCTCGCGGGGACAGGGGCTGCTGTATGCCCAGAGTATTGCTAAGTATGCCCAGAGTATTGCGGAGTATTGCCCAGAGTATTGCCCAGAGTATTGCCAGAGTATTGCCAGAGTATGCCCAGAGTATGCCTGGAGTATTGCCAGAGTATGCCCGGAGTATTGCCAGAGTATGCCCGGAGTATTGCCCAGAGTATTGCGGAGTATGCCCAGAGTATTGCAGAGTATGCCCAGAGTATTGCAGAGTATGCCCAGAGTATTGCAGAGTATGCCCAGAGTATTGCAGAGTATGCCCAGAGTATTGCCAGAGTATGCCCAGAGTATTGCCAGAGTATTGCGGAGTATGCAGAGTATGCCCAGGGTATTGCAGAGTATGCCCAGAGTATTGCAGAGTATGCCCAGAGTATGCCCAGAGTATTGCCAGAGTATGCCCAGAGTATTGCAGAGTATTGCCAGAGTATTGCCAGAGTATTGCCAGAGTATTGCCCAGAGTATGCCCAGAGTATGCCCAGAGTATTGCCAGAGTATGCCCAGAGTATTGCCAGAGTATTGCCCAGAGTATTGCCCAGAGTATTGCCAGAGTATTGCCAGAGTATTGCCAGAGTATTGCCGAGTATGCCCAGAGTATTGCAGAGTATGCCCAGGGTATTGCAGAGTATGCCCAGGGTATTGCAGAGTATGCCCAGAGTATTGCCAGAGTATGCCCAGAGTATTGCCAGAGTATGCCTGAGTATTGCAGAGTATGCCCAGGTGAGTATTGCAGAGTATATGCAGCAGGGATGGCTGAGCAGGGAGGGAGGGATGGATGGATCTGTGACTGCATTTGTCACAGATCCAGCCCGCAGCACTGGCGCTGCCATCCGCTCCCTCCCCTCTCCTCTCACACTGTACCGATCGGTACAGAGAGAGGAGGGAGGAACCGGCGTCATCAAATGACGCCGGTCTGTTTACATCTGATCGGGCCGTCATTGGATGGCGCGATCACGTGGTAAACCGCCGCTATCAGCGGCGATTTACCGTGATCCGTGATGCGCCGGGTCCTCTGGACCCGGCGGTCACGGATGTTCCCGTGTGCGCGCCTCAGGAGGCGCGCGGGAGCGCGATTCTGACAGGCCGTTAATTAACGGCCAGTTAGAATACAGCAACCGCCCTAGAGCCGTACTTTCGGCATAGGGCGGTTGCAAAGTGGTTAAGCCAGTTGGTCCATTAATACCTTACCTTGCCTTATTTGATATAATCGAATGAGCTCAAACTGCCGGTGAAGACCATCAGGTCTGCACCTAGGTGACAAAATGTTTTGCCACACCAGGTGACACCAACCCTAGTGACGCCACTGCCCTACACCATTCTTATTCTATTTGATCTCTAATTAGGATAAAATGGTTGAATAGGCTGGCCTGGGGTTACCCTTTAGAGTGTAATTATCCGCATTGAACATCTAACCTTTTGTTGTCCTACAAGCTACCCTTAAGGTGGTATCTCATTGTACATGCATGAGTGTTAAAGCTGTTTTTGGGGAATTATTCAACTGAGGCTGGGCTGTTATTCAGCTTTTACCCTTCTTTGTAACATTTATCAGCTGCTATGCTCATTTCAGTAAAAGCTGAGATAATACAAACATATTGGCTTGTGTGACAAGTTATTCAAATTTGTTTGTGAAAGATGTCTGAACCCAGGATGTCAGGTAGGTTGGAAGGTTCACAGGGTCATGGTGATGCAGATGAGCAGGTAAATCCAAGCAGCCCTCTAGGGAGCCTTGCTACATTAGAACTCTCCATGCTCTTCCTGCTAGGATATGAAAACCTTGGTTTTTACTCTTGTTATGCTGGAGTGTCCAATGGTTTTCACATTCTAGCAGCAAGGCAAGGCTACGAGGATTGCTAAATGGGAGTTTTTAGTCAGGCTTCTAAGGGGGATCCAAATGACTAACAGGTATGAGGCAAAAATTTACATTTTACAAAACTGCACAGTTTTTTTAATATGTACTCAAACCCAGGGCTCAAAATCTCAAGTCCTGAGCTACTAGCCAGGCCTCAAGGCGTACTCGCCACCAGTTGCCCCGCCCAACCCTACCATGTCCTGCCCCCTAATCCCACCCCTAGACACACCCTCAAATGATCTCATGAAATTACACTTAAATGTTTTATGCAGAATTAAGTTATACAAATAAATATTAACAACAACTTTATCCATGCCCAAAAATGCAACATGCCCATGTCTACCAATGCAGCATGTGTCCCCAGTGCAGCCACATGTCTCCAGTGCAGCCACGTGTCCCCAGTGCAGCCACGTGTCCCCAGTGCAGCCATTTATCCCCAGTGCAGCCACCAGTCCCCAATGCAGCCATGGATCCACAATGCAGCAAAATGTCCCCAATGCAGCAAAATGTCCCAAGTGGAGCCTTTGTTGCTGACACTTACCTTTCATTCCTTCTTCTCCTTGTCCGTCATCCTCGTACATGACATGTCTTGGTTTGTGGCCATTTTGTGAAAGAAAGGTTCTCACATACCTGGAAGTGGGCAAACAGAGAGAGACAAACAGAATGGGCAGGGATCACCATGAAGTTATACCCCAGCAGCTGGGGCCTGCAGACCTGTTAATTTTTCCTGAATATGCAGCATACCAGTCCACTGTAAAAGTGTAAAGGAATCTTTAAGAGGAAGCAGAATTCCTGATTAAGTCAGTGAAAACAGCAATTCCAAAGTTTACTAGTCTATACTGAATCTACCAACCAGATTTCAGTTTCCTGAAAACAGCTCAGTGGAAGATGCATTCTGATTGGTTGCTGTGAGCTACTGCATGACTTTGCATATCACCTCAGACAGATCCCAAAAGAAATCATGAAAGGATTTTGTAGAGTGTGTGGCCTGTACAGCAATTACCACGTTCATTTATTCATGACTTATATTTGTTAGGCGCTGGGATTCTGAAAGAGCAGCGCATTCATAACCAAACTGGATGGCCGGACATGTTCATTAATGACTCAAGCCTGACTACATGAAACCACTTTACATAAAAAACACACATGCATCAGAGAGTCCTCCTGGAGCTTCTTCCTAGAATACCCTTCATTAACATCTCCAGTATGTTGAATGCATCGATCAATACACATATTCAATGATCCTGCATCAATTACCTGTTGGAAACCCAGCTCCTGCATCAATTACCTGTGGGAAACCTGGACATTGCAGACAGGGTGTCTTTCAATTACATTCTAATTCTATAACCTTGTTACATTGTGATGTAATAAATATGGAGAATTCTTGGCATTTCCATTCAAGCTATATTTTTTCAACATACACTTTACAAGGTTTTCACACTAGATTAATAATTTTTGCAGTTTTCAATTAATTTCCAAACCAATTCATTTATATGAAACCTTCCCTTGTTATGTGGCATATAAGCGTTTTGTAGCTCCCAGCTTCAAAACGCTCAAAATCCCAAATCCCATCCCAGCTTCAAAACACTTAAAATCCCAAATCCCATGGTTTTTAATTGTGGGGAAAGGGTTATCAATGCATTAAGACAGTGGTCCCCAACCTTTTTGGCACTGGGGACCAGCTGCATGGAAGAAAATTTTGCTCGGTTGGGGGGAGGTTGGGGATGGCATGCGGGGGGGTAAGCGATTTTTCACGGGCAATTTGTCAGCGCATTATTTCTATTTATTACATTGTAGTAATAAATAAAGTTAAACCCACCATAATGCAGAATCAGTGGGAGCTTTGAGCGTGTCACTTGCCACCAGATGCGGAATGTCACTTGCCATGCTGCCTGCCACGCTGCCTGCCACCAGATGTGGTAAGGCCCCAACAGATGAAGCTAGTGCCCCCCCTCCACAGATGAAGCTAGTGCCCCCCCCTCCACAGATGAAGCTAGTGTCGCCACTAGGCCCTGCTCACACTCACCCTGTCACTGGTAGTGTTGTCATACTCTGGGCTCCCCCATTATCGTCTGCCCCTATTTATAACATAACCCCACATTACATTCCTCAGCCCCCCCACACATTACAGTCCTCAGCGTCCCCCCCACACATTACAGTCCTCAGCCTTCCCCCCCACATTACAGTCCTCAGCCCCCCCCCCACACATTACAGCCCTCAGCCTTCCCCCCCCACACATTACAGTTCTCAGCCTCCCCCCCACACATTACAGTCCTCAGCTTTCTCCCCCACATTACAGTCCTCAGCCTCCCCCCACACATTACAGTCCTCAGCCTCCCCCCACACATTACAGTCCTCAGCCTCCCCCCACACATTACAGTCCTCAGCCTCCCCCCACATTACAGTCCTCAGCCTCCCCCCCACACATTACAGTCCTCAGCCCCCCCCCCCCCACACATTACAGTTCTCAGCCTCCCCCCACACATTAAAGTCCTCAGCCTTCTCCCCCACACATTACAGTTCTCAGCCTCCCCCCACACATTACAGTCCTCAGCTTCCCCCCCCCCCCACACATTACAGTCCTCAGCCTCCCCCCACACATTACAGTCCTCAGCCTTCCCCCCACACATTACAGTCTTCAGCCTTCCCCCCCCCCCCACACATTACAGTCCTCAGCCTTCCCCCCACATTACAGTACTCAGCCTTCCCCCCACACATTACAGTCCTCAAGCTTCCCCCCCACACATTACAGTCCTCAAGCTTCCCCCCCACACATTACAGTTTTCAGCCTCCCCCCCACACATTACAGTCCTCAGCCTCCCCCCCACACATTACAGTCCTCAGCCTCCCCCCCACACATTACAGTTTTCAGCCTCCCCCCACACATTACAGTCTTCAGCCTTCCCCCCCCACACATTACAGTCTTCAGCCTTCCCCCCCACACATTACAGTCCTCAGCCTCCCCCACACATTACAGTCCTCAGCCTTCCCCCCCCCACACATTACAGTCCTCAGCCTTCCCCCCACACATTACAGTCCTCAGTTTCCCCCATACACATTACAGTCCTCAGTCCTCAGTTTTGTCCACACATTACAGTCCTCAGCCTTCCCCACACTCCTCAGTTCTGTCCCCCACACACATTACAGTCCTCAGTTTTGTTCCCCCACACACATTACAGTCCTCAGTTCTGTCCCCCCCACACATTACAGTCCTCAGTTCCGTCCCCCCCCACACATTAGTCCTCAGTTCTGTCCCCCCCACCTCAGTTCCAGTTCCGTCCCCCCCCACACATTACAGTACTCAGTTCTGTCCCCCCCACACATTACAGTCCTCAGTTCCGTCACTCCCCCCCACATTGTAGTCTTTAGTTCCGTCCCCCACACAGCAGAGACAGATCAGAGGCACAGCATGTCTGAATAGGGAGAGGAGTTGCAGGGAGGGAGAGGAGTTGCAGGGAGGGAGGCGTGACAGTTCTGGATGGAGGGCAGAGGTAACAAACAGGTGATTGACTGCTAGGATTAAGGACAGTCCTAGCAGCTAATCGCCTGTTTGATAACCTCGGGCAGCTCCGCCCTTCACCCAGAATTGTTCCGCCTCCCGCTGTCGGCTCTGTGAGGATTACAGAGCGACGGCATAGACCATTTCAGCAGACAGATTCGATCGTGTGTACGGCCAAACAGACGGATTTGGCCACCCGACAGATTTCAAAGCATGCTTTGAAATCTGTCGGCTGCAAACCCGTCTGCCCGACATGTCTGCTGGTTAGTACACTTACCAGCAGACATGTCGTCTCGCACCGGCGCCGAATGCTTTCGGCGCATGCGCGGAAGTGTTTTTCTTCCTGGTGCGGTGACGTGGCGGCGTCAACGTCACCGCCACGTCACCGACACGTCAGCGCGCTGTCTGCTGGCGGGGATTTTGGTTTGCTCGTGTGTACACGCGAGCAAACCAAAATCACAGCAGACAGATTTGTACAAATCGGTCGGACAGACCGTTTTGAACAAATCTATTGCCTCGTGTGTACGAGGCCTTAAACATTTATTTCATTATATACTCTGTACTAATTATTTTTAGGTACTCTTTATTAGATTGCATGAATATACATTAAATGACCTGTACCCCTGAAGAAGGCAACGCTTTGCCGAAACATGTCGGGACTATGTAACATCTTATGTCAATTCTAATTTTTCATTCAATATACACCTTTTTAAATCATTTATAATAAAATGTTTATAATTATTTCTGGGTTTTGACTATAAAATTCTTTTGTAACTTGTTTAAGCCACCGCTATAATCCCTCAGTTCTCAATCCTATATCATTTTCTTATTGGGATGAGGTGCCGGATTCAATAGAGGACACACCAATCACTTTTTACAAACTCTTAGGCAGGAGATGTTGTCACTTCGTGTAGATCGCAGTGGAGGGAGTGGCACGTGTTCACAGCATGCGTGCTTCTTCATTAGACCATGCCTGAGCACAAACAGTTACTTGCACTTCTCCTCATAAACAGCACCCTTCTCAGGATAGATCTGGTAACACAGGTAAACAGCTCAAAGGATCTCAAGCCTGTGGACACAGGTGGGACCCTACCACTGGAGTACTCTGGTAGAAATGGGGAATAGGCTTCCCACAGTATATGGGTCTTTTGTAGAAGCTGTGTGTTATTAATAGGCTTGTTAATAGGCTTATTAATAGGCTTCTGCCTGGCTGGCCTCAGTTCTGACAGTGGGGGGCCTTCCATCTGGCTGCAGATCATGTGTCAAGCTACCTCTACCTGATCAGGTATGGCAAATCTGAGATGCTGGGGAGGGGGGTAGCAGAGAAACATATCTTCCCAGAGTGTGTCCAGGAAACCAGGGAGTTGTGGGGAAAAGAGGCTTTAGCACACCCCGTAAGGAGCCGCTGGTGATTTTGGTCCTATTTCCCCCTTAGAGCACACACATCCAGGCACCCATCATTTTATTCACTCTTCTACTGGCTCAATAAAAGGGTTTCCTTTAGGGCTTTTATTGGGAGCAATAAACTTGAATAGGGGTAGGGAGCATGGGATACCCCGATAAACTGCAACCGAACAACTCGAGGACCCCTCAATTTCTGGCTGCACTGCACAAAATGGATGCTCCACAGGATCTATTATGCTCTTGGAGATTTAAACTCCATTAAGAGTTAAAAAGTTACACACAGTGGGCCAGATTCTCAGAGGCGTTACGACGGAGTATCTCAGATACCCCGTCGTATCGCCTTTTTTTTGTCCTCGTATCTATGCGAGTGATGCTTAGCATCACTTTTGCATAGATACGCTTCTACATCCGACAAGTGTAAAAGCATTACACTTTCGGATCGTAGGTGTAATGACAACTCCGACCACTAGGTGGCCTTCACGTTGTTTTTTCATTTGCATATGCAAATGAGGCTAGTAAGGCGATTCCCGAACGCTTTTACGCCGCCCCGTCGTCGCGTACGTCGTTTACGGACTCGTAAGGTTACCCCAGCTTCTATGTGGAGTAACCTTACGAAGTTTCGTCGGGTGCCGTCGGACGCCATGTTAAGTATGGCGTCGGGTCAGCGTTGGCTTTTTCCGTCGCTTACGTCGTTTTACTAACACGTTCGCGAATAGGGACTTGCGTAAACGACGCTCACGTCGTTTTGACGTCGGTTTCAACGACGCTTCCCGACGTGAGCTGGAGCATGCGCACTGGGCTTTTTTTCCCGGCCGGCGCATGCGCAGTTCGTTCGACGCGGGGGCGCGCTTAATTTAAATACAAGCCGCCCCATTTGAATTGCGCGGGTTTACGCTTGGCGATTTACGAGACGCCGGCGAAAACTACGGAGCAAGTGCTTTGAGAATAAAGCACTTGCTCTAGTACGCAGCGGCAGCGTAGTGTAAATGGCTTACGCTACGCCGCCGAAAATATATGAGAATCTGGCTCAGTAACTATTCTTAAGCACTGGGGGTCATCTCTTCACATGATCATCGGTTGCCTCCTGCCGATATCCTGGTGGATATTGGCAGGAGGCGAACAGGCTCTTTCTAGTGAGGGATATGTAGACTCACACCACTATAGGGCAGCTGTACTTTTTCCCACCAACTACCTCCTGGCTCTCTTCAGTGAGATTCTCCAGACCCAACTTGATGCGGATGTGCAAATAGGGCCTGCAGCTAAGCCTAGTTGGGACCATGGTGTCCTTCTGAAGACTTCCTCTAGGATCCTGCACCAGGGGGCAGAAAACCCTCACAGGGGTCTCCTCCTGCACGATTGTACCCAGAAACACAGCACCCTGCTGCTCAGGCCTCAGACAATTTATGAACTCTCTGACCACCTGCTGGGCACACCTCCCAACGGATTGGCTAGAGTGCTATAAGTATTCAGGCTTCATGGCCTGTCCTTCCTCCCACTATGATTCTAGAATCCTCCAGAAAACAGGGGTAAGTAGCAGAGCAACAGCCTGTGAAACTCTGAGAAGCCCTAAATAATTAATGAACCCTTGCTCCACTGATTACAGGGGAGCCAAACTAAATTTACCTAGCAGCCTGGTCGACCCTAGGAGGGTGCTAGTCAATCTAAATATGGCGAATAAATAGGCAAAAATAGGAAAAACAATTCCCTAATATCCATCAGCAACTTACCATTTCACTACTAGCAAAGCAGAGCACTCAGCAAACCTTCAAACTATGAAGCCTCCCCTGGGTGACCTCCAATTACTCGACAGGATTCCAAAGAAATGCTGGTTTCAGTGGGATGGGAATCCCTGCTCCCTATGATATCATTGGGTTAATAAGGATGTTTTGGCTGAAGTTCTTCTTTAATAAGGGCAATGTCTCATCTTTTATAACCAACGGTAAATTATACTTTGGATGACTATTTTGATCATCTATTCCCCTCTTCTCATGTCTTGAAGCATCCATCATTTGTACACTTCTGCACATGAACTTAGCTGCAATTCTTGGCCATTAGTGCCAACTGATATGAATTATTTCTCACGAATTAGCAGAAGACCCCTGCCATTAACTCTGTTTGTTGTAATTTTGTAAATGCAAAGGAAGTGGAAGAGGTTACACTTAAAAAGTGATGGGCATCCAGGGAATTGTTCATCATAGGGTCCATCCCAGCTAATCTTGTGGTTGGGATGTTTTCTCTGTCATAGTTAACACGTAATGCTGTGAATAATTTCTGAAGTATTCAAGACTGTTTAAAGGGAACTTGCCGAGAAGGAAATTACATTACTGGTCCCGCTTCTGAAAAAGGACGCTTTACAAATGTGCAATACTCTTCACTTGCTCTGGGACGCCAAAGCATGCAGAGCGCTATTAAAATAAATGAGTGAATGGAAAAAAAGCTAGGAGAATAATCTGATCACAAGATGACCTGTCAAAGAACAGTAAAGGATGAATTCCAGCAGTGGAAAATTTGGTGTACTTTTTTTTCCACTGCCTGGGTACCCTGTATCCCCCCCACTGCCTGGTAGGATAGACTGAAGGGCACAAGGGAGGTGTAAATACTTGGCAACAGAGCGCATACTACTTTTTTAAACTTACATTTTACATTTTCCAGGCCAAAACAAAAAAAGGGGAAGGGACAAAAAAGACATAAAAGGACATAAAACATCATGGAGAGGCAGCACTCGGAAGGACAAGCAGAATTGCCGTCTATACAACTGGGGCAAAATATGCAGAACAAACCACTAAAGATAGGCCAAAGCAAGAACCAATCTGGCGAACATAGGGCCAAGTATCTATAGCAGCACAGAGTCCAGCCTGCCATAGTGTGCCTTAGCGAACAAAGGAGAATAGGGTATAGTGTAGAAGTAAGATGCAGTCGGAGACAGTGAAACTCTGCGCCGGCGTAGCATACATTTTGAAGGCGCAGGCTGGCGTAAGTGGAAGTACGTGGAAGTGGGCTGGAAGTGGGCATGATCAATGCTAATGAAGCGTGACCCCATGCAAATGATGGGCTGGGCGCCAGACAAGTACTTAAAATGAACTGCGCATGCATCGAGACGTGGACCACGTCGGAACTGCCACCTAAGATACGCCGGATCACTGTGTACGCCGTTAACGTAACCTACGCCCAGCCAGACACACGTCCAACGTAAAATATGTAGGCTTGATTTCCCTGGTGCAGACCTTTGCATGTCTGGTGCTGACTTACACCTCCATAATAGGGAATAACTTTACGCCGGACGGAAAACTTACGCGCGTTGCATAGAGCCTGCGCCTGACGCACGTACGTTCGTGAATCGGCGTATTTCCCTCATTTGCATATTTGAATGGCTAATCAATGGGAGCAGCAACATGCGTCCAGAAGAGAAATGCGCCCACGTTACGCCGGGGTAAGTAAGATACGTCGGCGTAGGGTGGCCAGTTTTTAGGCGTATTTTGGTTTGTGACTCAGGCGCACCGATAAGCCGGCGCACATTTGTACTTACGACGGCGTAACTTGATTTACGCCGGCGCAAGTGCTTTTTGAATCCGGGCCATACTCCTTCAAATTTTCTTGTCACTGCAGTCCAAATGAATGTCACTTTCACCCCACTAATAATTAAACAATTGAACAAATGTTCTTAAAATAAAATAAATGTGGAAAAAAACTGCGCTAAACCAAAAATGAAGAAGGAGCTGCCAGCACACAAACAAACAAAGCCAATGGAAAATATAAATAAGTGTGGTGCTTGCAAGTGTATCTTAACACAGTGATGGTGATAACATACAATGTATAACAAATAATGATAATTAAATAAAAGTCCATGTGTGAAGACCAGATATAACTATTATTTGATGCTGGAAGAATGACACACTAAATGTGAAAATAGTCCATAAACAAACAAATATATGACTCTCCAATCGCTGATGTGGACTGAGGAATGACTGATTGTCTGCAGGGATCATAAAAGCATCTAATATGTAAGGTGAACTCTTACCATGTGTAGCGCTCACCCCCGAAGGAGCCGCTGATTAGTTTGGGACCGGCATGTTAGGTTACCACGCAAATGCGTGCGGACAAAACCCCTGTTTTTAACGCACATTGTTAGACAGGTTAATTGGTTGTTCTGCTAGCTGGTCGGTAAGTAGGCTTGGTTATTCCCTGGTCATTCCCCAGGTTCTTGTTGTTATCTGCTTTAGCCTTCCATTGCTACTTACTGTGATTGCCAGCCATAGATGGGGGCGGTGGATACGTTTTGTTTCACCTGTGGTGTTTATTTTGGTCCAGCAGTGCACCAACACCTTTGCAGCCATTGTGCTATATGCTGGGTGCTTGGTGTGTTTCTGTACCTTTAAGGAGGGGTGGCTCCCCTTCAGTCCACCTGCCCCTATCTATCCATTAAAATGCATGTGCCTCCATTGTGAGGACACTCACTGTTAGTGTTAGGACCACAGAATTATGGGGTGCCTTGGCGCGGCTCTGTGGCTCACGCATGCGTTTGCAAATGCGTGCGGACAAAACCCCTGTTTTTAACGCACATTGTTAGACAGGTTAATTGGTTGTTCTGCTAGCTGGTCGGTAAGTAGGCTTGGTTATTCCCTGGGCATTCCCCAGGTTCTTGTTGTTATCTGCTTTAGCCTTCCATTGCTACTTACTGTGATTGCCAGCCATAGATGGGGGCGGTGGATACGTTTTGTTTCACCTGTGGTGTTTATTTTGGTCCAGCAGTGCACCAACACCTTTGCAGCCATTGTGCTATATGCTGGGTGCTTGGTGTGTTTCTGTACCTTTAAGGAGGGGTGGCTCCCCTTCAGTCCACCTGCCCCTATCTATCCATTAAAATGCATGTGCCTCCATTGTGAGGACACTCACTGTTAGTGTTAGGACCACAGAATTATGGGGTGCCTTGGCGCGGCTCTGTGGCCCACGCATGCGTTTGCAAATGCGTGCGGACAAAACCCCTGTTTTTAACGCACATTGTTAGACAGGTTAATTGGTTGTTCTGCTAGCTGGTCGGTAAGTAGGCTTGGTTATTCCCTGGGCATTCCCCAGGTTCTTGTTGTTATCTGCTTTAGCCTTCCATTGCTACTTACTGTGATTGCCAGCCATAGATGGGGGCGGTGGATACGTTTTGTTTCACCTGTGGTGTTTATTTTGGTCCAGCAGTGCACCAACACCTTTGCAGCCATTGTGCTATATGCTGGGTGCTTGGTGTGTTTCTGTACCTTTAAGGAGGGGTGGCTCCCCTTCAGTCCACCTGCCCCTATCTATCCATTAAAATGCATGTGCCTCCATTGTGAGGACACTCACTGTTAGTGTTAGGACCACAGAATTATGGGGTGCCTTGGCGCGGCTCTGTGGCTCACGCATGCGTTTGCAAATGCGTGTGGACAAAACCCCTGTTTTTAACGCACATTGTTAGACAGGTTAATTGGTTGTTCTGCTAGCTGGTCGGTAAGTAGGCTTGGTTATTCCCTGGGCATTCCCCAGGTTCTTGTTGTTATCTGCTTTAGCCTTCCATTGCTACTTACTGTGATTGCCAGCCATAGATGGGGGCGGTGGATACGTTTTGTTTCACCTGTGGTGTTTATTTTGGTCCAGCAGTGCACCAACATCTTTGCAGCCATTGTGCTATATGCTGGGTGCTTGGTGTGTTTCTGTACCTTTAAGGAGGGGTGGCTCCCCTTCAGTCCACCTGCCCCTATCTATCCATTAAAATGCATGTGCCTCCATTGTGAGGACACTCACTGTTAGTGTTAGGACCACAGAATTATGGGGTGCCTTGGCGCGGCTCTGTGGCTCACGCATGCGTTTGCAAATGCGTGCGGACAAAACCCCTGTTTTTAACGCACATTGTTAGACAGGTTAATTGGTTGTTCTGCTAGCTGGTCGGTAAGTAGGCTTGGTTATTCCCTGGGCATTCCCCAGGTTCTTGTTGTTATCTGCTTTAGCCTTCCATTGCTACTTACTGTGATTGCCAGCCATAGATGGGGGCGGTGGATACGTTTTGTTTCACCTGTGGTGTTTATTTTGGTCCAGCAGTGCACCAACACCTTTGCAGCCATTGTGCTATATGCTGGGTGCTTGGTGTGTTTCTGTACCTTTAAGGAGGGGTGGCTCCCCTTCAGTCCACCTGCCCCTATCTATCCATTAAAATGCATGTGCCTCCATTGTGAGGACACTCACTGTTAGTGTTAGGACCACAGAATTATGGGGTGCCTTGGCGCGGCTCTGTGGCTCACGCATGCGTTTGCAAATGCGTGCGGACAAAACCCCTGTTTTTAACGCACATTGTTAGACAGGTTAATTGGTTGTTCTGCTAGCTGGTCGGTAAGTAGGCTTGGTTATTCCCTGGGCATTCCCCAGGTTCTTGTTGTTATCTGCTTTAGCCTTCCATTGCTACTTACTGTGATTGCCAGCCATAGATGGGGGCGGTGGATACGTTTTGTTTCACCTGTGGTGTTTATTTTGGTCCAGCAGTGCACCAACACCTTTGCAGCCATTGTGCTATATGCTGGGTGCTTGGTGTGTTTCTGTACCTTTAAGGAGGGGTGGCTCCCCTTCAGTCCACCTGCCCCTATCTATCCATTAAAATGCATGTGCCTCCATTGTGAGGACACTCACTGTTAGTGTTAGGACCACAGAATTATGGGGTGCCTTGGCGCGGCTCTGTGGCTCACGCATGCGTTTGCAAATGCGTGCGGACAAAACCCCTGTTTTTAACGCACATTGTTAGACAGGTTAATTGGTTGTTCTGCTAGCTGGTCGGTAAGTAGGCTTGGTTATTCCCTGGGCATTCCCCAGGTTCTTGTTGTTATCTGCTTTAGCCTTCCATTGCTACTTACTGTGATTGCCAGCCATAGATGGGGGCGGTGGATACGTTTTGTTTCACCTGTGGTGTTTATTTTGGTCCAGCAGTGCACCAACACCTTTGCAGCCATTGTGCTATATGCTGGGTGCTTGGTGTGTTTCTGTACCTTTAAGGAGGGGTGGCTCCCCTTCAGTCCACCTGCCCCTATCTATCCATTAAAATGCATGTGCCTCCATTGTGAGGACACTCACTGTTAGTGTTAGGACCACAGAATTATGGGGTGCCTTGGCGCGGCTCTGTGGCTCACGCATGCGTTTGCAAATGCGTGCGGACAAAACCCCTGTTTTTAACGCACATTGTTAGACAGGTTAATTGGTTGTTCTGCTAGCTGGTCGGTAAGTAGGCTTGGTTATTCCCTGGGCATTCCCCAGGTTCTTGTTGTTACCAGTGATTCTTGTCTAGGGATAATATTAGTGAAGGTGGTTAAAGAGCAAGGGCCAGATCCACATACAAATAGATCGACGCAGTGTATCAGGGTGTCAGGGACTTACCTCCTCCATGCAGCCATCCACCTCTATGTCCCTGGATCACCGCGCTCGTGCACGCGCTCCAACGGCAAGCGCGTGCACGGGGGATGCACGCGCGTGCACGGCGCGCGCATGCACGCGCGGGAGCGCGCGCGTGCACGTGAACGGCTCTGGCGCCAAACAGGCACTTTAAAAACCTGTGTTTGTTTGCAGCTCATTGCTGCCTGATCTGCAGTTCATGCCTGATCCCTACCTGAGACCTGTACTCTGCTTACCTGTCTGGAATACCCGTTTGAACTCTGACTTTGGCTTGCCTGACCATCCGTACCTCTCCAACCCTCTGACCCGGCTCCTGTTTGACCATCCGCCTGATTGAACTCTCGTTGCCAGACCTATCTGCTTGCTTCACCAACTACTCTTCAGCCATCTGCCTGTATACCTTCTGCTTACCTGTTATGACCCGGCTTGTCTGACCCTGCTGTTCCAGTTGATGTCCATTCCACCAACTTACCTTCCCAGCTTGTGCCGCAGTAGTCGCAGCTTCCGTGCGGGTCGCTGACCCTTCCTCCGCTTCAGCGTCCTCAGCATCTCCACGTTTTCACATCAGAGGTATTCGCCCATCTGCTTCTACTCTTCATCACCCCAGCACTCCTACCCCCCTGTGCTCCGAGTCCGCTGTTCCCACTTCAGTGGCTCGCGAACTAGGGTCGTAAGAGAGGCTACCCTGCATCAGACTCTGGTATCCAGGTACGTAACACAGGGATACACTACGCTGTCGCATCTTAACTGGCTTATCTTTGAATCCTGGAAGAATTTGCGCCGTAAGTTACGGCGGCGTAGTGTATTTCTGGCGGCAGAATTCAAATCAGCGAGTAGGGGGCGTGATTCATTTAAATGAAGCGAGTCCCCGCAGCTAAATTACGTCGCAACAACGTTATTTTTTTGACTAGCGTAAATTACGTACATTCCTATTCACAGACGACTTACGCAAAAATAAAAAAAAATAAAAATGTTGACGCGGGAACGACGGCCATACTTAACATGGCAAGTCTAACTATAGGCCGGATAAAACCAGCTTTAACTATACGCCGGAAAAAGCCGACTAGAGACGCCGTAAGAGATTGTGACAGCCGCGCGTACGTTCGTGGATCAGCGGAAAAAGCTAATTTGCATACCCGACGCGGAAAACGACGTGAACGGCATCCAGCGGACGCCGAAGTATTGCATCTTAGATCCAAAGGTGTACGAAGACGTACACCTGTCGGATCTAACCCAGAAGCCGCCGTATCTTGGTTTGAGGATTCAAACTAAAGATACGACGCGGGAACTTTGAAAGTACGCCGGTGTATCAGTAGATACACCGGCGTACTCTCTCTGTGGATCTGGCCCCAAGTGTCCAGACGTCAACTTGAGTTTTCAATGCTTTATTCTAAGGCCCAACAAGCATGCTCTCAGCATAGTCAAATTTAAACGTCGCCACTCTCGCCAGAGTGGGTAAAGTGCCCCCGGACAGGCGATTCACTTAAGCCTGGCAGCCGAAGGGTCACTTTTGGACAAAGTCACTGGGAGGAAACAGGGCCTCTGCCACAGGCCTGATGAATTTCTCTTAGGTTTGTCAAAAAGGTTAGAACCAATGAATCCTCCCAGTAATTCCAATTTCAAGGTCACCAATTGACAGCTAAAGTGTACCTGTCACGTGTCGTGGTGACCGGTTCGTCCAGGCCTCGCAGACAACCTCTGCCTCTGGGTTCTCCCGAGCCGATCCCCCACCATTCAGCTCCCGCCTAGGATCTGGGACCCAGCAAGCCACTGGGGCCCCTTTCTGCATCAGAATAAGATTCCGCTGGGTACGCAACCTCGGCCAGACGGGGCCTCGATGAATGAATGAATGAATGAAAAACGTATAGAGCGCGGCACATGCGAACTGAATCGCCTCTGGGCGCTTGTTGTTCCTGTCTCCTTTGATATCAAAAGAGATGAGTCTTGATCTTTCTCCTGAAGGCTAAGTGATTCGCCTCCAACCGAATGCTGGTTGGTAAAGCGTTCCATAGTCTGGGACCTTGGACGGCAAATCTTTTTTCTCCTTTGGACTTGTAGTTGGCTTTTGGGATCTGCAGTAGGTTCTGGTTGGTGGATCGCAAGATGCGATTGGGATTGTGAGCTTTTATTTTATCGCATAGATATTGGGGGGCATTCCCATGGACACATCTATGCGTTAGACAGAGGGCTTTAAAAGCAATTCTGTCTTTAACTGGTAACCAGTGAAGGGCTCTCAGTGAAGGTGAGATGGATTCCCAGGGTTTTTTTCCAGTCACAAGTCTGGCGGACGTATTTTGAACGACTTGCAGACGAGCGATTTGGTACTTGGGGAGTCCGAGGTAAAGGGCATTTGCATAATCCAGTCTGGAGTTAACAACTGCTCCCACCACGACCGCTAAATCTTCTTTGGGGATGAAAGGGGTAAGTCTGCGTAGTAGGCGCAACAGATGGTGGGATCCGCTGACTACTGACCCTATTTGTGCGTCCATTGTCATGTAGGAGTCAAAGATGACCCCGAGGCTTTTGATTTTGGCGGTAGGGGTGATGATTTTGCCCAGAATGGGCGGGGGTGTCTAGGTTGTTGCAGGTTGATTTCTTTGCTTGGCGTGAAACAGGAGAAGTTCTGTTTTCGCTCCGTTGAGTTTAAGATAACTCTTTGTCATCCAGTCCTCTATCAAAGAGAGGCATGTCTCTAGATTGAGGTGGTGATCTTTTTTATTGCAAATGCGGAAATACAGTTGCGTGTCGTCTGCGTATGAGTGGTAAAGCAGTTTTTGACTGCTGATAATCTCAAAAAGAGGACGAAGATAGATGTTAAACAGCACTGGTGACAGAGGCGATCCTTGAGGGACTCCGCATGTTACTGTGCGTTT
This sequence comes from Rana kukunoris, assembly GCA_029574335.1. Taxonomy (NCBI): domain Eukaryota; kingdom Metazoa; phylum Chordata; class Amphibia; order Anura; family Ranidae; genus Rana; species Rana kukunoris. The sequence goes on from CM056057.1 coordinate 157,295,702, forward strand.
CTCCGATGTGAAGGGTCCTAACTTTACTGTTTGCGATCGGTTTTCCAGAAAAGAGGAGACTCTGGCTACTTCAGCAAGCCGCGTCAGTAACAGTTTGTGGTCTACAGTGTCGAAAGCTGCACTTAGGTCCAACAGAACTAGGCGACAAGATTCTCCTTCGTCTGCGTCCTCGAGAGCATCGTCCCATACTTTGAGCAGCGCGGTTTCAGTCCCGTGTCCGGGACGGAACCCTGATTGCAATGGGTCAAGTAGCTTGTGGGTATCCAGATGCTGTTGCAGCTGTTGTACCACTACTTTTTCCATTATTTTTGAGAGTACATTGAGGCTTGTTATTGGACGGCGGTGGAGTGGGTCCTTGGGGTCCAGGGAGGGTTTCTTAAGGATGGGTTGGATTATGCCCTCTTTCAACTGTGAGGGCACTATGCCCTCCAAGAAAGACTGGTTGATAAGCTGCGTGATGGGAGGAGCCAGGATGTAGGCGCATTCCTTCAACAGTTTTGTGGGGATAATGTCATTTGGTGCTGTGCCATTGTGCAAAGCGCCAATGATATTCTTAGTGGCCTCGATGGAGATGGGTTCCAGGGTGAACTTACTCAATATAGGAGAATTACTATGGGTGTTGTGTGAGAGGCTGCAGGGGGGGCTGAGGGGGGGATTGTTCTGCTGAATGCTTTCACGGATTGCCTCAATTTTATTAATGAAGCAATCCGATAGTTCATTGCAAAATTCTTGTGTGTCTGTATTGGGGGCTTCAATGCATCCTGGTTTCATGGTCTGAGTGACCATCTTGAAGAGTTCGCGGGGGCGGTTTATGGCGCTGTTGATAGCCTCCGAAAAATAATTTTTCTTGGCTTGGAAAATTTCTTTGTGATATTTTCTTGTTGTCGCCTTGTAGATGGATAGGTTTAGGTCTGAAGAACATCTTTTCCAGGCAGATTCTGCCCTTCTGCGTTCTTGCTTCAGTAACGACAGTTGGTTGTTAAACCAGCTGCGGTTATTTTTCCGGATGCGGGTTTTGCGTTTCGGCGCTACCAAGTCATCTGACTGTAGCATGGCCGAATTTATGGCATCCAGCGTTTCAACGGCTGTTTGATGTGGCTGAGTTGTTTCTATTTTTTCCCTTAAAGTAGTTTTGAAGAGTTCCGAGTGGAGCTTCTTCTGACATCTAGTCCAGTGTGTTGTCACTGGATTTGATGTTTTTGTTGCAGGGGGAATTGTGGAAATAATGAATTTAATTGCATGGTGGTCTGTCCATGGCAACTTTTCATGTTCCAAAATTTTTATTTCCAGAGCTTGTCTGAAAATAAGATCAAGTGTGTGACCTGAAGCATGTGTGGGCCCACATACTAGTTGCTGTGACCCTAAATCTACCAGGTGGTTAATACAGGCATCGGCAACGGGGTCTTGTGAGGAATTGGCCCAAAGGTTGAAATCCCCGAGCAGCAAAAAATGTTTGCTATTGAGGGTGTAAGTGGAGAAGAAATCCGTCCATGACGATAGCAGCTGCGATTTTGGGTCGGGTGGCCTATAGCAGAGCAGAATGTGGATGGTCTCCTTTGAAATTGTTTGCAGATGTAGTGTAAGGGTTTCCATGAATGGAAGAGGATTTTGAAAGATTGGTTTGGTAATTGCAAGCTGAGTCTTTCAAATTACCGCCAGGCCCCCTCCTCTTTGCCCTATTCTGTTTTCGGTTATAATACGGTAGTTTTCTGGCACCAGTTCTCCTAGAATGGTGTTACAGTCGGCTGTAAGCCAGCTTTCTGTAATGAAGAGGAAGTCTAAATCGTATTGTAGTATGAAATCATGGATTTCCAATCGGTGTTTTACTGCCGATCTTGTGTTAATCAAAGCACAGGATATGTGCTTCGGTTGGGATAGATGACTGAATTTTTTGATAGTCGATCGTCGATCAATTCTCAAAATTTGCTCAGCTCTTAGTGCTTTTTTGGTGACGGCTGGTAGCACTGCGGCAAATCGCCTCAGACCCCAAATGGTTTCTGCTGAATACCGCAGACTCGCCATAATTGCCTGTCATCGGGGGGGGGGGGGGGGCAGCGGTGGTTGGATGGTGATGGAGGGGGGATTCACTGAATCCTCTCTCCTGGCTTTGGTCCAGAGGAAGGCAAAAAAACCCTCGATGGCGGGGCCCATGGATGCGCGCACCCTGAAGGTGGATGCCGCACCTGGAACTCGGGCCCAAATTTAGGCAATTTGTGAATGGGAGTAAATTAACTCTCCCATTCCCCACTAACTTTAGCCACCAAAAAAAGGGGGGGGCGCTACATACTCCTCCCACTTGGATGGACACTGTCCCCAGTGTCCCAGAGCATTCAAGCCCGAATGCTCAGACCTGATACTGAACCAGACAGAGAAAGTAGGAAAAGAAAAGAAAAAAACTTTTCAATATTACAATATACACACATACAAAACCCTGCTATCTAACTGCCCATTCTCACAGTTGTTGATGACAGGTAGGTCAAGAAGAAATAACCTGTAAAAAAAAAAACATACAAAGGCAAGAGAAAAAAAAAAAAAAAATATATATATATATATATATATATATATATATATATATATATATATATATATATACACAATGTAGCCTGAGGTATCAATGTCAATTCTCACTAATAATATACAATCTCCAGGGTTAGGGCCAAGACTGTACGCTCGCGTCCGAACGCAAGGTCTCGCTCCCTCCCAAGGAGTATTAGGCACAAGTGCAATGAAAGGGAAATTCACTTATTAAGAAAAAATAAAAACTGCAACCATATTGTCCTTTACAGTCACGATGCAGAGCACTGCCCCTAGCGGTCAGTACGCTGGTACTGCAGCAGTGCACACCAAAGTTAAAGGTGCGGAAGTAGCTGCAAATAACCAAAAGAAGGATAGTTATTTTCTCAGTAGATTCTCAGCTGTTGTAATTCCGAAGCCCGCAGATTCCCATTCTAACTGACTGAACCCACTCCCTAAATAGTCCGACACAATACCGAACACTTTTCACTCCTTAGTAAATTACATCCATCAACTTCTCTCATTGTCAATGGTAACAGCCGGATCCCGGACGAGCCCCTACATGTAGCGCTCACCCCCGAAGGAGCCGCTGATTAGTTTGGGACCGGCATGTTAGGTTACCAGTGATTCTTGTCTAGGGATAATATTAGTGAAGGTGGTTAAAGAGCAAGTGTCCAGATGTCAACTTGAGTTTTCAATGCTTTATTCCAAGGCCCAACACGGCCAACATCAACATGACACACGATCGAGAAAGGGTTGATGAGCAAGGAGATAACTGTAGTATCATGCCTTGGATTTCAAAGAGAGAGCAAGCATGCTCTCAGCATAGTCAAATTTAAACGTTGCCACTCTCGCCAGAGTGGGTAAAGTGCCCCCGGACAGGCGATTCACTTGAGCCCGGCAGCTGAAGGGTGACTTTTGAACAAAGTCACTGGGAGGAAACAGGGCCTCTGCCACAGGCCTGATGAATTTCTCTTAGGTTTGTCAAAAGGTTAGAACCAATGAATCTTCCCAGTAATTCCAATTTCAAGGTCACCGATTGACAGCTAAAGTGTACCTGTCATGTGTCGTGGTGACCAGATCACCGGTGGTTCGTCCAGGCCTCGCAGACAACCTCTGCCTCTGGGTTCTCCCTAGCCGTTCCCCCACCATTCAGCTCCCGCTTAGGATCTGGGACCCAGCAAGCTGCTGGGCCCCTCTCTACATCAGAATAAAGTTCGCAACCTCGGCCAGGCGGGCCTCGATGGCGAGGCCCATGGATGCGCGCACCCTAAAGGTGGATGCTGCACCTGGAATTCGGGCCCCGCATAGCACAACTCACGCAGGCGACTGCCCCAGATATACCCTCCCGCCAGCACGTCCAGAGAAGAAAAACTCTCCTCTGATTGGCTGCTGGGAGAAGGTGGGTTCGTCAGAACCCCCTCTAGTGCCGACTATCACTCAGGGGTAATAACACCCCCTGACATGCAGACCGACCTACAAGGCAGTTCCAAATGGCAGTGGCCCAAATTTAGGCAATTTGTAAATGGGAGTAAATTAACCCTTCCTTTCCCCACTAACTTTAGCGTAGCACCCCACCAAAAAAAGGGGGGGCGCTACACATGTATGGTGGACTCCAGCTGCTTTACAGCAGTGAGTCTAAAACGCTTGGTGGCCTTTTAGGACCTAGGTCGCTGCAACCAGAATTCCCCCGAATGTTGGTACGTTTATCAATCCTTACGGTGGAACCAGGAATGGTGGCAATGACAGGAACTAAACATTTCGGCCTTCAGATGCAGGGACCGAGTGAACAAATAGTTCCAGCAGACTCAGAAACGGAACCACTTTAGAACCACTTTAACCACTTAAGGACCGCCTAACGCCGATATACATCGGCAGAATGGCACGGCTGCACACAGGCACGTACAGGTACGTTGCCCTTTGAGAGCCCAGCCGTTGGTCAAGCGCCGACGGCAGCGTGCTCTCGACCCGGTCCGAAGTACCGTGACCGCTCCCACACGGGGGCTGTGGACCCGATCGCCGCCGGTGTCCCGCGATCAGTCACAGGAGCTGAAGAACGGGGAGAGGTGAGTGTAAAACACCTAGTCCATCTTCTGGCTGGAAAAAAATATTCAAATAGCAGGAATTTGTTTTATAATGAAACATGATGTTCATATATAATAAGCGCCACCCTGCCCGAAATCGGTAGACGCAAAAAACATGGACACCAAAAATGGCAATATCAAAAGACTAAAAATATATAAACTACTCACAAATCAACAAAATATAAAAAATTGCGAGTGATCTGCACATATACCTCCTAATAAACTACATGGTTGGACATATTGGAAATGATAGTAATTTAATTTCGTAACTTTTTTTTACAATGATCTAAAGGGAACGTCTATATGATGGCGGATCACGCTGGTATCGACTTGGATCAAAACATGAGCTCAGGGTACTCACGCCCGGTTAATAAAGCAATTAATGTCCCATCATCTGCCCCGCTGACAAAGGGGGGTGGATTGTAATATTAGACAAAGACACTTACGTTCAGGAGATGAACAGGCTCCTGGAGGATAGGACTACATATTCCATCCTACCCGGTGATCCTACATCAAAATATAAAAAAGCATTGGTTCAAATTATCAAGTAGGGCTCAGTCCTTAATATTCTAAACAAAAAAGAGCTTGATTATTTAGTCCCACTAGCACCCCGAGTCCCTATCATTTATTATTTGCCCAAGGTTCATAAGGACCCAGTCAATCTCCTGGGCAGCCCATCGTCAGCGCGATTGACTCGGTCACTTCACGAATAGGTAAATACATTGACCATTACCTTCAGCCTTTGGTCAAATTAATTCCATCATATTTGAAGGATACTAGGGACACGATCAAATTATTAGAAAAGACCCAATATCAGGGAAAAGTTCTATTGGTTACAGTGGACGTGTCAGCTTTATATACGTGTATCCCACACCAATTAGGCCTTGCTGCGGTAGAATAATTTCTCACTAGAAATTCATTTTCATTCATACTCCAGAGAAACTGTATTATGGAACGATTGAGATTCGCTACCAGACACAACTACTTCTGGTTTCAGGGAACTTTCTTCTCCCAAATGAAGGGTGTGGCTATGGAGGCTAAATACGCCCCCATCCTTGTGAATCTGTTCATGGCCAAGTGGGAGGAGGGTGTCGTCAATGCCTTGAAGAGGCCTGAACTACTCTTGTGGGCAAGATACATAGACGACATCCTCTTCCTCTGGAAAGGCGATAGGGAGTCGTTGGATTTCTTTATGGCCTGCCTGAACAATAATGATCGTGGCATCACTCTGACGTATGAGGCTAGTCACACATAAATTTTCTGGACTTAGAGATTTCAACCACTGGCGAAAAGTTGGAATTTAAAACGTATTTCAAACCTACCGACTGGAATGGTTACATTCCTGTCGATAGTTGCCATCATCGCCAGTGGTTTTAATCCGTCCCTCGAGGTCAATTTCTCCGTCTCAGGAGAAATTGTAGCAAAGAAAGAGATTTTCATCTCCAATGCAATGTTCTGAAGGGGAGATTTCTCAATAAGGGATATCGTTCTGCTGCATTGGATGATGCCATCAGTGCAGTTTTGGCTGTCAGTAGAGCCTCCCTTTTGGAAGATAAGCCTAAAGTAGTGACAATGTTAAGTGGTCTTTTTTCTCATCTTACTCCATCCAACATTGCGAAGTCAAAATGATCCTAAATAGACATTGGAAAGTCCTACTCAGTGACAAAATTCTTGGACCTTCTCTACCGGAGAGGGCAGGAGTCATTTTCAGGAGTGCCCGTTCTGTCCAGAGCGATATAGCCCCTAACACCATAGACCCTCCCAAGAAGGTCTTCTTTTTTCCCTGAGGCCAATGGTTACTATCCATGTCGAACATGTAATGTATGTGTTGTCAATACTATGGGTAGATGCAGAACTGACACTTTCTCCTCTACTGTGAACAACCGCATATACACCATGAAACAATTCACCACCTGTTATACCAGCTTTATTGTCTATCTTATAACCTGTCCTTGTAAACTGCAATATGTGGGACGTACCATTAGAAACTTTGCCATCAGAGTAAATGAACATGTAGCCAAGATCCGTAAGGGCTGTCCCAAGCATACGGTTTCTTGACATTACCTAGAACACCATGCCAAAGACCCCAGGGCTATGCAGTTTCAAGTTATCGACAGGTTTGTCCCCCATTGGAGGGGAGACTCCTGTATACGGGGTGTTTCTAGGTTGGAAACATACTGGATACATGAGCTCAGGTGTTACTCACCCCACGGCATGAATGTCGATTGGGACATTATTTGCTTTATTAACCGGGCGTGAGTACCCTCAGCTCATGTTTTGATCTAAGTCGATTCCAGCATGATCTGCCATCATATAGACGTCCCCTTTAGATCATTGTAAAAAAAAAATGTACGAAATGAAATTACCATCATTTCCAATATGTCCAACCATGTAGTTTATTAGGAGGTATATGTGCAGATCACTCACCATGTTTTTATTTTAAGTTGTTTAGTTTATACATTTTTGTTGATTTGTGAGTAGTTTATATATTTTTAGTCTTTTGATATTACCATTTTTGGTGTCGATGTTTTTTGCGCCTACCCATTCCGGGCGAGGTGGCGTTTATTATATATGGACATCATGTTTTGTTATAAAACAAATTCCTGCTATTTGAATATTTTTTCCAGCCAGAAGATGGACTAGGTTTTATATGCATACAGGTTTTCGTTAATTTTGTCAGTTTTTAGATAGTAAGTGTGAGTGTTATGGCAGCACGGACCATCCTTTCCCTCTGAAGGAGCATCCATGCTGATGCCGTGACGTCATCTTTGGGCGCCGCGGTGCTGACTAGTGTTGAGCGGAATACCCCATATTCGATTTCGCGATATATCACGAATATATAGTAGAATATTCGAGAAATATTCGCTAAAATCGAATATTCGTGGTATTTTAGCGAATAAACAATATTGCGATTTTTCGGTAATGCGATTGCGATTGGGGTTGCGATTGTTATTGCGGTTATTGCGATTCTCGTTCGCGCATGCGCAAACGCGAGAACAACACGCGACCAACACGCGACCATTTCCTGGATCCGTGCCAGTTACCTGACAGCTCGTTTTCGCAATTTTGTGCTGCCTACTTGCCTAATCCTTGGGAGTGAAGATGGTGGGAAGCAATTTTACACCCAGTGAGGAAAATATGCTGATTAATGTAAGTATTTTCACCACTGTTATTTCCTTAGCTTTAACTGCATTTTAGACTAGTTTAAAAGTTAGTATATAAGTTCAGATATTAGTATTTCCTAAACATTGTGTCTTCTGCTGTTGCAAAACTACAACTACCAGCATGCCTGCACAGCTGCAGACACCCTGGTTGGTAAATGTGTATTTAGGCACTTTCCTTGCTATTTAGCATAATTAATTTAACATGTTGTGGACATAGTACGTATGCGAACGTCCTGACTTCAGGGTCCTTAAGGCCCAAGGACGTTCGAATACATATTGCCCTTTAGATGTTGCAGAACTACAACTTCCAGCATGTCTGGGCATTAGGGTTGCCACATTTTCGTCAAGCCAAACCCGAACACTTTAGCGCCGCACGTCAATTTTTTTGTAGCTTATCCTCGGGAGGTACCGACCGTGCGTTCTGAGGATAAGACTGACAGGCGTCTCAGCCAATCAGGTAACCTGATTGGCTGAAGCGTCATCGAGGGCAGGACGAGGGACATCGAGGGACATAGAAGCCAGAAAGGTAAGTGCCAGGGGGGTACTGGGCACGGTGTCGACAATTGGGGGCACAGTGGCTGCATTTGATGGCATAGTGTTGAAAATTGATGGCATGGCACAGTGGCTGTGTTTTGATGGCGCGGTGGCTGTGTTTTGATGGCACGGTGGCTGCGTTTTGATGACATGGTTGCTGCGTTGTGATGGCATGGTGGCTGCGTTTTGATGGCATGGCACAGTGGCTGCATTTTGATGGCATGGTTGCTGCGTTGTGATGGCATGGTGGCTGCGTTTTGATGGCATGGCACAGTGGTTGCGTTTGATGGCACAGTGACTGCGTTTGATGGGATGGCACAGTGGCTGAATTTTTATGGCATGGTGGCTGCGTTTTGATAGCATGGTGGCTGCGTTTTATGGAATGGCACAGTGGTTGCATTTTGATGGCACGGCTGCTGAGTTTTGATGGCATGGCACAGTGGCTGCGTTGTGATGGCATGGTAGCTGCGTTTTGATGGCATGTCACAGTGGTTGCGTTTGATGGCACAGTGACTGCGTTTGATGGGATGGCACAGTGGCTGAATTTTTATGGCATGGTGGCTGCGTTTTGATAGCATGGTGGCTGCGTTTTCTGGGATGGCACAGTGGTTGCGTTTTGATGGCACGGTTGCTGAGTTTTGATGGCATGGCACAGTGGCTGCGTTTTGATGGCACGGTGGCTGCGGTTTCATGGCATGGCACCAGCCGCCACTGGCAGCATGCGTAGACCAGACCTCCTCCAGGGCCCCCCTTTATATCAGCATGCATCGACCTCCCCCAGGGCCCCCCTTTTATTAGCATACAACTCGACCTCCCCATTTTTAAATGTGCCCGGGTTTCAGATGGCTTCAAAATCGTGCACATGTGTCCAAACCCGGACTGTCCGGGTGAAAACCGGACAGGTGGCAACCCTACTGGGCATGCTGGCACTTCTAGTTTTGCAAGTTCTGCAGGCCCACATTTTTCAGACCACTATACACGGGTCTCTAAACTGTGGCACCCTAGATGCAGCAAAAGTAAAATTCTTACCATGCACTGACAGACCATGGCTGATGGTAGTAGTAGTTTTGCAACAGCTGGAGGTGGACTGGTCTTGAAACCCTGAGTTAGGTAACAAACGCGCAGTGTTTTGCAACCATTCTGCCTCCAGCTGTTGCAAAAGTATAACTCCCTGCATGCAACTGGCTGCAATAACCCCCCCCCCTCTTCCCCAATGTGAATGTACAGGGTACATTCACATGGGCTGGGACTTACAGTGTGGTTCTAGCTGAAGCAAATTTGGCGCTGCAGCTCAAACCCTCAGCGGGAAACTACTGTGAACCCCACGCCCCTTTGACTGTACCTTACAAACACGACACCACACTAAATATAAATTAAAAAACAAAACATATACTCGTACCCCTACATAGCCACCCTCCACAACAAAAAAAAACATCTGGTACGGCACTGTTTACTAAACGGAGCCTACAGCTGTTGCAAAACAACTCCCCAGTATTACCGGACAGCCATTAACTGTCATTGATTAATAAGGCGAGAATGCTTCCAATTGTTGAATACGATAGATTTACGTCATATATCCATAAGGGTTTAAACAAAAGTATTGTAATATACTTTGTTCTTCATCTTGCAGAGGTTCCTGCAAAAGGGCTATGATGAGGAGCGGACGCATGCAGAAAAAAATAAAATGATCAGCTCCATAATTCAGGAGTTTCACGAGCAATATGGCAGCACACATGACCGCTTAGCCGTATTAAAAAAATGGTCCGACCTGAAGAGGCGCCACATGGACCAGGTAAAGCGTATAAGGGAGGAATATCATCCAGGTAAGTTATTGGTGACAGTTATGTATTTTTTTTTTCTAAAGTGTATTTTGTGCATGTACTCGAAAGAGGAGCCGGACTGCAGGAGTTGGGAGTAGGCAGGCCTCCCCCAGAGGCAATCTGCCACCTTTCTCCATGCCCCGGGTGGCTTTGAACCTCAACGGGGCAGAGGGACTCCCTATAAGGGAGTGAGAGTATTTGCCCGCTCAACCAGCCCCGTTAGTCCTTCGCCTCTCTTTTTAGAGACCGCGTGGTCAGAGTGCGTGCATGTTAAACCAATTTCGAGTGCGTGTGTAAGTGTGGTGGTTTTTGTGGGAGGGGGTGGGCGTACTAAGCGCAGGCTTACCTCGCATAGCACTCCCACCGGGTGCCGGGCTGAGACCACCAAACTCAATTCACATGTAGCCGAGAGCGGGATCCGAACCCCTAGCTGCAGAGGTGAATGGCTTGTCAGCGCAGTGCCAATCGCATTGAGCCACCGCAGCTCCTTTGGTGACAGTTATGTAAGGTCATATGTAATTAATGTAAGGGCAGATGTTGTTAACCCAGACGCCATGTTGTGGTAACATATATCACCACCACCAGCCAAGGTATTTATAGTACTGTTGAAAAAAGACATGGGACAGCAGACAGGAACGCAGAAGTTATGTGGGAACATACTTTTCCCATTGCTTTGCATGGGACTTTAAACAAAAACCCCAAACCTCACAAATGGGGGTAGTTAAGGGATAAATTAACGATTCTATACTTTAAGTGGACGTAACAGTAACATATGACCAAGTGTTATCGAAATATCTACAGCTGTTATGAAGTAACATGTATTTTCCATAGAGTAGAATGGGACTTTAAAGAAAAACCCTGACCATGGCAAATGGGGGTGGGTAAGGGTTAAAGCACCTATCCTATGTTTGTGGCTGACATATAAGTAACCTGTGTGCCAAGTTTCATGTAAATATCTTTAGCCATTTGGACGCGATGCTGGTACATACATACATACTGTACATACACACACACACACACACACACGTTGAGTTTTATATATATAGATTCCCACTAAATTCCTGTGTTAGGCGTGGGCTTGTCATAGTAATCCCGTGTGATCCATCAGGCCCTTTTTTTAACATGAGATCGTCTGAACAAAACAAAGGAGACAAAAACAGTTTATTTTACCATGGTGGCAGCCCAGCTCACACTCAGTCCCCTGTAGTGCCCGCAAGACCCTTTAATATAACATTGTCCCATTGGTTAACTGTCTATATAAATTTATTTGTATTCATATACAATACAGCAGAGTTCACAGAATTTGCATATGTTATTATAAAACATTTTCACATATATGGACATTGTGTTATTATAGATGTTGCTCTACCATCTGTGCGCCATAAACGCAAAAGGCGACAGGCCGCGGAGGAGGATGTAGAGGAGGAGGAGCAGGAGGAGGATGCAGAGGAGGAGAGTAATGAGGAGCATCCAGGGCCCTCCAACTCGTCAGCCACAGCTCTTGTGGAGGAGGAAGATGAGGAGCTGCAACCCGCCCCCCCCCAAACTTCTGGTGGTGTAGGAGAAGAGGAGCAGGAGGATGACACTCTTCCTGTGACCTACGGTCAGGAGGGTAAATATGTGCACAAAGATTAATAACATTTCAAAAACTAGAAATGGTAATATTTCTAAGGAAATTGTGTGACGTGTTCTTGCCTTCACCAATACTCCAGACGGGAGACGGTGCCCCTGCAGATGTAAATGTGATGCAACAATGTGTCTATCCATTGATCCATTAAAAACTGCTCCATCAAAACCTATCCCATCAAAACTGCACCATCCTATTAGCCCCCTCAAAAACTGTTTGCAATGGACTGGTTGCTATGGACTGGCGTGTTTTGCAATCAAATGTCTGTATCCTGAAAACCATTCGACCGATCACTTAGCTGTCGACACGTGCAGTAGCAGCAGGGACAGCTGAACATTTTGATATAAGATTTGTGTAGGTCGGCCTGAAAATGAGGGAGTGGTCGTAGTTTTGAAATCTTGTAATGATTTTTCAGTTTTAAAAATCTCACACTCTAAGCTTCACCATTCATTTCTATGTGAAAATTTTGCCATAATAACAACGATATTTCGCAAACGATTTGGCGAAACGTTCCACAAAGTAATGGTCGACTATTCGGGAACAATCTGCTCATTTTGATATATGACTCGTCTATGTAGCGTAAAAACTGTGGGAGGAGTTAGGGTGGTAAATTTGGCTATAAGAATAATAATAATAATATATATGTGAGAGAATAGTAAGTGATCTTGCTATGCAAGACCACCTAATAAGATGTAGAAAAAAAAAGGACAGCATTTAAAGCTTACCCGTCAGATTTCACAACAATAATATGGTATTTATGATACAAGTATATGTGCTAGACACATAACAATTGTATAGACATGATAATGATTGTTTAATAAGCAACATAAATATTATATTGATTTGGTAACGCTCTTTGAAATCCAAATGTTTTTTTCTTTTATCCTAACAGTTTTAAAAAAGATGGTTGACAGAAAAACCGAACTTGAAAAAATTGCAGCCAAAATACAAGCAAACGAACGTAAGATGAATTTTTTAATTTCTCAAAATGAGCAGCTGTTACAACGCCAACGAGACATTTTGGCTCTGATGGGAGAAGACCACAAGAAAATGAAGAATCATGTTTGATTTTTTTTTTTATTTTAATAAAAAAAGTTTTTTTGTCAAATGTTTCCTTTCTTACTTAGATTGTTAGGTTTTTCAACACATCTAACTTCACACATCAACATCCACATCAACAGGCCGCAAACCAGGGTTTAACATAAAGTTCATTGTTTTAGTCACACTTGCTGTTACGATCCGGTCTGGTAGCTTGTAGCGGAGGCTGTTGGTGGATCCGCTGTGCCAGAGAGGTCATGAAGCATTAACCAGCATGAAGGCAGCAGCAGTAGTATTCAAATATAAACTAATAATCACACACACAACATTTACAAGCAGTAGTTGTAATAGTCATATATAGTATCTAAACAGTTGGCCAAGACTTGACACCAGCAGTAGTGGTAATAGTAGTATATAGTGGCAAAGAACTTGTCACATAGGTATCTGAGCAGCAGTATAGTAGTAACAGTACACAATAAAGTGTTTTTTTCACTCGTGGTCGTGGAAGAGGTGGCAGCAGCACAGCAGCAGCATTGATAACTGTAGCATACAGTGGCAAAGAACTTGTCACATAGGTAAGTGAACACTGGCAGCATCAGCAGTATAGTAGTAGTAACAGTACGCAATAAAGTGTTTTTTTCACTCGTGGTCGTGGAAGAGGTGGCAGCAGCACAGCAGCAGCATTGATAACTGTAGCATACAGTGGCAAAGAACTTGTCACATAGGTAAGTGAGCACTGGCAGCATCAGCAGTATAGTAGTAGTAACAGTACACAATAAAGTGTTTTTTTCACTCGTGGTCGTGGAAGAGGTGGCAGCAGGATAGCAGCAGCATTGATAATTGTAGCATATAGTGGAAAATAACTAGTCACATAGGTAAGTGAACACTGGCAGCATCAGCAGTATAGTAGTAGTAACAGTACGCAATAAAGTGTTTTTTTCACTCGTGGTCGTGGAAGAGGTGGCAGCAGCACAGCAGCAGCATTGATAACTGTAGCATACAGTGGCAAAGAACTTGTCACATAGGTAAGTGAGCACTGGCAGCATCAGCAGTATAGTAGTAGTAACAGTACACAATAAAGTGTTTTTTTCACTCGTGGTCGTGGAAGAGGTGGCAGCAGCACAGCAGCAGCATTGATGATTGTAGCATACAGTGGCAAAGAATTTGTCACATAGGTAAGTGAGCACTGGCAGCATCAGCAGTATAGTAGTAGTAACAGTACACAATAAAGTGTTTTTTTCACTCATGGTCGTGGAAGAGGTGGCAGCAGCATAGGAGCAGCAGCATTGATAATTGTAGCATATAGTGCCAAAGAACTTGACACATAAGTATCTGAGCACTGGCAGAAGCAGCAGCAGCATAGTAGTACCAGTACACAATTAAGTGTTTTTTTCACTCGTGGTCGTGGAAGAGGTGGCAGCAGCATAGGAGCAGCAGCATTGATAATTGTAGCATATAGTGGCAAAGAACTTGTCACATAGGTAAGTGAACACTGGCAGCATCAGCAGTATAGTAGTAGTAACAGTACGCAATAAAGTGTTTTTTTTCACTCGTGGTCGTGGAAGAGGTGGCAGCAGCACAGCAGCAGCATTGATAACTGTAGCATACAGTGGCAAAGAACTTGTCACATAGGTAAGTGAGCACTGGCAGCATCAGCAGTATAGTAGTAGTAACAGTACACAATAAAGTGTTTTTTTCACTCATGGTCGTGGAAGAGGTGGCAGCAGCATAGGAGCAGCAGCATTGATAATTGTAGCATATAGTGCCAAAGAACTTGACACATAAGTATCTGAGCACTGGCAGAAGCAGCAGCAGCATAGTAGTACCAGTACACAATTAAGTGTTTTTTTCACTCGTGGTCGTGGAAGAGGTGGCAGCAGCATAGGAGCAGCAGCATTGATAACTGTAGCATACAGTGGCAAAGAACTTGTCACATAGGTAAGTGAGCACTGGCAGCATCAGCAGTATAGTAGTAGTAACAGTACACAATAAAGTGTTTTTTTCACTCATGGTCGTGGAAGAGGTGGCAGCAGCATAGGAGCAGCAGCATTGATAATTGTAGCATATAGTGCCAAAGAACTTGACACATAAGTATCTGAGCACTGGCAGAAGCAGCAGCAGCATAGTAGTACCAGTACACAATTAAGTGTTTTTTTCACTCGTGGTCGTGGAAGAGGTGGCAGCAGCATAGGAGCAGCAGCATTGATAATTGTAGCATATAGTGGCAAAGAACTTGTCACATAGGTAAGTGAGCACTGGCAGCATCAGCAGTATAGTAGTAGTAACAGTACACAATAAAGTGTTTTTTTCACTCGTGGTCCTTTGAAGAGGTGGCAGCAGCACAGCAGCAGCATTGATAACTGTAGCATACAGTGGCAAAGAACTTGTCACATAGGTAAGTGAGCACTGGCAGCATCAGCAGTATAGTAGTAGTAACAGTACGCAATAAAGTGTTTTTTTCACTCGTGGTCCTTTGAAGAGGTGGCAGCAGCACAGCAGCAGCATTGATGATTGTAGCATACAGTGGCAAAGAACTTGTCACATAGGTAAGTGAGCACTGGCAGCATCAGCAGTATAGTAGTAGTAACAGTACACAATAAAGTGTTTTTTTCACTCGTGGTCGTGGAAGAGGTGGCAGCAGCACAGCAGCAGCATTGATAACTGTAGCATACAGTGGCAAAGAACTTGTCACATAGGTAAGTGAGCACTGGCAGCATCAGCAGTATAGTAGTAGTAACAGTACGCAATAAAGTGTTTTTTTCACTCGTGGTCGTGGGAGAGGTGGCAGCAGCATAGGAGCAGCAGCATTGATAATTGTAGCATATAGTGGCAAAGAACTTGTCACATAGGTAAGTGAGCACTGGCAGCATCAGCAGTATAGTAGTAGTAACAGTACACAATAAAGTGTTTTTTTCACTTGTGGTCGTGGAAGAGGTGGCAGCAGCACAGCAGCAGCATTGATAACTGTAGCATACAGTGGCAGAGAACTTGTCACATAGGTAAGTGAACACTGGCAGCATCAGCAGTATAGTAGTAGTAACAGTACACAATAAAGTGTTTTTTTCACTCGTGGTCCTTTGAAGAGGTGGCAGCAGCACAGCAGCAGCATTGATGATTGTAGCATACAGTGGCAAAGAACTTGTCACATAGGTAAGTGAGCACTGGCAGCATCAGCAGTATAGTAGTAGTAACAGTACACAATAAAGTGTTTTTTTCACTCGTGGTCGTGGAAGAGGTGGCAGCAGCACAGCAGCAGCATTGATAACTGTAGCATACAGTGGCAAAGAACTTGTCACATAGGTAAGTGAGCACTGGCAGCATCAGCAGTATAGTAGTAGTAACAGTACGCAATAAAGTGTTTTTTTCACTCGTGGTCGTGGAAGAGGTGGCAGCAGCACAGCAGCAGCATTGATAACTGTAGCATACAGTGGCAAAGAACTTGTCACATAGGTAAGTGAGCACTGGCAGCATCAGCAGTATAGTAGTAGTAACAGTACGCAATAAAGTGTTTTTTTCACTCGTGGTCGTGGAAGAGGTGGCAGCAGCACAGCAGCAGCATTGATAATTGTAGCATATAGTGGCAAAGAACTTGTCACATAGGTAAGTGAGCACTGGCAGCATCAGCAGTATAGTAGTAGTAACAGTACACAATAAAGTGTTTTTTTCACTCGTGGTCCTTTGAAGAGGTGGCAGCAGCACAGCAGCAGCATTGATGATTGTAGCATACAGTGGCAAAGAACTTGTCACATAGGTAAGTGAGCACTGGCAGCATCAGCAGTATAGTAGTAGTAACAGTACACAATAAAGTGTTTTTTTCACTCGTGGTCGTGGAAGAGGTGGCAGCAGCACAGCAGCAGCATTGATAACTGTAGCATACAGTGGCAAAGAACTTGTCACATAGGTAAGTGAGCACTGGCAGCATCAGCAGTATAGTAGTAGTAACAGTACGCAATAAAGTGTTTTTTTCACTCGTGGTCGTGGAAGAGGTGGCAGCAGCACAGCAGCAGCATTGATAACTGTAGCATACAGTGGCAAAGAACTTGTCACATAGGTAAGTGAGCACTGGCAGCATCAGCAGTATAGTAGTAGTAACAGTACACAATAAAGTGTTTTTTTCACTCGTGGTCCTTTGAAGAGGTGGCAGCAGCACAGCAGCAGCATTGATGATTGTAGCATACAGTGGCAAAGAACTTGTCACATAGGTAAGTGAGCACTGGCAGCATCAGCAGTATAGTAGTAGTAACAGTACACAATAAAGTGTTTTTTTCACTCGTGGTCGTGGAAGAGGTGGCAGCAGCACAGCAGCAGCATTGATAACTGTAGCATACAGTGGCAAAGAACTTGTCACATAGGTAAGTGAGCACTGGCAGCATCAGCAGTATAGTAGTAGTAACAGTACGCAATAAAGTGTTTTTTTCACTCGTGGTCGTGGAAGAGGTGGCAGCAGCACAGCAGCAGCATTGATAACTGTAGCATACAGTGGCAAAGAACTTGTCACATAGGTAAGTGAGCACTGGCAGCATCAGCAGTATAGTAGTAGTAACAGTACACAATAAAGTGTTTTTTTCACTCATGGTCGTGGAAGAGGTGGCAGCAGCATAGGAGCAGCAGCATTGATAATTGTAGCATATAGTGCCAAAGAACTTGACACATAAGTATCTGAGCACTGGCAGAAGCAGCAGCAGCATAGTAGTACCAGTACACAATTAAGTGTTTTTTTCACTCGTGGTCGTGGAAGAGGTGGCAGCAGCATAGGAGCAGCAGCATTGATAATTGTAGCATATAGTGGCAAAGAACTTGTCACATAGGTAAGTGAGCACTGGCAGCATCAGCAGTATAGTAGTAGTAACAGTACACAATAAAGTGTTTTTTTCACTCGTGGTCGTGGAAGAGGTGGCAGCAGCATAGGAGCAGCAGCATTGATAATTGTAGCATATAGTGGCAAAGAACTTGACACATAAGTATCTGAGCACTGGCAGCAGCAGCAGCATAGTAGTACCAGTACACAATTAAGTGTTTTTTTCACTCGTGGTCGTGGAAGAGGTGGCAGCAGCACCAGCAGTAGTAAGAATGAGGCAAATCTCACAGACAAAAGGTGACAGCACCAGTATGAGTAATATATCGGTACATAATCACTCAGCCTTTTGGCATTAGCAGTAGGAGCCCATATAGTGCCAAAATTACAAAAGCTTGAAATTGCATTAGCATGGTGATTACATTTGAAAAGCAGAATGACACAGGCCTTAAGTAGCTGTGGCACCGGGTGGAGTTTTTGGGTTGTGTTTTGCACGCCACAGGCTTTTCAAAAAAAATAAAAAATATCCACCTTCTTCCCAGCAGCAGCATAAGGAAAGGGGGATGCACTGTGATGTAAGGGAGAGGGGGAACTCCACTTCTGATGGTGGGGTAGGATGGTGGGGTGGCCTTTGACATCTAATGTAAGGGGAGGGGATGCGCTGGACATATAATATTACAGATATAACCGGCCCTTTTGAGGGCAACCATAATGCTGATGCGGACCACGATGAAATTGAGTTTGACACCCCTGGTATAAAGAGATAGGAGAGGTATTGCTAACTGACAAGGGACCATTCAGCGCCCTGAACCGACGGCGGGTGCCAGAAAGTCACCGCAGATCCAGGACTCATTCATTTTGATGAATGTGAGTCTGTCCACGGAGTCTGTGGACAGACGGGTCCTCTTGTCCGTGACCACCCCACCTGCCGCGCTGAATGTCCGCTCAGATAGTACGCTGGAGGGGGGGCAAGACAATAACTCCAGCGCATACTGAGCGAGCTCGCGGCAGGTGTCCAATCTGGCAACCCAGTACTCCATGGGGTCGTCGGTGCTCATACTGTCAGAAGCACTGACGGACCCCATGTAGTCTGCCACCATGTGGGCCAGCCGCTGGTGGTGACTGCTGCTGCTGCTGCTGCTGCTGCTGGTACTGGGTCGCTCAGTTTGCATGAACATCCTCATCTCACCCATTAGGTCCCCTGCTCGGCTGCTGATGTTGCTGCTGGGTGCAGCCACCTGCTGGGTGAGATGAGGGGGGACAACTGGAGGCCGGGGAGTTGCCTGCTCCAAACGGCTGACTAGGCATGCCTGCAGTTCCTCCATCCGGGGCTGCCTCCGTCTGGCTGGGAGGAACTGCTCCAGTTTCCCCTTAAATCTGGGATCTACAAGGGTGGCCAGCCAAAACTCGTCCCTCTCCTTGATGGCTTTAACCCGGGGGTCCCTCCTGAGGCATCTCAGCATGTGGGCAGCCATGGGGAAGAGCACAGCCCGCTGTGACTCCTCATGGCTGCCTGGGTCCATGACGTCCGCTTCCTCGTCATGGAGGCGCTGCTGTTCGCGGTCAGTCATGCCAAACCCCCGGACTATCGGTGCCCCCAACACCGGCTCTCCCTCCTGACCAGGCCCTGACTCCAGGACGCCACCAGTCACCTCCTGATCATCATCATGATCCTCCTCCTCCTCCTCGTCCTGGGCCTGGTCTTGGTGGAGCAGTGTTGCCTCCTCCTGCTCCACCAAGGCACTCTCCCCAGCTCCGAGCAGGCGATCTAGTGCCCTGTCCAGCAGGAACACTATAGGGAGCACGTCGTTGAGGCCGACATGCTCCCTGCTCACCATCTTGGTCGCCTGCTCAAAAGGGGCCAACACATGGCAGACCTGGTGTATCTGCCCCCACTCCAGACTGGTGATGTACGGGAGTGTGTGTTGTGATGGCCCGCCAGTGCCTTGCTCCAGCAGGTACTCCTTCACCGCCCTTCGCTGCTCCCACAACCTCTCCAGCATGTAGAGGCTGGAGTTCCACCGCGTCACACTGTCCACAATCAGCCTGTGAAGGGGCAGGCTGTTGTCCCGCTGCAACTTTGACAGGGACGCGGTAGCGGTTGGGGAGCGCCTGAAGTGGCTGGCAATCCTGCGTACCCTTAGCACAATGTCACTCAACCCGGGATAGGTGCGCAGGAACTTCTGCACCACTAGGTTGAGGACATGTGCCAGACAGGGCACGTGTGTCAGACTGCCAGCCTGGAGGGCGGAGAGGAGGTTGCTGCCATTGTCACAGACAACCAGACCTGCTTGGAGCCTTCGGGGTGTCAGCCACTTCTGGACCTGAGCCTGAAGTGCGCTCAGCACTTCTCGTCCAGTGTGTCTCCGTTCCCCTAAACTAACAAGCTGGAGCACGGCCTGACAGCGCACGTGCCCCACACTTGAATAGCTACGGGGGCGCTTGCTGGGAGGCTCAGCAGCTGCGGAGACAGTGGCTTGAGGGAGACCAGCACTTCTCCCCTGGACACCCCGGGGCGGCACCACAAAATCAGATGCCGCCAATCCCTCCCCGGCGCCTCGGAGGGAAACCCAATGGGCCGTGAAGCTTATGTAGCGCCCCTGCCCATGCCTGCTGGTCCAGCCATCCATTGTCAGATGCACCCTGTTGCTGACAGCATGATCCAGCGACAGGGTTACATTCTGCACAATGTGCTGGTGTAGGGCAGGGACACCAGTCCTGGCAAAGAAATGGCGGCTGGGGACACGCCATTGGGGTTGGGCCTGCTCCAACATCTGCCTGAAGGGGTTGCAGTCCACTATGTTAAAGGGAAGCAGATGTTGGGCAATAACCCTTGCCAGGAGCCCATTGAGGGAACGCACACGTCGGTCTGAAGGGGGGAAGGGAGTGTTGCGTTCAAAGGCGTCAGAAAGAGACGCCTGGCGCCGGACGGCAGTGCGGGACACCGAAGAGGAGGGTGATGATGTGGAGGTCTGGCTGCCGGTACCAGTACCTCTACTAGAGGGAGCGGGGGGGCATGACCTGCTGGTAGCCGATGAAGCTGTGGCAGGGGCTGCTGTACCCTGCACACTTGTGGTGGTGGCGCTGCTACCACCAACACGCTTCATCTGGTCATGCTCGTGCCAGTGGTTAATCCGCAGGTGCTGGTTGAGTGCCGTGGTACCCACCCGAGCCAAGCACTTCCCTCTCTTCACCTTGGCACAACAGAGCTGGCAGATGGCTACTGTCGGGTTATCTGCTACCAAGGTGAAGTAGGCCCAGACAGGTGACTTCAGCGTCGCCCTCCTGTCAGATGGGGTGTCGCTGACTTCCACCTGCTGGGACTCGGTGCGCACAGGTGGAGCTGCCTGCTGCTGCTGCTGCTGACACCTCCTGCTGCCATTACCAGTGGAGACCCTGACGCTGGTCTCCCTGGTGACCTGGCGCACCGTTTCCCCAGGGTGCCTACCTTCCTCGTCGTCACTGATGCTGTGAACCGACGAGGCAGGTGGCACCCATGTTGGGTCACCCTCCTCTTCGCCCCCAGATATGTCAGACCCAGGGCTGACATGTGGTGGTCTGAAGGAGACATCTGACATGGAGCCGCTAGCCTGGCTCCGATGTCCCCTCACAGACGCATGGGTCTGACTAGGTGCTGGTGTTTCCTGCAGAAAACCACCAGCACCACCATGAAGGGAGGTCTCTGGGCTACTGACAGCCAGTACCCCATCCTCCTCCTCCTCCATTAACCCTTCAAAAAGGTCCTGACCATCAGCACATAAATCTATGTCTGCATGATCGAGGGCCTCCCCCAAGATATCCATGTCACTTTCACCCTCAAACAGCATGAGGCTGGACTGGCTGGGGCTGGGTACTAAAGGCACCGGTGTACTGATGGTGGTGGTGCTACTTGGTGTGGCTACTGGTGATGACTGAGTGGCACTGCTGTGCCCCATGTACTCCACCACTGCTGGAGCCTGGGAAGGCAATATCGGGCGGCTGCCCGAAGTGAAAAACTCCCGGATGAGGCGGACTCCCCTTCCACCCGATCCTCTACCAGTAGTAGGGGCGCGAGAGGTACCCCGTGCTGGCAGCGACCCAGCACTGGGAGTAACTCCCCTACCCCTGCTGCCACGACCACGAATGCTGCTCATGCTGATATGGGGGGGTGGGTAAACTTTATTGGGGGGGGGGGTAAATGTGATAAAACAAAAAACAGGCACGCAGACAAACACCTAGTAGCTATGCCACTAAACAACAATTAAACGAAAGGTAAATTTTTTTAAATTTTTTTTTTTTTTTTTTTAAACTAACTAACTAACTGACTGACAGACAGACAACAGACAAAAACTGACCGGGCAAAGAATAAAAGCAATAAAGAAACTAATATAGATAGAACAGTGACTCTGCTAACACAGCAGAGCCAGAGATCTGAATAAACTAAAAATAACTTTTTTTTTTTTTTTTTTCTATAAAACAGATAACTAAATAAACACACTAAACTAAGCTAGCTAGCTTACAGAGGTGTACAAGTACACTCAAACCTATCTATCTAACACTAAATGAAACTGGAACACAAACACACAAATAGTAGCTTTAAAAAAAGCTGTTTGGTATCTTCTTGCTTTTAAAAAAGCAGTTTAGAAATATAAGCACTAGCAGCTGCTAATACTGAAATGAACAGAACAGGAGCACAGAACTGAAAGGCACTGCAATGCTGATGCAATATAACACAGAGCACAGAAACACTTCTCCCTCTATATCCACCTTGTGAATCTGCAATGAGCACATGCTGGGACTTACTTTATATAATGGTCGTGAGGCAGCTTCCTATTGGTTGATGTGGAGGTTGCTAACCTCTGACACCTGTGGAAATGGAACTCTGATTGGCTCTGATGTGAATGAAGGGCGGGGGAAAAAATCGCGCGATATTGCTATTGCCGAATATTCGCATTGCGAATATTCGGCAGCATAAAAGGATCACATGCGCTACTCGGCCCAGGGTCCCTCTAATCATACCACCATTGCTTTTACACGTCGATGGAGATCACTAGCATGTGATCTGTGTTAAAAATGTTTTGAGAAAAATCCGAATATTCGACATTGCGAATATTCGGCGCAATATTCGAGATATTGCGCGATTTCTCGAATATGCAATATTCGAGCCGAATATTCGCAATTCGAATATTCGTGAGCAACACTAGTGCTGACATGGCAGCACATGCCTTTCTTTCCCTCAGATGAGCTTCACTGATATCCACAGAATGGTGGATGACTCTCGCCAATGGGAGGTTTGATGTCTCCTGTGGAAGTCGCGGTAAAATAGGGGATGACGCAGGACGTCCTCTATACACCATCCCCCTACCCATAGTGTGTCTCCTATAAGACAATTTCCACCATTAACTAGATATGTGCATTCCCGTTTGTACGAATGTTCATTTTCGTACCCGCGGGATAATGTGTACAATACGAAAACGGTAAAGCACCAAAATACGAAAACGACGGGATAACGGATGAGCTGCATAACAAACGACCGCAAATACGAACGAACGATCCGACGGGAAAAAACGACAAAACGAAAACGGCAAAAGACCGAAAATGAAAACTGTATCAAGAGATTTGCATTGTGTATTTTGTTTTGAATCCGTTTTGTGTTCGTTTTCAGTTGTATGTTCATTGTTTAATGACATCTATAACAAAAGAATTTCATTATGTATATTGAATGAATTCCTTTTTCTGTTCGTATTGTGTATTCAAAATACTGAATTCAAATCTTTTGTTATAGGTGTCATATCAACATACGAAAATAACAGAATATAGAAAAAGGATTCAAATGCAAATCTTTTGTTTATCGTTTTTTTGAATGGCCAGAGAGTCAGTGACTGAAAGCAGCTTCTCTATTGTGCTGAGTACACTAGTACAGTGAGAGTTGTACAGTAAAGCCAAATAAACTTTTCTGTGGATTTTCATCTGAAGGGAGATCAGTTGGCCAGACAAATCCCGCGATATATTTAGGAAAGTACAAAATGACGAAAATCCTTTTTTCTGTTCATATTTTCAGTCACATGTTCCATTGTTCCATTGTTCATATGAACATGTGACTGAAAATATGGGATTCGCGGCACTTTCAACACGCGGCTCATCCATATTAACTATTGTTAAGCCCCATACACTTGGTCAGACTGTTTTAACAACAAACATAAAAACAATTGTTTTTCCAATCGTTCTCAGAAAATGTGTTCATTTTTAAACTGCATCAGAAAACCATTTTTGGGTTCAAAAGTCTGGCGAACTGATCTCCCTTCAGATGAAAATCCACAGAAAAGTTTATTTGGCTTTACTGTACAACTCTCACTGTACTAGTGTACTCAGCACAAAAGAGAAGCTGCTTTCAGTCACTGACTCTCTGGCCATTCAAAAAAACAATAAACAAAAGATTTGCATTTGAATCCTTTTTCTATATTCTGTTATTTTCGTATGTTGATATGACACCTATAACAAAAGATTTGCATTCAGTATTTTGAATACACAATACGAACAGAAAAAGGAATTCATTCAATATACATAATGAAATTCTTTTTTTATAGATGTCATTGAACAATGAACATACAACTGACACTAACAAAAGAAAAGCATTCAAGATACACAGAATGCAAATCATTGACGAAAATTCACGATAATTATTGTCTAACAAGTAACGAACATGAATTAAACAGAATAACGAACCATCCCGCATGTACCATAATAAAACGGTAACGGAAATATGAAACGATCGGAATACGGAAAAATCGCGTCGTACGACAAAACGAACGGGAACGAACGGGAAAATGGGCATCTTACGAAAAACGAACGGAAACGAACCGACGGGACCATACGAAATGGAACAAAAAAAACGAAAAAAATTTCTGTGCACATGTCTACCATTAACCCCTGGGGTCATCAGTACATGCATTCCATGTGTACAAACAGTGAGAGGTTCTAATTACTAGTTCAAGATGTCATTGGGTTTAGTAATAAGTACAATATACCCATGTTATCACATGGTCGACATTTTTAAGTTATATTGAGTATTTTATTCTACTAGGACAAGAGAATGTTCGGGCATCTGTGGCCCTGATAACATATCCGTGTTCCGATATAATACTATAAACCTGATATTATGTTAACACTAGATTTTAGATACATTTAAGAATGTTTATGTTTAAATTTTTGTACTAATTTGAACGATATATATATTTTATTATATGTGTTTTAAGGAAGTACTTTATACTACATCCTGTTCCGACTCCCCCCTTTCGGGGGAGTGTCGGATTGTTATTTACTGTATAAAATCTAGCAGTATGGGGGTGCAGTGATATGCCCCTGTTGATAGCTGTTTGAGCCGAAACGCGTCGCATTATAGCACCCCATATTGCTTTTATTCATGTGATCACTTATTTTTATGTTTGTAATATTTTATGACTTTTTAAATAAAACCTGCTATGGTTTGTTTTGACCCTCACCATTGAAGCACTCTTCTTTTTTCCGTTTCCGAGTCTGCTGGAACTATTTGTTCCCTCCGTCCCTGCATCTGAAGGGCGATTTGTTTGGTTCCTGTCGTTGCCACCATAAGCATTGAGAAACGTACCAACATACGGGGAATTCTGGTTGCAGCGACCTAGGTCCTAAAAGGCCACCAAGCATTTTAGACTCACTGCTGTAAAGCAGCTGGAGTCCACCATACATGATAAGAGTACCTCACCTTACATGTTAGATGCTTTTATGATCCCTGCAGACAATCAGTCATTCGTCAGTCCATACCAGCGATTGGAGAGTCATATATTTGTTTGTTTATGGACTATTTTCACATTTAGTGTGTCATTCTTCCAGCATCACAATAGTGATATCTGGTCTTCACACATGGACTTTATTATTTAACTATCATTATTTGTTATACATTGTATGTTATCACCATCACTATGTTAAGATACACTTGCAAGTGCCACACTCCGTGTTGCCAACAGTCCGTAAATTTAACCCCCTTTTCGGGGTGTCCGTAAGGTCCATTGATGGGCATCTGTGCCCGTAAAAAAGATGAACGTGAGCCGACCATGCAACTGCGCATGCGCCGTTCCGATGCCGCCCGGGCTCGGGAAAAATCGTATCCGCTCAGCCGGGTGGCGCATGCGCAGCTACGTAGTGGCGCCGAGTGGCGCCATTTTTTAAGAGATCGGCAGTGGCCCTAGTCGGGAGTCGGGACACTATGGCGGTCGCTGCTATTCAGTGCACCCGCCACCCGACCTGAGGACTCAGCCGAGCATGTGAGGAGGGGGAGAATACAACTGGGAGGACATCACTGGGAACCTGTGGCACTGGCATTGGCATGCAGGGAAGGGACACAGACTGATGTGCATGCTCTGTCCACATCATATCTCCACATCATCAGAATGCTGTGTCCTCCTTCTGTGCCCCTTTCACCTCTCCACAGGTTAGATCTGCCCTGACCTGTGGAGAGGTGAAAGGGGCACAGGAGGAGGACACAGCATTCTGATGATGTGGAGAAGTAATAAGATGGTGGACAGAGTAGAGGAGGAGGCTACTGTGAGGGGATACGGAGGACACTATTATATTTGCAGCCTCTGTCCCCCTCCTGTGCCATGTCTGCAGCCTCTGTCCCCCTCCTATGCCATGTCCGCAGCCTCTGTCCCCCTCCTGTGCCATGTCCGCAGCCTCTGTCCCCCTCCTGTGCCATGTCCGCAGCCTCTGTCCCCCTCCTGTGCCATGTCCGCAGCCTCTGTCCCCCTCCTGTGCCATGTCCGCAGCCTCTGTCCCCCTCCTGTGCCATGTCCGCTTGGACTGTGGGGAGGAGATCAGAATAGCCAAGCTGGAGCCGCCTGACTGAGCCCCGCACGGTGCACCTGAGAAGAGGTCAGTGACAGTGCCGCCAGGCCAGTCTGAGGGGGGGGGGTCACTGATCTATGGAGGGGAGTGAATACAATAATGTAAGGGGGCAAATGTTTTTTTTTTTACTTTTGTTTAACTTAAACACATTGGGCCAGATTCTCATAGAATTTCGCTTGCGTATCGTAAGCCATTTACACTACGCCGCCGCATCGTACTAGAGCAAGTGCCGTATTTCCTAAGCATTTGCTCTGTTGTTTGCGTTGGCGTAGCAAAAATGGCCCAGCGTAAGCCCGCGTAATTCAAATGGGGCAGCTTGTATTTAAATTAAGCGCGCCCCCGCGTCGAACGAACTGCGCATTCGCCGGCTGGGGAAAAAGCCCAGTGCGCATGCTCCAGCTCACGTCGGGAAGCGTCGTTGAAACCGACGTCAAAACGACGTGATCGTCATTTACGCAACTCCCTATTCGCAAACGAGTTAGTAAAACGACGTAAGCGACGGAAAAAGCCGACTCTGACCCGACGCCATACTTAACATGGCATCCGACGGCACCTGACGGCATCCGACGGTACTTCGTAAGGTTACTCCTCATAGAAGCAGGGGTAACCTTACGCGAACGAAAACGACGTACGCGACGACAGGGCGGCATAAAAGCGATCGGGAATCGGCGTAGTAGCCTCATTTGCATAGGCAAATGAGAAAACAACGTAAAGGCCACCTAGTGGCCGGAGTTGTCATTACAACTACGATCCGCAAGTGTAATGGTATTACACTTGTCGGATGTTCAAGGCTATCTATGCCAAAGTGATGCTGAGCATCACTCGCATAGATACGAGGCAAAAAAAAAGGCGATACGACGGGGTATCTGAGATACCCCGTCGTAGCGCCTCTGAGAATCTGGCCCATTGATAATAGCATTAGATATGTGTTTATAGTTCAAATATTGATATTTTGCACTGTTTAGCACTAAAAACAGTAATTTTAGGTACTTTTTTGCAGTGCCAGTAAAAAATTGGTGTCGTCCGTAATTTTTTGTCGTTCTGCCAGTAAATTTCACTTCGGGGGGTTGGCAACACTGGCCACACTTATTATTTATATTAAAATAAAAAGCGTTGAACAAAATTCTACTAGTGTATGGCCAGCTTTAGATTTTGCAAATGCTCCATTTCAATATACATTTGCATTGATATCTTTTTTTTAAGCAGTATTTTGATGTTCATTTTGATATTATATGCAAAAAGACTCAAAATGCAGCAAAATGTTATTTAAAACTCATTGAAATGAGAAACATGTACATCATTGTTAAAATGCAGTGCTTTTAAATATGAGTCACTGGGGCCCAAGGCAGAGAAAGCACCCAATTTAATTTTAGATGAAGCGATACCCCCTCAGGGGCCGCTGATTGATTTGGGATCGGCGTATTAGGTTACCCTTGTATGTTGTCTAGGGGTGATTGCAGTGAGCAGAGCAATAAGAGAATGTCCAAACCTGCCGCTGAAGTGCAGTCCTGCTCTTCATAGTAGAACAATTCGTCGCCACTCTAGCCAGAGTGGGTGAAGTGCCTCCGGACAGACTTCTGCCACAAGCCTGGCAGCCAGAACGTCACTTAAGGTTGGTGGGAGGAACAAGTCTCTCTCACTGACTTGGCTCTAGTAGAATTTAGCGTTTTAGATGAAAGCCCCTGGCACAGGCCCAATGTTGGACTGTAGAGCAAATCCTCCCAGAAAGTTCTGTTTTCAATAGGGGTCACCAGTTGACAGTCTGTGGTTATCTGTTAATTCCTGGCAACCAGATCCCCGATGGTTCGTTCAAGCCCTTTTGGATCACCTGCCTCCTGGTTCTCCTCAAGCCGACCCCCCACCGAACTGCACACAGCTTAGGATCTCTTCAGTAGATGTGGGGCCTCCAGCAATTTGCTAGGGCCCCTTTCTGCATGAGCAGGGACCCCGGCCAGGTAGGCCATATCGCCGGTGGGTCCGTTCGGTACGCACACCCTAAAGGTGGGTGCCGCACCTGGAACCCACGAAGAACCCCGAAAAATGGCGTCTGCCACAGATATACCCCCCCAGCATGCTCCGCGAGTGAAAACTCCTCCAATTGGCTGCTGGGGAAAGTGGCTCTGCCTGAATCCCTCTAGCGCCACCTGCCAGCCAGGGATGGAACTACTACATCTCTGGAGCACAGAATGACCCACAGGATAATTCAGGGCTGACAGCAGCCCAATTTATCAAAATTAGGAGTGGGAGCAACATAGCTCGCCCACTCTCCCACTAACTTTAGCATAGCGCCTTTTCTGAAAGAAAGGGGGCGCTACATAGTTTATTGTTGTCATCTCACTTGATGATGAATTGTGATAAGAAATTGCTGATTTATTGATATGGATTTCTGCAGCATAGGGAAAATCAGCACAGACAATATTTCTTTAAAGACAATGACATTGAAGCATCTTTGCAAATTATGAACAGATTTTGATGTGTGTGGGGGAGAGGAAGAAGTCATGGAAAGTAGCTTTAAAGTGGGAGTTTTGCTGGCCGTAGTCCCTCCATTGGGACATTGCATTCCTATAACCTAGCCCGATGTGATGCCCCTATATATTTGGTACTATACAGTGGCTGCTGATGCTAAAAAAAATTGTGGGGCCATCAAATTCTGCTACTGTGACATCAAATGCTGCCACTGTGCCATCAAATGCTGTGACTGTGCCATCAAATGCAAACTATTTGTGGGGAAAAAAGGACATCAATTTTGTTTGGGTACAACGTCGCACAACTGCGCAATTGTCAGTTAAAGCGACACAGTGCCTTATCGCAAAAAATTGCCTGGTCATTAAGGGGGCAAGTCTTCCAGTCCTTAAAGGGGTTGTAAAGGTAAAAAAAATTCCCCCTAAATAGCTTCCTTTACCTTAGTGCAGTCCTCCTTCACTTACCTCATCCTTCAATTTTTCTTTTAAATGTCCTTATTTCTTCTGAAGAATCCTCACTTCCTGTTCTTCTCTCTGTAACTCCACACAGTAATGCAAGGCTTTCTCCCGCTTGTGGCTCTCCTCTCCCTGTCACAGCGTCGCTGCTCCATTTACCAGAGAACTCGGCAGCGGCACTGTGACAGGGCGAGGAGAGCCGCATGCTGTCTGTACTGTATTTCTCCCCCAATCGCCCCCCTTCCCCTCTGTCAGCTGGAGCTAGAAAAAAAATTGGATTTGTCGTGCCGCCACCTTGCTTCCTGCTTTCCTCGCCATTATTGGCCACAGCAGAGGGCCAATCAGAAGACTCTGGGGACTGGGGGCATCATGGGAAATGTAGTCTCTTAAGAGTGGCGGCCCCAGCGTGTCTACAGACACCATGCTAAAGCCCCCAGCATGCAAGCACGCTGCTGGAGGGGGGGTTACAAAAGGAAAAAAGAGAATACTGTGCTCATGCTGGGGAAAGCCAGAGAGAGCCACGCTGTACCCACACAACCATAGAGCCACGCTGTACCCGCACCACCAGAGAGCCATGCTTTACCTGCACCAACCAGAGAGTCACGCTGTCATGGGCGTCCGCTCCGTAGGGCAAGGGAGGGCGTTTTCCCCCCTCTAAATGAGTGCCATGATCCTCAGGGAGAAAAACAGCAGGCAGGAAGCAAGGCGGCGGCATGACGAATTCAATTAGAGCCGCTCTCTCTCTTCTAGCTCCAGCTGACAGAGAGGGGAAGGGGGCGATCGGGGGAGATATCGAGTACAGAAAGGCAGCGGCTCTCCTCTCCCTGTCACAGCGACGCTGCTCCATTTAACAGAGAACTCGGCAGCGGCACTGTGACAGGGAGAGGAGAGCCGCAGGATGTCTGTACTGTATATCTCCCCCGATCGCCCCCCTTCCCCTCTCTGTCAGCTGGAGCTAGAAAAAAAAGAAAAGAGAGCGTCTCTAATTGGATTCGCCGTGCCGCCGCCTTGCTTCCTGCTTTCCTCGCCATGATTGGCCACAGCAGAGGGCCAATCAGAAGACTCTGGGGACTGGGGGCATCATGGGAAATGTAGTGCCTTAAGAGTGATGGCCCCAGCATGTCCACAGACACCATGCTAAAGCCCCCAACATGCAAGCACGCTGCTGGAGGGGGGGTTACAAAAGGAAAAAAGAGAATACTGTGCTCATGCTGTGGGAAGCCAGAGAGAGCCACGCTGTATCCACACAACCAGAGAGCCACACTGTACCCGCACCACCAGAGAGCCACGCTGTACCTGCACCAACCAGAGAGACATGCTGTACCCGCATTAATCAGAGAGCCACGCTGTACCCACACAACCAGAGAAGGAGTCACGCTGTACCCGCACCACCAGAGAGGGAGTCACGCTGTAGCCGCACCACCAGAGAAAGAGCCCCGCTGTAATCGCACCACCAGAGAGGGAGCCCCACTGTACCCGCACCACCAGAGAGAGCCCCGCTGTACCCGCACCACCAGAGAAGGAACCCCTCTGTACCCACACCACCAGAGAGGGAGCCCCACTGTACCCGCACCACCAGAGAGGGAGAAGGACCGAGCCGCTGCCAGGGTACAGGCATGCTACACTACTGACTAGAGTCACCCCAGGCAACCCAGAGTGAGTGAACATCCATCCAGAGGGATCACTGTTGCGGTTTCACCAGGTCTGGTAAGAGGGCCTGTTGGCCATTATCCATTACTTATCCCATACCTCCCAACATTTAAAAAATGTACTGCGGGACAAGTTGTTGGGCGGGGGGGTTCCGCGAACGAAGTTGTTGAGCAGGGGGGGGGGGGGTTTGGGTGCCGCCGAACGAAGTTGTTTAGCGGGGGGGCCGTGAACAAATTTGTTTAGCGGGCGGCCGCGAACAAAGTTGTTGAGTGGGGGGTGCCACGAACGAAGTTGTTGAGAGGGGTTCGGGAATTTAGCCCTGATCGCGGGAAATACTTTAAATCACAGCAGATTCCCGCAGAATCCGAGACGGTTGGGAGGTATGCTTATCCTAGGGACTGAGCCATTAGGATGTGTCTAACCTGATATCCTCCCATCTATGCTTGGGGCAATTATTGCAGAAAATTACACCAAATTCTGGGAGTTTTGAGTGAGGAAACTGACACTAGTGCCGAGGGTCATTATTATGTACACTGGTACAGATGTTGAAGTTTTTATTCTAGAAATCTGCACCGATGTGGGGGGTTATTATTGTTGCTACTGACACCAATGCTGGCGATTTTTATTGCAGAAACTGACAGCAAAGCTGGAGATTGTTATTGCAGAAACTGGCACTGATCCTTTTATGATATTGTTATTTAAATTCCTAGTTGCTTGATAGTTGCATCAGGTTTCTCAAACCATTGCATGCCTGCTCTTTATGTGATAATGACTAAGTCCCTCCCCTTCATGACATTGTCAAAAAGGGACTGTGCATGGATGACCTTAAAATATCCCCCCCCCCCCCCGAATAAAGTTCAGTGGACGCCCATGGCCACATTGTGTGCCTTTAAATGTTGGTAAAGGTAAAAGTGGTTTGGCTAACTGTATCCATTGAGCTGTAACTAGTTAGGTCTGATCTGTGTGCTCTGCTGCCAGCCTACTCGATAGCTCCCTCTGTATCAAAAAGTGGGGGCTCGTCCATACGGGGTGCAGGGACGGTACCCCCTAATACATGTGTCCGGCCCCCTAATCTACATGCGGGATGCCGAAAAGCATGGATTCCAATGTGTTTTCTTTTTTCTTTTGGAAGCACGTGATTAGAGCCAGAGGCTCTAACAGGCTTCAAAAAAGGGTGGGCTCGGGGCGCGGGTCACTACTCCCGGAGCCCACCCAGTTGTGTGACAATGGCCAATTAATCCTGGCTATTGTCTTCCTGAATCTCCTCCTAGCCAATTAGGATGTGGGTCATGAGACCCATCACCCAATTGGCTGAGAGGAGAAGCGATCCCATTGGCCACCGAGGAGGAGGAGGGAGGGGACGCAGGGGAAATAACCATGAAGCGCCTGGAGGAGGAGACACAGAGTGAAGCTGCCGCCTAGAACAAGCAATGGCAGTAACCTAGATGGGGTAGTGCGGGGCTGGTGACTGACCATGGGGGGGAGGGGTTGCCTGTGACCTGACCGACCGACTGATAGGTGTGGAGCTATGCAGATTGCAGCATGAATATTGATACAGCCCCAGCCTACCCCAGAGAGGCAGGCTCTGAATGCATGCTAGGAGACTGTATTTATTCTGGGAGCACACAGAACTCTGGGTCTTGTCCTAGAGTGGAGGAGTCTAGCCTGAGGACAGGCATGCTGCTCTCTCAGGCACAAGCTTCTATAAAGGGGGTGGCACAGGTCGGAGACCTGAGGGAAGAATGTGGAGACCCACTTGTTTGGAGTAAGCTGACTGAGGGGAGCTGTCTGCCATTGATCGGTCCGGACATTACTGGAGGGCATTGCTTGGAAGATTGAAAGGGGCGCCATCTGTCCTTGTACCATGTTAGTACAGATATTGAAAGATCTTGGGGACCTTGTGCTCTAAATAGCCCTCTGGTGCCTAGTTATAGTCAACTGTGGGTCTATTAAGAGGGGATGCCGGCTAGTGTACTGAAGAGCTCTGTCCAGACATTTTTGTATTTATAGGGACTATGCGCTACTACTACTTAAGCTGAAGTCTACTGTTTGTTACAAGCCCCGACTTCATCATAGCTTGTCTTAATGGAAATCCAAGTCCTCAGTTGTACATAGTCCTTATTCTTGGAGTATCCCACCACTTCTCTCATTCCTATCCAAGTTCTCCAAAAATAAAAACAATAAAAACCACATCCCCTAGACTGGTCTTTGGAGAAAGAGTGAATGAGCCTGTTTTGTGCCTGGCTGCGGGGGAAAAGTTTGGGAAGTACAGTACAGAACCTGGACAATAATCCTACGGCTCCTACAGGAGTAGCGGTACATAGGCATGGTCCGCTGTTGTCACCATCAGGAAACCCACCCATGCAGTCATCACCGGAGTACAGACAGGAAGTGGCAGCCAATATGTAACAGGAGATTTGCAGCATTGAGTTGCCATAGAGGATGAAATATAGGTTAAAACAGAATTTTACCATGAAATGTCATCCGTTTAAACTTTACAGCTACTTTCATGCCAAGATAATACAAGTTGTGACTGAGTTCCATGTATAAAAAGTTGAAGCAACAATTAGATACCAGATACAGAATTTCAGGTGCCAATGATTGGGGGAACTCCTAAAAATTATTTTTTCCAGCCCCCTAATACTTACCTGAGCCCCCTCTCAATCCAGCGATATCCAGGAGAGCTTTGACTCTTCTGGGACTCGCACTCCTGATTGGCTTTTGGCTACAGTGGGAGCCATTGGCTCCTGCTGCTGTCAATCACAGCCAGCAAGCCAATCAGGAGACAGGGGGGGTTGGGCTGAGCAACAGGTCCATGTCTGAATGGATACAAAGAGTAAGCTGCTTTCTCTGGTGGCACTTGGCGAGAGGGAGAGGCAAGGAGTGCCAAAGTGGCACCTGAAAAGAGAAGGATCTGGACTGCTCTGTGCAAAATCACTGCACAGAGCAGGAAAGTATGTTTGTTACTTTTTTCTAAATAATAAAAAAAAAAGACTAATATCACTTTAATTTAGGCAAAAATAGAGTTCAGGAGGCAGTGAGCTTAAAGTGAAACAAAAAAGGAACCTGGGGGGGGGGGGGGGGGGTGTCTATAGTATGCCTGTAAATTGGCATTTTTCCCCCCGTGTTTAGAACAGTCCCTGCAGCAAAATGGCATTCTAAAGGAAAAGAAAGTAATTTTGAAATGCGGCTGTAATGTTAAAATTAATTGAAAAAAATGACATGGGTTTCCCCCCAGTCCATTACCAGGCCCTTTGGGTATGGTATGAATATTAAGGGTAACCCCGAACCAAAATTAAAAAAAACTTGCGTGGGAGTCCCCCAAATTCCATACCAGGCCCTTCAGACTCTGGCGATGGTTGCTGGAACGGCCACCTTCTCCACCGCTCCTTCTGTGACTCACCGAAGCCTCAGCAACACGTTGTCCAGGACCAGGATTTGGTAATCCCCCAGGTTCTGGGAACGCGTTGCACAGACCCTTCTGCAAGGCCTCCCGCAGAAGTTTCATCTTCTGCTTCCTCTGCAATGGCAAGATAAGCTATACAACCTTACTCTTGTAACGTGGATCAAGGAGAGTTGCCAGCCAGTAATGATCCCTCTCCTTGATACCACGAACACGAGGATCCTTACGCAGGCTTTGCAGGATCAGGGAGGCCATGCAGCGTAGGTTTGCTGAGGCATTCTGGGCACAGTCCTCTGGGTCACTGAGGACGACAGGATCCGCAGCCACCTCATCCCAGCCACGTAAAAGGCCACGGATTCCTTGGGACTGTAAGTGATACCTTGAAGACTGCTGCTGCTGAGTGCTAGGCTCCACCTCCATGCTGCTGATACAATCATCCTCCTCCTCATCCTCTTCCTGTGTGCTAGGTGGGCAAGCAGGACCACTGTCTGGATAAAGGGGGCCTTGAGAGGTAAGGAAGTCCTCCTCTTCCTCCCTCTGTTCTGCCTCAAGGGCCCTGTTCATTATTCCACGTAGCGTGTGCTCCAACATTTGAATAAGAGGGACAGTCTCACTGATGCATGCACTGTCACTGCTCACCATCCTTGTGGCCTCCTCAAATGGTGACATGACAGTGCATGCATCCCTGATCAAGGCCCACTGGCGTGGTGAAAAAAAAACAAGCTCCTCTGACCCAGTTCTGCTGCCATATTGGCAGAGGTACTCATTGATGGCCCTCTGCTGCGTGTGCAGCCGCTGCAGCATTGCCAATGTAGAGTTCCATTTGGTGGGCATGTCACAGATTAGACGGTTTTTGGGCAGGTTGTATTTCCTTTGGAGGTCTGTCAGCCGAGCAGTGGCATTATAAGACCTCCGGAAATGCACACAGACATTCCTGGCCTGCTTCAGGTCATCCTGTAAGCCCGGGTACCTGCCCAAGAACCGCTGCACCACAAAATTCAGGACATGCGCAAAACAGGGCACATGGGTCAGTTTTCCCTATCGCAGGGCAGAGAGGAGGTTGGTGCCATTGTCGCTAATCACCATTCCAGGCTTAAGCTGGTGTGGCGTCAACCACCTCTGAGCCTGCCCCTGCAGAGCTGACAGAACCTCCGCCCCAGTGTGGCTCCTGTCTCCCAAGCACACCAGCTCTAGCACTGCATGGCATCTCTTGGCCTGCATTCCTGCGTAGCCCCTCGTATACCTATGGAGCACGGCTGGTTCTGAGGAGACATCAGCAAAGGAAGAGGCCACAGAGGAAGAAGAAGAGGAGGGGGTGGAGGAGAGAGGTATGTCACAACCAGTAGTAGTGTTTTGGAGGCATGGTGGCGGAACAACCTCTAACACTACTGTACCTTGACCTGCGTCCCTCTCAGCTGCCAGCAAAGTCACCCAATGCGCCGTGAAAGAGAGGTAACGTCCCTGTCCATTCCTGCTGGACCATGAGTCGACGGTAAGATGCACCTTACCACTGACCGCCCTGTCCAGCAAGACATGGACATTGCCTTCCACATGGCGGAAGAGAGCCGGAATCGCCTTCCGTGAGAAAAAGTGGCGTTTGGGAACTTTCCACTGAGGTACCGCACATTTCACAAACTCACGGAAGGGGGCAGAATCTACCAACTGAAAAAGTAGCAGTTGAAGTGCTAGCAATTTCGCTAAGCTAGCATTCAACCGCTGGGTTGAAATTTGTCTGGTACTATCAGTAGATTGCCCACATGTACTACTAGGTTGTGACACACCTATTTCTACACCTTCAGTCCTATCAGTGCAGGCTTCAGAGAGGACTGAGTGTCTAGTGGGGTTGGAGGTCCCAGCTGATGAGGAGCAAGGGAAGGTCCGCTTTGTTCTTTGGTGTGGGTCTTTCAGGTATGCTTGCCAACGAACTGCATGGCAGGTCGACATATGTCTGGTCAAGCATGTGGTGCCCAAGCGGGTGATGTTTTGGCCACGTGAGATACGCTTGAGACATATGTTGCAAATAGCAATGGTGCGATCTGATGCACATGTCTCAAAAAAGGCCCACACCAAAGAACTTTTGCAGTAACGTTGAGACACAGCAGCGCCCTGCATAGGCGTAGCTCTGCGATGTAATGCAGTTGGAGTGCTGCCCTTAAGCTGGCCCCTGAAGGGCATCCTGCCTCTTTGGAGATGTGCCTGTGCCTCATTGTCCTCCTCCTCCTCTTCCTCCTCCTCTCTCCTATCAGGCACTCACGTAGAGTCAGTGACCTCATCATCCCCTCCCTCCTCATCACTGTCGAAAACCTGGCAGTATGCTCCAGCTGGGGGAACATCACTGCCAGATTGCTGTCCCTCTCGGCCACCCCCTCTCTCTGGGCTCACATCAATGCCTTCCTCTATCTGTGTTCAATCATCGGAGCCTTCAAAACGCTGCGCATCTTCATGCAGCATGTACCCAACACTGTGTTGAAACAGTTCGGGGGACTCCTCAGGAGGACATGGTGGGACTAGGGACGGATTGTGTGATGCCATTGTGCTGAGGGAAGAGGATGCCTTGGCAGCTGCTTTGCCAGACAAACTAAGCTCAGCCTGGGTGACAGAGGATGAGGAGGATGAGGACGGCTTGGTCATCCACTCTACTAATTTCTCTGCATGTTGAGGCTCAACATGGCCAGCTCCCGAAAAGAAGGACGAGTGGCCACGGCCACGTGCTGAAAAGGATGCACCGTGTCCACCACCAGCGTTGCCTCTAGATGCAGAGCCTGCTTGCCCTCGTGACTCTCTGCCTTTCTTTGTTGTCATTCCAGACATTTTTATGGCCTGCACAGGACAAAATCAGTACACACACCTCGTACCTTTAGGTACAAACTGGAGAGGACAAGTGCAGTAAACTCCAAGTAGGTTTAAGTAAAAAAATATACAGCACAAGTGCAGTAACACAACTACGTTTAGGTGCTAATAAACAGCACAAGTGCAGTAACACAAAGTACGTTTAGGTGCTAATAAACAGCACAAGTGCAGTAGCACCAACTACGTTTAGGTGCAAATAAACAGCACAAGTGCAGTAACAAAAAGTACGCTTAGGTGCTAATAAACAGCACAAGTGCAGTAACACAAAGGACGTTTAGGTGCTATTAAACAGCACACGTTCTGTAACAGCAACTGCGTTTAGGTGCTATTAAACAGCAAACGTGCAGGAACAGCAACTGTGTTGAGGTGCTATTAAACAGAAAACGTGCAGTAACAGCAAATGCATTTAGGTGCTATTAAACACATGTGCAGTAACAGCAAATGCGCTTAGTTGCTATTAAACAGCACACGTGCAGTAACAGCAAATGCGTTTAGGTGCTATTAAACAGCACATGTGCAGTAACAGCAAATGAGCTTAGTTGCTATTAAACAGCACACGTGCAGTAATAGGTGTAAACTAAATAGCACACAGGCAATACAACACGTTAGAACACTGCAGCTAGCACCATCTCCTGCCTGACAAATAGGAATAGCTGATCCAGCTAAGCTATACAGTGTATAAATATATGTACAACTCCTAGGGATGTATATATATCCTCTACACACTGTAGATTAAGCTAAACTGACTAGCCTGCCTGCTCTGTCCAGCTATCTAAAAAGACTATCTCTCTGTCTCTCTGACTGCTCTCATTAACAACGCCGCTACACACTACACGAGGCCGCCCAGCAGGCGGCCTTATATAGTGTGGGGCGTGTGCTAAAGCCCTGAGCCATAATTGGCCAAAGCCATCCAGGCTTTGGCCAATTATGGCTCTTCGTTTTTTGCGCGCTGTGATTGGCCAAGCATGCGGGACATACAGTATGCTTGGCCAATCATCAGCGCGCAATGCCACAGTGAATTATGGGCCGTTGCGCGTCACTCGAATTTGGCGGGAACGACCCATTTTGTTCGAATTTCGTCGAACGTACAATGTTCGAGTGGGACATACGGGAGCTCATCCCTACTGACGAGATTCTTGGCAAAAATCTCTTGCTGCCCGAGTGTACAGACTCTTGTTTCAAAAGAACCGTGGTTCTCTTGAAATGAAAGAAGGCGGTGATGTCATCGTGTGTGATGAGAATGTGCTCGCCACATTTGATGCCATCGCCGCCATCTTGCTTGACCCTACCTATGTCGTGGAAGCTACCGTGCATGCGTCAAAGTCATTTTGAGAATGCGCGGGTTTCCACGGCGACAGGTAAGTATACACACTCTCAGGTTTCTCGTCAGGAAACAGGCCGACAAAAATCTCGATGAGAAAAAAAGAGCGCAGGTTCTCTTTTTTTCTCGTGGAGATTCTGGCCAGATTTCCTGACGAGAAACCTGAAAGCCTCGTACACACGAACGGTAATCTCGACAAGAAGCAGTTTTTTGCTGTTTTTTGCCGAGAAAATCGGTCTTGTGCACGAGGCTTTAGAAATGAGCAGAGCTTCACCACATTCACTAAGCCCTTGCAAAGTGCAACTTTCGTGGAAAAGGCTATTTATCTTTAGTAAATCAACCCCAATAAGTAGCACAGTGAGTCAGGATACTTGCGTCAGACTGACATGGTGGAATGTAGAGCAAAGTAATTAGTATTTTTTTGACAAGTGCTCAGATTAACAATACTTCACTTTATAGCATAAAGTCACTATTCCAGTTTCTCTAGTCGCATGTTCTCCTGCATAATTATGACGTTTATGGAATATTTTGGCAACACTTTTTATTTATGTTCTCCTTAATTTCCAACTATCTGTTTGCATCTTGGCATACCCCAGTAATAACTCATGGCTCAGAAATGTTTTATTATTTTACATTTAGTAATCTGAACAAGACTAGGAGGGGGAACACCAGTAGGGAAAACAGAATGATCACATTTACAACAAAAGAAGAAAAAAACAAAATCTCTGTAAATTATTATTATCGGAAAAAAGAAAACGGATTCTCCCATCCACAAAAAAGGTGGATGGAGGAATGTTCCCCTGTGCTATTTTTCTGTCAAAGGGCCAGGTGGTCCCTGAACTCTCTATGATCGTTCAGAGGCCGGGCGCAATGTTATGACATCACACCTGGCCTCTGCATTTGAAAAAATGAAGCCAATATCTTTTTTTTATTATTTTTTATTTCAGGCTTCCCAGCCTAGAGGTGAGATGTGGGGACTTATAGACCCCAGATCTCACTGTAAATAGGACCTGTCACACTTATTCCTATTACAAGGGATGTTTAAGGCACTATAAATAATGTTGCGTCCTTCCGTTTTTTCTGTTGTTGTTAGGGTCCTTCTTTAAGCTTTTTTTCCCCACAAAGTAGCTAATTTATAACACAAGGCTTTGGATGCTTCTTTTTACATTCAAGCATATTGGTGCTTTTCTTTTAATTTCTTTATTTACAGATAAGGAAGGATAAAAATGTCTCTCAACAATTAAAAACAATATTACTCATTACTAGAGTTGAGCGGACACCTGAATGTTCGGGTTCGGCCGAACTTCGGAAAAAAGTCCCGGTTCGGGACCCGAACTTGATCCTGAACACCATTGAAGTCAATGGAGACCCGGACTTTTGAGTACTAAAATGTCTCTAAAAGACTAAGGGAAATGGCTAGAGGGCTGCAAATGGCAGCAAAATGTCGGTAAGAGCATGGCAAGTACTCTGAAAATAAATGTGGATAGGGAAATTGTGACGAGACCCTTGCTTGCTCGGTTCTGCTCTCCCGACACTTCTCTGCTTCTATTGGATCATATTGCAGATCGCAACGTCTGATGGTTTGGTCATCCAAGGCTCCGGGATCCGAACTTCAGCTATGTGCCGTTCGGAATCCATTAGAACAAAACACCAGGCAGGCTGTATGTAAGTTCAAACAGGACTCTTTTAATGGAAGTACACAACACACTTTTATACAGAATTTGGAACATCCCGCCCCCAACAACCACTTTCCTATTGGTCAATTGTAAAGTCCATGCAGTCCCCCTTCAGGTCCTCTTCCATGCAAATGAGGACTTCAAAATGACTCAGCAGAGATTGGTCGGATAGTTTGAATAGAAGTACTGCTATGTGTATTGAGACAGAAGTCCCAGGGGGCAATCAATGTACACGATAGCCATACACAGAACAATGAGGCCGTCTGGAGAGGGAGTTAGCCTTAAGACATGGCAGAGACCCCCCACTGTGTAACAGATTTCAAGTAGAAACACTTTAAAATTCGAAGGTTCATGACAGAAATAACTTAAAATAACATAAAAAAATTAAAATAAAAAGTTAAATAATTTTGACCTAGGAGGCCGAGGTCCATATGGAGTAGGAGGATGAGGTGACGATGGATGTGGCGGTATAGGTTGAAGCGACGGTGGAGGTGGACAAGGTAGCCAACACAGGTTTTTTTTTTTAATTTTTTTTTTTTAATTAGGGTACACCCCAAAAGAGTGAGAAAGATCTAGGGTTGCCACCTCATCTCTTTAAACCCAAACACATAGTAATTACACAGGTTCTGGGGCTAACTTAATGTCGATAAGGCACCAAGTGAGTTTAATTAGCACCTTAATCAGCCAGAGAACCTGTATAATTAATATGTTTCCGCTTTTAAAGGGATGAGGTGGCAACCCTAGAAAGATCAGAAATACAAGAATGGCTGGGTAAGGCTGGTATACATGTCTATTCTGCATAAGGTATGGACAAGTCCTGTTGGATCCATGCCTGGTTCATTTTAATGAACGTGAGCTTGTCCACATTGGCTCTGGACAGGCGGCTGGGCTTGTCTGTGATAACGCCCCCTGCCGTGCTAAATACACGATCAGATAATACACTGGCTGCAGGGCAGGCCAGCACCTCCAAGGTGTAAAGTGCAAGCTCAGGGCATGTGCCCAATTTGGAGACCCAGAAGTTTAAAGGGGTAGATCTGTCATTCAGTATGTGTAGATGTGTGCACACATACTGCTCCACCATGTTGCTGAAATGCTACCTCCTGCTAAAACATTCCATATCAGCTGGTGGTGCTGTTTGTTGTGGCGTGCTGACAAAGCTTTTCCACATTTCGGCCATGCTAACCCTGCCTTCTGAGGTGCTGGCGGTGTTGGCGACCTCTTCCTCCTCCTCTGCCTTTGCCTTGTGCTTACACTCTGCCCCCGCTGTCAGGTGGGAATTCCACCAGCAGCACGTCTACCAGCGTGCGCTAGTACTCGCACATCTTGCGATCACGCTCCAGTGAGGGACTTAAGGACGGTACATTGTCCTTCTAACGGGGATCCAGCAGCGTGGCCACCCAGTAATCAGCACCTGTTAAAATGTGGGCAACACGGCGGTCGTTGCGGAGACACTGCAACATGTAATGGCTTCTGTGTGCTAGGCTGCCCAGAGGCAAGGAAAAGCTGTCCTCTGTGGGAGGTGTATCATCTGTGTTCTCTGTATCCCCCCAGCCACGCACCAGTGATGGCCATGAGCTGGTCTGGGTGCCACCCTGCTGTGAACATGGTTCCTCCTGCTCATCCTCCACCTCGTCATCCTCCAGAACTGTGCCCTTGCTGGACAATTGTGTACCTGGCCTTTGTTGGTGCAGGAACCCACCCTCTGAGCCACTTGTGAATGACTGCCCTGAAAGCCTTGGAAATGATCCAGATTCCTCCTCCTCCTCCTGTGCCACATCCTCTTCCATCATCGCCCAAAGCGTTTTTTCAAGGAGGCATAGAACTGGGATAGTCACGCTAAGAACGGCGTCATCGGCACTGGCCATGTTGGTGGAGTACTCGAAACAGCGCAACAACGCACACAGGTCTCGCATGGAGGCCCAGTTATTGGTGGTGAAGTGGTTCTGTTCCACAGAGCAACTCACGCGTGCGTGCTGCAGCTGAAGCTCCACTATCGCCTGCTGCTGCTCGCACAGTCTGGCCAGCATGTGCAAGGTGGAGTTCCACCTTGTGGGCACGTCACATATGAGGCGTTGAGCGGGAAGGCCGAAGTTACCATGCAGTGCTGCCAGGCGAGCAGCAGCAGGGTGAGAATGCCAAAAGTGTGCACAGACTTTTTGCAGCACCTGTGGCATATCGGGGAAAGTTATAAGGAAACTCTGCACCACCAAATTCAGCAAATGCGCCAGGAAAGGGATGTGCGTTAAACCAGCTAGGCTTGTTAAACCAGCTAGGCTCGTTATCGCACACCACCAGGCCCGGCTTGAAGCTCACTGATGCCAACCACTCATCGGTCTGTTGTTCCATGTCCATCCACAACTCCTGAGCGGTGTGGGGGTTTTCCCCCAAACAGGAACGTTTTAAAACTGCCTGCTGGCATTTACCCATGGCTGTGCTGAAGTTGGTGGTGAATGTGTTACGCTGACCGGATGAGGAGGCGGTAGAGGATGAGGAAGCAGAGTAGGAGGAGTTAGCAACAGGAGGCAAACTGAAGCGCCCTGCAATCCTCGGTGGTGGAAGGGCCTCAGGCCCAGCCGCCACTGCATTTACCCAGTGCGCTGTTAGGGAGATATAACGTCCCTGACCATGCTTACTGGTCCACGCATCCGTAGTTAGGTGGACCTTGGCACAGATGGCGTTGTGCAGTGCACACCTGACTTTGTCCCTCACTTGGTTGTGCAGGGAAGCGATGGCTCATCTGGAAAAGTAGTGGCAGCTGGGCACGACGTACTGTGGGACAGCCAATGCCATCAGGCTTTTAAAACTCTGCGTCTCCACCAGACGGAATGACAGCATTTCAAAGGCCAGGAATTTGGAAATGCTGGCATTCAGGGCCAGGGATCGCAGGTGAGTAGGGGGGTACTTCCTCTTCCGCTCCAGTGGGAGATAGAGAGCTGAACGCTTCCATGGGACATTGTGGAGATGTTTGGTGACCCAGGTGATAGTGTTGTTTGCCGGGCCTCTAATTGTGGGGTGGCAGGTGGCACTGTCTCTACAGAGGTGGATGAAGAGGCAGAGAGGCCTGAGACTGAAGCAGAAGAGGAACCAGGAGGAGCAAGAGACCTTTCTTGGTTTT
This sequence comes from Rana kukunoris, assembly GCA_029574335.1. NCBI lineage: Eukaryota > Metazoa > Chordata > Amphibia > Anura > Ranidae > Rana > Rana kukunoris. The sequence continues at coordinate 157,339,070 of CM056057.1, forward strand.
TGAGGTGGCTACTCCACTGCAGCTCGTGCTTTGCACTTAGATGCCTGGTCATGCAGGTTGTGCTCAGGTTGAGAACGTTTATGCCTCACCTCAGGCTCTGATTGCACAGCGTGCAAAACACTTGTGTCTCGTCATCAGCACATTGTATGAAGAACTGACACGCTAGGGAACTCCTTGGACCTGGCTTTGGTGTGCTCGGTCCCTCGCTGCGTGGGGCAGTAGCAGGCGTACTGTCTAGGGAAAGGACACTGCGCTTTGGCACCCTGCTCCCTCTTCTGCTGTGCTGGTGGCTCTGTACGACCACCGCCTCTTCCTCCGAACTAGATGGGTCACATGCATGAGGTTGATTCCATGTGGGGTCGAGGACCTCATCATCCACCACATCATCTTCCACCCAGTCTTCACCACTGCCCTCCTTGTCGGTCTGCACAATTGCGAAAGCAGCAGCAGTTGGCAACTGTGTTTCTTCATCATCCGAGATGTGCTGTGATGGTCCCCTCATGTACTCATCTTGAAACATAAGTGGTTGGGCATCGGTGCACTCAATCTCTTCCACTTCTGGGGCAGGGCTAGGTGGATGGCCCTGGGAAAACATGCTAACAGAGTCATCAAAAAGCAAAAGAGATTGCTGCATGATTTGGGGCTCAGACTGCTTGGCTGATTTGCAAGGGGGGGAGGTGAAAGACTGATGGTCATCGGCTGCAGGTGCCAACTCCGAGCTTTCAGCACAAGACTGGTTGGGAGACAATGTGAAGGAACTGGAGGCACTGTCAGCAACCCAATCTACTACCGCCTGTTCTGCTCCTGACCTCAACATTCGTAGAGCTGGATTAGGCCCCACCAAATACCGCTGCAGTCGCCTACTCGCACCTGAGAAAGGTGTTTCACTTGTGCGTGTAGCTGGCACAGATTGACCACATCCTCTCCCTGCAACAGGAGCTCCACCAGCAGCAGCACGACCGCGGCCACGTCCCTTATTTGACGCTCTCCTCATATTTCTCGAATGTAGGATCTTGCCCTAAATGGGTGTTTTTTGAATACAACTATAGAGGAACACTAGTTAAAGTGTTTATCTCAAACCTACAGATATGCAAAAAAAATAAAAAAATTGCCCAAAATAATTGTTTTTTTGAATAGCACAATAGAAAACAGAATGTAAAGTGTGTATCTCACACGTACAGATATGCAGGCAAGACTGCAAACACTGGAGGAAAAACTGTAAAATATATTTTTTTGCCCTAAATGGGTGTTTTTTGAATACAACAGTAGAACAACACTAGCTAAGGCAGGGGTGCCCAACCTTTTGAAGAGCGAGGGCCACTTTAGCAACTTGGTAACCAGTAATGGGCCACAATGAGTGGAGTGGGCAGATGAAGGGTCGCGGCTACTCTATAGGCCCTCCGATCCAACCAGATGGAAGAGGACGAATTCCCTTCTGTTTTTCGTATTGGAGGTAGGTGGGCGTAAACGGACATCTGTCGCTCTATAGAGGTGAATTGAGGGTCCCATTTGGTCAGGCTGATCATGTGAAAGGGACCCAAGACTGCTTTCACACTGATGTGCTGCGGTTCACCCACACTGCGGGTTCAACGTAGTGCACCTGTGTCTATCCTGCAGGTTAGCTGAACTTTGCCATAGACTCCGCCTGTGGCAAAAGCTGGTGCTGTACAGGAAGCATCAGCTTATAGGGCTCTGCTCCGTAGCCGCTTTCTTCCTCTACCACCAGCTTCATTAACAACACTGATGCTGTGGTATGGCGGGTCGACAACCTGCGATCTATACTTACCAACCTGCTATTCCAGAGCAGGAGGTCGCAGGCCACATCAGAGGGCTCCGCGGGTCACATGTGACCCCCGGGCCACTGGTTGGCCACCCCTGAGCTAAGGTGTTTATCTCACACCTACAGATATGGAGGAAACACTGGGAAACACTGCAACATTTTTATTTTTCCCTAAATGGTTGTTTTTTGAATAGCACAATAGAAGAAAAGTATATAAAGGGTGTATCTCACAGTAACATATGCAGTGCTGCTGCAATTAGATTTGTGAAGCAGGACTGACTCCTATATATTTCTCTGCCTATAAGAACATCAGGAACCTTCACCCTAAATTATCTAATGCAGAGTATCTGTCAGGAACATATGCAATGCAGCTGCAATTAGGTTTGTGAAGTAGGACTGACTCCTATATATTTCTCTGCCTATAAGAACATCAGGAACCTTCACCCTAAATTATCTAATGCAGAGTATCTGACAGGAACATATGCAATGCAGCTGCAATTAGGTTTGTGAAGCAGGACTGACTCCTATATATTTCTCTGCCTATAAGAACATCAGGAACCTTCACCCTAAATTATCTAATGCAGAGTATCTGTCAGGAACATATGCAATGCAGCTGCAATTAGGTTTGTGAAGTAGGATTGACTCCTATATATTTCTCTGCCTATAAGAACATCAGGAACCTTCACCCTAAATTATCTAATGCAGAGTATCTCACAGAAACATATGCAATGCAGCTGCAATTAGGTTTGTGAAGCAGGACTGACTCCTATATATTTCTCTGCCTATAAGAACATTAGGAACCTTCACCCTAAATTATCTAATACAGAGTATCTGTCAGGAACATATGCAATGCAGCTGCAATTAGGTTTGTGAAGTAGGACTGACTCCTATATATTTCTCTGCCTATAAGAACATCAGGAACCTTCTGGGTGAACGTAACCTACGCCCAGCCCCATTCACGTACGACTTACGTAAACAACGTAAAATTCGACGGCTGTTCCGACGTCCATACCTTTGCATGAGCTGCGCCTCATATAGCAGGGGTAAAGATACGCTGGACGTAAACGGCGTAGATTACAGAGACGGGCGCAAGTACGTTCGTGAATCGGCGTATCTTGCTCATTTACATATTCAACGCATAAATCTATGGAAGCGCCCCTGCGCGTAAAAATGCGCCCAAGATCTGACGGCGTAGGAGACTTACGTCGGTCGGATGAAGCCAAAATTCAGGCGTATCTTCTTTCAGGAATAAGGCGTATAGATACGACGGCACATCCGCGGACTTACGCGGCGTATCAGTAGATATGTCCGCGTAAGTCCTTTCTGAATCTGGCCCAAAGACTACAAATCAGTCAGGTTAGTTACCACATAGTCAGGAGCGTAGTCAGCGCCCGGGGCAAGGCAAATCATTTGCGCCTTCATTTTGATCACACCCTCCAAATATTCGACCCTGCACGCACTCCCCAGATACTCCCCAATTTGATCACACCCCCAGATACCCCCCACTCTGATTTCACTCCCAGATTACCCCCATCCTGATCACAGCTCCCAGATTACCCCCACCCCGATCACCCCCCCCCCCAGGTACCCCCACTTTGATCACCCCCACAGATACCTCCCTATTCTGATTACACACCCCCAGATAACTCCCCACTCTGATCACCCCCACAGATACCACCACTCTGATCACACCCCCAGATACCCCCCACTCTGATTTCACTCCCAGATTACCCCCATCCTGATAACTGGGGGTAATCTGGGAGCTGTGATCAGGATGGGGGTAATCTGGGAGTGAAATCAGAGTGGGGCTTATCTGGGGGTGTGATCAGAGTGGGGGTATCTGGGGGTAATCTGATCACCCCGATAACACCCCCCAGGTACCCCCACTTTGATCACCCCCCAGATACCTCCCCACTCTGATTACACACCCCCAGATAACTCCCCACTCTGATCACACCCCCCCCCAGATAAGCCCACTCTGATCATACCCCCCCAGATACCCCTCAACCCTGATCCCACCCCCAGATAACCCCCATATACCCCCACCCTGATCACACCCCCAGATATCTCCCCCAGATTCCTCCCTGTGAATGGACTGCACTAGCTGCCCCCCACGCTCCACCACTGCACCTAGCACAGCTAAATTTACTAGTAGCCCCTGTTAAAGACAACGGGCTACACAATGTTAAATTAATATCTGATTTTTTTTTTTTGATCCCTTGATGCTCAGGTCAACTTTAGCAGCATCAGTATGCATACTTTAACTTAACAATAACTCACCAACAATTGTAGCATAGACCACAGTTGGGCAGGTACTGGCGTCAGATTGTGCTTCTTCTTGAAAGCTGCCACCTGTTGTTAAAGGGGAACTTCACCCTAAAAGGGAAGTTCTGCCTTATGTTTTTTCTCCACCTATTCTTAACATGTTTGTACATATTTTTCATGGGAAGGGAGCGGGCACCTAGGTTTGGTAGGTACCCTCTGCCACTTATGGTCAGATCAACTAGGTCAGTGTTTTTCAACTCCAGTCCTCAAGGCACACCAACAGGTCAAGTTTTCAGGATTTCCCTCAGGCGGCGTACACACGGCCGAGGTTCTCGGCAGAAACCAGCGAGAACCTCGCTGGGAGCCGCATTCTGCCGAGAACCTCGGCCGTGTGTACGCTCTCGGCGAGCATTCCGTCGGGAATGCCGTTGAGCCGAAATAGAGAGCAGGTTCTCTATTTGCTTAACGGCCCGTCGGGATGAATGGCTGGTTGCCTTTCCCGACGGGATGGTCGCCGATTCTGACGGCCGGCTGAGAACCTCGACGGGCGGAACGATGTGTTCTGCTCGTCGAGGTTCTCTGCCGTGTGTACGCGGCCTCAGATGAAATGGCTGTGGTGATTACTAAGGCAGTGAAACTGATCAAATCACCTGTGAAAAATAACGGAAAGCCTGAAAACATGACCTGTTGGTGTGCCTTGAGGACTGGAGTTGAAAAACACTAAACTAGGTGATTTGATTGGAAGTTTGCAGAGTCTTCGGCCCCGTCAAAGGTCCCAGGAGGGTGTGGGACCATTCACACAGTGTGCCTTGCACATATGCAGGGGGAAGCCAGCTGTGAAGCCTGGAACCAGCCTGGGTGAGTACAGTGCTTGGACAAGTAAGTTTCTTTTTTTTAAAAGTCAGCAGCTTCAGTATTTGTAGCTGCTTAGAGTTACATGTTTTTTCAAACAAATGAAGATTCTCTTTAACCCCTTGACCCTGACAGCCTCCCGGCCTTTCAAGAGTTTTAAAAGCTGGGATTGGCTGTCACAGCTGTCACATGATCGGAAAGCTCCCAATCGCAAGTATGCATTGGGAGCTTACCGGTCCCTGCCAGCTACTGTGAGCTGGCAGAGCACACTCCCTGCACGCTCCGGTCCAGTCCCATGCTGAGCTATCAACGGCGGCTTCTCTGTGAAAGCAGGGGCAGAAGAGGCAGCCAATAACAGAAGCCCCATAGTAACTCTATGGGTGATGTAACTTCCCAGCCAGCACACAGCTTCGCCACTGGAGACCGGAACGGCTTCAGAAAAGGTATGAATAGCAATTTTTGCTTCATGGGCTAGATACATTAGTCTTAGATTGTGGCTGCAAGTAGATTTAGAGATTTTAGTTTTAGGTTGAACTTACACTTTAATACATCCTGGCATGGAGGTGGCGGAGCTCAGTGTACACACTTTATAGACTTTCTAGCAGGCAGGAAAAAAAGTTTTATTGCAGAAGAGACATACAAATTCCCCTATGGGATAAAAGCCTTTCTGCTAGAAATTTTCCCATTGCCCAACGAGGAAATAGAGAACATGCTCTCTTTTTGGCTCGACGAGTTTCTCGACGGTTTTCTCGGCGAAAAAAGTGTACATACGACCGGTTTTCTCGGCAGAATACGTCTCCCATCAAGTTTCTTGATGGATTCTGCTGAGAAAATCGGTCGTGTGTACAGGGCCTGAGATGTAGAAACGACAGTAATCCCAAGCAACCAATCACATTTCAGTTTACTATACAGAGATCAGTGAACATGATTTCTAATTGGCTACTAAAGGATGTTGCACACTACTCTTTTCTTTTATCTAGTGATGCAGGAATGCACTTACCGTCCTTGCAGCTTTGCATGTATGTACGTATGCCAGGGCTCAAAATTTCAAGTCCTGAGTTACTAGCCAGGCCTCAAGAGTTACTTGCCACCAGTTGCCCCACCTAATTCATACACTGCCCTGCGCCTGATTGCACCCGCAAGGACCCTCGTAGATTATCTCATGGAATGACACTGTTAATTTTTTTATGCAGAACCAAGTTACAAATTTAAATATTACCAACAACAACTTTAACAAAATGGGACAGGGCACTGAGGGCAGACCAGAGGGACAGGGTACTGGGGGCAGACCAGAGGGAGAGGGCACTGGGGGCAGACCAGAGGGACATGGCACTAGAACTGGGTCTTTTCCCCATTCTCTTGCTGTCTCCTCTGCAAGTCTCATCCATCCTCTCTCTCTCTCTCTCTCCCTCCCCCTCTCCTAATTATCTCATCATCAGGAGCCTGTGTGTGCGGCTTCACGCTTGCATGTCCCCACTTCCCCCTTTTATTCAGGCTGGCAGTGAGGAGAGGAGCTGCAGCACAGCGAGTACAATCCAGCGCTGAGATCCACACAACTGCACAGCCATTGACACCATAGCACAGCGCACACTGACACAGCACACATTGAGACCAGTCTGTTCACAGTGCTCAGGCTGAACTGTTGGACACTTACATAGAGCACAAGCAGAAAAAAACTGTACAAACTGGAAGGCGGCCACTCTCATGTCAGGGCAACTTTCAGTGAGCGCTGCACCAGAGTGGTAATTTTCGCAATCTCCACCTCACTCATTACTTTCTGCCCTCCAGCTACATTGGTCGGGGGAGGGGGGCAGGCTCAGAGAGGTCATACTGTTAGGTCCCATGGCTTAGTGAGAATTGTAAGGAGAGCACCTGTGTACTGCTCTGCCTGTGCGCGGCTCACCAGACTACTTTTTCTGAGCATGCACATTTCCTCTTTGGCTGCCAATCGCATCGGGACTCTAAGTGTAGGCACTGATTGCAGGGAGATTGGTCATGCAGCCCTGTCATCACTCGCCCCCAGCTTAAATCCACTCGCCAAATGCTAGTAGGCGAGTGGAAATTTTGAGGGCTGACTTATGCATTTAAAGTGTACAGGAACGAAGGGTGTGTGTCACGCTGTGTGTGGTTTGTGTGCCGTTTCAGGCTTATTCTCAGTGATCACACTTCTCATTAACATTCCTGTCCTTTCCAATACCTAACAAGGCTCTCTATGTCATGGGAACACAGGGAAATTAAGCAGGCACTAGGCATGAGGCCCAGAGAATGACACTGGGGCATCCACTGTTTCCCTATAAGAAAGAGGTGGGGGCTTCCATGAATGAGAAAAGTCTTTGTTAATAACAGGATTGGTATAATTATATTTATGTCATACATTTCAGAAGCTGATAGAGGATCCCGTTCCTTCTTCTATTATAGGCCATGTCTCCCAGCTGGGATTATAAAACACCTTGCTATGCACACAGGGTCATCTAATGTTGATTGGACCCTGGGCAGAAAAATTCTTGGGGTCCTCCCATGCAATTTTGCTCTACACCCGCTCTGAGACATACAATAAATATCAGCTAGACTTAAAATCAGTTTACTGTATAAATCAGGCAGTGATTGCGATTGGTTGCCAGAGGTTTCAGCATATCATTACCACTTACTGACTGGTTGCTAGAGGTTACAGCCCACATTACGGCTCACTGATTAGTTGCTAGAGGTTACAGCACATGATTTCTTCTTGTTGAATGGTTGCTAGAAGTTACAGCACATCATCTCTTCACTTCAAAGGGGCATGATATACATATGAATGCCGCTTTTGTTTACATAGGAATGCTGCCACTATTTACATATGAATGCTCCCGTTATTTACATATAAATTACGGTTATTTACAAGTAAACACAGGGGGCCAGATTCAGGATGGCGAGCGGTTCTTTTTTCCGGCGTAACGTTGCTCATTTACGTTATCCGCCGATACTTTAGGAGAAAGTACTGTATTCACAAAGCACTTGCTCCTAAAGTTGCGGCGGCGTAGCGAAAATGGGCCGGCGGAATTCAAATTGGGCGGGTAGGGGACGTGTAGTATTTAAACTAGGCGCGATCCCACGGCGAACGTACTGCGCATGCGCCGGCCGTCAATGTATCCTATTGCGCATGCTCCACATTAGGACGGTGTTTTCTACGTGAACGTCAATGACGTCAATTCCCATTCACGGACGAGTTACACAAATGACGTAAAAAAAATTCAATTAGACGCGGTCAAGACGGCCATACTTAACATAGGATGCACCTGCTTTTTGTTGCTTTATCTTTACGATGGGAAAACCCTTACGTAAACGTCGTAAAGTGATTGCGTCGGGCCCGCGTACGTTCGTGAATTGCCGTATCTCGCTGATTTACATATTCTCGGCGTAAATCAGCGAGAACACCCCCGGCGGCCATTTTAAAATTGCAGTTCCGATACGACGGCGAATACAATTACGCCGCTCGTATCTAAACTCAATCCCGGCGTATCTGTTTTTCTGAATATAGAAAACAGATACGCCGGCGTAGGTTAGAAGTTACGCGGCTTATCTACAGATAAGCCGCGTAACTTCTACCTGAATCTGGCCCAGGGTCTGCAGGTGAATCATTTGTACACAGCAATAGGGCAGAGCTGGGCAGCATTAGTAGCAGCACTTCACACTGGGATATCAGGACACAGCACAGGAAAAAAACTTCAAGGGACAAGGGAATTTAAACAGGTATAGTTGGCAAGTATGAGGCAGCTGCTTTGGGCCCCACAACAATGAAGGGCCCAGGATAGCTGTCATTTTTGCCCTGCCCTAAAGACGGCCCTGTATGCACATCAGTGGCGGCCGTTAAGGCTTTTAAAAATTCGTTCTGCAGCGCCGCGCAAATAACATACACTCACGTATTGCATGAGTGTATGTTATTGTGGCCAGCCTAGTCAGATAACCGGACATAGGGCGCCGATTATCTGAATAAGGACAGCTGGTTGGCTGTGGGGAAGTGCCTGTCAGAGCCAGCGGCTCTGATAGGCTTTCCCAAGACAGCCCTTCAGCTCCCGGGTGTCTTATCCTTGAAACGTAGTGGGCTACGTCCCTTGGATAAGACTGACGTCCGTCTCAGCCAATCAGGTTTCAGTGATTCTGGTTATCCGTAACCTGATTGGCTGAAGCGTCAGAAGAAATCGAGGGACAGTGGAAGGAGGATGGCGAACCCCAGAAAGGTAAGTGCCGGGGGGGGGGGGGGGCAATCTGACTGGCAGCATTTTACAGGGCACAGTGGGGACAATTGATGTGGGGACCAGTGGGGGACAATTGATGTGGGCACAGTGGCGACAATTGATGTGGGCACAGTGGCGACAATTGATGTGGGCACAGTGGCGACAATTGATGTGGGGACAATTGATGTGGGCACAGTGGCGACAATTGATGTGGGCACAGTGGCGACAATTGATGGCATGGCACAGTGGCTGCGTTTGGCATGGCACAGTGGTGACAATTGATGGGCACAGTGGTGACAATTGATGGCATGACACAGTGGCTGCCTTTGATGGGCACAGTGGCTGCCTTTGATGGGCACAGTGGCTGCCTTTGATGGGCACAGTGAGGCTGCAATTGTCCCTTTTTTTTTTCATTTGTTTGCGCCCCACCAAAAATGTTGAGCACCAGCCGCCACTGATGTACATTAAAATAGTGCAAAAGCCCCAGTTTTCAACTGTAGATGGGAGATAATATTTGTACTGGGGCCCACAGGGTTGGATGAAGCCCATTCTTCCCCATGCTCAGTATCTACACTGTAGACAGTGAACTACATGTTATTATTATGCATAACAAGACTTTTGATGCAAGCACTGGATGCTATGGTATGGTATCATAGCACACAATCTCTCCAAACTCTGTATTCTCTGTAGCAGGTGCTTGTGGGTTATCGCTGATTGTATTTCTGCTGTTGTGTTATTTCACTGTGCAGCTATGCAGTTAGCTCAGGCTGCCCAGGGTAAGGTGACCAGATTTTTAAAATGAAATCTGGGGACATATTTTTTCTTTACTAGTAAAGCTGCCCGTCGCCGCCCGCCTCACAGCCTCTCAAGTCTTACTCTTCGGGCCCCGGCTACTACTGGGTGGGGAGGAAGATCACTCTGCCAGGGAAGGCAAGGAGATAGGCAGGTGGCTGGCCAGGATTTAAGCCAAGGCAGAAGAACATGCGAGCGGAGCTGAATGGGCATGCGCCCAAAACTGAAGAAATATTCCCTCTGCTCTGACCAGCACATGATCATCAGAAAGGGGCACAGATAATGGAAAAAATACAACCCCCCTATGCTAGTAGGCACAGCGGAGCGGGGGTGTGTAATTCTATTTTTTTTTAATTCTGCACTGATTGTCTTTGAAATTGTCCCTGCCCCCTATTAACCCCCCTGGCGGTATTCCCGAGTCTGACTCGGGGTTAGATTTTCATGCTGCGATCGGTAACCCCGAGTCAGACTCGGGCTCGCCTCGCTGAATCCACAGGCAGCGTTTACTTACGTTGTCCCTGGATCCAGCCATGCATCCGCGATGTGTGAGCGAGTGGGTGCTCGCTCGATTCACAGTGTCCCCATGTGCCGCCAAGCTCCGTTCCCTGCGACGTTACCACGCACGGGGGCGGAGAACGGCGCCATATTTAAAAAAGTAAACAAACACATTACATACAGTATACTGTAATCTTACAGATTACAGTACTGTATGTAAAAAATACACCTCCCCCCTGTCCCTAGTGGTCTGCCCAGTGCCCTACATGTCCTTTTATATAATAAAAGCTGTTCTTTCTGCCTGCAAACTGTAGATTGTCCATAGCAACCAAAAGTGTCCCTTTATGTCAAAAATGGTTTTAGATCAGCTAGAAAACAGCGATAATAAATTATAATCACTTGCAGAATTGAACTGTAGCGATTTGTTGGGAATTCGTCATAAAAAAAAAAAAAATAATGACAGCGACAATTCTGCAACTGAGCAAATTTCAGTGATTTTAATTTGATTACATTATTGAATAATTTTTATTTTAATTATATTATTATTTGTTATAATGATTTATAATTTTTTATTATATTATAATTTATAATTTTGTTTTAAAAAAAATGTCATACCCGGGGTGCCTATTAGACTCTTGTTTGGTCAGATTTAAGTGAGTTATTCCTAAGAATTACAGGCCTACAGTATAAAACGCCAAATTTCCTTGCAAATAATGGTACCGCTTTCAGCACCTAAAATCTGAACGAAAATACACAAACGGTCACTGGCGCTAGGAGAGATATAGGCCGGTCAATGAAGCAAAAACAAACCCTTTGGTGATTTCTGTAGAGGGTATCATATAGACAGTTCAGTGCAGCGGGAATGACAGTACCCGGAAGTACCCAACACAAGTAATATACACAAAACAAGTCCGCGCTCTTAAATGTTTGTAAAATATATATAAAATATATAAGCCCAATGTTGTTGGGATAAAAGAAAATAATCATATAAATATAGAGAAAAAAGAATCAATTTATTGCAGATCCACTTCTAAAAACAAGGGAGAAAACAGTCCATATAGGATAATATACAGGGCTGTAGAGTAGTAAGCAATGTGCACAGACAGTTCCACCAGCAGACACCAGCAATTCATGGGGTTAAACCTCAACGGTTCCATGCACAGGCCATCATGAGGACAAAAACACACGCTGACAGTACCTTGATGGTAGATGGTATAAAGTGGTACACAGAGAGCCGCCGTCAGGTTGATGTCAGGTCCTCACCCTAATGCCGCGTACACACGGTCGTTTTTTGCGATGAAAAAAAACGACGTTTTCTGTGAAGTAAAAAACAAAGTTCAAAAGCGAGGTTACGTTCACCACTCTTTTCCATTGAAGCTCGCTTCATAACTAGCTTCTGGGCATGCGCGGGTTGAAAAACTTTGTTTTGAACGACGTTTTTGCTACACACGGTGACTTTTTGTGAAACAAAAAAACGACACAAAAAATTCAAGCATGTTGGAATTTTTTTTTGGTCGTTTTTTTTAAGACAAAAAACGACGTTTTGCCCACACACGATCAATTTAAATGACGTTTTAAAAAACGTCGTTTTTTTTTCATCGCAAAAAACGACCGTGTGTATGCGGCATCAGATCTGACGGCGGCTCTCTGTGTACCACTTTATACCATCTACCATCAAGGTACTGTCAGTGTGTGTTTTTGTCCTCATGATGGCCTGTGCATGGAACCGTTGAGGTTTAACCCCATGAATTGCTGGTGTCTGCTGGTGGAACTGTTTGTGCACATTGCTTACTACTCTACAGTAAGGTGACCAGATTTTTTAAATGAAATCCCGGGACATATTTATTTTTTACTAGTAATGGCAGCAATCAGCAACTCTCTGCCCGTCGCCCCGCCTCACAGCCTCTCAAGTCTTACTCTTCGGGCCCCGGCTACTACTGGATGGGGAGTGGAGGAAGATCACTCCACTAAGGCCTCGTACACACGATCGGACATATCCGATGAAAACGGTCCGCGGACCATTTCCATCGGATATGTCCGATCGGGAGTTTGATCCGATGGCGTGTACACACCATCGGATCAAATTCCCCGCCGCCGGACGGCGCGGTGACGTGGCGGTGACGCGGCGGTGACGTTGACGCCGCCACGTCACCGCCACGTCACCGCACCAGGAACTTAAACACTTCCGCGCATGCGCCGAATCCATTCGGCGGCGGCGCGGCGGCGGTGGGGGACGACATGTCTGCTGGTAAGTGTACTAACGAGCAGACATGTCGGGCGGACAGATTCCCACCGGATAGATTTCAAAGCATGCTTTGAAATCTGTCGGGTGGAGAAATCTGTCCGCTAGCCCATACACACGAGCGGAGATGTCTGCTGAAACGGTCCATCGGACCGTTTTCAGCGGACATATCCCCTCGTGTGTACGAGGCCTAAGGGATGGCAATGAGATAGGCAGGTGGCTGGCCAGGATTTGAGCCAGGGCAGAAGAACATGCAAGCAAAACTGAATGGGCATGCGCCCGAAACTGAAGAAATATTCCTTCCGCTCTGACCAGCACATGATCATCAGAAAGGGGCACAGATAATGAAAAAAAATACACAACCCTAAGCTAGTAGGCACGGCGGAGCGGGGGTGTTTGATTCAATTTTTTTTATTTTAATTCTGCACTGACTGTCTTTGAAATTGCCCCTGCCCCCTATTAAATCCAATCTGGGGACAAAACCAGGGACAGACTTGGTCCGGGGACAGTGTCCTCAATCAGGGGACTGTCCCCTGAAACTGGGGATGTCTGGTCACCCTACTCTACAGCCCTGTATATTATCCTATATGGACTGTTTTCTCCCTTGTTTTTAGAAGTGGATCTGCAATAAATGGATTCTTTTTTGTCTATATTTATATGATTATTTTCTTTTATCCCAACAACATTGGGCTTATATATTTTATATATATTTTACAAACATTTAAGAGCGCGGACTTGTTTTGTGTATATTAAAATCTGAACGAATCATACCGCCAGGGAGGTTAAATCCAATCTGGGGACAACACCAGGGACAGACTTGGTCCGGGGACAGTGTCCTCAATCAGGGGACTGTCCCCTGAAACTGGGGATGTCTGGTCACCCTAGCCCAGGGTGGGAAGGGGTTTTCCCAGGCATTTTGGGCTCTGCCCTCCACTCTTCTGTAGTAAATAAGGGGGAGGCTCTTCTCAGTAGCCAGCTGCCTGCATAAGAAGAACAGAGAGGCCAAGCCAAAGCATGTAACTAGCAACACCGTGTGGGAAGCAAGGAGGTCCTGATCCAGGAAAGATGTAGCCCTTAACAACTTTCAACGTTTCATTGAAAGTAACTGCACCTGCAAATATTTTTTTATATATGGATTTCTGTACACTTGTGCAACACAGGATGCATGGATATGGATACTCCACCCACAAACTTGCTCTACAAACACACAAACTTGCTCTATAAACACAGCTATTTGCTCTACAGTTGTCATTATGGATCTCTGTAGCTCTCTCTACAGCCCCTGGCTCTGCTGATCACAGCAGACTGGTTGGCACCGGCCCAAATAGGGCTAGGTGCCACGGACTAGCTGAGGAGATGTGACAGTCAGGAAAGGGGTTAAATGAGTCTCTCCCCTCTTGGGTTCCCCCCCTCCTTCCCCCTCCCTCCAGGAGGGTGGTTCTCTGACAGGCAGAGCCAATTAAAGATGCCCAGGGGGGAGGTATTTGGGATGGGCATGTGACCAAGGCTTCAAGGTGGGTTATCCCTCCCACCTTCTTCCTCTTACCCGCAGCAGCCACCCAGCAAGTGAGCTCCCGCCCTCCCGCCCTTGTTCCCGTTTTATTAAACAGTTTCAGGTGTTTTAAAAAAAAAAAAAAAAGAAAATCGAATGTAATAAAGTTATAAAAAAAAACAAAAAAAAAAAGAGAATCGAATGTAATAAAGTTATAAAAAAAAATAAAAATAAAAAAAAACATTTTTGAGCAAGCGAGTTTTGTACTAAGGAGTTATGACGGTGGTTATTGCTGTATTTTATTACAATTTTAAGGTTTTGGTTTTACAGGCATTGTTTATTCGTGTTATGATGTGAGATATTTATTGTTAAGTCACAGCTGGCGGTAATATTAATGAAGGAATGGGGGAAGGCTATTATGCCCGTCGGTTTAGGCCGGCGGCTGGCTGGTTGCTTCCCCCTTGTAATCTTACCATGAGATGGTACTAAAGGTTTACAGATGTTTTATGGTTAAAGGAAAAAATAAAGCTGTGGCCGACCCCTACGTCCATTCAAGGATAACATGTTGTCCGAGTCTTTATTTTATGGTTAAGGGGTGAGACGAACACATGGGTACGGGTTAATGGGTTGTTCAGGTAGTCTAGTATACAAAAAAAATCATGCTAACTTTAGTGTTTTTTTTCAAATTAATGAAACAGTTTCCTCTTCCCCTTTATAGTGCCATTGTACGTGTTGTACGTCACCGCGTGTGAGAACGACGAGATTTGGTCTTGACAGTGTGTACGCAAAGAAAGCTTGTCAAGATTCTCGACAAGCCTTACAAGGTACTCGTCGAGTAAAACGATGTTTCATTTACGACGAGTTCCTCGGTCGTGTGTACGAGGCCTCAGAATTAGCCTGGGTGGCGAGTGGTTAATTACCACAAGTAATATACAAATAATTATTATAAGCGCTATGAGCTTACCCTCTCAGTCTGCTGCAGAGTTTCAGTTTGTCTTTAAATTGGCCGCTCTGTATGTAGCTTCTGACAGGCTGCGCAAATAGCCGTGTATCTCTGAGACTATAAATGATAGTAGCCCCATATTTACCCATTGGTGGGGTGGGTCTTCGTCAACCTACCTCCCAAATCTGGGGTCTCTGTGACCCCTGGTCGCCGAGCTACAACCCTCAAAGTCAATCTTTTTTTTTTGGGCCTATCTTGAGGAAGGGGCCTGGAGCTGCAGCTCCAATAGCCCCTATGTTAATCCGGCCCCGTGGGAAAGTCCTCTATTCTTTTAAAAAGAAAGTTTTCTAGAACTTCTGGGGAACCGTAACATTCATCAATCCTCTCCCATATCATGCTCAGCCCTTTGGTTGGTTAATTAATGTTAATGTCTCTGATTCTCCTTGCATGCTCTGATGACTCATTCCCCAGCCATTGGACGAAGAGATCGGCTTCCTCACTTGCTTTAAAACCAAGATCCCTAGTTGCATTTCTGAAGGACGAACGCCATGCTCTATAACTTTCAGGGTGATCGTAAAACTTTGCAAGTCCCTTTGCTAACAGTTCACGTTGTGCTAAGAACTTGAAGAGATCTGACATACCTTGATCGTTGTGTAAGTAGCCAGGGGGCGCTCTGTTATGCCAGGAACTTGGTGGGTAGTTGCGGTCATCAGAGATGCTGTCGCTGTGTCTTTTAACCTGTAGTTCTTCATTTTCGATTTGGTCGACTGTGACATAGTGTTTTGACAGCCTGGATGCAGAATGTGCTGAAAACGGAGTGCGGGTTTACTTTCTTGCTTGATATAAGGCGTGTGAATGGCGGGGGTTGATTCCGCTCTTGGCGCTGTAAGCGGGCAGTTGTCTGGTTCGGCGTGTCGGGTTGCTGAGCCGCTCACTGGTGGGGTTTGCAAGTTCTTCTAGGATGTCTGCCTCGGCTGCAGCAGCCGCTGCCTCCTTCTCTGCAGCTAGCTTCTCTAATGCAGTTTCCATGCGTAACTTCTCTAATGTCGTTTCCATGCGTAACTTTTCTAGTTTGAGTTGCATTTGCATCTCTTTCTCGGCGAATGCAGCCTTTACTTCGGCCTCCTTTTCTGCAAAGTCAGCTTTCACTTTTGCAAGTTCTGCTTTTGCGCGGGCAATGGTGATTGTTTCGCTTTTCACTGACCTCTTTGAGCTTGTGGAGTAAACTTCTGACCTTGTCGCAAAGTGCTCTGACTTTATCTGCGACATGGTGTCTGGCTATATGGAAGCTGATAACACTGCTGTCCCTCTGGCGTTCTGTATGGTAGCCGTGCTTAGAAGCCTTAGTTTTACTGGAAGTTCTGTATGCTCGCCATGTTTAGAAGCCTTTGTTTTACTGTTATGCCCCTCACTACACGTGACTGAGGTGTATTTGGGCACACTGTTAACTCCTCTCATACCAATGCATTCCAGTAGGCACAGAATCCTTTTGAACTTTTATTGATACAAGACAGAGTAAAACTGTAACAGATACAAACAAAATGCAATTAATAATCAATCACGCAATTAGTGCCTCCCTATCTATATATCTAGCTGAAGACACAAATAATAGACATACCGAAGATGAATCTGAATGGGTAGCTTAGAACTCAGTCCATGTGCTTGCTTCCAGGATGAAAGGGAAAAAGAAAAGATTGAAGAGGATGATGCAAGGCCTGATGGGATTAAAGTACGGAGGCTTGCATGTACCAAACTAATAAGCTAATCTAACTGACTGCATTAAGATAGAAATAGTGCAGTTATACAAAATGGCCATTAGATGGCAGCATAGATTTAATTGAATTAAACCAAAAGTCAATGAGAAGATTATGAGCCTTATTAATGAAGGCATGATAAAACTTATGACCACCAAGTGAACCGCCACCACCATTAGAAATGGAATTCTATGTCGGGTACACACTAATGCCTCATAATCACGACTGTTTTTTCCAACAGGAAAACTGCTATGAGAGCTTTTGGCCGGGAATTCCAGCCGTGTGTATACTCAATCACAGTTTTTCCGATGGGAAAACTCCCAGACAAAAAAAAGAGAGGAGGATCTCTTTTTTTCCCCACCAGGAAAAAATCCTGGCAGGAAAACCGTTCGTCTGTATGGTGCCGTACACACGGCAGAGAACCTCGACGGGCAGAACACATCGTTCCGCCCGTCGAGGTTCTCTCCCGGCCGTCGGATTCGGCGACCCGCCCGTCGGGAATGGCAACCAGCCATTCTTCCAGGCGGGCCGTCGAGGAAATAGAGAGCGTGCTCTCTATTTCGGCTCGACGGGCTTCCCGACGGGAAGCTCGCTGAGACCGTACACACGGCCGAGGTCCTCGCTGGAATGTGCATTCCAGCGAGGTTCTCGCTGATTTTCAGCGAGAACCTCGGCCGTGTGTACGGGGCCTAAGACTTTCTGACGGGTAAAAAAACGTGCATGCTCGGAAACACATCAACGTTTGCTCAGAAGCATAGAACTTAATTTTGTTGGCTTGTCATAGTCTTTTACGTCACCGCATTCTTGGCAGCTAAAAGCTCACCGGAGTTTTGTGTGACTGTGTGTATGCAAGGCAGGCTTGACAGGAATTCCGTCTGGAAAACTGTCATTTTTTTATCCAGTCGTGTGTACTAGGCATTACAGTTTTTTTTGTGTAACCTGAAAAAAAACTGACAGCTCCAGTTGGAGCCGTTGTACTAACCATGCAAGGTTAGTTCAACGATCTCCCCCGCTGAGCTGTTGTGTTCTGACAGGAGAATAGCGCCCCCACCCCTCCCTCACCAGAACATCTGATCAGCACTGTCTGCCATTGGCTGAGAATGCTGATCGGGAGTTGGTTGGCAGCTGGTTTTCCAGCATGCTCGTCTGACAGACCGGCATACATACGGCCTGAAAATCAGAAGTTTTTTTTTTAACTGCATGTTGTCTCCCGACATGTGTACAGGGCTTTACTAGAACAGATAGACCCTATTACAATGTCAGATTAGCCTGTAAATGGTAAACTCATCATAAAGGGGTTCAACAGACTCCACTTGGCTGGAATCCTGTAGTATCTCCCAATCGCCAGTGTATGTTGAGTCAAGACCATCCATATATTTCACAAGATCCACCATAAAATTACAATAGGGAGACCCACATAGTGTAAAACCGTATAAGACTTTTAATATAATCCAAAAATACATAAAACTACTCACACTTTTAAAATGAACAAGCACTTATATGTAAAGTACATTCCCAGACAATGTTACAAGCGATCCCAAGATTTACCAATACAAACAGACATGGCGACTTCACATGCGTTAGCTTTACCCTACGTGTTTTGTCATAACTGACATCAACGGGGCAGGAATGTCACACGAGTCAACAAGCTAGTATATATTCCATTTAATAGGGGAGGTCCGACTTTTATTGCAGGCTATCCAAGCCTCTTTCTTATTTAAAAAATGGCCGACTAGACTGTGCAGCCTTGTGGCTCTCTGTAGGTCTATGTCTGCACAGTCCCTGTTTCTTCTCACTACATAGAGAAGTATAACCTATACTGCCCAGTCAGCCTAAGAATGCAATAGTTTTAGTAAATATAAACTGCTAAATACCTTTTCTTATCAGCAGTATATAGCAGTTTTATGACTTCCATCAGTGTTCAGTTAAAGCTTTTAGGAGGAGTTTTCATTTTACTCTAAATCTCCTACGAGGCTACAGGACCTCTGACCCTCTCTGTCTGGACAGTGCTGATTGGCCCTGTGGTGATCACATGCACCCTTCCAAGAAAAAAAAACCTCTATAGTAGTAATACACAACAAACAAATCATGTGCAGAGTGACTCCAAAGGCTCTGTCTTATCAGGAGATGCATTGGGGACAGTAAAAGAAGGGGAAGATAAGAGACGACAGGATCAAACAGCTTTTTTTATACAATGCAAAGGATTAACTCCTTAGGTTCCACAGTCAGTATAACAAGCATGCTTTAATGCAGGGATCCTCAAACTACGGCCCTCCAGATGTTGTAGAACTACACATCCCATGAGGCATTGTAACACACTGACATTCACAGACATGACTAGGCATTATGGGAATTGTAGTTCCTGAACAACTGGAGGGCCATAGTTTGAAGACCCATGCTTTAATGCATATACAGACTGATTTTAGTGCTGTGGGTTTAGTAACACTTTCACCACTCAGCAGCTGTAAATGTACACTCTGCAGCTCTGTTGTCACACTGTTGTAGAAAATGATTATTGTGCCAAGTTTTTTTTTAAACCTGTTTAAAATATAAAGGGCCACATCAAAGAGACATGTGTCTGGACAGAAAACAGGGAAGAATATCATGACAGCTGGTGTTCTATGTTACTGTGCATTCTTTAGATTATATATTGTGTTGCTGAATCTATAGAACAACACCTGGTTCATGAATGATCACTGATTGTCATGAAACCTCTATGTGCCTTGTCATAATACAGCACTGGAGATTGGGATACACCGATGTGAGTGGGTGGATATGAATTATGTAATGGGTAGTCAGAATGCCCTGCAGCTGATTTAAACAATCGGCTCACGACGAGGCAAAATGTGTATAGCTGCTGCTGGGTTTACATGTTAAATCATGTAAATAATAGCTTTTCACTGTTTGGCTTCTCCATGCCCATTCTTATAACCATTATGACTGCAATTTCTACACCCCCTTTGACTTAATAAGGACAAATGTGGCATTTGATAAGAAATGTTATCTACTTTCTACTAGCTTGGTATTGCAAAAAATAAATAAACACACTAGCACACTACCAGCCCTTTAAATCATTTTGTGGTTTTAAACTTTTAGGCCATTCGGACATGTCCGATCGGGAGTTTGATCCGATGGCGTGTACACACCATCGGATCAAATTCCCCGCCGCCGGACGGCGCGGTGACGCGGCGGTGACGTTGACGCCGCCACGTCACCGCCACGTCACCGCACCAGGAAGTTAAACACTTCCGCGCATGCGCCGAATCCATTCGGCGGCGGCGCGGCGGCGGTGGGGGACGACATGTCTGCTGATAAGTGTACTAACCAGCAGACATGTCGGGCGGACAGATTCCCACCGGATAGATTTCAAAGCATGCTTTGAAATCTGTCGGGTGGAGAAATCTGTCCGCTAGCCCATACACACGAGCGGAGATGTCTGCTGAAACGGTCCATCGGACCGTTTTCAGCGGACATATCCCCTCGTGTGTACGAGGCCTTAGAGTTAAGTCAGTGCACACATGAAGAGGCCAGCCAAGTGCATGGCGGACCCCATACTATTACTGGGAGTGGGGTAAAGGTGATACGCTGGACTAGTGGCAAGGACAAGGTCATGTGCGTGGCTCAAGTAATGGTACTCCAGAAGTAGTGTGATGACCCTAAACAAAATGCCTAGCGTATGTCACGTACCTGGTACAGAGCAGAGCCTGACGTGCGGGAGTGGCCACTCTTGCTCCTCTGACTCCGGAACCCCTGGTAGAGTAGACAGAAGCGCTGGAGTTGAGAGTCGCACTAGCGCCTGGCGAGGATGCTGTGCAGGAACTGCGGTGGTCTCCTGTAGTCTCCAGGAAGATGTCGGTGGTGCTGGAACAGCAGGACAGTAGACAGCAGGAGCTTGATGCAGGTGGCCCGGACCAGCAAGGTGACAGGCAGCAGGAACTTGGTGCAGATCACTGGAGCAGTCAGCAGGAGGGAGGTGTACTGTAGTACCGGTGCTGTCAGGTAGCAGGAGCTTGGTGCAGATCACTGGAGCAGTCAGCAGGAGGGAGGTGTACTGTAGTACCAGTGCTGACAGATAGCAGGAGCTTGGTGCGGATCACTGGAGCAGTCAGCAGGAGGGAGGTGTACTGTAGTACCGGTGCTGACAGGTAGCAGGAGCTTGGTGCAGATCACTGGAGCAGTCAGCAGAAGGGAGGTGTACTGTAGTACCGGTGCTGGCAGGTAGCAGGCGGGCAGGGTCGGGCACAGGCGGGCGGATCAGATTCAAGGAGAAAGCAGTAGCGGAGTCATGGTTCAAGCCGGATCAGCAACAGGCGGGCAGCAACCAGTTTGAAGGATAAGGCAGAGGCAGCGTCAGACAAGCCAGAGGTCAGGGCAGGCGGAGGTCAGAAGGGTCAGAGACAAGCCGGGTACACAGGAACAGAAGTCAATCAGGTAACGGGTATCGGATGGGTAACAGGAACGCTGAAGATCGAGCAGCAAGATGCTATGGGATGAGCCCCATTAAATAGCCTGAACTGGCGCCAAAATGGCGTCAGCACTGCCCGCGCGCCGCTGCCACGATTGCGCGTGCCCGTGCATGCCGATGTGCCTTCTGCCTTCTATGCTTACTTACCCTTCACTCCCCCGCTGCACTGTCTGGCCTAAACACCTTGCAACCTCCTCCATCTACTCCATTTATGTTCTCATGATTCATAGTTTTTTTCATTTGACCACTTTTTTTTACCAAAATAACTTTTTATAATCTTATCTGTGTTAGGATTAGAACACTTAACAGGTAAACGTGCAAAGAGAACTGTCCCAGCCTTGCCCCACCTTGGAACTGAAGGTGAACCAGCCTTGTAATAGTTGTATAGGTGCAGAGAACCATGGGGAGGTACATTCCGTGGCTCCATGCTTTCATTGTTAAGTACAATACTATCCTATTTCAAATAATCAATGATGTAAGCTATAGACCTTATACAGTGCTTTGAAAAAGTATTCATACCCCTTGCTATTTCCACATTTTGTCATGTTACAACCAAAAACGTAAATTAATTTTATTAGGATTTTATGTGATAGACCAACACAAAGTGGCACATAAGTGGAAGGCAGGGCCGCAGGCCTGCCTGAATTTGTAGGAGGAGTCGGAGGGCTATTTATCCCTTCTCCCCTCCAATGTCCGGCGTCGGTGGGGTTTCTTGGTATCGCACGTCACTTCCGGTCGCGGGTGGAGGACTTCCGGTCGCGTGTGGAGCAGCGGCATTGTCTCGTAGGGTCCCCCACGGTAGAGGTGGTATTAGTCGGGGGCTTTCCTCAGGACTGTCACCCGTTCAGGCATCGCGGGGGCCGCCCGCTTCTCCTTCCGAACGACACCATCGGTGGGGACCCCTCTGTCTTGGTCCCTCCCGCTCCGTCACTTCCCGGCTCGCGGCATGGAGGACTTCTCCAGTGTCGCGTGTGGAGCAGCGGCAGGTGTCTCGTGGGGGTTCGCTGCTTGCATTCTTTTTCCACGGTAGAGGTGGGCGCTATTACGGCAGCATTGAGGGGTGGGGGCTGCTGGGTCTCGTGGCGGCTTCCCCTCCCGGTGCTCACTCCGTTGAGGCATCGCGGGGGCCGCCCTCCTACTTGTCCCTGCGTTCCTCCCGGCGCCATCCAGGAAGGGTCCTGACACGCTGGGCATCGTGGGGGAAGGGGCCCCTCTGTCTCCCTATGCTCCCTCCCGCCCCCTGTTACCTTGCTCACGCCAAGCTGGGGGGGGGGGTTCGCCCGATCACTTGAGGGGCCATGCACCGCTTCTCCCAGTGCTCGCGTGCGGGCGGGGGGGGGAGGGGGGCTGCTTGCATTCTTTTTCCCTGGGCGCTATTCGGCAGCATTGAGGGGTGGGGGCTCCTGAGGTCTCGTGGCGGTTCCCCTCCCGGTGCTCACTCCAGGCTACATTGAGGAGGGCCGCCCTCCTACTTGTCCCTGCGTTCCTCCCGGCGCCATCCAGGAAGGGTCCTTACGCTGGGCATCGTGGGGGAAGGGGCCCCGCTCTCCTCTCCCTATGCTGCCTCCTGTCCGCCCCCTGTTACCGGTGCTCCGCCAAGCTGGGGGGGTGCTCACGATCACTTGAGGAGGCCGCCCGCTTCTCCCGGTGCTCGTGCCGGGGGAGGGGGGCGCGCATCACATCCACCTACACGCTGCCATTGCTCTGTCTAGTTGAGGGAGGCCGCTCCTAGCGGGGGAGGGGGGCCGCACATCCACCTACACTGCCGCTGCTCCTAGCGAGGAGGCTGCCCGCCCGCCTCTCCCGGTGCCCGCGCCGGGGGGGGGGGGGGGGGGGGGCGTCCGTCCATCACCCATCCTGTCGGCTACTGCTAGGGCTAGGTCCTGCGTCGGCTAGGCTCCTCCCCCCGCCCGTTCTCCCGGAGCTCTGAGTGGCAGCACGCTCGGCCGGGAATCTGATGCTGGGATGGTCACCTCTGGTTCCCAGTGTGCTGGCATGGTGGGGGGAGACGCATCGGATGCCTTGCCAGGCAGGGGGGGTCGGCGCTCTAATTGTCTAACCTTCCTAGGGGAAGGGGACACCCTGGTGGGGGGGAGATTGTTTAGCCAGGTATGCATCGGCTCATCCCTGCTCACTGCAGGGATGGCTGACGGCACTCATCCGTGTATCCACATAGGGGAGAAGGGTTGCCCGCTCTCCACGTCTCTTCGGTGCGCAGTCGGCAGGTTGGGGGGGGGGAGCTTCTGCCGGTGCGTCCGATGGAGGGCACCCGTCCCCCCTGTTTCCTCCCAGGCTTACGCTGCTGGGGCTCCTAACATGGGGGAAGCTGCCCGGTGCTTGTGCCAGGGGGAGGGGGGCACACATCCACTTTCTCCTACCATGCTATCGCTGGCGTCCGCAGCGGTGCATCCTTCCGGGGGCATGGAGTAAGGGGACACCCTTGGTCCAGGTTCATCCTGTGACCAGATTCCCAAGGAATTCCAGGGAGCTCATGTTTGGGCCGGATGTGCCCTGGCATGGCCGGGAGGGGGGGGGGGCAGCATCTTGCAAGACAGTCAGGCTCCTTGGTGGTCACGGTTCAAGGGGAGGGGGTGTGCAGCACAGCAGTGGCGGTGTCAGTGTTTTTCTTGCCTCAAGTTCATGTCATAGCATTTCTGTCAGTTGTGTGTTCTGTCTTAGCGTTTCTCGCGGTAGTAGGTTTCCATCATGGCGGTTCTGTCAGTGGCATGTTTGTCAGTAGTATGTCTTCTGTCATAGCGGTTCTGTCAGTAGTATGTCTTCTGTCGTAGCGGTTCTGTCAGTAGTATGTTATGCTGCCACGGTCTCAGCGGTTCTGTCAGTATGTTTTGTCTCAGCGGTTCCATCACCCATCCTGTCGGCTACTGCTAGGGCTATGTCCTGCGTCGGCTAGGCTCCTCCCCCCGCCCGTTCTCCCGGAGCTCTGAGTGGCAGCACGCTCGGCCGGGAATCTGATGCTGGGATGGTCACCTCTGGTTCCCAGTGTGCTGGCATGGTGGGGGGAGACGCATCGGATGCCTTGCCAGGCAGGGGGGGTCGGCGCTCTAATTGTCTAACCTTCCTAGGGGAAGGGGACACCCTGGTGGGGGGGAGATTGTTTAGCCAGGTATGCATCGGCTCATCCCTGCTCACTGCAGGGATGGCTGACGGCACTCATCCGTGTATCCACATAGGGGAGAAGGGTTGCCCGCTCTCCACGTCTCTTCGGTGCGCAGTCGGCAGGTTGGGGGGGGGAGCTTCTGCCGGTGCGTCCGATGGAGGGCACCCGTCCCCCCTGTTTCCTCCCAGGCTTACGCTGCTGGGGCTCCTAACATGGGGGAAGCTGCCCGGTGCTTGTGCCAGGGGGAGGGGGGCACACATCCACTTTCTCCTACCATGCTATCGCTGGCGTCCGCAGCGGTGCATCCTTCCGGGGGCATGGAGTAAGGGGACACCCTTGGTCCAGGTTCATCCTGTGACCAGATTCCCAAGGAATTCCAGGGAGCTCATGTTTGGGCCGGATGTGCCCTGGCATGGCCGGGAGGGGGGGGGGGGGGCAGCATCTTGCAGGACAGTCAGGCTCCTTGGTGGTCACGGTTCAAGGGGAGGGGGTGTGCAGCACAGCAGTGGCGGTGCCAGTGTTTTTCTTGCCTCAAGTTCATGTCATAGCATTTCTGTCAGTTGTGTGTTCTGTCTTAGCGTTTCTCGCGGTAGTAGGTTTCCATCATGGCGGTTCTGTCAGTGGCATGTTTGTCAGTAGTATGTCTTCTGTCATAACGGTTCTGTCAGTAGTATGTCTTCTGTCGTAGCGGTTCTGTCAGTAGTATGTTATGCTGCCACGGTCTCAGCGGTTCTGTCAGTATGTTTTGTCTCAGCGGTTCTGTCAGTATGTTCTGTCAGTATGTTTTGTCACAGCGGTTCTGTCAGTATGTTTTGTCTCAGCGGTTCTGTCAGTATGTTTTGTCAGTATGTTTTGCCACAGCGGTTCTGTCAGTATGTTTTGTCTCAGCGGTTCTGTCAGTATGTTCTGTCAGTATGTTTTGTCACAGCGGTTCTGTCAGTATGTTTTGTCTCAGCGTTTCTGTCAGTATGTTTTTTGTCTCAGCGGTTCTGTCGGTATGTTCTGTCAGTATGTTTTGTCACAGCGGTTCTGTCAGTATGTTTTGTCACAGCGGTTCTGTCAGTATGTTTTGTCTCAGCGGTTCTGTCAGTATGTTTTGTCTCAGCGGTTCTGTCAGTATGTTTTTTGTCTCAGCGGTTCTGTCAGTATGTTTTTTGTCTCAGCGGTTCTGTCAGTATGTTTTTTGTCTCAGCGGTTCTGTCAGTATGTTTTTTGTCTCAGCGGTTCTGTCAGTATGTTTTGTGTCAGTGGTTCTGTCAGTATGTTTTGTCTCAGTGGTTCTGTCAGTATGTTTTGTGTCAGTGGTTCTGTCAGTATGTTTTGGCTCAGTGGTTCTGTCAGTATGTTTTGTCTCAGTGGTTCTGTCAGTGGTATGTTTTTGTCTTAGCATGTTCTGTCATAGCGGTTGCAGTCACTGTATGTTTCCTGTCATGTCATAGCGGTGCTGTCAGCATCATGCTTCTGTCGCGGAGCATTTTCACTGTCGCCGCTCTGTCGTCAGTATTCGGTCACAGCAGCTCAGTCCATGGCGTGTTTCTGTCATGGCGTGTTTCTGTCATGGCGTGTTTCTGTCATGGCGTGGTTCTGTCATGGCGTGTTTCTGTCATGGCGTGTTTCTGTCGTCACGCAGGTTCAGCTTGCACCAGTGGCCGTTCTAGCTTTGTTTGTTTTCATGTCTCATTATTTTTATAGGTTGCTTTCCTGGTCCGGTTGGCTAGGGCTCGCATGTCGGGGTCTGTCACATCTATAGATCCATTCGGGCTGAGGTTGTTTTCCAGATGATTGTTCACCTCAAACTTCTCGCCTGTCATGTCACGTCTTGCTACGCATTGGGTTTCATTTCACGGGCAGGACTACCCACCACGGTCTGTGGGTGCACGGGTCCTCAGTGTTCTGCTGTGCAGCAGGTCACTTGCGCTCACTCACGTTATTCACAGGGGGGTCGTCGGGTTCATTGACATGCTGGGGACCCTCTGTCACTGCCATGTCTTCATACTTGGGTAGGCACAGAGGGGGTTGTGTTTCTGTTGGGGGTCCTACTCCAGCGTGGGTTGGTCACATAGCTTGTCGGTGCTATGCAGTCACAGCACACTAACAGCCTTGTAGCTTTATTTGTTTTCTGTGTCTCGTCATACCGTTCTTTCGGGTATAGTCAGCCAGGGTGCGCATCTCAGGATCTGTCACGTCTACAGATCCATACGGGCTGAGGTTTCGTTTTTAAATGATTGTTGACCACAATCTTCTCGCCTGTATAACATACGTCATACGCGCACGTTCATTCTTACGCCTATACATCTACCCACCACGGTCTGTGGGTACATCGCCTTGAGTGTTTCGTTTTTAATTACCTGTCTGCGCGGCATGTTACTCGGGCTCACTTACTGCTTACACTTATCACATACACTTGGGGGGGGATCTGTCGTCAGGTTCATTCACGCGCTGAGGTCTGGTCATTTCTGCTCACATCTTTGGCCCAGGCAGCTACAGTGGGGGGGGGGGGGTGTCTCATGTTTGTTGTCTGTTGTCTTTTCTTTCTGTTTTCCTAGGGTTGGGCGTGCTGCACGTTTCGGGGGCAACACATTCTGGTACATCCCGGCTGCTCCACGTGGGGGTACAGAGCATGGCAGTACGCTGTCACTCAGGGGTTGGTCCGTACTTGTCTCAGCAGAGCGGTAAGTCAACTAGGGGTTTCCTTTTTTCCGGCCACAGCAAGGTAGGCGGTACGTTTCAGGTTGTGTTCATTTTCGTCCCAGCTACTTCACATACCAGCATTAAGCGTGTTCTGGCCTTTCCTGCTAGGACTATTTTATCAGGGTTCTCGGAGTTCTTGGAGTCGTCGCTTCTTCTCTGCTCATGGTAGGGGTCTGGGCCGTTATCTTTGGGGCTGTTCTCTTGTTCATAGGTTGCCGGATCGTCGGGGTGGGTCCGTCAGTCCAGGCTCTTTGTCCAATTTCCAGCCTGTTCATAGGGGGGGGGGTCACAGTTACTTGGGTGGGTTGTGTCATGCCATGTCTGGTTCTGTCTGTGTATCGTTGCATCGCTACTGCGTGTTGGCCTCGTCCTTTAACATCAGCAACTCATCGTTCGGGTAGCCGGCTCTCAAACCCCTTCCCTCCTATCAGTTTGTCAATTTTTGGCATCTCCCCCTCTCACGTCCCCTTACCAGGTATGGATAGTTAGGCCGGGGGTTGTGGGTGTTTGACATGGGTTCTGGTCTTGCGTCCTATTGGACGGTGTTTGCTTTCACAGGGCTCCTCAGGGCGGCCCTTGTTCCATTCCCCCACGTATCCTCTCGCCACCAGCAGTGGTTCTCATGTCTGTGATTTTGGAGGGAGGCTTAGTCTGTCAGGCACGGGACAGTAGTTTGGTTTCGCGGTTCCTTCCAATCATCGGTTCTTGGGACGCTGGTTTTCTGCTGTCGTAACGGATGCTTATCGGGGCCGTTATTTGAGACTGTCAAGGCGTGCTTTCTCTACCAGACAGATATTCGTGCCCTTCCATTCTTTTATCACACCTACTTCTGGGTCTTTTTGCCCACTTATAGGCGTACTGTCCAGCGAGGCTAATGGCACACCTCAGGCCTGGGTAGTTAGGGTATCGTATTCCTCGGTGTAGACTCTGACTACAAGTGGAAGGCGGGGCCGCAGGCCTGCCTGAATTTGTAGGAGGAGTCGGAGGGCTATTTATCCCTCCTCCCCTCCAATGTCCGGCGTCGGCGGGGTTTCTGGGTACCCACCCACCCGTTCCCCCTTTTTTCATGTTATCATTTTCTTCATTAATTTCTTCACAATTACTTCAGGGTATGCCCACTTATAGGCGTACTGTCCAGCGAGGCTAATGGCACACCTCAGGCCTGGGTAGTTAGGGTATCGTATTCCTCGGTGTAGACTCTGACTACAATTGAAATGGAAGGAAAATTATAAATAGTTTTCATTTTTTTTTTTTACAAATAAATATGCAACATCGTCACCGACGTGCAATTGCTTCAGTGAGTGTGCCGTTACCGATGGCTCCCGCGTGCATGCCAATGCCAGCGCCGAAGCCCACAATACCCGGAAGTAACTCTGGGAGCGATATGGGTACAGTGCTGCATGACCGCACAATTGTCATTAAGGCTAGGTTCACATTGGTGCAATGCGGGAACCACGGCGATTGCTGTACAGGCTCCCACATAGCATCTGAATTACAGGCAGGTCACACTGCGCTCTGCGAACCGCTGCGGGTGTCAATATAAAGTTAATGACACCCCCAAATCGGTTTGCAGAATGCAGTGCGAACTGTGGAATGGGACTCCAGCACCATTTTTTTTGCGTATGCCATGTGATTAAAGTCATACAAACTGCACGGCTGAATTTGCATTGCACAGACATTGCATGCAATTTGCATAGGAATGCAATGTGAATCACATGCGATCTCTGCAATCGCATAAGTGTGATCCCAGCCTTAAAGTGTGAAAGCGCTGAAAGCTGGCCAGGAAGGGGTGAAAGTGCCCGACATTGAAATGATTAAAGCATATCTATGGTGAAAATGTAAACTCATATATTAATGTCCTCATTGTATTTTAATTCTATCGAGCCCACTCCCATTAATCTGAACGGTATTGAAGTTTGTAAACTTACTATGTGAAGCTCACCACACATTTACTTCCCATGTAGTCACTATGTCCTGTGAGTAGCATTGCTCTGTCACACATTTCGCAGAGCCTGTCTTTTGATCTACAGAGGAGATGAGAGGAGGCGACTTGGGAGTACAGGAAGCACTGCTTGCAGGCAGCAAGGTACCATGGGATATATAGTCCTTAGAAAGTTAAAGTAAAAAGCAGAGGAGAAGCTGCAAAGCATGCAGGGAATCCGGGAAGTTGTAAAAGAGATGACAGCAGACAGGCAGCACTCACAATATGAAAGGAGCGTTTTCAAGTAAGCTGATATTGGATTGTCAAATATAACTATTGTTTATGTTATTACAATGCTGATGTTATTAAAGGAGAGTGTATGTTGTGATCAGAGAACTCCTTTGATATTGGTTTCTTGTAAAGCACTTTGCAAAGTTTGTTTTTAAACAGTGATAAATATGCAAAACATTTTATTATTTTTATATTATAGCTATTTCTTTTCGCTAAAACTGTCACATTAGGGACCCATTCATACCCACGTGGCCTCATGGTAGCATGTGTTATAGCGCACATGCAGAGATATGAATGAGCTCTTCTAAATACACACTAAACTGCAGTGTGTAGATGTAAATCAGCCACATAGGAAATAATGGGATTGCTAGTTAACCTTACTGGGCCATTGTAAAATGACGCCGGCAGGAACCCTCCCTCGATCCGGGTGGACGTCATATGACGTCCTTTGTTCCCGGTGACTCAGGGAGCACGCGCCCAAGGCACCACTCATGGCCCGACGCACGTGTCCGACGGCCGCGTTTGCCACCGGGCACCCACGATTGCTGGTGATCACAGCAGGAGTGTGGATCTGTGTGTGTAAACACACAGATTCACCTCCTGTCAGAGGTGAGGAGACCAATGCTGTGTTCCCAGTACAAAGGAACACACATCGGTCTCCTCCCCTTGTAAGTCCCCTCCCCTACAGTTAGAACACACTTTAGTGAACATTTTAACCCCTTCAGCGGGGCGCGTTACATTTACACAGTAATCTGTGCATATTTATAGCACTAATCGCTGTATAAATGTGAATGGTCCCAAAAACGTGTCAAAAGTGTCCGATGTGTTCGCCGCAATGTCTTGGTCACAATAAAAAATCGCAGATCGCTGCCATTGCTAGTAAAAAAAAATAATAAAATAAAAATGTCATAAATCTATCACCTATTTTGTAGAAGCTATAACTTTTGCGCAAATCAATCAATAAACGATTATTGCGATTTTTTTTTTTTTTTTAACAAAAATATGTAGAAGAATACGTATCAGTCTAAACTGAGGATTTTTTTTTTTAAATTGTGATATTTATTAAATAAAAAGGTAAAAAATATTGTGTTTTTTTTTTTAATTGTCGCTCTTCTTTTGTTTATAGAGCAAAAAATAAAAACTGCAGAGATGATCAAATACCACCAAACGAAAGCTCTAATTGTGGGGGGAAAAAACATAATGATTTAATTTGGGTACAGTGTTGCATGCCTGCGCAATTGTCATTCAAAGTGCAACAGCACTGAAAACTAAAAATTGGTCTGGGCAGGAAGGGGTGAAAATGCCCTGTATGGAAGGGGTTAAAATGCATTTTCATATATGTTTTACAGCGACAGCAAAAATGACACAGGGTGCCGCATTTGGCTGACGTTACCGCTGCAGGACATGACCAATGCACGTCTGTTGGGCTCAACCGCCCCAAAACTACATGCAATTGTGCTGCAGCATTTACAGGGTTAAATCAGGCAGTGAGGAGGTGATATAACACCTGTCAAATGCCCTCTAAAGAGCAATCTAATGCAGACTGCTCTTCAGAGGACACTGTGCGTGTGACGGGACATACTAATTCCTTTTAGTATGTCCCGCATGTGAACACTGATGATCTTTGTAAAGTTAAACCAATAGGTTGCTTGATCCACTCTTCTATAAACTCCAACCAAGCTGGTTTATTTAAAAAAAGAAATAGAATAAAATGCAAAGAAGCCTTCCTTTCCAACCAATCATAATGCAGCTATTAGCTTTTTCTTTCAGGTAAGAAAGTGTCAGCAAGCACCTGATTGGTTGGATTGGTTCTGCTGAGCACACACTAATGAAGCTCCTTTTCCACTATATAGAGCAGGGATATGCAATTAGCGGACCTCCAGCTGTTACAAAACTAGTAGTTCTGCAACAGCTGGAGGTCTGCTAATTGCATACCCCTGATATAGAGTGTTGTGTAGACTGTGCCTTTTGGGGTTAACAAAAGAAGCCTTCATTTGAATAAATTGCATATTTAAATTGTCTGGCCAGGCATTACCTATGACCTGTCCCTGTGTGTATATAGTGCTGACACATTCAGCCTTCCCCATTTCACCTAATGCACCTTCCCAGCCAATGGGAGGCCAGAGTCAGTCATGCCTCCTCCCCTCCCTCCCCCCTCCCTCTTTCTGTCTGCTCCTTGTAAGAGCTGAAAGGACCAAGCCATTCCAATCCTTACAGCTGCTGGAGATGGCTAAGAAGGTGCTGGCGGTCCTCCTCCCCCTGGTGCTCTGTCTGATCGGGGTCATTGGGATCCTACTGCTGGCCCTGCCTGCCAAGGAGGTCACTGAGCCCCCAAAGTATAAGGTGAGTGCAGAGAGAGAGAGCGAGAGAGAACACCTGGGCTGAGCCCCACTGACAGCTGCAGATTCCTGTGTTTGTGCGATTACAATGCACTGTGTTCTATCAGTACTTACTGATCTGATAGGTGTGAGCCATGTGTAGTAGTGACAATCACACCCACACCGCTCTGCACACATGTACAAGGTATGTATACACCGCCCTCACCGCCTACTGTCACCGACATTGGGGGTGCAGATTCACTCTGCCGCACACACATATGGTATCCCCAATGTAAATGTATTTGCTATATTGTATAACTAGATAATAATACAACGCAGTGTGTGTGTATGTATTTATTTATTTATACTAAATAAATAAAAAATAAATAACTATAGATTTTTTTTTTTTTTTTTTTTTGACAAAATGTAAATGTATCCATAATTATACATATTAACCACTTCCTTACTTGGCACTTAAACACCCTCCTGACCAGACCAATTTTAAGCTTTCAGGGCTCTCACACTTTGAATGACAATTACTCAGTCATGCAACACTGTAACCAAATGAAATGTTTGTCCTTTCCCCCCCCCCCACCCACAAATAGAGCTTTCTTTTGGTGGTATTTGATCACCTCTGGGTTTTTTTTTTTTTTTTTTTTTGCGCTATTAATGAAAGAAGACCGAAAAATTTGAAAAAAAAAATGTTTTTTTCTTAGTTTCTGTGATAAAATTTTGCAAATTATTAATTTTTCTTCATAAATTTTGGCCACAATTTTGACTGCTACATGTGTTTTTGATAAAAATAACCCCACATTTTTGGAAATTATTTGGTCTGTGTGAAAGTTTTAGAGACTACAACCTATAGTGCAAATCATGAAAAATTATTACATATGATCACACCTGATGTACTGAAGGCCTATCTAATTTCTTGAGACCCTAACAAGCCAGGAAAGTACAAATAACCCCTTTTTGGAAAGTGGACATTCCAAAGTATTTAGTAAGAGGCATGGTGAGTTATTTGAAGTTGTCATTTTTTCCCACAATACTTTTCAAAATTAAGATTTTTTATTTAAAAAAAATTCTCAAAATTGTCCTTGTAATGGCTTATTTCTCTAACATGGCATGTGCATACTACAAATGACACCCCAAAATACATTCTGTTACTCCTCCTGAGAAAAACGATACCCCATGTGTGAGACTTTTTCACTGCCTGGCCACATACAGAGGCCCAACATGCAGGAAGCGCCATCAGGGGTTTTAGGAGCATAAATTGCACATCTAACTAGTTGACTACCTATTACATTTTTGAAGGCCCTGGAACACCAGGACAATGGAATTACCCACAAAGTGACCCCATTTTGGAAAGCTAACACCCCAATGTATAATCTATGAGGCATAATGAGTCTTTTGAACAGGTTTATTTTTTTTTCCATCCGTTTTTGGCATATGTGGGAAAAAAATTAAAACGCATTTATTTATTTATTTATTTTTACACAAAGGTGTCCATTGATAAGATATTTCCAACACATAGCAAGTACATAGCACAAATGACACCCCAAAAATGCATTTTGCTACTCCTCCTGAGTAAAACGATACCCCATGTGTGAGACTTCTACACAGCCTGACCACATACAGAGATCCAACATGCAAGGAACACCGTCAGGTGTTCCAGAGACACATAGCATGCACATACCAAGAATTGCACCCCAAAATACATTATGCTGAGCAAAGCGTAAACAAAAGATTATCTGTGGTAATAGTAGCGCAGTTCTACACAGCAGGATAGCAGGGAGCTGTGGTGGCTCAACGTGATTGGCACTGCGCTGACAAGCCATTCACCTCTGCAGCCAAGGGTTCGGATCCCGGTCTCGGCTACATGTGAATTGAGTTTGGTGGTCTCAGCCCGGCTCCCGGTGGGTGTGCTATGCAAGGTACGCCTGTGCTTAGTACGCCCACCCCCCCCCCCCACAAAAACCACCACACTTGCACGCACACAAAATTGGTTTAAAACACATGCACTTTGGCCATGCGGTCTCTTAAAAATAAAGAGAGGCGAAGGACCTACGGGGCTGGCTGGGTGGGCTAGGCCCCCTCACTCCCTCATAGGGGGAGTCCCTCTGCCCCATTGGGGTCCCGTTGGGCCCCAGTTGGGCTCCCAAGAGGAGCAGGTAGGGCGGGGTGAGTGGGAGGCCCCCCTTCACACCCGCCATTGCCACCAGGGGCATGGAGAAGGATGGCGATTGCCTCCGGGGGGAGGGTCTGCCTACTCCCAACTCCTGCAGTCCGGCTCCTCTCTCTCGAGTTCACGCACAAAAATACACTTAAAAAAAAAAAAAAATAAAGGCAGAGGCATGATGGCATAGGTCCTGCAGGCAGAAGTAGGGCCCCGTTCAGGACAGAATGGGGACAGGGGTAGAGGCTTCTCCCATCCAAATCTCTTTGAAGCCTCCGGGCAACCAGACCCTAATCTAGGATGAGAAAACAAAAAAAAAATTGTTTTCTTCATCTAGAAAAACTTTTCTGGAGCCCCTCACATATGCAAGACCCCTGTGTTGAATCCCACTAGTCCAGTAGAAGGGTACAAGATCAGTCCAAGAGGCAGGCAAAAGGCATGGTCAAACAGTCCAAAGTCAGTTCCAGATCAGGGAGAGGCATTACAGAATCGTTAGGCAGAAGAATGGTCGAAAAACAGTCCAGGGTCAATTCCGGATCAGGCAGAGGTATTACAAAATCGTTAGGCAGAAGCGTGGTCCAATAACAAGCCGGGGTCAGTTACAAAGCAGGCAGTGGCATAAGATGTGTGAAGGCAGGAACGGAGGATTACATTTACCATACTAAACTAATAATTTAGTTTAGTATGGTAACTGCGAAAACAGCCAACTACACAGAGGCCTGGTTGGGAAGGACACTGGGCACAGTGATAAACTTGTCTCTCGCCTGACTCCTTCACTGGCACGCACTTTACATTTTTTTTTTCTTTACCTATTCCGCCTGATGCTGTGGAAGGGACTTTATCTGGGAAGTGATGTTCGGAGAGTCGACTTAGAACATCTGATTGGATATTTTGGGGTAGGTCAGTCTGGAATATCAGGGTAGTGGTGATTTTCCTCCTGGTAGCCAAGGAAGGTTAGGGGGTTTTGGGTGGACTTACGATAAATAATATAGGAATTGTAGACGGCCAAATGAAAAAAATAAATTGCTACTTTTTTGTACCAATGGTACGTGCGCCTTGTGGCAAGGTATGGTTCGAAAATTTGGTCATTTAAGTCGACTCCCCCCATGAACGAATTGTAGTCCCGGATGCAGGTAGGCTTTTGGATGGTGGTGCCACGCCTTCTGCGGGTTTCCACAAAATAATTGTTGTGGATGGAGGACAACATGTATACGTCTCTTCTGTCCCTCCACTTCACTGCCAGAACCTCCTTGTTTCGCACACTTGCCGATTCCCCTTGTTTCAGCTTTTGATTCACAAGGCTTTGAGGAAAGCCTTTCCTGTTCTTTCTGGCGGTGCCACATGCTGGGGTCTGCTTCCGGTGCAGGTTGTGGAACAGGGGAAGAGAGGTATAAAAGTTGTCCACGTACAGGTGGTATCCTTTATCCAGAAGGGGGTTGATTAGTTGCCAGACAACTTTTCCAATTGATCCCAAGTAGTCTGGGCAATTGGGGGGGGGGGGGGGGGGATTCAGCTGGATATCCTTCCCTTCGTAGACCAAGAAGGAATACAGGTACCCTGTGGCTCGTTCACAAAGTTTATAAACCTTCACCCCATAGCGGGCCCTTTTTGCTGGGGATAAACTGTTTAATTTTAAGTCGGCCACAAAATTTTACAAGGGATTTATCGACACATATGTTTTGTTCCGGGGTATATAATTGGGGGAATAATTCCGAAAAATAATTTAATTAGGGGCGAATTTTGAAAAGCATGCCAAAATTTGGGTGATTTCGGGGAAGGCACTGGGTGTTATCGTTGAAGTAGAGGAACCTCAGGATCATGAAGTATCTGGTTCGGGGCACTGTTGCAGAAAAGATTGGCATATGATAAATAGGGCGTTTTGACCAAAAGGAATACTTTTTTTGGGTTGAGTCACATACAAAATGTGAGGCCTAAAAAATAACTAAACTCCTCCACTGTAAGGTCTCTCCAATTGAAGGGACGGGCATAAGACGATGTTGGATTGTTGGTGATAAATTGTTGGGCATATAAGTTGCACTGGGCCACAATGCTAGATAGCGGTTCCTCAGTAAAAAATAAATCAAAAACATTAATTGGGGAAAAATTGTCCGTGTTCACCTGGACTCCTGGCTGGGCAGTGAAAGGGGGAATGTTGGCGTCTCCGGAAATTGGAGGAGGCCACAAGGGGTACTGAAGGGCATAGGGAAGGCTTGCATGGATCCTTGGCCTTTGTTCCCGAGGTACTGCGGTGCTGGTGGATTGCACTTTGGTACTAGTGGATGGCATGACGGTGCTGGTGGATGCCACTGCCTCCTCACCAGAGCGCCTTCTTTTGGCGGGCTGACTATCTTCCCCCTCTGAGCCTGTCTCTGTTCCACTACTGTAGACTGGCTCATAGTCTACGTCCAATTCAGAATGGGAATTGGAAGAAGAGAGCTCCCCGTTGCTCTCGTCAGGCGCGGAAATCATTTGATATGCCTGCTCGACGGAAAAGAGACGTTTTGACATGGCGACTTCACAGGTGTGTGTGGCACAGATGTGGGAAGAGATGGGTACTGAGGAGGCAGAGGTGGTGGCAGAGATGGGTACTGAGGTGGCGGAACAGATGTACACCGATGAGATGGCACTGAGATGGATACTGATGAGATTGGTACTGATGTGTGATGATCTGTGGGTACTGATGTGGCACAGGTATCACTGGGCACTTTGTAACCGTTTTTCAGATTGTACAAGTTGAAAGATACACTGTAACACTTACAGATACGCGCTGTCTGTGTGTGTGTGAGGAGAGAGCCGGCAATGAGAGATCTCATATGTTTACAGGGGACACGGCCAGTACAGAAGTTCCCCGCTGTGCGCTCGGTAGCGCACTCGGGAAACGAGAAAAGAGCAAAGAGCAAAGATTCAGGGCTTCCCGACGGCCGCATATATTCGTACGGCCGTCGGGAAGTGGTTAAAGTACTGTATGTATCTTATTTTTCATATCTTTAATAATTATATGTGTGTGTTTTTAATTTTTTATTTTGTCTGTTATGTATAATGTATTGGTAATTACTAGTATACAAAATAATTATATAAAAAATATTATATATTAGTAATGATTACTAATACAATATACATAACCTAGAAGAAATAAAATACAAAAAAAAGTGTTATAATACCTAAAACAAGATCCATAATACAGAAGATATATATACCGTATTTATCGCGGTATAACGCGCTCCCGCGTATACCGCGCACCCCCAAGTGCCCCTCAATCCTGTGGAAAAAAAGTTATTTTGTACTTACAGTTTTGGTGTCTTGCGCGGCGTCCATCGGCGGCCTCGTCTGGTTCGGGTGTCCTGCGTCCTCCCCGCTCGTTTCCCGCGCCGAGTTTTGAATACTGCGCCAGCATATACTGAGCGCAGTACACTCGGGCAGGCTCGGCAACTTTCGCGCTCAGGTCCTGTACGTCCAGGACGTGACCGCGGAAGAAGCCGAGACTGGCCGAATATACCCGAGTGTACTGCGCTCGGTATATGTCGGCGCAGTATTCAAAATTTGGCGCGGGTATCGGCGTATATCGCGCACCCACGATTTTGCCCTGATTTTCAGGGCAAAAAAGTGCGCGATATACGCCAATAAATACGGTAATCTTCTGTATCATATCTTGTTTTAGGTATAATTATAATACTTTTTTTTTATTTATTTTTTTATTATAATTATACTTAAAAACAAGATACGTAATACAGAAGATTATATATCTTCTGTATTATGTATCTCTTCTGTATTATAATTTTTTTTTTGTATTTTATTTCTTCTAGGTTATGTATATTTTATTAGTAATCATTACTAATAATTTTTTTTGTATACTAGTAATAATTACCAATACATTATACATAACATAGAAGAAATAAAAAATTAAAACCTAAAACAAAATATATATATATATATATAATGTGTGTGTATATATGTATATGTGTGTTCTATGTTCTGTATATTTTCTATATTAATATTTTTTTATTTAGTTGTTTGTTTTATTTCTATCTTCTATTTTATGTCCACTGATATATGAAAATGTTGTATACTTTGAGTGTTTTATTTTGTTTTTGTTTATTTTTTTTGCAATTCTAATAGCTGCAGTAAACAAGCACACATTTTCCAGTACATACACTGAAAACCTGTAGCGTGACATCTTTCTGCATTTTAAGTGCTGTAATAGAAAAAAGTGGAATCTGGTGGTTGGAGGTTAAATAACTTTGCAGTTTCCAGTCACTCTTCACACTTTAAAACCAGAAAGCTGAGGATGTTTTAAAATAACTTTCACAGATGCTTTTGTGGCTGATGGGAGGTGTCTGATAATATAAAGTGTTATAACCTGTAGCGGAAGGGTTGATCTCACTGTTGGTTCACAGGTTGCTGCACTGGTATAAGCCTGTAAACTGCAATGGCCTGTGGGGAACCATAAGTTTCAGCATGCCGTGCCTAAAATGCCACAGCAGAACTCGCAGCCTGTCGCCCCCCCCCCCCAACAGAACAATTCTAACTACTACAAATTTCAGCATGCATTGAGACGTGGGTGGAGGTTAGTAGGAACGGGGGTCAGGTCCAGTATACTCAGTGATAACTGTAGGCTGAATCTTGGTTCGGTGGCGTTCAGCAGCAACGATTTTGTAAAGGAGGAAGGTGACCATGCTGGAATTTGTAGTTCTCCAACACAAGGTCTTTTTGAGGGAAAGTTCAGTGTGGTATCATGTCAACAGACTTGCAGTTCTGTTTTACAGTAGCATACTGGGACTTGTAGTTCACCTGTATATTTTAGGCAGGACATCTTTATGGGGGGCAAGCAATGCTAGTTAGTTCCAGAACGTTCGATTTGGGTCACGTCTCTTAAAATGGTCTTACATTATACAATCTGATTGTACAACCTCCTTATTTATTTTTATTAAAACGATGACATATGAGGGCACACCTGAACAACTGATTGCATTTGATTTAAATTGGGTAGGGCCTTCCAATACATATCTGATGGTAGATCTAAAAGGATATATAGTACAATCAGTTGCATAATGTATGGTCACCTTTATAATGGAAGAAGCGGGCATCAAATGCAGGGACTTGTAGTACCACTATGTTTAGGTTTTAGGTTGTCTCTGTATGCTGGGACTTGCAGTTCCTCACTAGATGATCTAGTGTATGTATGGAGCCTGTATACAGCATCTAGCGGTTTGTAGTAGAGTATCGTTTGTTTGGTTGTGCTGGGAGTCCTGTGAATGCGGGGGAATTCCCTCTCCAGATAGTGCAGGAAGGGGTGTCCCCCCCCCCCCCCCCATTCATCATTCTCTGTCCCTGTGGCCCTTTGTCCTGCTGACAATAGCAGGAAATGGGGGCCCAGGAGTAGATGACCTCTCAGTTAGCAATTCACTGTTACAGCCAACATCTGGAGCTGAAAGAAGCTGTAATAAAACTACTCAGGGAGAACTCTTTGCACTGTTACTATCTGATTTAGGGTACAATCCAATCGGCCATGGCTTTTTTGTATTAAAGAATATATTGTGCCTGTTCGTTGTCATCCCGGCATTCATCTTTAAAGCCCTACCCAATAAATCTTTATGGTTGCCCGTAGCCTTTGGTGAGGGTTCTCCCCTCTGTCTGTTATAAGAACTGATAAAACTGCAGATTCTGTGGGTGGAGTATTGATGTCAGTAGACTCCCCGCTCTCCTCTGCACTCCCCTTGTCAACATGCATTTTTTTTCATGTGTATTCCTTACACTAAATTCTGCTATGATTTCTAACATCCAGTTAAAATCCAAAAAAGTAACCACATGACTTCAGAAAAGGAGTGGGGGGTGGGAATTAAAAAATGCCTGTCTCCAAGCTAGTGCATGAGATATGTAAATAACCTGTCATTCACAGCAGGGGGGCGGAACGGACTAAGGGTTTTCTCTGCAAGTCCGTTTTATTTCACTGAACAATAAGAGGATAGCTCAGAGCTGGATTAACTCTGTGTCGTAAGACTGGGCACAGATGATAGGAAATCTTATACTGTACACTGTGACATCAAAAAAATAAATACATTTTTTGGGGGTTTACATCCACTTTAAGCGAGTTTGAATGGGGCATGGTTGTTGGTGCCAGATGGGCTGGTCTGAGCATTTCAAAAACTGCTGATCTACTGGGATTTTCACACCCAACCATCTCTAGGGTTTTTTAAGAACCTCCTCACTAAAACCAAACCATGGGTGCTGGCAATGCAATAGTGATGCAAATATAGGGCCCCCTTACTGTCAGTAAAGGACACTGTTCAAATTTAGTGGGGTGAGAGACTTATTTGCACTCACCCAGGTTGATTTATGTTAAATTAGGCTGCTGTCAGCCCTGAATTATCTCGTGGGTTGTTCTGTGCTCCAGGGATGCAGTTCCATCTCTGGGCAGCAGGTGGCGCCAAAAGGATTCAGGCAGAGCCACTTTTCCCCAGCAGCCAATTGGAGGAGTGTTTTCCTCGCGGGGCATGCTGCGGGAGGTTAAAACTGTGGCAGATGCCATTTTTCGGGGTTCTTCGCTGGTTCCGGGTGCGGCACACACCTTCAGGGTGTGCGCACGTCATGGACCCACCATTATGGCCTACCTGGCCGGGGCCCGTGCCACGCGGAGTTCCTTACTCTGGGCCCTCATGGCTCAGAGCAACTGAGTTGCTGAGGGGCCCCAGTGACTTACTGGGTCCCCATTCTTCAAGAGAAATTGACTGAAAGGATACGCTCTATTGCTCTTGAGTATCGGACCTGTGGCAGAGGCCTTTACTAATTTACTAGAGCCAAGTCGGTGGCAGAGACTTGTTCCTTCTCGGTGACACTCTGGGAGAGGCCTATCCAGGTGCACTGCACCCACTCCGGCGGGAGTGGCGACGGGAGAAAATACACTCTAGAACAGTGGTTCTCAACCTCCCTAGTGCCGTGACCCCTTGATAAAATTTCCCAAGCTGTTGGGACCCCCAACGGTAGAATTTTTGTAGCGTGGGTTGTTGGCGTCCCTAACCCTCGGACATTTAGGGCTCCCCGAGTCCCTTCCACTCATACCATATTAAAACCCCTTCTGGTAAATTTTAGGATATTACACTCTCTTTATGTTCTCCTTTCTTTCCTTTTTATCTCTCTCCATCCACTCTAGCTGTCTTTCCTATTCTTTCTCTTATTCCTTCTCTCCCTCTCCCTTCCATGTATTCTCTATTTGTATGCCTTCTCTTACTCCTTGGGGGGAGTTGGAATGAGTTGCAGTGCTGGCAGGGAGTTCTTGATCAAGATCACCTGCTGACCTGAGAACTGTAGTAGGGACTTTAAATGGCAACTCTAATCACAGGTAGTGTTACCCACTGTGTCTCCAGCTACGTAGTGTCTCGCATCAGTGATCCCTATGCTGAAATCAGAAGATAGGGTCTTTTTCAGCCCCTCCCACTTCACATTCTTCACCAGTCAGCTGACCTCTAGTCTCTGCCTGCCCCACAGCCATGTCGTGAACTGAATGGGCGGCCACAGGCTCCAGGAACTACCCTGCTGGGCATCTGCGAAAAGGCTGGGAGTGCTGCGGGCTTCAGGAACAGCCCAGGATTTGTGACCACTGGCAAATTGTCATTTGACCCCCAGGTTGAGAACCACTGCTCTAGAAGCAGGACTGCTTCTGTTCGTTATCCATAGCCTGAATCTGCAAAGTTGTTCTTTTCACCAACCTGTCTTGTCTACCTCAAGTTGACTGTTGGACCGAAAATAAAGCACTTGGAAAACGTCAACCATTGGCTTGGACATTCCGTTACTGCTCTCACAGTTGCTACCATCAATTTCCCTAGACACATCAAAGGTAACTTAACTTATGCCGATCCCACATCTAACCAGCGGCTCCTGAATGGGGTAGTGCTACACAAAAATCTGAAGAGAACTTCGACAGCTCTAGGGCTCCCAGAGAATGGCCCGAAAAGAGAAAATATTCAGTGAGCGGCGGTTGTGTGGATGAAAATGCCTTGTCAGAAGAGAATGGGCAGAGACTGAGATTATAGACAACAGTAACTCAAATAACCACTTGTTACAGCCAAGGTATGCAAAATATCTCTGAACGCACAACACATCGAACCTT
The DNA here is from genome assembly GCA_029574335.1 of Rana kukunoris. Classification (NCBI taxonomy): domain Eukaryota; kingdom Metazoa; phylum Chordata; class Amphibia; order Anura; family Ranidae; genus Rana; species Rana kukunoris. The sequence goes on from CM056057.1 coordinate 157,380,980, forward strand.
GAGGCAGCGCCACTCCTGTCGGCTAAAAACAGGAAGCTGAGTCTACAATTCGCACAGGCTCACCAAAATTGGACCATTGAAGATTGGAAAAACGTTGCCTGGTCTGATAAGTCTCTATTTCAGCTGGTGGTCATTAATATTAATTTTAAAGCAGCTGTGCAAAGTAAAGGGAAACCTGAAAATGTGGCCTGTTGGGGGGTACTTGAGGACTTACACATGATCGGATTTTTAGCAGACAAAGCATAGGGCTTTTGTCTGAAGAGCGTTGACCAGGAACTTGTATTGCATACAAACGGCAAAGAATTGTCGGCCAACAAACGCAAAACGACGTGGTTTTTCTGCTCTTTAATGCCACCATTTGGGCAACTCCTGCTAAAGTTGTGTTATGGAAAGCATTGCTTCTGAGCATGCGTGTTTGTACTTTGGCGTTTTGTCCGATGTACACAGGATCGGAAAATCGGACATCACACAATTTTTGGCGGACAATTTTAAAGCATGCTATCCACATTTGTCCACAGAAAATCTGACAACAATTGTCCGATGGAGCGTACAAATTATCATATTTTCGAACAGCCTGTCATCGCACAATTCTCGTTTGCATAATCCGATCGTGTGTACGAGGCTCTAGGTTGTGAACCGCTGGTTTTAAACAACACAACCTACCTGAGTATTGTCGCTGACCATGTCCATTCTTTTGACTACAGTGTACCCATCTTCTGATGGCTCCTTCCAGCAGGATAATGCACCATGTCACAAAGCTCCGATCATCTCACCACTGGCTTCTTGAACATGAGAGGTCACTGTACTCCAATGGCCCCCACAGTCTCCAAATCTCAATCCAATAGAACACCTTTTGGGATGTGGTGAAACGGAAGATTCACATCATGGATGTGCAGCTGACAAATCTGCAGCAACTGTGTGTCATTCTGGACCAAAATCTCTAATCACACACACACTCTGAATTTCTGACAACAGATGTTCGATGTGAGCTTTTGGTCGGATATTCCGACCATGTGTAGTCTCCATCGGACATTTGCTGTATCCACACAGTGAATATATTTAAATATGAGAAGTTAAAAGTTTACTGTGTTTAAACTTTAGGAAACAGCATAGAGTTTAACACAAACACAACTGGTCAGTAGCAAGAACCCTTGCAAGGTCAGACTGGTAATATAGAGAAAACCATTTGTAAACCTAAGAATGGTACCATTCACTTAAACTAAACAGTCTATGCTCATGAGCGCCCCTAGCGGGCAGTTCTGCGGATCAATAAATGTTCACAATGCGGCTGGTTGGTGCACGTTGGAATTTGTAATCCACAGAGCTGCCTCTTCGAACTCCGGGTACACAGGCTGGATACTGGAGGTCTCTCGGCAAACTTAGGCCCTGGCTTCTGGCCTAACCACACGGTTGTCTGTCAACAGCTCCGCAGAGGAGAAGAGGCTGGATCCGAGAGAGTGAAAAAGCGCGCTCCCTCCCCTTATGTAACCTCCCCCACAAGTCTGTGCGGAGGCATCACATGTTCCACCAGGGCAAGGCATTGCAGGAAATGTAGTCCGTTTCTCTTAGAGTCAATGGAGTCAGTATCTCCTGCTACTTGTAGTCCCGCAATGCACATCCTCACAATCATGTTTAACATATTTACAAGTGTGAAAAAGTCCTAGCGGGATGGCCTGTCCTTGTCCTCTGACAGGAAGACTCTGCTACACAAGTAACCACATGACGTCAGAAAAGGAGTGGGGGTAGGAATTAAAAAATAATGCCTGTCTCAGGCTAGTGCATGAGATGTTGGAAGGCAGACCGCAGGTCCGCCTAAATTTGTAGGAGGTTCTTAAACCCGCCCAACATCCTCCTTCCTGTCGGCTGTTTCTCGTGTTGGCAAGGAGACGCGTCGCTTCCGGTTTCGTTGAGGGACGGCAATTCGGCTGCTGTAGTCTCGTGGCGGTTCCCCCCTCCCGGGCATCATGGAGGGGAGGGGGCCGCCCGTTTATCCCGCTTAGCATGGCAATCATCGGGGGGTACCCGCTTACCACCCGATTTGCACACCAGCTCCATGGGGGTTGGGGTTCTCGCCTCCCGTCTCCGGGTACTCAAGTCAGGCATCGTGGGGGGATTCCCGCATGCCTCCCTTCCTTACCCTGGTCCATGCAGGCACCCCCTTTTTCCTCCAGGCGCACGCCGAGCACCATGGGGGAGGTCATCCACCTGTCTCCTCCGGGCTCACGCCGGCAGCATCGACAGGGCCGCCTGCTCGTCCACTCACCCCTCCTTCTGGTGCTCTCGCTGGTGTCACGAGGAGGGGGTGCATCTATCCAGTCGTCTCATGCGATTGCGTTTCACTGCTCCCAGGCCATGTTGGTGTCGTGAGGGGGGGACTTCCTTCAGGGCCACACTGGCAGCGTAAGGGGGAGTCTGGGTCACCTCACTGCTGCAGGGGGTTGCAGGCAGTTTGAGGGGGGCTGTCCACCTGTTCTGCAGGAGTTATACTGGCAGCATGGGGGGGGGGGGGGGGGGCTGTCCACCCACATCACCCTCGGGTCACACTGGCAGTATTTCCTTGGTCACATGCATTTGTCATAGGCTTCTTTTTCAGCGGTTTCAGTCTGTTTTCTATCATAGCGTTTTGCTCCAGGCATTTCTTTTTCTGTCCCGGCACTCCTGCCGTGGCGTTCATGTCTGCCCCAGGTTTGAGATGAGAGGACGCCTGATTTACATATTATTTTTCCACCTTACACAGGATTCTGGTTGGAGTGTCATGATCAATGTTCGGTTGGTGTATGGCAGTCACATACGGTAGGCTTTTCAATTCATTTTTCACATGTTTATGTTTCCCATGCGTTGCGTTTCTCAGGCTAGGTATGGGGTCATGTTCTCATGTGTTACGTTTCTCATGATTTTCTTGTTCACATGTGATTACGTTTCTGTTCTTGTGCGATTTTGTTTTGTTTTTGTTTTGTTTTGTTTTTTTTTTTTTTTTTTGTTTCACATGGAGCACGTTTCTCATGCGATTTTGTTTCACATGGTATTCATGTTCTCATACGATTACGATTCTCATGGTTATTCATGTTTGGTTTCATGTTCACATGCGGTTTTGTGCGATCACGTTTCTCATGCGATTTAATTTCTCATGGTATTCATATTCTCATGCGATTTTTTTGTTTCGCATGGTATTCATATTTTGTAGTCGCGTTTCTCATGCGGTCGCGTTTCTCATGCGGTCACGTTTCTCATGGTATTCATGTTCTCATGCGATTGTTTCGCATTGTATTCATATTTTGTAGTCGCGTTTCTCATGCGGTCGCGTTTCTCATGGTATTCATGTTCTCATGCGATTGTTTCGCATTGTATTCATATTTTGTATTCATGTTCCCATGCAGTTCTGTTGCGCATGACATTCATGTTCTCAGGCGATCGTGTTCCATGCATTCGCCTTCCATGCGTTCGTTTAATGCAATCACGTTTCTCTTGCGATCACGTTTCTCCTGGTATTCATGTTCTCGTGCGATTTAGGTTACATGGTATTCATGTTTTGTATTCACGTTTCTCATGCGATCACGTTTCGCATGGTATTCATGTTCTCATGCAATTTTGTTGTGCATGGTTCATGTTCTCATACGATTACGTTCTCATGCGATTTCTTTTCTCATGCGATTTATGTTTCTCATACGATTGCGTTTCTCATGAGAGTGCATTTTTCAGGCTAGTCATGTTCTCATGTGTTCACGCTTCACATGCCAGTCGTGTCCTCATGCGATCATGTATCACGTCATTACGTTTCTCATGCGTTTACGTTTCTCAGGCTAGTCATGTTCCCATGTGTTATGTTTCTCATGCAATTACGTTTCTCATGTATCATGTCCTCATGTGTTACGCTCTCGGGTGATCACATTTTCTCATGCTGTCCATGTGTCGTTATGTTTTCTCATGGTTCTATGTTTTTCTCATACATTTTCGTTCTTCCCACAATTTTGTTTTCCTAGTTGGTCGTTTGGTATGTTCATGGTGTTTCACTGCTAGGGGGGGGTCACCCATCATGTTTATGGGTGCTTACGGGTTGAGATGAGCGTTTATAATTGGCTTGTACTGTGGCAAGTTTCCTCATCCATTTTTCATGCATCTTGACATTTCATTTCTCATACAATGGCCTGACACGTCTTCAGGTTCATCGGGCCTGAGTGTACGTTTTTAATTTGCCTGCTACGCCTCAGGTTGCATCTTCGTACTGGTTTAAAAAAAAAGGGAGGAAAAAAAAGACATCCCACCACGGCAGTGTTCCTTTCACTTATTCTTTCCATAGGTCAGGTAATCAAGCTACTCATTTATCACTTGCCTGACACGTCCTCAGGGTCATAGGCTTGAGTGTTATGTCTTAATTGGCCTGATTGGCCTCAGTTAGCTCGGCCTTGCTAGATCCTTGAGACTGACACGTTTTCAGTCTTGTGCTACATATACTATCCTGCACGGCGTTACTGCATCTTTAGTCTCGGGCTGCTGCTTGAACAGTAGTAAGAGAGGTAGAGGTGTTTTTTCCTTTTCCTAAGGTAAGTTGGGGCTCATTGGTTATTTCTTGTGTATAACAGTGTTGTTCTTATTTGCAGATATCGGAGACTTTCCCGCCATCCGTCCTTCTCCGGTTAGGGGTTTCAGTACATGGTAGCTCGACGCCTTTTTTCCAGCGCGTCCTAGACTCATTAACCTGTGCCACACCGTCCCGGTTTCCTGCTACAGATGAAGCTGGGTCAGCTAGTCAGGTCTATTTTAGCCTAGGAAGCGTGTGACTCCTGGGATACCTTCCAGGGTTTTCCATCTCGGTGGCTTGGGTTCTTTTGCCCATTTAATATCTCCTGGCGTTCATTGTCTTTTTGCCACTCTCGGCTCTATCATTCCTACAACTGGTGCTCGGTCAGTCTTGGACCATCTTTTGGTGGCTACTGCGGATGTACTCAGGGATAGGCCACTTTCCTTTCCCTAGTGCGCGTTTCTATGCTAACGCAGTACATGTCACATTGCCATTCCCTGCTGCCTAGCCTAGGGCTGCACTTCATGCTTGTACCTGCCGTGTTTTCAGTATAGACGCAGTTTCGGCTGCTTTTCCCCAGGGGGGTCTACATACACGTCGTTGAGGAGTTAGGTTTGCATCCATTTCTGTACATGTCCTGGATCCACATATAGGGTTGGCGCAGGCTTCCTGGTATTGGCTGATCAGGTTACATATGGCTACTTTCATTTCAGTCTCTTACAAACTCATCCTACCATCTTATTTTTGGCCCCTTTTTAGGCATATCGACCACGTGACCCCCCCCCCCCCCCGGCACACTCCAGGTCACTTTCCGTGTTGTCATCCCAGACCTTTCTCTCGCACGATTACCTGAGACTCTGAGTACAAGTTGGAAGGCAGACTGCAGGTCCGCCTGAATTTGTAGGAGGAGTCGGGAGGTTCTTAAACCCGCCCAACATCCTCTTTCCTGTCGGCTGTTTCTCGTGTCCCACCCACCCTTCTCCTTTTTTTTCTAGCATTTCTTCTCTTTTTGGGCCCTTTCACACGTGCGGACGAACGGTCCGCTTTTTCTAAGTCCGTAAACTGACTTAGAATGGGGCCCTATGGGAGCAGACCCGTTAGCGGATGATGCGTCCGCCTACTATCCGCGTCCGCCTGGATCCGTTTTGCGGACGGAAGAAAACCCTATGTTTCTTCCGTCTGGTGGATCGGATGCAAACGGACAGACGGTCCGTTTCCATCCGATTCCCCATAGGGGATAGCGGAGGAGAGACAGGGCGGTCCCTGCACAGTGTGCGGGGACCGCCCTGTCCGCCGACAGCTGAGCGGGACCCCCCGCTGAGCCGACGGACACACACGGTGCGGACCGAAAAACGGTCCGCACCGTGTGAAAGGGCCCTTACTTCTACTTGGGTATGCCCCCTTTTAGGCATATCGACCACGTGACCCTCGGCACACTCCAGGTCACTTTCTGTGTTGTCATCCCAGACCTTTCTCTTGCACGATTACCTGAGACTCTGAGTACAAATGTAAATAACCTGTCATTCGCAGCGAGGGGAAAGAACGGACAAAAGTTTCTCCTGTTTATCTCACTGAAAAAAGAGAAGAGGATTGCTCAGCTGGATTTACACTTTGTGGCAAGACTGGGCACAGATGATAGGAAATCTTATACTCTACATTGTGACAGCAAAAAAATAACAAATTGGGTTTACATCCACTCTAAAGAATGTTTCCACCTTGTTGAATCTATGCCATGAAGAATGAAGGCAAAACCCGGTATTGGCAAGGTGTACCTCATGTGGCCTATGAGTGTACATCTTGACCAGGTTAATCAACATAGATGGGTAGAGGGAGCAATTTTAAGATTGGATGGGGTTTGGTCTGGAAGTGAGTTGTTGAGGGCTAAGAAAGTCTTGAAGCCATTGGATGGGTCTGCCGGTCAGAGGGCCATCATTTTCAGTAGGGAAGGAAAGCGTTCGTACTTCTCTTACTGCAGGTTCCCTTGTAAGGAAAAGCATTTAATAACCAGGTAAACTTGACTGTGGAAACAATACCTCGTCTCAGAACTCCCCTCTGTAACCACGAGTCTATTTTCTGTAAAGAAAGAGGCTTTGTTGGAAGGTTATTACATGTTTTGCCGGGGAAGTCTTCCCCATGAAGAGTTGGAATAATGAGTCTGAGCTGTAAACAGTGCAGATAATACCATTTTATGAGGGAATAATGACCCCTATTTATCTGAAGGAAGAACTGATCTGGTTGGCCACAACAATCAATCCAATTACTTTGTAGTGGGGACATAAAATAATATATAGTAACTAAGTAAAAAAACGCTAGCAGTGAAGTCTTGCTGCCTTAAAGGGACACTAAAGGTTCCTGTTTAAAAAAACATTTGTACTTGCCTCCACTGTGCAGCTCGTTTTGCACACGGTGGCCCCGATCCTGGTCTTCTGGGGTACCTCGGCAGCTGTCTCGGTTCCTCCCCACAAGAACTAACCCCCTTCACTGGAGCTCTCTCCCATGGGGGTTAGTTCTTGTGGGCGTGCTCCCGTGATACAGCCAGGACTGTTCTGACAAACGATTTTCTGAATTTCCATTCAAATGTTCCAACGGGAGTTGGCGATAATGACATGCTGCTTCCCATTGACTTCAATGCAAAAATTCCCCCTAATGAATTCAATGCAAAATTTCGTCCCATTGACCCTTGATACAAATTTACATCCCATTGACTTCAATGAAAAAAGACCCGTCATAATTTTACTCTTTTTTTTTTTTTTCTTTCTTTTTTTTCATTAGCCAAGTGCATCCAGGTTTTTCGGTTTCACTGCTAAATTTTTATTCATTTCGATGGTACCACTCAAGTTTTACATTTTATAGGAGAATAGAAAACCTAAACTCTTAAAGCGGATGGTTCAGCAAAAAAAAAATATTAAAAGCCAGCAGCAACAAATACTGCAGCTGCTGACTTTTAATATTAGGACACTTGCCTGTCCTGGAGTCCAGCGGCGTCCGCAGCAGAGGACGAGCGATCGCTCGTCACCCTGCTGCTCCCCCCTCCATCCACGGTGAGGGAACCAGGAAGTGAAGCGCTGCTGCTTTACTGCCCGGTTCCCTACGGTGCATGCGCGAGTCGCGCTGCGCCCGCCGATTGGCTCCCGCTGTGTGCTGGGAGCCGAGAGTTCCCAGCACAAAAAAAACAAAAAACCCGACTTTTGCCCGAGACTGCGGGCCGGAAGTGGTTGCAGATACCTGTCTTTAGACAGGTATCTGCACCCCCCCTCCCCCCTTAAAGGTGTCAATTGTGACACTGGAGGGGGGGGGGGGGGGAGGGTTCCGATCAGCGGATCTTCACTTTAGGGTGGAGATCCGCTTTAAGCCTCATACACACGAGTCAACCTTTTTCCGACAAAAATCACATTGGAATTCCATCGGAGTAAAAGGGAACATGTTCTCTATCTAAACTCCGATGGTATCCATAAGAATTTCCGATGCAATTGCTCCAATGGGGCATACACACGGTCGGAATTTCCGATTGGGGAAAAAAAGTCAGTCGCACTTTTTCCATTGGAAATTCCGATCGTGTATACAGGGCTTTACTAGTACCAAACAATCTAACTTTATGAAAGATGAAACCTTATTAATTTATGAGAAATTAGTCCGCTTTGCCCAAACTTGTAGATAGGATAGTGCTGGATCATGAGGTGTCAAGCAAGTGTTTAGTGCATGGGGGGTAGAACAGGTATAGGGTTATTTATTTTATTTTTTTTGTGGGGGGGGGGATGCATCAAGAAAACCATTATTTGACTTTAGAACCACTTTAAATACATGCATTGTACCAAGTATGCAAACATGTCATCCCTGGAGTTCAGCTTTAAAGTGGATGTAAACCCCCAAAAAAATTGTTTTTTGATGTCACAATGTAGAGTAATAAGATTTCCTATCATCTGTGCCCAGTCTTGCCACACAGTTAATCCAGATCTGAGTAATCCTCTTATAATGTTCAGTGCAAATTCCTCTTATAATGTTCAGTGCAAATTAACAGAATTCCAGATTAAAACCTGCCAAATTATAAAGTCTGTTTCTCTGTTTTTGCTTTCAGTGACAGGTTATTTACAGATCTAGCTTGGACATGTTTATAATAACATGAGGTGATCCAAAGTTCATTGTATATTACCAGGATGTGTTATGTGGGGGAGGGGTGGATTTCTCACTTTTTATACCTCATGTTATGTTTATCATAACATAAGATAAACATGTCCAAGCTATAGTTGTAAATAACCTGTCACTCAAAGCAAGAAGAGAGAAAACTGACTTTTTATTCAGGCAGGTTTTTATCTGGAATTCTGTTCGTTTTACTGAACATTAAAAGAGGATTGATCAGCGCTGGATTAACTCTGTGTTTTTTATTTTTTTATTTATTATTTATTTTTTTTGGGGGGGGGGGGGGGTTTACATCCACTTTAATGATCCTTCTCAAATAGGATAACCCTACACCTTTTGACTTATCCTCAGTTCAACTCCCTATTGGGCTGTAAATCATTTTGCTGCATCCAGCTGTGTTATGTTTTGGTTTACAGAATCTAGCTGTATGTAATAATATTGGCTCATGATAGTGTCTGGAGGGTATTTACTTTTCATTGTGGGACTTGTAATACAACAGGGATATCTCCTAGGGGGGGTCTGAATCTTGAAGGGGGATTTTAGCTTATACCAAATGTCTTAACAGAAAACAGATGTGCCAGAACATTTTAATATACATGTTGAGAACAAAATGATTTCCGAGCAACATGAAGAATTATACATCATGGCCTAGTTTGTTTATCTGCAGCCATGGAACCAACCTTGGCTTCCCTCATCCAGATGTCACCTCTGTGCTGCATGATATGTTCTGAAGCTATAAAATTTCCTTTCTAGAGAAGTCCCCCTGCAAAGTCTCAGAAATATCTCTTGATGCTGCCTGTGAAGGCCACCTAATGTAGCTTCCTGTGATGGTGTGGTGATGAGGCTGCTCTACTCCTCTATTGAGAGCTGTCTGTGCTAAATTAATATTCTTAAAGGGGTGTTCCAGCCCATTTTTATGTTTATTAAAGGTCAGCAGCTACAAAAATTGTAGCTGCTGGCTTTTAATAAACATACACTTACCTGCTCCAGCTTTCGGGCTTCACGGCCGGGCACCCACTGCGCATGCGCGAGCGGCACTGCGCATGCACGATTGGACAGGCGATTGCCTACGACCTGTGACGTGACCTAGGCGATTGCCTACAGGGAGGGACTGAAGATAGGCGATTAAGTTAATCGCCTAACCAGCCCCTCGGCGGAAGGAGGAAGTGGGACAGGAAGTCCCACTCCTCCTGAAGCCCCCACTCCCCCCCCCCCCCAAAAAAAATGACATGCCAAATGTGGCATGTAAGGGGGTGAGGAGTGGGTTAAGCGGAAGTTCAATTTTTGAGTGGAACTCCGCTTTAAATACTGATATTAGTATTTTTTTTTTTTTTTATCAAGGTAATATGACCTTGAACCTCAAAGATTGCACATCCAGAATCGATTGAACTCATTTGCTGTCACAGATAAGCCCACTTGAGGTGTATGTGTGTCTATCTCTCTCCTTTACTTTCAAATTGCATACATTGTATCAGCGACTGTACAGTCACTGCTACAATGAATGTAATTAAAATGGAAAACTCAATGGCTAAAGTTTTACTTCCAAATAGATATTGTATCCTCCCCCTCCCCCTGTACATAACATAGTAGGTGAGTTTGGGGAAAAAAATAAATACACAAGCTAATCAAGTCCACCTATGGGGGTTACTTGTGTAGCGCTCACCCCTGAAGAAGCCACTGGTTTAATGATGGGATTGGCAGATTAAGTTGCACTTCTTCTCTCTAGGGGTGCACCAGAAGTATTCAGTAGCAAATGTCCAGACAGGCAAATAAAGGGTTTTCTCTGTTTTTAATTCCAGGCCAACATAGCCGAACATCAACTCAATGAAAGTGAGACAGGTTGATGAAGAAAAGAAACTCAATATGTCGGGCCTGGATTAGAGCACAGCATAACTCCGCTGCCAAGCATTTCAGATTTGCTTGCGTCACCATTCAGACACAGACAGGGAGGAAAACGGGTCTCATTCGTTGACCTGGCTTTAGGCCTCTGCCACAGGCCGGTGTAACTTGAAGAATTCGCAGCTGTCTGAATAAAGTAGAGCCTCCCCGTAATGTTTTCTGTGTCCCATACCAAGCGACATTGGCATGCACCTGTGTATGGCCCAGGTGCCTGATTCTCTCGACGGCATCGGAAACCCAGCCATTCACTGGGGTCCCTCCAGACTCGTCTCCGACTGAGACTCTGTAGGTCCCGGACACTTGGCCAGGCGGACCACACTGGCGAGGCCCCTTGGGCGCGCACACCCCCGACTCAGGGATCCCCCCCCCTCAGGCGATGCAAAAATAACCCTGACACATGACCTGACTCTCGGATATATCCCCTCCCAGCATGCCCAGCAAGAGAAAACCCTCTCCCATTGGCTGCTGAGGAAGAATCTATCCGCCAGAAATCCCTCTGGCTCCCACTGCCGGCCAGGGACGGACTCGCATTCCCCAGAATGCAGTTCGAGCCAGTGGATCTTTCCGAAACAATACAGGTCACAAACCTAACCAATTGTGACCGTGAGCAAAGTAACTCTCACAATCCAACTAACTTCTTTTTCTCTAGCGCAATACCCGTGCTAAAGGCAAGTGGGCGCTACACATACAAAAGGCAAATCCACTTTGTACTTGAAATAGCACACATGAATATCTGTTGTAAATGTAGCGATGGCCCCATTGGGTTGCTACGTGTTACAGCATCCACACATTCCACCCTGCTGCCAGACATCTATTGGACACGCTTTTCAGACAATGAACAGTGTCCTGCTTGTTTGTTTTGGTTTTTATTAGAGGATTGAACTCGGGGGAAGGGCCAGGGATTTCACCCGGACAGTTCGAGTTTGGAATCATGCGACTGCCTGAAACCTGGACTATAGCTTCCCAGCAGGGTTGCTGGCTGCAGTTGTCTAAGCTCAGAGTGTCTGATACACTCTCTCATGATGCTCAAAGCCAACACTACAACCCCCCCCCAACACAGAGGAGAAAGGAGTGATGGCTCAATCTGCACCTCTTCCTCTCGGCCCTACCCCTCTGTCTGCCCACGCTCCTTAGAGAAGGAAAGTGTGGGCTGGAAATTTGAAGTCCAGCAGCCTCAGATACATCTGGATGAGAGGTGCTGACTGCCAAGGGGTAAGTGAGCTCACCCAGGGCTGTCTTGATGGCATCATGGGCCCCTGGGCAAAGTAATGCTCTGGGGCCCCTACAATGATGACTGTGCAAGTAAACGGACATCAAGTAGGTAGATGTCAGACTGCCTCCCCTGTGTATCTATCATTCTCAGTGCCATAATGGGCCCCCAATTTCGGGGCAGCGTGGGCCCAAGGATCAGCTACTTTGGGGAAAGTGCAGGGGCTCCCCATGCAGCTGGAGCCCCTGGGCAGTGCCCGAGTATACCCTCCTATTAAGACATCCTGAGCTCACATCCATCCCTGTCTGTGACTGAAGTCTCCTCCCTTCTCTCTCCTAACTCTGAGTACACTAAGGTAAATCGGGGTTCTCAGAGTTCCCCTTTACACCAGAGGCCTCAGTGTTCCCCCTTAATCATGGTTCCCAGAGCATCCCTTATGTTGGAGTTCTCCCTTGCATCAGAGCCTGCGGTGAGTTCAGATGTAAAAGGGAAATCTGTGGACTCTGACGTAAAGGGGGGAAATGTTATTTATTAGCAAAATGTATGTATAAAAAATTGCTGTTTCCCCCCCCCCCGCTAAAGTGTTCGGATTTGACTTAAAGCAGAGGTTCACCCTAAATATAAGCTCTCCCATGTGATCCAGCATACTGGCGTCAGCGCCAGTGTGTGTGTGTGTGTGTGTGTGTGTGTGTGTGTGTGTGTGTGTGTGTGTGTGTGTGTGTGTGTGTGTGTGTGTGTTTTTTTTTTTTTTTTAAATCCCCCACTTACTGTATTATGCTGAATTTTAATTTCTTTCCCCCGCGGTGGACGGCTCTAGTATAGCGCGTCACATCTTACGAAAATACCCGATAAGGACTCGGGTAATCTCGGCGAAAATGCGGCGCCTGTGCACAGACCTAGGAGCTGACTGTGCAGGCGCCGTATTTCTCTGAGTCCTATTCCGGCGTTTTTCGGAGGGCGTGACGCGCCATAGCCGTAGGACTTGGAGAAATACGGCGCCTGTGCAGTCAGCTCCTAGGTCTGTGCGCAGGTGCCGCATTTTCGCCGAGATTACCCGAGTCCTTATCGGGTATTTTCATAAGATGTGACGCGCTATACTGGCGCCGTCCACCACGGGGGTAAGAAATTAAAATTTAACATAATACAGTAAGTGGGGGATTTAAAAAAAAAAAACAGCAAACTGGCGCTGACACCAGTATGCTGGATCACATGGGAGAGCTTCTATTTAGGGTGAACCACCTCTTTAAAGAAAAGTTGGCAAACCTACATGGGATGCCCATAGGATAAATTGTACTTTTTGTAGAATAAAAGTAACTGCGTCACACTTCTCAGCAGAACAAGGTGGCTGCCCCTAAACTTGACAGACTCTTACCTCAGAACATTTCTTCCAGCACACTTCTTCACTGTGCAACTTTAGTACTTCTGTCACACCACCAGCACATGACTAGGCCTCACTCTGAATAAGTCCCAGTGTCTTTACTTGATGGCCCTTTGGAGACCAGGGCCTGCAGTACTGCTTTCGTGATAGCAACCGATTCACTTGAGAAGAATAAATGTTGATGGAATACTGATCCCAACAAGTCCGACTTGCAAATCCTGGCTGCAGCGACTTGAAACAACTCCCACAGTCACTCCGTCTAGCTCTACATCCAGCTCCCCTGGGATGCCTCTTCCAGAGAGGACCAATTGTCTCCTCCATCTCCATGACTAAGGATAGAGGGTTCCCTCAGACATGAGTCTAACACTCCATCATCCAGTTCGCCCAGCCGACAACTTCTCTCCCAGCAGGCTGACCATGGGTTTATATACAGGAGGCCTGACCCCTGCCAATCCTAGTCGAGGATTGGTCAGAGCTCCCACATGCACTCCATGTCACTTCAGCTCTCTGCCCTGCCCCTTTTTTGCAAAACCTTCTCCCTGGAACTAGAGGAGACACATGTCTCCGCTGACAGGTGTCAGGTGAGAGAGCTTGCGGGCTGGGCGGCTTAGCTTGGTGAGTGTGAGCGAGTTCTGGCCAATCAGCGAGCTGGTAAGCGGGAGGGAGCAGAGAGATGACATCATCTCTCACCGCCTGCTCTGCCCTCTGTGTAGGCAGCGCGGGAATCAGAGAGATTAAATCTCTCTGCTGCCTGACAACCCTGACTCTGGGACACGGCAAGGGACAATTGGAGCAGGCAAGTGACAATCCGGACCGCAACATGTGACAGGCGATGTGGCAAGTGACAATCGACAATGTGTGACAGCAGGCAACGTGGCAAGTGACAATCCACAACATGTGGCAGGCGAAGGTGGCAAGTGACACACTCGGGGCTCCAACTGATTCGGCATTATGGTGAGTTGAACCATTTCATTTTGTATAACAATGTAATAATAGAAATGGGTCCAGTGGTGCAGGGTTCTGTGTAATGTAAAGGGGTCCAGAGGTGCAGTTGTGGAGAGGGGGTACACAGTAGAGACAAAGAGATTGAAAGATGCAGAGGGTACAGTGGGGTATTTTAACGTGGAGGGTCACTTTTAACCCCTGCTAGCAGGCGATCAAAGGGTAAAATGCGACGATCGCCGAAGCACCCCCTGAAAAAATTTCAGCGGCCGCCCATGGCTATACTAAACCACTTCCCTGCCCCCAGAACAAAACAAACAGGCCTAGCTCACAGCATAGGCCTGCCTAAATTTACCTGGGCTGGCAGCTTGCACAAAAAAACCTACATTAGCAACTACCTACCTAAGGTAGAGGGTGCTAGATAAAAAAAATAATAATAATAAAAAAAAAAAAGCCACAATATAGGGAGATGCTTCTTATTGATCCGCATTTCACCACACTGTTGGCAGCAATGCCAAATCTGCCAGGCCTTATTGCACGGTGTGTGGTTTTATATTTAAGCTGCCCATAGGCAGTTCCCCTATTGATGAAATTGGGTTTGGAGCCACATGATTTATTGTATGGTAAAACAATAGTGTAGCACTCTAGTGCTCAAATAATGCATGCAATTGAACGAAGTGATCGAAGTCCAGGAAAATAGAAAACGTAAATTTCGGTGATCCCACAGCCATGATGTAAACACGAGACTCCAAGAAAGCCACACCCTTCACGCTCATCCTCTGCTTACCAGATAGAGCGTGACCCCCCCCCCCCCCCCTAATAAGAGTGGTCGACATGCGCTCTTATTACAAAGCTAATCCTGTGTCTCCGGCAGGCAGGGAGGTCACTCTCAGCATGGTGACCAAAACCGCTCCAGCAACAGTGCAGCAGCAATGAAGGCTTACACACCCGTTCCAAAAAGGCACCTTCACTGGGTCAAGGGCGGATCCAGAGTCTAGTCTCGGGGGGGGGGCACTGACAGAAAATAAGGTGTTGCTTACAGAACTCAATTAGGTGTCCGATGTGTCCGCTGCAATGTTGCAGTACTGCTAAAAAATCAATGATCCCCGCCATTACTAGTAAAAAATATTTAAATATGAATGCCATAAATCTATCCCATGGTTTGTAGACGATTGTCAGGGACTGCAGACATGGTACAAGATATGGTCAGAGACTGCAGACATGGTACAGGAGATGGTCAGACTGCAGACGTGGTACAAGGAAATGGTCAGAGACTGCAGACGTGGTACAAGGAGATGGTCAGAGACTGCAGACGTGGTACAAGGAGATGGTCAGAGACTGCAGACGTGGTACAAGGAGATGGTCAGAGACTGCAGACGTGGTACAAGGAGATGGTCAGAGACTGCAGACGTGGTACAAGGAGATGGTCATGGTCAGAGACTGCAGACGTGGTACAAGGAGATGGTCAGAGACTGCAGACGTGGTACAAGGAGATGGTCAGAGACTGCAGACGTGGTACAAGGAGATGGTCAGAGACTGCAGACGTGGTACAAGGAGATGGTCAGAGACTGCAGACGTGGTACAAGGAGATGGTCAGAGACTGCAGACGTGGTACAAGGAAATGGTCAGAGACTGCAGACGTGGTACAAGGAGATGGTCAGAGACTGCAGACGTGGTACAAGAGATGGTGAGAGACTGCAGACGTGGTACAAGAGATGGTGAGAGACTGCAGACGTGGTACAAGAGATGGTGAGAGACTGCAGACGTGGTACAAGAGATGGTGAGAGACTGCAGACGTGGTACAAGAGATGGTGAGAGACTGCAGACGTGGTACAAGAGATGGTGAGAGACTGCAGACGTGGTACAAGAGATGGTGAGAGACTGCAGACGTGGTACAAGAGATGGTGAGAGACTGCAGACGTGGTACAAGAGATGGTGAGAGACTGCAGACGTGGTACAAGAGATGGTGAGAGACTGCAGACGTGGTACAAGAGATGGTGAGAGACTGCAGACGTGGTACAAGAGATGGTGAGAGACTGCAGACGTGGTACAAGAGATGGTGAGAGACTGCAGACGTGGTACAAGAGATGGTGAGAGACTGCAGACGTGGTACAAGAGATGGTGAGAGACTGCAGACGTGGTACAAGAGATGGTGAGAGACTGCAGACGTGGTACAAGGAGATGGTGAGAGACTGCAGACGTGGTACAAGGAGATGGTGAGAGACTGCAGACGTGGTACAAGGAGATGGTGAGAGACTGCAGACGTGGTACAAGGAGATGGTGAGAGACTGCAGACGTGGTACAAGGAGATGGTGAGAGACTGCAGACGTGGTACAAGGAGATGGTCAGAGACTGCAGACGTGGTACAAGGAGATGGTCAGAGACTGCAGACGTGGTACAAGGAGATGGTCAGAGACTGCAGACGTGGTACAAGGAGATGGTCAGAGACTGCAGACGTGGTACAAGGAGATGGTCAGAGACTGCAGACGTGGTACAAGGAGATGGTCAGAGACTGCAGACGTGGTACAAGGAGATGGTCAGAGACTGCAGACGTGGTACAAGGAGATGGTCAGAGACTGCAGACGTGGTACAAGGAGATGGTCAGAGACTGCAGACGTGGTACAAGGAGATGGTCAGAGACTGCAGACGTGGTACAAGGAGATGGTCAGAGACTGCAGACGTGGTACAAGGAGATGGTCAGAGACTGCAGACGTGGTACAAGGAGATGGTCAGAGACTGCAGACGTGGTACAAGGAGATGGTCAGAGACTGCAGACGTGGTACAAGGAGATGGTCAGAGACTGCAGACGTGGTACAAGGAGATGGTCAGAGACTGCAGACGTGGTACAAGGAGATGGTCAGAGACTGCAGACGTGGTACAAGAGATGGTGTCAGAGACTGCAGACGTGGTACAAGAGATGGTCAGAGACTGCAGACGTGGTACAAGAGATGGTGAGAGACTGCAGACGTGGTACAAGAGATGGTGAGAGACTGCAGACGTGGTACAAGAGATGGTGAGAGACTGCAGACGTGGTACAAGAGATGGTGAGAGACTGCAGACGTGGTACAAGAGATGGTGAGAGACTGCAGACGTGGTACAAGAGATGGTGAGAGACTGCAGACGTGGTACAAGAGATGGTGAGAGACTGCAGACGTGGTACAAGAGATGGTGAGAGACTGCAGACGTGGTACAAGAGATGGTGAGAGACTGCAGACGTGGTACAAGAGATGGTGAGAGACTGCAGACGTGGTACAAGAGATGGTGAGAGACTGCAGACGTGGTACAAGGAGATGGTGAGAGACTGCAGACGTGGTACAAGGAGATGGTGAGAGACTGCAGACGTGGTACAAGGAGATGGTGAGAGACTGCAGACGTGGTACAAGGAGATGGTGAGAGACTGCAGACGTGGTACAAGGAGATGGTGAGAGACTGCAGACGTGGTACAAGGAGATGGTGAGAGACTGCAGACGTGGTACAAGGAGATGGTGAGAGACTGCAGACGTGGTACAAGGAGATGGTGAGAGACTGCAGACGTGGTACAAGGAGATGGTGAGAGACTGCAGACGTGGTACAAGGAGATGGTGAGAGACTGCAGACGTGGTACAAGGAGATGGTCAGAGACTGCAGACGTGGTACAAGGAGATGGTGAGAGACTGCAGACGTGGTACAAGGAGATGGTCAGAGACTGCAGACGTGGTACAAGGAGATGGTCAGAGACTGCAGACGTGGTACAAGGAGATGGTCAGAGACTGCAGACGTGGTACAAGGAGATGGTCAGAGACTGCAGACGTGGTACAAGGAGATGGTCAGAGACTGCAGACGTGGTACAAGGAGATGGTCAGAGACTGCAGACGTGGTACAAGGAGATGGTCAGAGACTGCAGACGTGGTACAAGGAGATGGTCAGAGACTGCAGACGTGGTACAAGGAGATGGTCAGAGACTGCAGACGTGGTACAAGGAGATGGTCAGAGACTGCAGACGTGGTACAAGGAGATGGTCAGAGACTGCAGACGTGGTACAAGGAGATGGTCAGAGACTGCAGACGTGGTACAAGGAGATGGTCAGAGACTGCAGACGTGGTACAAGGAGATGGTCAGAGACTGCAGACGTGGTACAAGGAGATGGTCAGAGACTGCAGACGTGGTACAAGGAGATGGTCAGAGACTGCAGACGTGGTACAAGGAGATGGTCAGAGACTGCAGACGTGGTACAAGGAGATGGTCAGAGACTGCAGACGTGGTACAAGGAGATGGTCAGAGACTGCAGACGTGGTACAAGGAGATGGTCAGAGACTGCAGACGTGGTACAAGGAGATAGTCAGAGACTGCAGACGTGGTACAAGGAGATGGTGAGAGACTGCAGATGTGGTACAAGGAGATGGTCAGAGACTACAGACGTGGTACAAGAGATCATTACATCCTCACTGTGTATATCAATGCATCCCCACTTTTGCATATCAATGCATCCCCCCTTTTGCATATCGATGCATCCCCACTTTTGCCTATCAATGCAGTCCCGCTTTTGTCTATCAATGCAGCCCCGCTTTTGTCTATGAATGCAGCCACACTGTGCACGGCACTCACCATGGCATTGCCTCGATCACACACAGCAGGCATCTCCTCTCCCGACGTGTGTCATGGAACAAACAGGAGCTGAAGGTCTGTGTTCGGTAGGCCAGTGTGCTCTAGCAAGGTCCCCCCTAGACAGGCTTGTGTGATAGACAAAACACTGATTGTCAGGAAAGGTCTTGGCAGTATGGAGCACACAGCCCTTCCTGCGTTCAGGTGTGACCTGAATGCAATCAGCACGCCTCTATAATACACGGCGTGTGTAATCACTCCTCGCCCTGGTATCTGTCTACTAACCTGATCCTGAGCCTGATATCTGACCCTGAGCTTGCTGTCCCCTTTCTTGACTTCTGATCTGATCCGACCTGACCTGATCCCTCTCCTGGACATTCCCTTCCTGCCCATTCCCTGTCTGCAGCTTCTTCTGTGATCTCCTGGTATATGACCTCGGATTGGCTTTTGGTTTATGATTACGGCATTTCCCCTTCACTTATATATGCTTTGTTGTTATTTGTGCACTGTTTGTCTTCACCTGTTTTGTTCACCTTGTAAATAAACACCTTTTATTTCACTGCATACAGTGTTGGTCTCCTCTGTGTAGGCACACAGTACTGGTCTATTTAGAATCCCTGACACTGGTTCAATCAGTGTTCCATCCCCATCTACTATCGCACGAGCAGGTCTAGCACAGGCAGCACAGCCGAACACAGATCCAGCTCACACACAGCCAGAGATGCCCGATGTCAGCAGGAGAGAGGGGAGTGCTGCAGTCAGCTACAGCTCAAAGCAGCCTCAGGACAGGCAGCCTACCAGCCCTGGTGATGAGAGAGAGAGTGACAGACTCGGCAGCAGCAGCTGCAGGCACCGCAAAGCAGTTTAAAAAAAATGATAAAAAGTTATAAAAAATAAAATATATATAAAAAAAAAAAAATTGATTAAAAAAAGGGGGTTTGACACATGGGGCCCTGGGGACCTCTGAGCCCTTTAATAAAAATATATCTATATATAAAAAAAGAGAAAAAAATAAAATATAAAAAAATTAAAAAAAAATTATAAAAAAAGGAGGGTTGTCCTCCGGGGGCCCTGGGGACCTCTGAGCCCTTTAATAAAAATATATCTATATATAAAAAAAGAGAAAAAAATTAAATATAAAAAAATTAAAAAAAATTATAAAAAAAGGAGGGTTGTCCTCCGGGGGCCCTGGGGACCTCTGTGCCCTTTAATAATAATACTAACAATAATAATTATATATATATATATATATATATATATATATATATATATATATATATATATATATATATATATATATATATACACAAATTTAATAAAAAAAGGGGGGTGGTCATCTGGGGCCCTGGGGATCTCCGGGCCCCTGGGGACCTCCAGACCCCTAAAAAAAAAAAAATGGCCCTTTAATAAAAAAATAAAATAAAATATATTTTTTATTAAAATAAATAAAATAAAAAAAAGGGGGGGTTGCCATACGGGGCCCTGGCGGCCTCCGGGACCCTGGGGACCTCCGGACTTCTAAAAAGAATAAAAGAAGAAAAATTGACCCTTTAATAAAAAATAAAATAAAAATATGTTAATTTTTTTTTTTTTTTTTTTTAAAAGAGGGGTTTGCTATCTGGGACTTTTTTTTTTTTTTTAAGCCAATGTGACATGATTGCCTCGGGGGGGGGGGGGGCAATTGCCCCCCCCCCCCCCCCCCCCCCCCCCCTGGATCCGCCGTTGCACTGGGTTAGTGTGTCCTCATAGACTAGCATTAACCGTAATGTACCTGTTCATTAGTCCCCCTTTTTTTTTTTTTTTGCCATTTTGGCCTCCTACACACTTTATAAAAAAAAATGCCGCTTTTGAAAGTATAAAAAAAATGCCCCAATCCTACGCTCGTAAAGGAGCTTACTTGCCTAATTTTGCACACCTACAGATGCGTAAATTTTAACAGCTAGAATAAATGATTATTCTGGACAATATCATTTACATGCATATACTTTTAAGTGCCTAAGCCAGTGAACATAATTAAGCTTTTTATTTTTAAACATTGGATTTTTCTGCCTGCTCCTAGCAGCATGATCTTACTTTGATGGGAGTATTATACGGTTTGTGTGTGTGTGTGTTTTTTGTTTTTTTTGCAAGCAGAGTCTTTTCTATTGGTGAAGTTACAACTCTATACTGTGACTTCCAAGGTGAGAAACTATTTTCCTACGAAAAGTGACTTGTTACAGCCAGAGGGGACAGGTCGGTGTACAATGAACTCCGAGGCTGAGAGAGAGCTGATCATCTCTCTGATACCTTGCAAGATTCTCTTCCCGCCCTGACAGGGTTTGTATCCAGAAGATTGTCTGTTATCACATGGTGTGTGCGTCCACTTTAAAGCTTTTCTACAATGGCAGCAGTTTCCACAGTTCAGCTGAATTTGGATCTAAATACTGCATGTGCTGGTATGAACAAGCAAAAAAGTGTGTAAAGGGTCATGAAGTGTGTGTGTGTCTTAAACAATGCTGCAAACTGTTATCAGCCACGTCCAGATCGTTCAGTCTGCCTGCATCTAGGTTGGGTCAGTTGTTTCTAGGGAGTAAAGGAAGAGCTGACACACACAATGGTACAACACCTACCTGGAGAGTATTTGTGAACTGTATGATCAATTGTTCACCATACAGTGGTTGATGGTTGCACACATGACTCGTTCATTGATGTGCGCAGCCTATTGCATTAGTGTGCGTGCACTCCAGAGCACCAGCACACATGCATGTATATTCATCCTTCTTTTTTTTTTTTTTTTGTGGGGGGGGGGGGGGGGAGAATTATGTGGGGCTCTGTGTCATCATAGGAAATGACATATACATGATCTCAACACCTTCCCACCTGGCCGTCATTCTGCTATAGGCAGGGGATTTCATTATCCTGACATCATATATCCTTCAGAACAAGCCATCTCTGATCACGGTAAAAAGCCTATGACATAGGCTCTTTTACCACTTGATCAATCCAATCACAGTGTAAATGGGAAATGGCAGTTATTGGCACTCCTCTACTCGTGCTGACAGCCTGTGAGTAGAGGAGAGCCGATGTCTCTCCTGATGGGGGGTCTGCACTGATAATCAGTGCACTCCCATCAGTAAAGCCTGCCAGTGCTGCCTATCGGTTCCAGTCATTGCAGCCGCCTCAGAGTACATCGGTGAAGGAGAAAAATGTATCTACAAAATAACTTGTAACTGATATATATATATATATATATATATATCGGATTAACTCTGTAGCGGGTGTGTGTGACCCCCCCTGGATGGATTCACTACACGCTGAACTGTACAAAAAGACACTTGAGGATGACTGAAAATAAATTATATGGTTTATTTTTCCATCTTGCAGGATACACGTGCAAGCAACAAAACGGCATAAACAAAACAAAACATAAAATAAACTCTTGCCACTTGGGGCGTCTACCTTTCCAACACAGGAACCTACCTATGGTAAGGTAACCAGATTTTTAAAATGAAATCCGGGGACATATTTTTTGTTTACTAGTAATGGCAACAATCAGCACTCTCTGCCCGTCGCCGCCCACCTCACAGCCTCTCAAGTCTTGCTCTTCAGACCCCGGCTACTACTGGATGGGGAGCGGAGGAAGATCACTCCGCCAGGGAAGGCAAGGAGATAGGCAGGTGGCTGGCCAGGATTTGAGCCAAGGCAGAAGAACATGCGAGCGGAGCTGAATGGCCATGCGCCCAAAACTGAAGAAATATTCCCTCCGCTCCGACCAGCACATGATCATCAGAAAGGGGCACAGATAATGGGGAAAAATACAACCCCCCTATGCTAGTAGGCACGGCGGAGCGGGGGTGTGCAACTCAAATTTTTGTAGTTTTAATTCTGCACTGACTGTCTTTGAAATTGCCCCTGCCCCCTATTAAATCCAATCTGGGGACAAAACCAGGGACAGACTTGGTCCGGGGACAGTGTCCTCAATCAGGGGACAGTCCCCTGAAACTGGGGATGTCTGGTCACTCTAACCTATGGAGTCTGGCACAGCCTACTGCTGGGCAGACACTGCTGGTCCTACAGCAGAAAACAACAAAAAAAGTCTCTTGATATTTCTCGCACAGAAATATCCATCAGCACCTCACCTCTTCAGAAGTGCTTGTGTCTGCTCCTTCACTCATAAAGCCCCCAGGATGCAGCAATCAGTCGTTATCCTTAGGGCTCTTTCACACATAGCGGTCCGTTTTTCGGTCTGCTCCGTGTGTCCGTCGGCTCAGCGGGGGGTCTCCTCTGAGCTGTCGAGCGGACAGGGCGGTCCTCGCACATTATGCAGGGACCGCCCTGTCTCTCCTCCGCTCTCCCCTATGGGGAATCGGATGGAAACGGACCGTCTGTCCGTTTGCATCCGATCCGGCCGGACGGAAGAAAAATAGGACATTCTTCCGTCCGAAACGGATGCGGATCTGGCGAATGTTAGCGGATGCATCATCCGCTAACGGATCTGCTCCCATAGGGGCCCATTACAAGTCCGTTAACGGACTTGTAATTAGCGGACCGTTCGTCCGCTAGTGTGAAAGGGCCCTTAGGCTTTATTTATAGGGGGCTTTAATTGCTTCATTTTAAACATCTGAAGGCTTCTAACTCCCCAAACCTCTCTGGCCATTTCTACAGCCGACGCCCAATAGTAATTGGTGTATTGTCTACACAAGGCAGAAAAGTATCTTTCGTCTAGGACAACACACACAGATTTACCTGACTTCCTGTCACAATATATATATATATATATATATATATATATATATATATATATATATATATATATATATATATATATATATATATATATATAATATATAAAAAATTTAAATCCTTTTTTATTTAATTTTTATTTGTTTAGCTGAAAATGTAAAAACTCTGTGGTGATTAAAATGAAGTTGCACCAAAAAGTGGAACTTCCGCTCATTTGTTTCCTCCTGTTCCAATTTTTGCGAGTCCGCACTGTGGCCTATGACGTCATCACGGGGCTCCCTCCTCCCTCTGTAGGAGAGAGGAGCAGGGCCTTGTGCATGCGCAGTAGGGTTCCAGGCATGAAGCCATAAGACCCCTTTCACACTGAATTGTTTTTACAGTGTTTTAGCATTAAAAAGCTCTCCATGCATCTCAATGGACATTTTCACACTGAGTCCTGCAAGCAGCATCTTTGGAGCAGCCTTTGGGCACTGAAAACGCTCCAAAACGCCCCTCTCCATTGACATTACTGGAAAGAGCTGTAAAAAATGCCTTACCCTTTCACACTGAGGCACTGCAAAAACGCCCTAAAACTTTAGGGTCTTAGCGGTGGTTTAACAAAGAAAGCTGTCTCTAAAAAAAATAAAAAAAATAAAATTGAATTTAAATACAGCATTGCCTGACTGCGCAATTGTCCTTCAAAGTGTGACAGAGCTGAAAATTGGCCTGGACAGGAAGGTATTGAAAGTGCCCAGTATTGAAGTGGTTAAGTAGATATGTAATAGTCATTTATAGTTGAGCTGAGCAGGCCCGCCAGTACATATGGGTGCGTTGTAAATGTGTATGCTGCACTTGACAATTAGATTGTATAATGTGTATATATATTTTTTTTATAGTTCTTGGTGTGTGTGTGTGAAAATTATATATATATATATATATATATATATATATATATATATATATATATATATATATATATATATATATATATATATAAAAAAAAACTTCAAAATGTATATTATCATAAAAAATTCAAGCAGACAAAGCTCACCAAAGTAGTCAATCGGTCCAGACCTTTCCTGAGGCTTGGGAAGAAATCGCCTGGATCGCACTGGCTCTCGAGTTTCGAGGGTAATCGATCAAAACCTTTTTGAAGAATTTGGCTCTGAGAAAGAGAGGGTATTCCTCTCAAACATGTAAGCCAGTTGATGTCCTCCCAATCATCAGTAGTTACGGAACAGTAAAAACAATTTCACTACTTTTGGTGAGCTTTGTCTGTTATGATGTAAGTAGATACTTCTGTATAATTTTTTTTTTGTTTTTCCCTGGTGCCAATCCATGGCAGCATCCTACCAAATGTATGCTGCCATCTTGGCACCAGGAAAGTATTTTCACTGTGCCATTGTTGGTCTAGGCACAATATTTCAGGGGAATGGGTAGATCTTTTTCATATTACTAAGACTTTCACACTGGGGCGGTTTGCAGGTGCTATTGCTTAAAGAAAATGGCGGCTACAAACCGACCTGAAACAGCGACTGCTGTTTCTCGGGCTTTCACACTGGAGCGGTGCGCTGACGGCTCCATCACCGCTCCTGGCCTATGATATCAATGGGACACCGCCGTATATACCACCGGTGATGCGCCTCTGCAGAGGTGCATTGCGGGTGGTTTTAACCCTTTCTCGGCCACTAGCTTGTGGCCGAATATCGCTGCAAAATTTGCAGTAAAGTGCCGATAAAAAAAATGGCAGCACTTTACCGCCACTCCTGCCCCAGTGTGAAAAGAGCCTAAATGTCCATTGAGAGAACAATATTGGAGAATGAAAGCTGTATTAAATCCAAATGTGTAATATATTGCAGCTTAACAATTAGATGTGGCTGTATTTCTTTTCATTTTTAGGCTTTTCCCTTCTCAGGTGGTAATCTGGCCAGTAATGCAATTCCTGTATTAGTGTGCCCCCCACTCTTGATGAATGAGCACAGGAGGCACATTTGGACACCAGCATTGTCAATCTGAGGGGGGTGTTAGATGGACTAGCAGATTTAGATACACTAACAAACTGAAGCCAAACTCCAGCTCATACTTTATTTTATTTTCTCTGGTTAACGGTTTTACATAATTAAATAGAAGCTGACCATTGTAAGAACCCTGTCCAGTGGTAAATTGTGTGTCTCAATCCTGCAACTGCTACATCTGCTAGAGAGCTTGTTCTTAGAAACAAACTTACTGTCTGGATCACATTCATGTGCAAATAAAAGCTAGAAAAAGAAAATTCATACAGCCATCACATCTAAGTGGTAAGCTCAGGGCTTTTTTTTCAGTGGGAACGTGGTTCCGGCACCTCTAGCACTGAATGCATGTCATGTCAAGGGGTGCTGGATTGTGCTACAATGTCTATTGCTGATGGCGGGGGGGGGGGTCTATTGTTGCTGGAAGGGATCTATTTTTGCTGGGAGTCAGTTGTTGCCTGGAGGGATCTACTGTGGAGGGAGCATTCTATTGTAGCTTGCTGCTGGAGGCGGGGAGATTTTTGTTGCTGCTGGGAGTCTGTTGTTAAGGGTGGTCTATTGTTGCCGGGGATCTGGAAGGGATCTATTTTTGCTGGGAGTCAGTTGTTGCCTGGAGGGATCTACTGTGGAGGGAGCATTCTATTGTAGCTTGCTGCTGGAGGCGGGGAGATTTTTGTTGCTGCTGGGAGTCTGTTGTTAAGGGTGGTCTATTGTTGCCGGGGATCTATTGTTGCTGGGGGTCTATTGTTGGCTGCAAGGGATCTATTTTACTGCTTTTCTTGTTATTAATAATTTAAAGAGGCAGTCCTGGGAGGTGGGTAGGGGGTGGGACCAAGGAACAGTGCTCGGAGGTAGGTAGTGGTGAGGATGGGGTAACTTTCTCAAAAGGGAGAGTTCCTGCGCGTTCCTGAGGGGGAAAAAAGGCCCTGGGTAAGCTGCAATATGTTGGCTTTTGCGGTTTTATACCGCTTTAAGCTTTTCGCCTCGTATCTGCATAGTTGCCAACTGTCCCAAATTTCCCGGGATTTAGACCCTTTTCCTGTGTGTGTGTTTGTTTTTTTTCACCGCCGCAAGAGGTCTACAGCTGGCGGAGACCACCATTTTCAAGAAGACAAGAAATCGTGCGGCTACAATAGAAATTGGGCTGCGGCCCCACCCTGTCTGTGATCTGTTATGAAAAGGGGAGTGGGTGGCGCTGCAGCAGCATAATTTCCATGCAGCCGACTCCGCCACCAATTACTGGGTAGCATGAAGATAAATAGAGGCGGAGCCAGCTGCATGGCTTCTCTTTTTCTCTTCTGCTATGGCATGCCTACAAATGAATGCCCCGCCCCTAATTATAGCAAGGCTCTGCCTACATACCAATGATGTCCGCCAATGCTAGATACAGATAATGCTTTCGTTGTTGGGATAGTTTCCTGGGGGTCATTGCTGGCTTGTCGG
Source organism: Rana kukunoris (assembly GCA_029574335.1). Lineage (NCBI taxonomy): Eukaryota > Metazoa > Chordata > Amphibia > Anura > Ranidae > Rana > Rana kukunoris. Next base: position 157,407,799 of record CM056057.1, read on the forward strand.
TGTGCTGCCCTTTGCTTCTAGTTTTTTTTTTTTTTTTTTCTGCACCCAGCATTGACCTTTTATTTATATGTTGCCCTTTGCCAATATATTTGCCTGTAAAAGTCACATGGGGAAGCCTAAAGCTTGTTGCGCATGTTCTTGGTGAAGGCTGCTTTGTAGCGATGGATGCCTAGTGTCCACACCAATTCTTGAAAGCCCTGATGAGCAGCAATATCATACATGTCACTGTCTTGCTTTATATCCATTGAGAACAATCTTACCAGCACTGTACAGACCCTTGTATAATAATCTTGCTTATAGAAGCCTTGCTTTATGCCCTGCAGGTCTTTCCCTGGCCTGTGCAATGTGCCTCAACCTGCTGGCCACCCCAGTGTCTGTAGGCAGAATTCCTTCCACTCTTTAGCATATATCTCCAGGTCATAGACCAGATAAGATCATTACCATTCCCATCATTACCATTCCCACCATGCTTTCTGTCACTTACCTTTGTATCACCGCAGGATTAATACATGTATTCTTAGAATAGAAGGTATGAATATCTTTTTAAGGCTCTGCGTTTTATCTGGCACTCAAACTATAACTCAGCAGTTCATAACTGCCAGTGATTTTTTCAGGATTCATGCCAAGTTTTAACTATTTGTTCCAGTGAATTACCCTGTACATCAAATCTAATGAGGTGCACTGTGACACCACCTTTATATTTATATACATGATCTCACAAAAGTGAGTACACCCCTCACATTTTTGTAAATATTTAATTCCATCTTTTCATGTGACAACACTGAAGAAATGACACTTTGCTACAATGTAAAGTAGTGAGTGTACAGCTTGTATAACAGTGTAAATTTGCTGGTCCCTCAAAATAACTCAACACACTTGTCTAAACCGCTCTCAACTAAAGGGAGTACACCCCTAAGTGAAAATGTCCAAATTGGGTCAAATTAGTCATTTTCTGTCACTGCTGTTATGTGACTCGTTGGTGTTACAAGATCTTAGGTGTGAATGGGAAGAAGGTGTGTTAATTTTTTTAGTGTTGGCGCTCTCGCATACTGGTCATTGGAAGTTTAACATGGCACCTCATGGCAAAGGGCTCGCTCGCTCTCTCACTCACTCAGTGGTTTAACAGGACAAAACAGGCCTTACCATGGTCAAGTGCTCAGATTATACACTGCACACTGTATCAAATTGGTCTGCATGGCTGTCGTCCCAGGATGAAGCCTCTTCTAAAGATGATGCACAAGATTACTGGAACCATGTTCTGTGGTCTAAGACACACCAAGATGGTGTCAAGCGTGTGTCGCGGCAACCAGATGAGGAGTACAAAGACAAGTGTATCTTGCCTACAAGGATAAAGGTGATGGACTGACCAAGCATGTCTCCAGAGCTAAACCCTATTGAGCATCAGTGGGACACCCTCAAACGGAAGGTGGAGGAGCGCAAGGTCTCTAACATCCACCAGCTCTGTGATGTCATCATGGAGTGGAAGAGGACTCTGGTGAACTCCATGCCCAAGAGGGCTAAGGCATTACTGGAAAATAATGGTGTCCACAGAAAATATTGACACTTTGTGCCCAATTTGGACATTTTCACATAGGGGTGTACTCAATTTTGTTGCCAGCAGTTTGGACATCAAAGACTGTGTGTTATTTTGAGGGGACAGCAAATTTTACACTGTTATACAAGCTGTACACTCTCTACTTTACATTGTAGAAAGTGTAATTTCTTCAGTGTTCTCACATGAAAAGATATAATCAAATATTCACAAAAATTTGAAGTGTACTCATTTTTGTGAGATGCTGTATATATTAATCCCCCCCCCCCTTATTTTATTTTTTTAACCTGAATAATGTTTTTGATATATTAACACTACTGCAAGGGCTAAATATAAATACTCGCTTCTGCCTAAGAGCACTTGGGAAAAGCACTTTTCCTTACTTGATCCTCCACTCCAGCTGGCTCCTCTATGCTGCAGGACTGGTCCTGGCAGCCACTTCTTCCCCTATGCTCCACCAGTCTAAGGTCCGCTGATGTCAACAAGCTCGATGCAGGACCCTAACCTGTCTTCTGCTGAATCATGGCGGAGTCGACGATCGGGTAAATAAAAGTGCTTTTTCAAGTGCTTAGGCTCCTTTCACACGGAGCGGACCGTTTTTTTTGTGTCCGCTCCGTGTGTGGATCCCCGCTGAGCTGTCGGCGGACAGGGCGGTCCCCGCACACTGTGCAGGGACCGCCCTGTCTCTTCTCCGCTCTCCCCTATGGGGAATCAGATGAATACGGACCGTGTGTCCGTATTCATCCGATCCGCCGGACGGAAGAAAAATAGGGTTTTCTTCCATCCGAAAAACCGGATCCAGACGGACGCGGATCTTTGCGGACGCGATCCCATAGGGGCCCATTACAAGTCCGTAAACGGACAAACGGAAGCGGACGTGTGAAAGGACCCTTACAGTGCAGTAATGGTAACACTTGCAGTAATGGTAATATCAAAAACATTATTCATATTAAAATAAATATAAGTATAATTAAAAATGTTCATGTTAAAAAAAAAAATGTGCATTTAACTCCAGCAGTGTGGGTGCAGCCCCACTACAAGGAAGCATTTTTGCTTTTCCTGAAGTTGGGCTTTACGTTAATTCGATTCAACGTTTTAAAGTGGAAGTTTAGTCAGAAAATGAAGTCCTGTTAGATCACTTCAGGCTGGCATTCTTTTGCAGATATAGTTATAAAGAATGGGTGCCTATAATGTTTAAAATCCAGTACCACACTGTCTCGACCTTCTCTGCACATGCTCAGTTGCTCTCTGTTTAGGCCTTGTGACGAAAATGTAGAGGCTGATCTGCTGACAGCTTAAAGATTTACTGCTGCTTAGGGTTCCGCTTTTTAATATATTTTTTTATTTGGATATGCAAGAGATTACAAAAGAACAGGGGTAGGCAACCCCCAGCACTGTTGCCGCAAGCGGCACGCAAAGCCTCTCTTGTCGGCACTCGACTCTCTCCACCATCAGCAGAGCAGCGCAGGGAAGTGTCAGTGAGACACCAATGCATTACAATTTCAGAATTTCCCACACAGCACCTGCAAGGCAAAGGCATAATGAGCTAGTATGCAGAGAGCGAGGTCATGTCACTTCCAGTTTAGGGCAGATGCAAACCTTCTTTTTATTTTTTTATTTATATTTTTCTCTCTATAGAGGACCTGTCATGTATTTCCATCACAAGGAATGTTTACACTTCTTGTAGTAAAAGTAATTAAAACTAAAAAAACATTTTTTCCATCCTTACCAAAAATGTGGTTATATATTGTTTTTTTGCATTAAAATGAACTAAAGTGCATTTTTCCCAAAAACTGTTGCATTTGAAAAACCACTGTGCAAATACCATGTGACATAAAATTGCACCTCCATTTTATTCTCTAGGGTCTGTGCTAACAAAAATTTAATAATGTTTGGGTTTTTTTTTTTTTTTGATTGTCATGTTGATCTAGATGGATGGAGCATCAAAGCGATGCTGCATCTGTCCCCTGGCATCTCTGCACTGAGAACCGAGCCACCGAACACCACAGATTGATGGCTCAGTTCTCACTCCTCTGCAAGCAGAGCGATGCTGACTATTAATCAGCATCGGTTCTGCTCTACATCTCCACGCTCCATTGGAAATGCTGAGCTGTGGAGGGGCAGGGAGCGGCAGTCTCAGTGGCTCGCTGAGACTGCCATCAATCAAAGCAGCTGGCGGATCCAGACTTGGACATTTGGGATGATGTGCTGCCTCGACTGATGACTAGGATGACCACGTGTCCCCCATTGCCCGGGACAGTCCCAAATTTGCAGGTCTGTCCCGGGCACCTTCATTCCAGGACAATACAGTGTCCGGAATGAAACTGACACAGCCACCCCCTCGGGGCAAACTGATGTGCCAAAAAAAGGCCGCCACATCACTGCTTTACACAATGACAATACTTGTCCTGGCCGGGAATGCCTGGAGGAGCACAATCCCCACCCCCTGTTTGTGATTGTACACAATAAGCAGGATTTATTTCTCCAATCACTTGTTTTTATAAGCCCCGTTCTTGTATGGTTGAAAAAGTTTTGATATTTTGAGGGGAAAAAAGTCACAAAATAAAAAATATGAATGGTCAAACGCACATTTTTGACACCATCATGGCGAACCAGAGATTACAGGAACTCTAAATGCACCCTTTTAACAAGCAAAATCTGAACCATTCCCATTGTATTCAATGAATGCTTCAAATAGCCTGTAATAGAATTAGGATGCTATTTACAAAGTCGATTATTTCACTGTCCTTCCTTAGCGTATCAGATATGTAAAGAGTGGAGATACCATTGAAGAAATCAATTTGTGTAAAACCATTCGTAGTTATCTATTTGTGCCAGATGGGTATATATTTAGCAAGGAAAGTATGGACATTCATGGTAAACTGATCTTACACGTTCACCAATCAGTCCCTGAGTGCTCCATTGTGTGCGTTTATGGGGTCTCTTGGGAGGATCCTGATACCTTTTTTATGCATTTTACACCTTTAATGGGGAGACTGAGTGCTTTGTTGGCCCTGGGTTTCTTCCAGACAGTCCAGGCCACAAGGTCTACAGACGCTTCCATCAATGATTGTGGCCTTTGGTTTGAAGCTGTTTTCCTGCGCCTTTTGAGGCTCAGGAACTGGCTGCGGATCGCACAGGCATGCTGTGCGTCCCCGTTCTTCATTCCATGGAGCCAAGGACTTGGCGCACTCTGCAGCCCCCCAGAGATATGTAAACTGGCTCCCATAGAGGCAGTCACATTCTCCTGCTATGCAAATTGGATGTGTGTGGGGTGTTTTTTTATTTTTTTTATTATACATGTGTTCAGAAGCTGCACTGTTAATCTGGGTGTTAGTCCTCTGCTGTTGGTCAAATTAAACCAAAACGGCCTTTGAAATCGAGTAAAATCAAACTGTTTTTTTAAATTATCATACAAATATATATTTAAAAACAAATCTTTATTTTTTTTGGGCCCCCCACCCCAAGCACACAGGAACAAAGCTGAGGCTGTCGATCACAGGCTGTGTGCTGGATTTCCCTCTCCTGTCACCATTTTTCTCTTGGTGTCAGAAAAGTGATTCATGCAATAGCCACTTAGTGCTCTGAGACAAGTGCACACAATGGAGGGCTATGCTTTCTTCAATTTTTCATGTCCAAGGTTTACAACCACTTTAACTACTTCAGCCCCAGAAGGATTTTCCCCCTTCCTAGCCAGAACTTTTTTTTTCTGTACTGTCACTTTAGCTGACAATTGTGCGACGTTGTACCCAAACAAAATTTATGTCCTTCTTTTTTTTTTTCACAAATAGAGCTTTCTTTTGGTGGTATTTGATCACCTCCTGCAGTTTTATTTTTTGCACTATAAACAAAAAGCGACAATTTTTTGAATATATATATATATATATATATATATATATATATATATATATATATATATATATATATATATATATAAAAATCGCATATCGCCTCCATTACTAGAAGGCAAATATAATAATAATATAAATCTATCCCCTATAACTTTTGTCCAAAAAAAATATGAATTTCTTCCACAGTTTAGACCGATATGTATTCTACATTATTTTGGTAAAAAAATAAAAATAAAAAATAAATGGCAGTGAGTGTATATTGCTTGGTTTGCGCAAAAGTTATAGGGGATATATTTATATTATTAAAGCATTTGTCTTCTAGTAATGGAGGCGATATTCAATTTTTTTTTTTTAAGATTACCTCAGGACTGCGACATTATGGCAGACACATCAAACACTTTTGGCACTTTTTTTTGGGACCGTTGTCATTTTATACAGTGATTGGAACCACTGATTTACTGTATAAAAGACACGGGACGGGGTTAAACACTAGCGTGCGATCAAGAGGGTAAAGTGTGTCCTAGGGAGGTGTTCTAACTGTGTGTGTGTGGGGGGGGGGGGTGGTCTCGATACAACATGACAGAGATCACTGCTCCCAATGACAGGGAGCAGTAGATCCCTGTCATGTTGCTAGGCAGAACAGGGAAATGCCTTGTTTACAACACTCTGTCACGATCGCGGGCCGCTGGAACATAGAGTTTGCAGGACCCGCGGGCATGCGACTGCTAGGCAGCAAATTTTAAAGGGACTTGCAGGTATGCCAATTTGCCTGCCCCTGCCATTCTGCCAACGTAAATCGGTGTGCGGCAATCGGCAAGTGGTTAACAAATATATGTGGGTAAAAAAAAAGGTGGTTTTAAATATGTCTGTTCTACTTTAGCTGTCCTCGTCCTTCCCTTTGTCTGCAGACCTTCTCATGGTATATGTTCTATTTGGCTTAGAACAGGGAAAATATTATCTGTTGTAGCCAAGGGAAAATCTCTGAGGGCCACAACTTTCTACATTAACTGACCGCCAACAAATTCTGTATTTCGTCGGCATTGCTTTTGTGGAAGAGTTTCTTCCTTTCTACTGTCCCTTGACACATTCCAATACAGGTGGGGAGCAAAATGTTTCAGACCATCTGGCTTTTTAATGAACACAGCGACAAGGCAAAACCTCATCATGTAACAAAACTAAAGGAAGTTTATGGTGACCTGGTTAGCTTAGTTTTTTAAGGGTATTTTGAGAGAAACTGTCAAGGAAATTTTAACCACTTAAGCCCCGGACCAATATGCTGCTAAATGCCCAGAGGTGTTTTTACAATTCGGCACTGCGTCGCTTTAACAGACAATTGTGCGGTTCTTTTCTTCCCACAAATAGAGCTTTCTTTTGATGGTATTTAATTGTCTCTGCGATTATTTATTTATTTATTTTATATATATATATATATATATATATATATATATATATATATATATATATATATATATATATATATATATATATATATATATATATATATATAAATTTTTTTTTATTTTTTTTCCGATTTATAAACGGAAAAAGACTGACATTTTTGAAAAAAAAAAAATGATTTTCTACTTTTTGGTGTAAGAAAAATCGAATAAAAAAGAAATTTTAGTCAAACATTTAGGCCAAAATGTATTCAGCCACATGTCTTTAGTAAAAAAAATCACAATGAAAAAAAAAAAAAGCTACCTAGCGGCAACAGTGACACTAATACAGCGATCAGAAAACCGATCGCTTAGTGACACTGGCAATTGGGGGTGAAAGGGTTAACTAGGGCGGTGATCAAGGGGTTAAAACTTTATTAGGGGGGGGTAGGGGGCTACCCTGGACCTATCACTAACTGCCTGTCACACTAACTGTCACACTGACACTAAATGCAGTGATCAGTAAATATATGATCACTGCATTCAGTGACACTGTGACAGGGGACTGGGGGGGTGATCGGGGGGGGGGGGTTATGTGCCTATGTATACTGTGTGATGTCTTCTCTCCTCAGCGGTGGTTGAAAAGACCGCCACGAGGAGAGATTACATCACTTCCCCCACAGGCAGAGGGCGGCGGAGTGCGCGGATTGGCTGGGAGCGATCGCGAGGGGGTGGCTAGAAACGAATAGCCGTCCCCTCATCCCGGATAGCTCCTGCAGCCACAGGGACCACCGCAAGTACCGGGGGGAGGGGGACAACTTACAGGTACGTAAGGAGTTAAAGGGGTTGTAAAGGTTTTTTTTTTTTTTTTTCCAAATGAGTTCCTTTAAGCTAGTGCATTGTTGGTTCACTTACCCTTTCCTTCGATTTCCCTTCTAAATGTGTGTGTGTGTTTTTTTTTTTTTTGTCTAAATTTCTCACTTCCTGTTCCTCTTCAGTAAGCTTGCCCCCCCCCCCCCCCCATCATCCATGCTGTTTTGGCTGGGGGTTGGTCAGCGTGCTTGCCCCCTCCCTTGGCACTACATCCTTGCGGGGAGACACTGTGACCGTTCACAGCCTCTCCCCACAGGGATGTAGTCCCAAGGGAGGGGGCAAGCACACTGACTAGCCCTCAGCCAGAACAGCATGGATTATGGGAGCAAGTTTACTGAAGAGGAATTGGAAGTGAGAAATTCAGACAAAGGAGGGGGGGGGGGGGGACATTTAGAAGGGAAATCAAAGGGAAAAAGTAAGTGAACCAACAATTCACTAGCTTAAAGGAAACTATTTAGAAAAAATAAAACAAACCTTTACAACCCCTTTAAGCATGTGTTGCCAATGTATTTTTACATACAAAAGAGGCATTTTAGGTTAGGAGTCCAGAAGGTGCCATTTCTGAAAATCGCAGGCTGATCCAGACTTGGGCACTTTAGGTCGGGGATATGCAATTAGCGGACCTCCAGCAGGCTGATCCAGACTTGGGCACTTTAGGTCGGGGATATGCAATTATCAGACCTCCAGCTGCTGCAGAACTACAAGTCCCCCTATAGGTAGAGGCATGATGGGATTTGTAGTTTTGCTTTAGGTTGTCGACTACTGGAAGTGAAACCCAGAGGACAAGATGTTGATCCACTGCCTTTGTTTTGAAGAAGTAAAAAATCTGCTGTTACTGACTTCACCCTTTACTAAATTCCTTGCTGACCTAGTGGCCTCCATCACTGTAGATAAAGACCTTTTGACCTTGGTTCTGACTGATCTGCATGCTGGTGCCAGGGCAGTGATTTGGAAAGTTTTCAGCCAGACCGGTAGAATTGTTAGGGTCAACATTGGCACCCTCCAGGTTTCCTTTTAAAAGCGAATTGGAACCTTGTGTGTTTCTATGTTGACACCCCCCCCTTTAAGAGCCCCTCTTCCACATATTGGACCTTTTTTGGTACAAAGACTTTTTAAAGGCTAATTGGATAAATGGCAGAGCTGTAACATGTAGGATAATGTATGCAGGCTTTGTGTGATTCCCATAAGAGCTTTGTGGTCTGCCTGGAACCCCCCACCCATCCATTAGACTCCTTGAGTCGGAATCAAATTCATAATTTATAGCCCTTGGTGTCCGCTCTATTTTCGGTCTGCAGCAAGCTCCATTGTGCAAGTGGAAATCCTCATTGCTGACATTTTTTCTGCCTTTCGTCGCTTTTTGTTACCCTATTCTACACAATAAGATCTTTCAATGAATGGGCTGCATCTGTATCCCTTTTTTGCAAATCTTTCCCTAGTTTATTGTTTGGTTCTCCATTCTATCACCATAGCGATTTCTGCAAGGTTGAGTTAAAAAATGTGCCATCTGTTGTATTTTTGGGAGGATATTTGATCCACAGCTGTTCAAATGAGCATTAGCTCATCGCAAAAACCTTCATAAATTAAAGTGTTTTAACCAATCTGCTTCTCCTTAACTGGCAATCATGGCCCTGAAAAGGTTAAGAAGATTCATTGCTAGAGGCAGCATGAATATTCTAGATTTTAGCAATTTAAATGACCACTCCACCCAAAAGTGATGGTGTACGTTGATGTGGTCTACTTTGATGGTTAGTGCAGGATATAAGCATTTGCCAATCCGTCAACATAGTATTGGACAGTGAGGATGGCTCAGAAATGATGCATTGGTATTGGAAAATGAGTGCATATACAATGTACCTATGAAGTGTCAAACGTTCAAGCCCTGATTCAAAGGCCTCTGAAGGGAGTCCCGGAGTGACCAGACACAATAACGCAGGGCCGGGCATGACTGGAGTGGAAGATGGCCAACAGAGGGTTAAGCTGGGAAGGGGGTGTTTTCAGGGGAGTGGCTGTAGAGAGTTGGGGGGAGGAGCCCTATATACGGGGGCGGGGGGAACCCATGTGGCACAAGTCGGGAGGAATTTCACAGGGAGGCAGGTTTTTCCCACCCACCCTCCCCGTTGGTTATGTGTTTGGTGTTTTGCGTTTGTTTTCTTTTCTTTCAGGTCAGTGTACGAGTTGTCATGACAGCTGTGGCGGTGTCCTTGGTCTTGGGATGGTGACAGTTTACAGATGGAATGGAAAAATGGTTGGGGGCTCATCTTGGGATGGGCCCATTATGGGGTTATTTGCAGTGGAACGGTGTCCGCTGTAATACGGTTGTGGTACACTGCGGGTTAAAAGTGGGTGTCTCCGAGCTGGAGTCTGCTGGAGGCCGGATATGGTAATGGTACAGCGGTGTGGTGGTGGAAAAGGTTAATGGGGGTTACCGTCAAAAAGACCGGTGTTAATAATAAAAGTGTTTAAAATATTGTTAATGAATAAAGGTTGGATTTTATTGGAAATTATTTAAATTTGGTTAATATATATTTAATTTTGGTTATAAAATAAAATGGCTGTTGTGGCCAATTTTACTCCAATATCTGTGTCACTCTCGTTAATGGGAATACAGGTTGGGAGGTTAATCTAAAGGGGGTTGGGAGGTTAATCTAAAGGGGTCAGGAGAGGGTTGGTCTATTTGAACTACACTAGTCATGCAACACTTGAGCTGTTAAAGAGAATCTTTGGGGATAGCAATATGTCCGCTGCCTCACCCCATGTAAAAAACAGACTGAAGTGTGAATTTTGAGTTTTTGTACTCTTCCCAAGCACAATGGCATTCTAATGTCCTATATTTGGTGGCCAAGTGGGGTGCACCCTTAGATTTGGTGCTCAGTGGGATCAGATCCTCTTAGCTTGATGATCAGTGAGATGCTCCTTTAAATTGGTGGTAACAGAGTGGGAAAAGGGCCCCATTAAACTTAATGGTCAGTGGGAAGAATGCTTCTTGCAGTGGTGGTCAGTGGAAATAATGATCCCATTATGGATGGCTGAAAAGATTCTTGGTGTTGATGGTTATTTAAATTTCATTATCTCAGAATTTCCATCACTTGTGTGGGTGTTTTTTTTTTTTTTTTTTTTTTTTGTATTTTTTGCTAATTGCTTGTTTATACTGTTTCAGCAAATTTCATGAAGACTTTGATCACTCCCACACATGCATGTTATTATAGGCAGGGTGATGATTTGGTAATTGGAATATTTGTTCAGTGAAGTGTCTCTGAGTCAGTCAAATCTTTGACATCCTAGCAGTTCCAGATCTGTGCCCTCCACTTCTTCCCTGGGCATACAGTATGTTAGATAATTAGGCAGCTTTTTAATTTTTTTAGTACTGCATCCTCTCATTGCAATATGGTGAATATAACTGTATAAAATGTAACATGTGACATTGCAATATAGTTCTGTGAAAATAAACCTTCTGATGCACTGGGATCTTCACATCTGCACTGTGCCTACTAGTGTGCACCAACAGCCATGCAGATGCATTAAGATAAAAAGTCTTCAGTGTGCAGCAGAACCCCTAATACTTACCTGATGTCCTCAAGTGTCTCAGTCGTCTGAGATTCTTTTTCCTGATTGGCTCCCGCTGCTGTAAAACATAATTAATTAAAAAATCAGCTAGCCAATCAGGGGGGAGAGGGGGTGGGGCTCTGTATCTGAATGGATACACAGAGCTGTAACCCAGCTTGGGGGGGCCCTCATAACAAGTTGCTTGCTGTGGAGGCACTAAACGGGAGGGAGGAGCCAGGATCACAGAAGAGGCACCCAAGAAGAGGGTTCAGGCTGCTCTGTGCAAATCCACTGCTACAGGGATGACATGTTTGTTATTTTTATAGGGGGGGGGGGGGGGGGGGAACGCACCTTCACAATTACTTTAGTGTACTGAAGTCAGACCCGGCCAGACAACTAGTGTTTTCAGAAGGAGACTAAAAATTGCAACTCCTTTGTATCTCTCATAAGAAGTTACCTTTTTTAAGATTTGAAAGTGCTGCTGTTAAAAATTGAAAGGACGTGTTGACTGGCAGAGTTAATTACAACCGTTTTTAATTTTCTTATGATTAGCAAATACACTTACAAGTTTTAGGTACGGACATGTAAAATAGTTTTAGGTTGGTTTTTATTTTTTTTATTTAGAATTTTGTATAAAACTTGTTTCACAAACAGTTATATCCATGTAGGTTTTATAAAGCGAGTAATGCAGAACATGTTTACATTCAGACTCTCTCCTATTAACCTCCCTGGCGGTATGATGCTTTCTGGTTTTAGGTGCTGAAAGCGGTACAATTATTTGCAAGGAAATTTGGCATTTTTATACTGTAGGCCTGTAATTCTTAGGCTGCATTCACACCTTTGCGTAGGCAATTTGCGTTTTTTGTACGGCGAGTTTTTTTTTTTTTTTTTTTTTTTTTTTTTTTAGTCATTGTCGGCTATGCCGAAGCCGCCCGATACGTGCGTCGAAAAAAGGGTCCGGGACTTGTTTGAAAGTCGGCGTTCTGCGTTGGGAGATGTGAACAGTCTCCATAGAGAACAATGCAATTTCGACCCTCCAGCGTATTGTAGCGTCGCGCTTCAGGCATAAAAATGCCTAGGTGTGAATGGAGCCTTAGGAATCACTCCCTTAAATATGACCAACCAAGAGTCTAGTAGGCATCCCGGGTATGACTTTTGTTTAAAAAAAATAAATAAAAAAAAATTATTAATTATAATATAAATTATAAATATAACATATAATTATAATCTACAGTTTGCAGGCAGAACAGTTTTTATTATACAAAAGAACATGTAGGACACGGGACAGACCACGGGGGTGGTAAGTAAACCATGCCTGTGGAGGCTGCGAGGCGAGCCAGAGTCTGACTCGGGGGTTACTGATCACAGCAATTTAACCCAGAGTCAGACTCTGGAATACCACCAGGGGGGTTCAAGGTTTGTACAGAGCCTTCTAAAAACAGAGCAGGGAAGGATGGTGAGAGGTGGGGCAATCCTTGGCTTATTTAGCGCGTGTGTGTGTGTTTGAGAAAATTCAGCTCGTGCTTCTGAGCTCTGTGAACTGATTGCTAAACAAATACAATACAAAACGCCACCATTCCCAGTTGCACAGGCCAATTAATAGAAAAAATCCGGTAAAGCTTAAAACCAAACACAAGAAGATCTCCAACTTGCACCATAGTGCTAAGTAAATTGTGAGGATTAATGGAGTAAATAGGGTGCGCAAGGGCCTAGTGCACAGGTGTCAAACACAGGGCCTGCGGGCCAAATCCGGCCCTCCAGGCCATTTCATGTGGCCCTCGCACCCCTCCAGACCTCCTGTGGTCCTCCTCCAGACCCTGTACTTTCTGCTTTTCAAACTATGCATCCAGCTTCTTCCCAGCAGCAGCATAAGGAAAAGGGGGTGCACTGTGATGTAAGGGAGAGTGGGGGACTTAACTTCTGATGGTGGGGTGGCTCTTGACATCTAATGTATAGGGAGGGGATGCACTGGACAATAAAACCAGGCCCAAGTGGCGGGGTAGCCCTCAATGAGGAATGTGTCCTTGAGAGTAGCCAGCTAACGTGTTTCAAGGGGCAAACCCTCTTCATCAAAGCAAAGGCTAGTCTACATGTCACATCTTTTCATATATGATGGAAGCACCCTTAATTGGACACACCCTTCTCCAGAAGGGGAGGTGCCAATTTCACCAGCAGCCAGGAAAACCTGGCCTGAAACCAGCTTAAATGTTTATTTCCTTTAGGAAAGTGATGGGAAATCTCTTTAATGGGGATGCAAAAAACATATTTTAGTAGAATGGTCCAACACTGTTTGTATTGCTATCCATGCCATCTTTTGCCAATGACAGTTGCTCGCAGTGACCAGCAATTATTAAAAAAAAAAATCTTCCCAATTTTTTTATTTATTTTTTAACAATAGAATTCCCAATTAATTTTACACACGCATCAATTGGGTGAAAAGTTAAAGGCAATGTTACAAGGTTGATAAATGGTCCATATGTTTATAGATGCCTCTATGTCAGATCAAAGATGGATAGGTAAGGAGGCAAGCTAGCATTCTGGATCCATAAGTTACCATTGGAAGCTATGCATCTTTCAAAGGAGACTATAGACTTTAAAGAAAGTTGGTTTTCTATGTCCATTAACAATGATTAGGTAGTGTTAGTTTGTCTGAAGGCCGAGTCCAGTCTCTCAAGATTTCCTCTACCCTGGCACCCTTGTGGGAGAAAATTGGTTGAAATGGACATTTCCCAGCCAATCGCTATGTTTACTGAAGAATACATGAATGTCCATAAAGTACCCCTTGGCCCTTTCCTATGGAGCACACTCATTCACCCATTGAATTAATGCCTCTACCATAGCAACTGGTAGCGGTATTAATACATTTTACTCACACCTTAAATTTGCATAGTTGCAGCCCAACTCCAATCAAAATTAGTTTGGATAGACTGGGGAGAAGTTAGTAATTTTTTCTTAGAATACTAAAGATACTATTGCTTTTCTGTGACCACCCTGAGAAAATGTTTCCTTACTTCTGTTTCGGTGGCACCAGGGTTAAAAAAAAAGGGGGACTGTTCTCACCAGGACGCACACACACAACACATTTTCCTCACTTACCTGCTTAAGTTCGACAAATTTTGTGACAAAAAAAAGTCTAGTATTATAAAATGTCATATGAAAACTAGTAGGGATGGGGGTATGGTGGGTAGTCATGTTGGTGCCTACTCCCCCTCCCGTTCTATGACCTAGTTGAGCAGGATTTGAGAGGGGGACACCACCACCCACGCTCTCGTGATGCGGTAAGAGCATTTTTATCTTGCACCAACTGTCTTCTCAACCAAAATGATGCAATGGAGCGGGTTTCCAAAGACTTCCAGTAACTGGAGAGTTTGCATATTAGCGGTTGGATAGGGACAATTGGTAAAATAAAGGGTAAGGTAACTGTACTGGATAATCCTGTTTTTTGTTCTTTTCCTCCCACACACAGGCATAAGAGGTAATAAATGCAAAGCTGGAGGCTGTAAGAGAAACTTGCCTTGTTACTGGCATGGTTATCAAAAATGATGTTGTAAACTGATATATTACAACTTGATGTGAATAAATAATTACATTAGCAGGTAGATGTGATTTTTGTTTTTTGACAATTTTCCTGCCCTGTTACCACATTGATTGGTATGGCAAGAAATTGCGCGCAAGTAAATCCTAAAAACAATAGTGTGTGTGTGTAATATATTTATATATTTATTTATATATATATATATCACACACAACTCTTTTATAACACAGTAAAAAAATGTATTATGGAATGTTAACAGAATCTTATCATATGACTGGAAGAATGTGTGAGTGAAATGTACTATCAATGACTTGGCAGGCGTTTCTAGAAACATTATCCAACTACACAGCTGTTTCTGACCCAAAACAAGTAATTTAAGGAGAAATATTGCAGAAAAAATGGGGAAAAACCTTGACGCAACTAAACAAGGGCAGCACAGTGGTTAAGTGGTTAGCACTTCCACCTAGTGGCACTAGGGTCATCTGTTCAAATCCCAACCACGGCACTACCTGTCTGGAGTTTGTAGGTTCTCCCTGTGTCTGCATGGGTTTCCTCAGGGGCTATGATGGTGCATCCATAAAAGCCGCCCCCCCCTCTTGCTTGCCCCCCCTCATGCTCGCCCCCCCTCATGCTCTCTCACATAGATTCATGCATTGCATGAATCTATGCTCGCCGCTGCCACCCGCCCCCTATTTATGTGCCCGACTCCTTGTTGGTGCTGGGCATATGAATTACAGCGGCGGGGGTGTTTTGGAAGCTCAGCCAATTGGGTGCACCGGGTCTGGTTACCCTGTCATCGAATTTGGCTGAACTAGGTGCCACTCATCCCGTCAGGATGCCCGACTGGATGAGAGGACAGGAGTCAAAGATGAGGACGGTGTCAAAGTGCCCACAGGAGACATGAAGGACCCCACTCGTCGCCATCACCTTCTGCCTCACCAAGACGGGGGTAAGTGCCGGGCAGATGGCTAGAGGGCGGGGGTCATCCTGGCAGTATTTGATGGGCACCCTGGCAGCATTTGCTGGCACAGTGGCTGCAATTGATGTTTTAAAAAAATAAAATCTGTTTGCGCCCACACACACACACTGCTCGGGGTACTCAGGTTTCCTCCTACGCTCCAAAGAAATGCTGATAGATTAATTGGCTCCTGTCTAAATTAGCCCTAGTATGTATGAATGTGAGTTGGGGACCTTCGATCCTTAGGTTGTTATAAGCTCCTTGTGGGCAGGGACCGATGTGACTGTGCAATAAGAATTATTATTTGATCCCCTGCTAATTTTTTATTTTTTTTGTAAGTTTGTCCACTTACAAAGAAATGAAGGGTCTATCATTTTTATCATAGGTGTATTTTAAATGAGACAGAATATCAACCAAAAATCCAGAAAAAAACGCATGATACAAATGTTTTTTAAATTAAGTTGCAATTTAGTGAGTAAAATAAATAACTTATTTGCCGGCGTGTAAGACGACCCCCTATTTTTCCAGGAAAATTTTTGGTTTTGGTATATACTCACTGTATAAGACTAGTCTGTCTGGAAGCTGAGGGGTAGCCAGAACAACCGCTGACAGAAAAAGGCTTTTTTCAAATCTTGCTGTGCCATGCCATTACATGCCCCACTGTGCCATGCCATTACATGCCCCACTGTGCCATGCCATTACATGCCCCACTGTGCCATGCCATTACGTGCCTCCACTTTCCTGGCCAAGACGATCGATCTCCCTACCTTATTTTTTTTGCTGCGGGCATCCATGTCTCAGGCTGTGGGCATCCATGATTCAAAAGCCGCGCCTCCTCCTCAGACTGTTCCGTGATAGGGGGAACACTAATTTTCCCAGCATAGCCTCTGTTCAGTGTTCCGCCTATCACGGACGTCCTCTCGTCCGAGGATGAGAAGGCATCCGTGATAGACTGAACAGAGGCCCTGCTGGGAAAATCAGTGTTCCGCCTATCGCGTAACAGTTTGAGGAGGAGGCGCGGCTTTTGAATCGTGGATGCCCGCAGCCTGACGGAGACTGTTATCGGCGTATAAGACGACCCCCGACTTTGGATGCATTTTTTTTTGCATCCAAAAGGTCGTCTTATATGCCGGCAAATACGGTAAATATTTGATCCCCAAGCAAAACATACCTTAGTACTTGGTGGAGAAACCCTTGTTGGCAAGAACAGAGATCGTGGGTGCCTAGGACAGGTAAGTGTCCTTATTAAAAGTCAGAAGCTACAGTGTTTGTAGATGCTGACTTTTAAAAAAGAAAAAAAAATCACAGGTGGAACCCCACCTTAAGGTTTCTCTTGGCTGTCACTTGGCAACTCCAAAATTCAGCTCCCTCCATACATTTTTTCTATAGTATTAATATCTGAAGTCTATCAGCCATATTCCGTGGTCGGTTATAGGGGTGAGGGAAGAACAAGGCAGGATCAGACAGATATTTTAAATTAAACAAGATCAATCCCTTACTCCGATCAGCAGAGTCTTGTGGACTTGCTGATCAGAGCGCACTGTGCCGGCCCCACAGGGGGCAGCCAGGCAGCGCATGTTTGAGAGGACATGCATGTATGTGAGATGTGTGCAAACCTGGTCACTAACTACAAGAAATCTTGTCTTATCTCTGTGCTTGCCAACGAGGCTTTAGTCCACCAATACTTATTTTATTTATTGAACTGCAACTTAACTGCTTGCCGACCGCCCACCACAGTTATACGGCGGGATGGTGGCATTTATTTTATGTGGGGATTTTTCTGGATTTTTGGTTGATATTCTGTCTCTGTCATCTAAAAATTCACCTATAATAAAAAAAATTATAGACCCTTAATTTCTTAAGTGGACAAACGTACACAATTTGCAGAGGATCAAATTAATAATTTTTTTTTTTTCTCCACTAAACATGTAAAGCGCTGCGGAAATTGACAGATGGAAGTACCTATAATAAAATAAAAATAGTGGTTGAAAACCCACAAATGTCCCCAGTGAAGTGACTGACCTCAGCTGATACAGACTTGGGGGGTGGGCGCAGTGTTGCCAACCTACCAGATTGAAATTTACTGACAGGACACCAAAAATTTACTGGCCAAGTTTTTACTGGCAGTTTACAAAAGCTACAAAACTAAATTTTTAAGCGCAAATTTCAGTATTTAGGCTACAAACAAGTACACTAGGGAAATGGCAATGTGATTTTAAGGTAGATGTTAAAAGGTAAGCAGACATATTTCTGTTATTTTCGATATACTAAGGGCGGATTATTTAGTCCATCAGTTTTTGTCACCCATGTCCAACTGGAGAGATTTCCCCTTCACTTCTGTTCCATAACCACAGAAAGTGAGGGGAAATCCCTGGTAGCTACTAGGATCACCAGAAACTATGTTCCCAATTTTAAAGACCCCCCCCTGCCACAATCATCACCCTCTACCACCATCATCACCCCCTGCCTGTCAGCATCAGACATATGACCCTGCCTGTCGGCATCGGGCTGCCTGTCTCGGCTTTTCTCTGAGACTGTGAGTGCACTCACCACATCACCAGGCTCAGCAAGGCAGGGGTCCGTTAACTTGCACCAGTCCAGTCCAGTCCAGGCCAAGTCCGCGCAGTGACCGACTCCCACATGCTCCAGCATCAGCTGCTCTGTCCACTCCACCACAAAGCTCCTCAAATCCGCCCGCTCAAACCCTGCCTGACCCATCATTGGTTTGCACATCAGATGGGCTGTCTTAGCAGAGACAGCAGGAAGGCTCGGCTTAGGAGGAGGATCGTATGTTCTCACCAAATTCCGTAACTAAAGAGTCGGTTGCCGCGATTTTTACTGGCACTTTTCTCCTGCCACGGACTTTCACGGACAGGAGAAAAGTGCCCCGTTTTTACTGGCTGTCTGTAAATCTACAGATGGTTGGCAACACTGGGGGGGGGGGGACAAACAAATGCATAAGTTGTACTTGTTTATCTGCTTCATCTCTTCTCTAGAGGCCTTAAAAGTACAGAATTTACATAGGCTTCCTGGGGTGGGGGTGGCATTTTGAGGTCACACACTGCACAGCTCAGATTATGCTCAGCTTTCCTTTCTGAGACCTGAGTGGAGAGAATGGACTCCCTCTACAGTCTCATAGGGGAACATGCACAGCTATGGTTGTCAATCACAGGATGTGTGCAGTAGCTCCCGTCTCTATTCCCCTTCATCTCTTGTCAGTACAACTTGTCAGAAATTTGCCACAGGTCAAAATGGAGAATTGTGTTTTTTAAACATTTTATGTAAAGCATGTTGTTGTTGTTGTTTTGAAGACCATACCCGCAAAAATTCGTTTTTATAAAGCCTAAAGTAGAACGCCAGCTAAAAACGAATAGTCTAATAAAAGATAAACTAACAAATCCAACTTTAGCTCCAATATTCACCTTGAATCCAGAGATTTGCCCCTCCTATGGGCATGCTCCTTGTCAGCACATGAACTGACTGGCTCCCTGCGTTGCTTCTTCCTCTCACACTCCAGCACTGCTGTACAGAAGCTAATACCAAGTCCAATTAATGTTCTTGCATTTAATAAATACATTTTGTGGCATCTTTGCTGCGGTCATCACTCCCTAATTCTTATTTTCAATAGAGGGATGGGGGAAGCTATTTGTCGGTAAAGCAGACAGTTGTTTTATACTCGAGCAATGAGCACTAATTGATCAATGTACTCTTTATTCATTTGGTCTTTATTGAAATTCTTACTTTACTTTTCTTTCCAGTATGGCATTGTCCTAGATGCAGGCTCCTCCCACAGCGCTCTCTTTATCTACAAGTGGCCAGCTGATAAAGAGAATGACACCGGTATTGTCAGTCAGCACAGCATGTGTGATGTGAGTGGTAAGTAGAAGTCATAGACTCAAGACTTAAAGTGATTTGTAAAGTCCTCTGTTTTAAAAAAATAAAGTCATACTTGACTGCTCTGTGCAGTTGGTTTTTCACAGAGCAGTACAGATCCTTCTTTTCTCAGGTCCCTCATTGGAGCTCCTGGCTCCTCCTTCCTGCTGGGTGCCCCCACAGCAAGCATCTTGCAATGGGGGCACCTGAGCAGGCGCACTCCTGATCAGCAACTCTGTGTCTATTGGTACATGGAGCTGTGGCGCTGCCTCTCTCCCTCTGTCTCCTGATTGGCTCGCTGGCCATTGGCTCCTGCCAAAAACCAATCGGGAGTGTGAGTCCCAGGAGAGGCAAGGTTGTCATGGACATCGCTGGCTCAAGAGGGGGTTCAGGTAAGCATTGTGCCTTTACAACCACTTTAAGAAGGGAAAATGTCTGTATAGTATAATAAATATGTATATACTCAAGGGAGGGGGGGTGGCCTCCCTTGAGTATATACATTCAATGAGGGAGTTGCAGTAGTTAAGGCGAGCAATAACCAGGGAGTGGACTAGATGCATGGTGGTGTCATTGGTTAGGAAGGGGCGTATTTTAGAGATGTTGCAGAAGTTGAGCAGACAGGCTTCGGATGTTGCTTTGATGTGGATAGTTCAGAGTCCAGGATTACACCTAGTACCTTGGCATGTGGGGACGGGTTGATTCAGTGCAGCTCAAACACAAAGCCAGCAGCGTGGGTTCCAAGTTAGCGCAAAAGCAACTGATTGATTTATTAACAAAAATCAATGGCACACTAAGGCCGCGTACACACAATCAAATTCATCTGCTGGAAACGGTCCGACGGACCGTTTCAGCAGACAAATTCGATCGTGTGTACGGGTGGACAGACAGGTTTTTCCAGCAGACAAATTTTAAAGCATGCTTTTAAAATCTGTCTGCTGGGAACCCGTCCGTCCAACATGTCCGCTGGTTAGTACACTAACCAGCAGACATATCTGTCCGCACATGCGTCGCATGGATTTGACGCATGCGCGGAAGTGTTTTACTTCCTGGTGACGTGGCGGCGTCAATGCCACCGTGCTGTCTGCCGGCGGGGATTTTGGTTTGATCGTGTGTACACGATCAAACCAATCTATCCCAGCAGACAAATCCGATCAAAACGGTCTGTCAGACCGATTTGATCGGATTTATTTAATGGTGTGTACGCGGCCTTACAGTTAAAATCTGGTAGATCAGCATGGGAAGCAGAGGGCACCAGGGCACCCAAATCTCTTTACCCCTCAGCTCACAACGGAGTCTCCACAGGTCAAAAGAACAGAAAGACAGGAGCGAGGGATCCAAGTTAGGATAAAAGCAACTGGTTTATTAACGAAAATGAATAGCACACTTACAGTTTAATCTTGTAGTTCGGCATGGGAAGCGGAGGGCACCAGGGCAAATGCATCAAAAGGCTAAAGTTGACGTAGCAGCAGCTCCCGATCTAATAGTGGGCATACAGGAATCCTTGCTATGACTGGTCAAAAGAACTGCCAAGGGGCCGTGTCCTACAGTAGTGACTGAGGACTGACAGCTGACAGAGCAAGATCCCTGTATGCCGGCTATTAGATCGGAAGCCGCTGCTACGTGAACTTTGCCTTTTGATGTGTTTGTCCTGGTGCCCTCTGCTTTCCATGCCGATCTACTAGATTTAACTAAGTGTGCTATTCATTTTTGTTAGGATAAAAGCAACTGGTTTATTAACTTGGATCCCGCGCTCCTGTCTTTCTGTTCTTTTGACCTGTGGAGACTCCGTTGTGAGCTGAGGGGTAATGAGATTTGGGTGTCATTGAAAGCCATGAGAGGCTATTAGCTGGCCCAGTGAGGAGGTATATATCAAGAATAGGAGAGGTCCAAAAACAGAACCTTGGGGGGGACCCGGACAGAGAAAGATAAGGGGAAGCAAAATTGTAAGTGAAGCTAAAGCGTGCAGTGAAGATGGGTAGTATGAGAACCAGCAAAGAGTACAGTCACGAAGACCGAAGGCATAGAGTTTTTTGAGGAGGGGGAGTGGCCCGTTCTGTCAAAGGCAGCAGAGAGGTCCAGGAGTGGGAGTACCGAATAGTGTCCATTGGTTTTAGCCGTCATATAGTTTTGGGAGAACTGTTTCTGTGGAGTGCTGAGGGCAAAATCAATGGAAAAAAAAGTTTTAAAAACAGTTGTTTTTTCTGGAGCAGCGACTTTTAATGATGCTTAAAGTGAAAAAAAAATAATTAAAAATTCCTTTAAATATCGTACCTGCTGGGTGTCTATAGTAGTGGCACATGTTTATAAATGTCCCTGCACAACATGAGATTACTATAAGAAAAAATACATTTAATACTGCTTGCGGCTTTAATATAATGTTTGGTCCCTGCAATATGGATGCACATCATTGAAAAAAAATAGCATGAGTTTCCCTGCCACCACTCCCCCCAGGTCATTACAAGACCCAGTGCCAATCCTGACCTCCCTGGGGCCCTTAGCAAAATGACATGGCACATTAAAAATGAGAAGCAGGGGGCGCTGACGACAGTGACATGTGACAACTAATGCGTTTAGGTGCTATCAAACAGCAAACTTGCAGTAACAGCTAATGCGTTTAGGTGCTATTAAACGACACACGTGCATTTACAGCAAATGCGTTTAGGTTCTATTAAACAGCAAACCTGCAGTAACACCAAATGCGTTTAGTTGCAAATAAACAGGACAAGTGCAGTAACACAGAGTACGTTTAGGTGTAAACAAACAGCACACAGGCAATACAACACGTTGGAACACTGCAGCTAGCAGATAGGAATAGCTGATCTAGCTAAGCTATACAGTGTATAAATATATGTACAACTCCTAGGGGTGTGTGTGTGTGTGTGTGTGTGTGTGTATATATGTGTGTGTATAATATATATATATATATATATATATATATTCTCTACACATTGTAATTGAAGCTAAACTGACTGCTCTATCTAGCTATCTAAAAAGACAATCTCTCTGACTGCTCTCATTAACAAGCCGAAACGCACTACACAAGGCCGCCCAGCAGGCGGCCTTATATAGTGTGGGGCGTGTGCTAATGCCCTGAGCCATAATTGGCCAAAGCCACCCAGGCTTTGGCCAATTATGGCTCTTCGTTTTTTGCGCACTGTGATTGGCCAAGCATGCTGGACATACAGCATGCTTGGCCAATCATCAGCGCGTAATGCCACAGTGAATTATGGGCCATTTTGCGTCACTCGAATTTGGCGAGAACGACCGCTTTTGTTCGAATTTCGTCTAACGTACGAACAGACAATGTTCGAGTCGAACATACGTTCGTATCGAACGTGAAGCTCATCCCTATTTGTGAGGTGGTCGCTCAGTCGGTTGTAGACCAGACGTTCAAGGAGTTTAGAGGAAAAGTGGCACTAGGAGATGGGGCATAAATTGTTAAGATTGGTGGGGTCCAAGGAAGGCTTAAGTACAAGATCCTTTTCACACTGGGGCATTTTTCAGGTGCTTTAGCATTGGAAAAAGCTGCATCTGTAATCCCAATGTGAAAGCCCCAGTGCTTTCACACTAAAGCGCCTGAAAAACGCCCCAGTGTTGAAGGGGTCTCGTGCCTGAAAGAAGTCTCATCTGCAATCCCAATGAAAAAGTCTGAGTGCTTTCACACTAAGGCGCTGCGCTGACGGGGAGTCAAAGTCCTGCAAGCAGCTTCTTTGCAGTGCATGTTTTGGAGAGTTAGGGGAAGATGCCAGAAGAGAGGGTGTGATTGAAGATGTGAGTTGGAGAGTGTAGGATAGAGCCAGAGGATGAATTCAAATACTCAGTGTGGCCACACCTCATATCAAATGTGAGGGAGGGGACAGGCGTAAAATGTCAACATGGCTTCTAGTGGGACAAGCAGATTAGTAATTTCATATAGCATTGCCTGTTACAGAAATTTCGTGTTTTTTTTTTTTTTTTTTTTTTTATATAAATATATATATAATATATGCAAGCAGCCTTGACATTAGAAACCTGGATAATTTTTCAAGTTGAAAGTTTGAACAGTATGAACTTTTTTCATATTTTTTTTTTGGTCTTTGGAAATATCTTATCTTTGCTTTGTGTCGGCGGATGAGTTATGAGCACATAACTGCATATACCAGGCCACATGCTTTTATAAACATGCTTCCGAGGCTAAAAGCAAGCTCTCGCTCGCTCTCTCGCTCTCTCACGCTCGCTCTCATCAAATCAATTTTTCCCATTTTATATTTTTTCCAGATTCTGGCGAAATAGGATGGTGTCGTGCTCTAGGAATGTGTGTGTAATATATGTTGTCTTTGCAGGCCCTGGGATATCCAGCTACTGGATGACTCCCCCAGATGCAGGAAAGAGCTTGGAAAAATGTCTGAACCAGGCAGTAAAAGATGTCCCAGCTAGCAGACATGCGATTACCCCCCTGTACCTGGGGGCCACTGCTGGGATGAGACTCTTGAAGTACGTATGAGCTGATGGCCTACTGTGTGTAAAGTTGAAACCCCCTTTCTTAACATATGTAAATCCAAAAGTAGCTACAGGGGAAAAAAATGCTGGTACTGGAGGCTTGTTCACTAAAAATATAGAATATTTTTCTGCTTCTGATAGCCGGACAGAGTGGGATTATTTCTGATTGTCTGGCTGCTCCTAAGAAAATTCTAGTGCTGTGCCTAGAAACCAAGAAGTTACAACATATAATTTGTCAGTGTCCGGCAACTCGGATCCCCGATGGATTGTCTAAGCCCTATTGGATCACCTGCCTCACCTCAGACTGACTTTCCCAACGAACAGCACAACTTGCTTGGGATCCTCTCATGGAAGTGGGGACCCAGTAAATCACTGGGGCCCCTTTGCAGCTTTAGTTGCTCCGGGCCATGGAAGCCCGGAGTCAGGAACTCCGCGTAGCACATGCGCCCCGGCCATTTCGCCGGGGCCCGTGATGTGCGCACTCCCTAAAGGTGGATGCCGCACCAGGAACGGGTAGAAGACCCCACAAAATGGCGTCTGCGCCAGAAATACCCTCCCCCAGCATGCTCCGCGAGGGAAACCCTGCTCTAATTGGCTGCTGGAGAAAAGGCGTCTGCTCTGGACCCCTCTGGCGCCACCTGTCACCCAGAGATGGGAAGGCATCTCTGGAACACAGAATGAAACCGCAGGCAGCCCAGCCCGGCAGAAACTCAATTTGAACAATCAACATGGATGAGAGCGCTGCATAAGACTCCACAGACTTAAAGGGGTGTTCCAGCCAAAAATGGTGTTTATTAAAAGTCAGCAGCTACAAAAAGTGTAGCTGCTGGTTTTTAATAAACACTCACTTACCTGCTCCTGCGTTCCAGCGACGCGCCGACCGGGGCTCCGCTCCTCCCCTCCCCGGACGGCATCTCCATCCAGACTATGGGCACCCAGCCGTGACAGCCTCCGGCTTCACGGCCGGGCACCCACTGCGCATGCGCGAGCCGCATGTGTCCCATGCAATCGCCTACAGGGAGGGGCTGGTGTAGGCGATTAAGGCTTAATCGCCTAACCAGCCCCTCGGCGGAAGCAGGAAGTGGGACAGGAAGTCATGCCAAATGTGGCATGTTGGGGGTGAGGAGTGGATTAAGGGAAACTTCATTTTTTGGGTGGAACTCCTCTTTAAGGGAAACCTGTACTGAGTGAACTATATATGCTACAAATATGGAGTAGTTTGGAGCCATATACAGTGCCTTGCGAAAGTATTCGTCCCCCTTGAACTTTCCGACCTTTTGCCACATTTCAGGCTTCAAACATAAAGATATAAAACTGTATTTTTTTTTGTGAATAGTCAACAACAAGTGGGACACAATCGTGAAGTGAAATGAAATTTATTGCCTATTTCAAACTTTTTTAACAAATAAAAAACTGAAAAATTGGGCGTGCAAAATTATGCAGCCCCCTTAAGTTAATACTTTGTAGCGCCACCTTTTGCTGCGATTACAGCTGTAAGTCGCTTGGGGTATGTCTCTATCAATTTTGCACATCGAGAGACTGAAATTTTTGCCCAGTCCTCCTTGCAAAACAGCTCGAGCTCAGTGAGGTTGGATGGAGAGCGTTTGAACAGCAGTTTTCAGTTCTTTCCACAGATTCTCGATTGGATTTAGGTCTGGACTTTGACAAATCTCCATCCCAGTGTCAGGTCTTTTGCAGACTCCATCAGGTTTTCTTCCAGAATGGTCCTGTATTTGGCTCCATCCATCTTCCCATCAATTTTAACCATCTTCCCTGTGCCTGCTGAAGAAAAGCAGGCCCAAACCATGATGCTGCCACCACCATGTTTCACAGTTGGGATGGTGTGTTCAGGGTGATGAGCTGTGTTGCTTTTACGCCAAACATAACGTTTTGCATTGTTGCCAAAAAGTTCGATTCTGGTTTCATCTGACCAGAGCACCTTCTTCCACATGTTTGGTGTGTCTCACAGGTGGCTTGTGGCAAACTTTAAACACTTTTTATGGATATCTTTAAGAAATGGCTTTCTTCTTGCCACTCTTCCATAAAGGCCAGATTTGTGCAGTATACGACTGATTGTTGTCCTATGGACAGAGTCTCCCACCTCAGCTGTAGATCTCTGCAGTTCATCCAGAGTGATCATGGGCCTCTTGGCTGCATCTCTGATCAGTCTTCTCCTTGTATGAGCTGAAGGTTTAGAGGGACAGCCAGGTCTTCGTAGATTTGCAGTGGTCTGATTCTCCTATTTTAATATTATCGCTTGCACAGTGCTCATTGGGGTGTTTAAAGCTTGGGAAATCTTTTTGTATCCAAATCTGGCTTTAAACTTCTCCACAACAGTATCTCTGACCTGCCTGGTGTGTTCCTTGTTCTTCATGATGCTCTCTGCGCTTTAAACGGACCTCTGAGACTATCACAGTGCAGGTGCATTTATACGGTGACTTGATTACACACAGGTGGGTTCTATTTATCATCCTTCGTCATTTAGGTCAACATTGGATCATTCAGAGATCCTCACTGAACTTCTGGAGAGAGTTTGCTGCACTAAAAGTAAAGGGGCTGAATAATTTTGCACGCCCAATTATTCAGTTTTTCATTTGTTAAAGTTTGAAATATCCAATAAATTTTGTTCCACTTCATGATTGTGTCCCACTTGTTGTTGATTCTTCAAAAAAATTAGTTTTATATCTTTATGTTTGAAGCCTGAAATGTGGCAAAAGGTCGCAAAGTTCAAGGGGGCCAAATACTTTCGCAAGGCACTGTACATGTCTTCAAAATTTCTATTCAATAATAGATTAAACATATAGGTTTGAATTGTAATTTCATTGATCAATTCAGTATGGCCATCTGGGGCTCTGGCATACTAGGAACATAGTGAAATGTGGTAAATAAAATGAGATAGCATAGTTGACTGCTAGAATAACTTTCTAATGTTTTTGAAGTGAAGTTCTAGAGAGCTTTTACTACCAAGGGAAAAATCTGGCTCTAGGCTTATCTATATAAATGTTTATTGCTGGGAAACATCTGCTTTGGAGACCACCCAAGATCCTGATCGAAGTGCTGTCATCCTACCAAACAATACACCACCCCTCATAGATATAGATATATATGTGTGTGTGTGTGTATCTTTTTTTTTTGGGGGGGGGGCAAAAACTGTATAGTTTAAAATTTCACCTTCAAGTGGGTTGCCTGCCACTCTTCTCCCAGCGTAGGCAATAGTTTATGGAAAAATTCCAGGTTGTAGGTTGGATGAGTACATTATCCTTTCATGGGCTGGGCGCAAGTGGCATGATGTTATGCTGAAGTCTGCAACATTGTTGCTTTATTTCTGCACTAAGAGAAACTACTGGCAAACTTCTAGGACAGTGATGGTGAACCTTGCCCCCCCCCCCCCAGATGTTTTGGAAGTACATTTCCCATGATGATCAACTACACTGCAAAATGCAATCCTGAATTTGTTGGAGGCCTGTGTGTGTATGTATAGCACAACCCCGGAGGAGCTGCTGGTTACATTTTGGGTTTGCACATTAGCTCTCTAGCTTCGTTGTCAGGGTGGAAATATCCATAATAAAGGCAATGTCCAGACAGATGTAAAACTTCCAAAATTAGGCTTTATTTTCACTGCAAGGTAACTTGAAGTAGAGAAAGTAGAAGCAAGAAGAAGAGCAGGGGAAGGTTCAGGCACACGGTCAGGGCCGGACTTACCATTGGGCTTGACTGGGCTAAAGCCCATGGGCCCCGTCCAATAGGGGGCCCCTCAAAAAAGGGCCCTGGACAGCAACCCCTACTTTTTTTTTATTTATTTTTTATAATTTTTTTTATATTATTATTATTATTATTATTATTATAATTTACATTTTTATATATATATATTTTTTTATTAAAAGGGCTCAGAGGTCCCCAGGGCCCCATGTGGCAACCCCCCTTTTTTTATTTATTTTTATAAATGTTTATTTTTTTATTTTTGTTTATGTTTTTTTATTTTTTATTAAAAGGCCCAGAGGTCCCCAGGGCCCCTGGATGGCAACCTCCCTTTTTTATGTATTTTTTATAAATGTTTATTTTTTTATTTATTTTTTTAGGGGTCTGGAGGCCCCCAGGGCCCCGGACAGCAACCTCCACTTTTTTTTTATATATATATATATATTATATTTAATTAATTTTTATTATTAAAGGGCCCAGAGGTCTCCAGGGCCCCCGGATGGCAACCCCCCTTTTTTTTATTAAAAAATTTACATTTTCTTTATATTTTTTATAAATGTTTATTTTTTTTATTAAAGGGCCCAGAGGTTTATTTTTTCTTTTTATTAAAGGGTCCAGAGATCCCCAGGGCCCCTGATATATATATATATATATATATTCTTTTCTTTGTAAAGGCCCCCCCCCTGCTTCTCAATTTGCGGCAGCCCCCCCGCTTCTCAATTTCAGACGGCAGCACCCCTCCCCCGGTTCTCTGCTCCAGGGGGCCCATGCCTTAAGCTGTGCAAGGGGCCCCAAAATTCCTGATGGCCCTGCGCATACCTCCCAACACGCACGGATTCTGCGAGACTTTCCGCTTCGTCCCGCGAAAGGGTTAATTTTCCCACACTGCAATAGGAGGCAGCATGGAAGCAGGAGGAACCGGAGCGGTGTGTGGAGGACTGTGGCTGCTGAAGGGAAGAAAGCCGACAGCCAGGCTAATGACAGGTGAGAGGCACTCCCCCCTCCGCTGAACAACTGCAAAACCTCCCCCAGGAGTAACCGGAGTGGTGTGGGGATGTCTGCTGAAGGGAAGAGAGCCGACACATTCCCTGCACAGATGAGAGTCACCCCCCCCCCCCCGCTGAACAACTTTAATGCCCCCGCTGAACAACTTTAATGCCCCCCACTCAACAACTTTAATGCCCCCCCGTTCAACAACTTTAATGCCCCCCGCTCAACATCTTCAATTCGCCCCCCCCCGCTCAACATCTTCAATTCGCCCCCCCGCTCAACATCTTCAATTCGCCCCCCCGCTCAAGAACTTCAATGCGAACCCCCCCGCTCAATAACTTCAATGCGAACCCCCCCGCTCAATAACTTTAATGTCCCCCCGTTCAACAACTTTATTTTTATTTTTTAACAAACAGGTTGGTCTTTATTGAGAAGACATTCAATATACAAATAACATGTTTACATAGCTCAGACAGAATAGTGCATGAATCGTCACTAAAACAGACAGAGATTCAGCGTTCATCACAGTCCAGTAACTAGTCAAAAACAGCAACCCACCCATCATCAATTAACACACGGCAGATAAGGTTCACATCAGAACTGTTGTGTCCATGGGAGCCAGACTCTGTTGAACTTTTGGGGGCAGCCCCTATTGATGTAAGTCAGTTTATACATTGGTAGCTGCGCATTCACAGAAGAGTCCCAGGCCTCTACAGTTGGAGGTCGGGGGGAGGACCACTTCTTAAGAATCTCTTTTTTAGCATAGTACATAAGCGTGGAGACAAGTATCTTTGTGTAGCGGGGACGCTGGTCATCGTCATGAATCCCTAGTAGGGCCAGCTCAGGGGATACCGGAATGGACAGCGAGAGACGGATATTGATACTCTCAAACACCTGCCCCCAGAACGCCTCTATCAGTGGGCAGGTCCAGAACATATGTAGAAACGTTCCCTCTAGGGATTGGCAGCGAGGACAACCCGGGGACCTATCAGGGTAAATTCGATGCAGCCTCTGGGGTGTATAGTAGACACGATGCATAAACTTGACGTGTACCAGCCTATCCCTAGACAAAATCAGTATCCTAGCCCCATCCTCAAAGCACCCCTCCCAATCCTCTCTATCAAGACCAGGGATATCATTGAGCCATTTGTCCCAGAGGGCACTCATCTTGGGGGAATCTACCTCCAACAGGGCCATATAAAGCGTGGACATCGTTTTCTTAAGAGATACCTGAGCCAGCAGTTCCTCAATGGGGTCAGCCTCAAGTGTGATAGTCTGCGGGAACTGTGTCCTGGCTGCGTGTCTCAGCTGATAAAATCTAAAGAACATGTGCCCCGGAAGCCCATACTTGACAGTTAACTCTTGGAAGGACATCAGTGACCCCGAGCGCATAATGTCTCGTAGAGTCTTGATCCCGTAGCTGGCCCACAGCTGCGGGTCCGGGACAGTCCTGAAGTGGGGAAGAGAGGGGTTCCCCCAAAGCGGGCAGAAGGGGGAATAGTAATTGGGGCGAACCAGTCGCCTACAGGCCACACACCATACCCGCAAGGTTGTCTTAGTGGGCTCTGGCAGGGAGGGATATGCAGCAATCCCCCTGTAGACCAAATTCCCCAATTCTCTACGTGAACCCAGTATCGCCGCCTCCAAACAGGTAGCCGCATTTGAGTTGGATTGCTCAAACCACCACCTCACAGTCACCAATACCGCTGCCTGATAGTATACCAGGAGATTGGGAAGCGCAAGCCCTCCACAGCGGACCGGCAGCTGCAAGGTGGACCGGGCCAGCCTAGGGGAAGACCCCCTCCACAGAAATGAGCCTATGCAGGCGTCGATTTCCCTGAAGAAGGAGAGTGGCAGCGTAGCTGGGCAATGCCTAAATATATAAGTAAATCTAGGTAAGTAAAGCATTTTCAGAATGTTTATACGTCCCAATAGGTTAAGAGGCAGGTCCCTCCATCTGGAGCAATGCTCCTTGAGTCGTTTAATTACTGGCAGTAGATTGAGACGGCGGAAGTCCCTGAGGTTGCGTGACACCACTATCCCCAAATATTTAAACTCTTCAACCCACAGCAGCGGGGACGAAGATCCCCCCGCTCTGGCCCCAGGATCCAGGGGAAACAGGACAGATTTGCCCCAATTGATCCTAACTCCGGCGAAGCGTCCAAAAAGATCAAAGATCTGCAAGGCCGCCCGCAGGGACGTTCAACAACTTTAATGCTACCCCCGCTCAACAACTTTAATGCGCACCCCCCCGCTCAAGAACTTCAATTGGCCCCCCCCCGCTCAACAACTTCAATTCGCCCCCCCCGCTCAACAACTTTAATGCGCACCCCCCCCCCCCCCGCTCAACAACTATGATCATCCCCCCCTCTCGCTCAAGGGGGCCCCTTCAACACTCAAGCCCAGGGGCCCCCACCACCCTAAGTCCTGCCCTGCACACGGTACAGAGTCAATCAGTCTCCACTCTCAGCTATAGAGTGGGTATTGCTCACCCGGATAGTCCCCTCTCACTTGGCCTAGCAGCCGGGATGATGCACAAACTAATGTCCAGACGGTCTCTGCCACAGACCTCTTGGCATGAGCTTGGTCTCTGCCACAGACCTCTTGGAAAGAACTTGGTGTCTGCCCCAGACCTTTGCATGAGCTTGGATGTGTCCAGGAATCCTCTGCCACGGGATTTCAAATTCCCAAAACTTCAGCCGAGCAGTAGGGCTTTCAATATAGCGGATCCCTCCTTAATTGGGTCACCAGGCTTCACGCGAGACGTCAGCACTTTCCTTTTCTCCTCCAGGGCAGGTCCTCCCCTGATTTCCTTTATCAAGACAGCTTCCTCCCTTGTGGACAGACAGCTTGGGATCACCCTTTAGAATTTGTAGGCCCCAGCCAGCATAGCTGGGCCTACTCGACAGCAAAACAACTCGAGGCCAATGTGGCCCCGAATTCGCGCCAGGAGAGCCACGAGGGGAAGGACCCCGAACAATGGCATCTGCCCCTTAAGTACTCCTCACCGGCATGCACAGTGGGGTCATCACTCCCACTGTACCGCTGCCAAGAAAGGACACCCAATACAACATGGTACACCTGCGTTCCAACATAAAGCCAGGATGGAAACACCACCTGCAGACAACAAGGGAAACTACCAAGTAGTACTACAACCAGGACGGAGGCAAATTTGGATTAATTGTAAAGGTCTGGGTGCAAGTACTGTTTCAGACATCCCTTAGATTTGAAATGGCGCCCCCTAGATTTGGGGTGGGCGAATATATAATTCTACAATAAAGTGCAAAAAATAAAGTATCTACTTATCAAAATTCCACAAAGTGCAGTAGTGCACATATCTCCAACAAATTCAGGCTATATGCCCTTAATACAGTCTCTATATCACGGACCCCTGTAAAAGTGCTCTCCTGTTCACTTACAATACATTTTTAGATTTGTATACACCAACCAATGATGCTGTATAGCATTGATTAATATATGTACTAAGTTGCATTTTGGATACAGCAGCTTTGGTGTTTATTTTTATAGATCCAAGCGCTGGTGGATAGTATTGGGGTAAACTCCTAATAGAGATTAAGATGAAGAAAAATATCTTCCATTTTTAGTAGAAGACAGTACAATGGGGTATTTCAGTTATGCACATGGTCAAAACTCAACGTGTGGGAATTGTTTGGCGCTTCCATAGCTGTTTCAACTCGCTGGCCAGTATAAATGGCAAGGAACAAAAAGGGCACAAACTCCCAGTCCATTATCTCCAGCACTTTATTAAAATTTGGCTCTATTTCTTTCTCGTACATCACGGGACACAGAGCGGCATATTCATTACTATATGGGTTATATAGAGTACCTTCAGGTGTGGACACTGGCAATCTCAAACAGGAAGTCCCCTCCCTATATAACCCCCTCCCCTAGAGGGAGTGCCTCAGTTTTTTCGCCAGTGTCTTAGGTG
The DNA here is from genome assembly GCA_029574335.1 of Rana kukunoris. Taxonomy (NCBI): domain Eukaryota; kingdom Metazoa; phylum Chordata; class Amphibia; order Anura; family Ranidae; genus Rana; species Rana kukunoris. The sequence goes on from CM056057.1 coordinate 157,440,477, forward strand.
TTGGTCACGGAATAGCTTTGCTCCACATCCTTGGGATTAAGGGCGGGCTAACCGGATCTGTCCAAGGAGCCTCAGTGCCAAAGTGGACAGTACCCGGGCCCCAAACCGTGGGGTTTTGCCTATAATGCTCCTCTTTGGAGGGCTGGACCCTGGGCCCAGGACTTGGAGTTCGTAAAGACCATAAGTTCCTGTTTGCCAGGGTGCTATATAGGTCCAGGACAGTGGGTACCTTCCAGGGCCTGAAGGTCTACTACGCTACCCACGGAGATGGGAGAAGATTAGACCGTTTTGCTAGGCAAACGTCCTGCAGCATGGAGCAGGTAAGAGGGGAGCCTGCGGGACTTGGTTCGACAGCAGGCTCTCCAGGGAGACCTTAAAGGGGGGTAGCCTAAGTATGCTCTGCATTGGCAGCCTTGCTCACTATGTCTGAGAAGACAGGATGATCTCATTTCCCCCATCACTGGGTCCCCCTGTCTAAGAAACGTTGAGTTTACTAGCTACCTGCTGCTTTCTTCCCAGGGCTAGTAAGGATCCCTATATGGCCTTTTGGAGAGTCCTACCTGGCCGGGGGTTTGATTCTGCCGCCTGAAGCTGCAGTCCTGGGTCTCCAGCAGCGCGGCTCTTCCATGTGCTTCCTTCTCCGGCATACGCGTGCGCGCGCACGTCTTGTAGACGTTTTTCACGCCGTTCGGAGGGGAGGGCGGGGCGTGCCTGCAGCGTCATCAGGGGAGCGCCTTATTTGCTGTTATAACAGCAGGCTATGGTCATTGCTCAGTCTGAGGCTGATCTGGAAGGGAGAGGACGCAGAGCGGCAGAACAGTGACTCCCGGTGGCGGAAGAGGGGTAGTACATGCTGGACTTTGTTCCAATGCTTTTGTGTTAAGCCAAAAAATCCCCTTTGGCAACAGGTTGGAGGCTGGCAAACTAAATTTGGGGCGACGCTGTATGTTTAAAAAAAAAAAAAAAAAAAAGTTCTAACAAAAAAAAAGAAAAAAGAACATACGGGGCCCCATCGGTTTTTAGGCATTAGTGATTTATTGTCCCCTAAACCCTAGTTTTGTACTCCTGGCCACTACAGTCTGTTGTTGTAGGCGGAGTCCCTCGATTTTGTATTGTGGCTTCCAAAGGTTCGGGATCAAAAGGTACAAAAAAGACCAAAAAACAAAGGGGTTCCCCCTCTGATTCTGACGATATGCCGATACTTTCCCCGCAGCTTATTCCCATGAAGGTCGCCTTGGATGAGCCATTGGGGGGGTCTGGTGCTGAGGCTGGCCCAGATCAGCCCAGCCCTGTGTTTATCACAGAGGAGATGCTAGCCGTCTCCCTAGGGGGGCTAGAAAAAAGATTAGCAGCGATGATCGCTAGCTCTATTCCTGGCAAGAAACGGGCTAGATCCCCATCGCCAAAAGGTGTATCCTCAGATGCTGAAATTCTCTTTCCGGAGGAATTGGAATCGCAGGAGGATCAACTAGACCGGAACCAAGAGGGTTCAGGGATTGAGGAATCTACCTCTGAGGAACCATTTTCAGACTCCCAGACAGACAGACTGTGGGTACAGTCTTTGACGGACATGGTCCGCTCGGCATTTAATTTACCATTACCAGAGCCTCAGGTTCCGGCGGTATCCTCTCTGGGCTCTTTGAAAGCTCCTTTGAGCAACGCGGTTTTTCCGGTCCATACTCTGTTGGAGGAATTGATCTTTCAGGATTGGGTACGACCGGACAGGATTTTTTTTCCGCCTAATAGATTTTCGGTCATTTACCCTATGGAGGAAAAATTCTCGAAGAGGTGGAAGCTCCCAGTGGTGGATGCAGCCATCTCATGTGTGAATAAATCACTAACTTGCCCGGTGGAAAACATACAAATGTTTAAAGATCCGGTTGATAAACGGTTAGAGACACTTTTAAAGGCATCCTTTGCTACGGCAGGAGCAGTGGTACAGCCAGCTGTGGCTGCAATTGGAGTTTGTCAGGTGTTAAAGGACCAGACAAAACGAATGCTAAAAGAAATTCCTACCCAACAGGCAGAAGAGTTTTCTGACATTCCCAGAGCTCTGTGTTTTGCGGTAGATGCTATAAAGGATTCCATCCAGCAGGCCTCTCGTTTATCACTATTTTTGGTGCACATGAGAAGGCTCTTATGGTTGAAGAACTGGGCGGCGGAGCTCCCATGCAAAAAAACTTCTGGCAGGGTTTCCCTTCCATGGAGGACGACTCTTCGGAGAGGATCTGGATAAATACATTCAGACTATTTCAAGTGGCAAAAGTACCCTTTTACCAGTCAAAAAGATTCCGGGGTCCTACATTTAAAAGGCAGCTCTCTCCTGTCTCAGGGCCCCCAAATTCCAGGCAGTATCGACGGCCGCCTGCGCGATCAAACTTTAACAATAAATCGCAGGGACAGGCCCCTGGAGGTAAGAGGCCATGGTATCGCAAGCCGACAAAGCCAGCCCCTAAGTCTGCCTTATGAAGGGGTGCCCCCACTCTCGCGGGTGGGGGGGAAGGCTTCGTTTCTTCTCAGAAGTTTGGGAAGCCAAGATCCCCGACAAATGGGTCCGGGCGTCTGTAACCACAGGCTACACACTGGAGTTTCTAAAGTTTCCTCCGCCTCATTTTCAAGAGTCAAGGCTACCAAAAGATCCAGCAAAGAAGGCCTCGATGCTGGCAGCTTTGGATCACCTGCTTTGCCAGGGCGTGATAATAGAGGTACCAGCCCAAGAGCAGGGGCTAGGTTTCTATTCCAATCTCTTTGTCATACCAAAGCCCAACGGCGATGTCAGGCCAATCTTGGACCTAAAGAGTTTAAATGTTTACCTAAGGGTTCGTTCCTTCCGGATGGAATCCGTCCGGTCAGCAGTCGCCACGCTCCAGAGGGACGACTTTCTGGCTTCAATAGACATAAAGGATGCTTACCTTCATGTACCAATCTTTCAGCCGCATCAAAGATTTTTACGCTTCGCAGTGGGGCAGCGACACTTCCAATTCAGGGCGCTCCCCTTCGGGCTGGCCACGGCCCCCCGGGTATTCACGAAGATCCTAGCCCCAGTTCTGGCCAATCTAAGGATCCAAGGGGTCACAGTCCTAGCATACTTGGACGACCTTTTAATCGTAGATCACTCACGGCCGTGTCTGGAACAGGCAGTAAACCTCACGGTTCAGTACCTCGAGAGGTTCGGCTGGGTCCTAAACCGGGAAAAATCAGCGTTTCATCCTACAAAGCAGTTGGAATACCTCGGCATGAGGTTAGACACAGAACAGCAAAGGGTGTTCCTGTCCCTTGTAAAGGTCGAGGCTATCAAGGGGTTGGTTCAGTTGGTTCTAAGCAAGAAAAAAACCAACTATTCGCCTGTGTATGCGATTAATAGGCAAGCTAGTGGCCACGTTCGAGGCAGTACCATACGCTCAGATCCACACTCGCGTCCTACAGGCAGCCATTCTAGCAGCCTGGAGCAAGAGAGCACATGCCTTGGAGTCCCCTTTGACGCTATCATCAAAGGTCCTACAAAGCCTGGCCTGGTGGTTAAACCCTCAGAATCTTCTAAAGGGAAGGTCCTTCAGCCCCGTTGTCTGGAAGGTAGTTACCACAGACGCCAGCCTGGCAGGCTGGGGGGCGGTCTTGGAGGGGTTCACTCGCCAGGGAACTTGGACGGAAGCGGAGAGGCAGCTACCCATCAATGTCTTGGAGATCAGAGCTGCTCGCTTGCCCTCCTGGCATGGACTTCCAGATTACAGGGGTCCCCGGTGAGAATCCAGTCAGACAATGCCACAGCGGTGGCATACATAAACCACCAAGGGGGAACCAGGAGTCTGGCCGCTCAGAGGGAGGTGAGCTTGATTTTTCAGTGGGCAGAGGTTTATGTACCCTGCATTTCGGTGATATTCATTCCCGGAGTGGACAACCTGCAGGCAGACTTCTTAAGTCGCCAGATTCTGTCGCCGGGGGAGTGGTCTCTGCATCCCCAGGTCTTTCAGACAATCTGCCAGAAGTGGGGAATGCCAAGACATAGATATAATGGCTTCCAGGTTCAACAAGAAACTAGACAGGTTCGTGTCTCGAGCGAGGGACCCTATGGCCTGTGGAACCGATGCGTTGGTTTGCCCTTGGCATCAATTCAAACTTCTATATGCATTCCCTCCGCTACAGTTACTTCCTCGCCTGTTGCGCAGGATCAGAGTGGAGCACAAGCCAGTCATTCTAGTAGCTCCAGCTTGGCCCGGAGGACATGGTACTCACTAGTCCTGAAGATGGCAGTGGGAGACCCTTGGACTCTTCCTCTACGACCAGACCTACTCTCACAAGGCCCGATCCTCCACCCTACATTACAGCGTCTAAATTTGACGGCCTGGAGGCTGAATCCCTGATTCTCAGGGGTAGAGGTCTGTCTAGGCAGGTAATTCCTACCCTGATTAGGGCTAGAAAGCCGGCCTCCAGGGTGATTTATTACAGGGTGTGGAGGACCTACGTAGGCTGGTGTGAATCCAAAAGATGGAATTCCCGCAAATATACCATTGATAGGGTGTTAAGTTTTCTCCAGCTAGGAGTGGATAAAGGCCTGGCATTAAGCACAATCAAGGGACAGATTTCAGCTCTGTCAGTGTGGTTTCAGAGGCCGCTGGCCACCCACTCGCTGGTAAAAACCTTCATACAGAGGGTCTTGCATATTAATCCTCCTGTCAAGTCACCAATTTGTCCATGGGACTTAAATCTTGTCCTGTCCACTCTACAGAAACAACCCTTTGAGCCGTTGGCTGAGATTCCTTTAGTTTTACTGACAAGAAAGTTGGTATTCTTGGTCGCCATAGTTTCGGCCAGGAGAGTGTCAGAGTTGGAAGCCTTATCGTGTAAGGAACCATATCTCATTCTACATAAGGACAGGGCAGTTCTCCGGCCTCATCCTTCCTTTCTACCAAAGGTTATATCCAATTTTCACTTGAACCAGGATTTGGTACTTCCATCCTTCTTTCCGAAACCCACATCTAGAAAGGAGGGGTTGCTGCATACCTTAGATATTGTCCGGGCCATGAAGGCCTATCTTAAAGCTACAGAAAAGATCCGGAAAACAGAGGTGTTGTTCGTTTTACCAGATGGCCCCAAGAAGGGGCAAGCAGCTGCAAAATCCACCATCTCGAGATGGATTAGACAATTAATCATTCAGGCCTACGGTTTGAAGAGGTTGCCTCCTCCTTTGTCGGTAAAAGCCCATTCTACCAGGGCCATGGGCGCCTCCTGGGCAGCACACCATCAGATCTCTATGGCTCAGATATGCAAGGCGGCGACGTGGTCATCAGTCCACACGTTTACAAGGTTTTATCAACTAGACGTGAGAAGGAATGCAGATTCAGCCTTTGGGCAGGCAGTACTACAGGCTGCGGTTTAAGATCCTCGGGATCGGGGGCACCCTTGGTTGTAAAAGAAAAAAAAAAAAAAAAGAAGAAAAATTTCAAAATTATTTCTTGACTAAGTTGAATTTATTATTATTATTTGAGTTACCTCTAAATTAAATCCCTTTTGAGAAGATGTCTCCCTCCCCTCATTAAAGCATTGCTTTCGGACATCCCATATAGTAATGAATATGCCGCTCTGTGTCCCGTGATGTACGAGAAAGAAAAAGGGATTTTTTTAATACAGCTTACCTGTAAAATCCTTTTCTTGGAGTACATCACGGGACACAGATCTCCCACCCCTCTTCTGGGAACATGTTTTGGGAGGCATACTGCTTGCTACAAAACTGAGGGACTCCCTCTAGGGGAGGGGGTTATATAGGGAGGGGACTTCCTGTTTGTTTGAGATTGCCAGTGTCCACACCTGAAGGTACTCCATATAACCGATATAGTAATGAATATGCCGCTCTGTGTCCCGTGATGTACTCCAAGAAAAGGATTTTACAGGTAAGCTGTATTAAAAAATCCCTTTTTCTTCATCAATAGGTTTACTTGAAATCATAAAAGTGCATCCTGGGGTTTCGAAGTTTTATGCCCCGTACACACGATCGGAAAATCCGGTCGTCTGTAGCAATTCCGATGAGCAAAATTCAGACACATGCTCAGAAGCATTAAACCTAATTTTCTCGGCTCGTCGTAGTGTTGTATGTCACAAGTTCTTTACGGTTGAAATATCCGAGAACTTTTATGTGACCGTGTGTATGCAAGCCAAGCTTGAGTGGAATTCGGAAAAACCATCCAAGATTTTTCTGACGGAAAATCTGATCATGTGTATGGGGTATTAGAATGTTTTGCATGACAGCATTTTTATTGTCATCACAAGTTCACTACAATTATCTTTGACCAGAAAGCGCACCTGTTGTGTGATTTAAGATTTTTCTCTTTTTTTCTAGGCCTGATAATTTTCCTGGTGCCTTCATAGCAGCATACATATGGTTGGTGGCTCCGCCCTCATCCAACCCACGGGACCAATTATAACTCTTTAAAAGAGAGTGACAGCCTCCACCAGGGCTGGACTGGGACAAAAATATGGCCCTGGACTTCATCCAGACTGGCCCACTTTGACAGGTCTTTCCCACAGCGGCTGGACAACTCCCTCACCCCCCCCGGCCACCCAAGCCCCATCTCCCCCTTCACTAGCCATTAGCTGTTCTACTTTATTAGAGTAGAACGGCTGGTACTGGTACTCTTATAGGCAGTACCGTGGGGAAGCTAGACATTATTTCACCCGGGGGAAAATAATCAGTTTGGTACCCCCCTAATGGGACAAGATTAGGGAGAAGTGAGAAACTCCCAGGCCATAGCTGTTGAGTCAGCTGTCTGTCCCCTCCCCCATGCACCTCTGTTTTCCCCCTTGCTCCTCTGGTCCTCCCCCTGCTTCTTTGTTCCCCCCAGGTGAGCGCTGTCGACAGGGAGAGGAGGTGAGCGATGCGGGAAGGAAGAGACAGAGGAGCGGAGGGGGGCGGCGGTCCGCTGTCACTGAAGCTGGCCCACTGAGCCATCGGCCCACCGGGAAACTCCCTGTAGTCCCAATGGCCAGTCCATCCCTGGCCTCCACCCTCTGACATTCTTTTTCTGTCCTCAAACCTGCAGGATCATGGAACATCTGGATTCAGCCCTTACTATGCCACTGCGTTGGCCAGCCATTACAGGTTCATGCTCCCCTCTAAATGAAGTCCCATATCTTGGGCTGCTAAACGCGCTAAAAAAGGTTTGGGAGTCCATTTTTCTGTGGATCTTTTCTGGGTCTGGAGTTCAGGTATTTTCCTCCATCCGTGACTGAAAACACTGCTCCAAGATAAAAGATGACTTATTACAAGTTTTGCAGTGCTATTTTTCACTGCTGATGATTATGGCTTGTTGGAGACAGGTGGCTATTAGGCCTTCTACAGCTGCTTGTTCAACTGTTTAACCCCTTACTTACCAGCCCATAGGGGAATCACGTCATGGTGATCCCCTCGCCGATGAGACTGAACGTTGCACAACGTCCTGTCTTCACGGCATTCTAGGGCGCGCGCGCCCGCGGCACCACTCGCGATCCCGCGCGCGTGCCCGACGCCCGTGATTGCCGCCGGGCACCCGCGATTTCAGGCAATCACGTCAGGAGTGTGGATCTGTGTGTGTAAACACACAGATCCACCTCCTGTCAGCGGTGAGGAGACTGATGTGTGTTCCCAGTACAGAGGAACACACATCGATCTCCTCCCCCTGTGAGTCCCCCTACAGTTAGAACATACTTTAGGACACATTTTAACCCCTTCAGCGCCCCCTAGTGTTAACCCCTTCCCTGCCAGTCACATTTACACAGTAATCAGTGCAGTTTTATAGCACTAATCGTTGTGTAAATGTGAACGGTCCCAAAAACGTGTCCGATATGTCCGCCGCAACGTCACGGTCACAAAAAAAAAAAAACACAGATCCCCGCCATTACTAGTAAAAAAAAATAAAAATAAAATAAAAAAAAATGCCATAAATCTATCACCTATTTTGTAGACGCTATAACTTTTGCGCAAACCAATCAATATACGATTATTGCGTTTTGTTTTTTTTACCAAAAATACGTAGAATACGTATCGGTCTAAACTGAGGGGGAAAAAAAAGTTTTTTTTTAAAAAAAATATTGTAAGATGTATTAAATAAAAAGGAAAAAATATTGTGTTTTTTTTTAAATTGTCGCTCTTCTTTTGTTTATAGCGCAAAAAATAAAAACCGCAAAGATGATCAAATACCACCAAATGAAAGCTCTATTTGTGTGGGGAAAAAAACATAATGATTTAATTTGGGTACAGTGTTGCCTGACCGCGCAATTGTCATTCAAAGTGCAACAGTGCTGAAAACTAAAAATTGGTCTGGGCAGAAAGGGGGTGAAAATGCCCTGTATGGAAGGGGTTAAAAAAAAATGTGCTGTTTGCTTTGAGGGAGATTACATTCTAAACCCACCTATCCCTCACCTCTTCCTCTGTCTTCCAGGCGCATGGCTGCCGTCCTAGCCGGCAGACTCCTGGGCTATAATACGGTATGGCGGAGTTTATGGCTCTCGCAGCCAGGTATGCGATCTTCCGCGGCGGGGGCCGCCTCCCCGCTGGAGAGCATCTGCGGCGCTTCGCGCGTGCCCTCTGCATTTGATTTATCCCTTCCTTGGACACTGTCGTGTCGCAGGGATATGACGTCACCGCACGCATGCGCGGTAGCCTCCGGAGGACAATGCGGCCATCTTGGTATACCCGGAAGTAGAAAAATTGGATGTAAAAAAGTGTGTGTGTGTGTGTGTGTGTGTGTGTGTGTGTGTGTGTTTGTTTGTTTTTTTTTTTGTATTCAGTATGTAAAAAAAAAACATATGAGCATATGCGTTCATGGGTGTATATATGTATTTTTGTAGGTACGCTATACATATAGGTATGTGTTCCAAAAAAATAAATAGAGAGATAGATATAGATATATCTCTCTCGCTCTCTCTCTCGCTCTCGCCACGCACAATAAAATCAAGAAGATTAACCTTGTTGGTTTCCCTTTTTAACAGCCCTTCCCCGCAGCTCAGTATTACAAAAAGATCCTCAACATACCACTAGGTAAGTGGCTGCAACTACCAGGTAAGTTAAAAAAAAAAAAGAGCATGTGACTACCTTCTATAAGAGGAAAAAGAGCATGTGACTACCTTCTATAAGAGGAAAAACAGAATTTTCTGTCCTTTCCTTTTTTTGCAGCCCGCAACCTCAGCCAAGTCGCAGAGGGGCACAGAAGAAGGGGTCCAAAGCTCATGGTGTCCCAAAGAGTGGTCACTCTGCTTCAGCCCACGCACCTGACAGCCGCAGGTCTTCCCGACATTCGGCTGGAAAGTATCCCTCTCCTCATCACACTGCCACCCCCAAAACCTGCTGGGTCTGCGGTGATAATGCGCTTCCAAAAAAATTGGTCTGCCAGTTCCTGCTTTCTGGGAGCAGCCGCAAATGAGGAAAAGGAGGAATACTGGGTCAACATTAGGAAAATAATTAAAGACGCAATCCATGAGTTGTCTCCATCTCAAGGTCCGGCTACCTCTTCATCAAAAGATGTTTCTCAGGAGTCTGCCCCCAAGATCCCAGGTCAGCATATAAGTGCAGGGGCCAGTCTGGATGACTCCCAAGATGCATCCGAGAAGCAAGGGTCCCACTGCGATTCTGGGTTACCCGATAATTTTCTGGCTGCCTTAATGCGAAAATTGGTAGCAGGCCAGGTCGCCTATATCCATCCTCGTGGGCTGTACCCTCCAGCTGACACTAGTGCTCAGCCGTTTGTTTCCTTGCCATCTATAAGTCACTCAGCTACTGTAAGAAATGCAACACACTCCTCAGGAGGTGCAGCGTCTCAAGAAGACATATTGGGTCACAAGATTGAAACAGCCTCAAATCTATATATGAGATTGCTGAGAGCGCGAGAACCAGCAGCCGCTTTAGCTGCCGAGACAACAAAGGCATGGTCTACCCATTTTGAATTAGCCTTGAGCCAGGGCCTCGAGCCAGAGGAAATTCTCAATTCTCTGGAGCAATTAAAATTGGCTTCAGGATCTATGGTCGAGGCAGCAGCGGAAACACTGAAATGTTCCTCTCAGGCCTTAATGCATACAGTAACTGCCAGGAGGTATAGGAGTAGGCAAAGGAACCTCCAGGCTACCCTCATGAACATAAGGAAAAAGGGGGACCCGTCTAGCTCTCCCGGAATTCAGAAGCCCCTTTGACTTCCTGTTTACTCGAGCTGAACCAGCAGGTACTGCCATTCTGGTTTAACGGGAAACTGGCACCTCTACAATTCTCCTTGGTCGCACCAAAAAAAAAACTTTCTAGCTCAACAGGCTCCTATGTCCTTGCTACTCACCAAGGTCCGTTGCGGGATAAAAAAATCACAGGTCTCTGATTCAGCTTACACAAAGCACATACATGATGGATTTCAGTTCCGAGTCCTGGAAGTTGTTGGAGGTTCATACCTCTCAAACCTTTTTTTTTTTTTCCTGGTTACTGGGGAAAGGAAAAATGTGTGGTTTCTTTTTTGTCCCCCCCCCCCCCCCTTAAATGTACGGAATTCCCCCCCGGGTCTACAGAAAAGCTTGTCAACCTGGCAATCCTCGGGTGAGATCCCCTTAAAAGGATGGGATGGCAGTACGACCAGAAGTTAAGATGGTCTCTGTAAAGCCTCAAGGTTTTCCACCTGCATTTTCATCAGGTTCTCCTACCCCTTATGTTCCAAGGCATTAGTGGACTTCATTTACAATTTTAGTACCTGCCTTTGGGCACACCATGCACCCCGGGTTCCCAGCAGAAAGATCTAGTGTTAAGTCTCTTCAGAAGGGAAAAGTTGCTCTTTCCGCATAAGCAGGAAGATGTTCTATCTTCATTTCATTACAATAAGGGTTCCGACCTCATATACAAGAGGTGTATGCTCACCTTACCATGGGAAGGGAGAAAGCTGTGGACACAGGACAACTTCATCAAGTTGGATGGTTCATCTTATCCAGACAACATACCGGGCTAGTGGTCCTCCGCTCCAAAGTCAGAGTACTTGTGCGGGGAATGGCGGCTTCCTGGACTACAGCAACACTAGAATCTTCCAAGCGCCCTGCCATTGGGCAACCGGTCATTCCACACCGCATTCATGACCTAGTGGGGTCTACTCTTACCCATAGTGATGTAGGGGGGAAAAAGTCTGTTCAGCTGTTTTCTCTTGGATAGAGATTAAAATACTTTTTGCAGCAACCCTCCCTGTAAGCGAGTTATTTACCATATGTATGCTGCCATGAAGGCACCAGGAAAACAGAAAATTAAATACCTACCTTTCGGTAATTTTCCTTTCCTGGTTGCCTATCCATGGCAGCATACGCCCTCCCTTTCTTAAAATCCTTAATTGTTTGAGTCTAGTTACAAGAATGTCAGAGGGGAGGCTGTCGCTCTGTTTTAAAGAGTTATAATTGGTCCTGTGGGTTGGATGAGGGTGGAGCCACCAACTATATGTATGCTGCCATGGATAGGCACCAGGAAAGGAAAATTACCGAAAGGTAGGTATTTAATTTTCCATTTTAATTTAGTAAAACAAATTCTGAGAGATGCACATAAGTATTTTTTTATTTATTTTTTAAATGAAATTTAGGTAAGGACATATACTGTGCTACATATTGAAACTTTTGACATTTACGTTATGTGAAAATTGAAGAGATAAATACCCAGATCTCCAAACTGGAGTAGGGAGATGTAAACGTGTCCTAATACACAAAACTAAGGTAATGTTAAAAATGCAATATAACTTTATTAATACATGGAATGCTTTTCATATAAAAACTATATCCATAGCTACCTAATAGATACATGAAACGGATAAAGTGCGTTGTGGACCTTCACGGATTTTTCACATTGTTCTAAAGTTTTTTTTTTTTTTCAGGATCCATATGATCTCACAATCAAAGCGATGGACATAATCTCTAAACTTTTATCACTGAACATCCAGCCTGTGCGTCCAAAGTTTATCAAGTTTTATATATTGTAACAGACTTGCCTGGGACAGAGGCTTTTGGAGGGAACTGAAGGCTAGCCCCTTGCCTACTGACTATGGGCCCTGGCATTTGAGGGAGCTACAAGCATTTAGGAAGATGTCCTGTTATGCAATGAAAAACGGACATTATTACATTTATCAGTCAAGAAGGCCATAATGGTGTCTAACCGGCTTGGAAGTCGGACAGATGTATGTGAAAAGAAAGCTGGTTCATGAGATCTGGACAGCCCTGGGTCTTCTGGTGCCTACTAGTCTGAGGAGGGGGGAGATCATACATACATACATATATACATATATATATATATATATATATATATATATATATATAATTTTTTTTTTTTTATGGGTTTATTGTACTAACTCGCCTATTGTTTCTGCCTGCTAGCAAACTATTATGTGATTTGTGACCTTGGGGTCGCGAAGTCTGATCTGGAGTGGGATATATGATTATTTACATTGTCTCGTGGCTAGTTGTTAAACATAATGTTTATAGTTATTTCTTAGTTATGTTCATTATATTGTTGGGTTAATATGATCAGGAGGGGATGTCCTCCCATAGGGTATACAGTATGTGTCTGAGTTTCAATAAACAGTCAATTGGGCTGTACAATCTTTGGGGTAAAAGTGGCCGGTATTGGCTTTCGCTCTGCTCGGAATGGTTTGGAGGGCAGGAGATGCTGTTGGGCGGACAGAAGCACGTAGTCGGGCTGCCCAAGTGGTTCTGACACATATATTAATACATAGTAGTAGGTATCTCAAATGTTGGCCAGGATGGGAGAACAAAGTTAATCTCAATATCCAGGGTTGAAAGATGCTCCTATATGTCAGGGATGAACAGAGCTGTCGCCAAGTGGCAGAACAAACAAAGTGTAGGGGGAACTTACAGCAAGTTAATAAAGTTTGATATCCCAGGATGTGCATTTCCACTTCTTTTCTACAGGAAAAATAACTGCCATGCACCAGCCACCAAACACCCAAAATAATGGTGGATCAAATTGTTTTACAATCTATTGATGCACAACTTAATAAATTTTGGATGCACTGGCTGGATGTTCAGTTTGGAGATCTGGGGTTTCATCTCTTCAATCCATGATAATGGAAAAACAGTCTGTAAAAGTATAGTGACCCAGCTGATACAATTTACTGACTTTTGTTTTGCCCACAGCTTGACTGATGCCAAGGCCTCTGATGCGGTTCTGGAGGCTGTCAGTACCACACTGAAGTCCTACCCTTTCGATTTTCGAGGGGCAAAGATCTTGTCTGGCCAGGATGAAGGTGTATTTGGCTGGGTGACCGCCAACTATCTCCTTGAAAACTTCATCAAGGTAAAAATATTTCGACATTTTAAAGGCCTTTCTGCCCATAATATTTCAAAACTGGGTGCAATACAGTAGACTAAGTTAGCCAAGTCCATGACAGCCAGATACCATGTGAGCTTTGTCTAGGCTTTAGTAGGAAGCTCTGCAGCAGCAGATTTTTATTGGTACCAACACAAACTAATGATGGTTTTAATGTGTGCTTCATGTATGAATTTCAATGATTGGTTTACTCTATGGGCTTATTGCCAGGTCTTTTATGCTATTAGAGTGTAGTAGAGACAGTACTTTTTATTATGAGTAAGGTTGTGTGATGTGATTGTTTGACTAATCAGATTAATAGGGTGTCCATTGAAAGCTGTTGGGTGTGTCTTGTGAAAAGCTCTTCTTTTGTGCGTTCTGCAGTGCATAGCCTCCAGCCCCAGTTGGCATCTTGATGTGGAAAAGTCTGGATCAGCTCTATTCTATAGATCTATCTTAGGTTGTGGTTGGACATGTGAAGAGTTTGGCATTCATGAAAGCATTTGTTTCTCAATGGGGCATGAATAGAGATGAGACACCTGGACAAGTCCCTTGTCTTTGTGCCAAGGTGTAAACGGATGGGAGCAGGAGAGCACAAGCAGGACGTGTTTAGCTTAAAACTCCTGAGAACTCGTAACCTTGCATTGCCTTTTGTAGAGGAAATTAGAACATATTCCATTGTAAAAGAAGTTTCTTGGCTTCTGAATTCTGATATGCTTGCACTAGCATTTTTTCATGATCATATTTGTCAGTAACTCTTTCTGTATGTGAGTGTGCGCAGCAGTCTCGCTGAATGACTGACTGGTTAGTAAAATTTATTTGCAGGATAAATTGCTTATACATTTTTAGTGGATGCCTACTGACGTAGCACTGACCATACACTAATGCCGCGTACACACGGTCGTTTTTTGCGATGAAAAAAAAAACAACGTTTTTTAAAACGTCATTTAAATTTATCGTGTGTGGGCAAAATTTCGTTTTTTGTCTTCAAAAAAACGACAAAAAAAAAATTCCAACATGCTTGAATTTTTTGTGTCGTTTTTCAAAACGTCGTTTTTTGTTTCACAAAAAGTCACCGTGTGTAGCAAAAACGTCGTTCGAAGCGACGTTTTTCAACCCGCGCATGCCCAGAAGCTAGTTATGAAGCGAGCTTCAATGGAAAAGAGTGGTGAACGTAACCTCGCTTTTTGTGAAAAAACGATGGTGTGTATGCAAAATTGTCTTTGAAAAGTGACGTTTCAAAAACGTCGTTTTTTTACTTCACAGAAAACGTCGTTTTTTTTTTTCATCGCAAAAAACGACCGTGTGTACGCGGCATAACACCAAGCTAAGACAAGCAGTAAAAACCAGCACTGCTTTAAGTAAAAATATGGCTGCCAGCATTGTACGTTTCTTTTTTTTTTTTTTCGTCCCATGGATATGAAGGCACAGGTCTAGAAATAGTATAAATGGGACTATATTTACTCTTTTGAATTTTTGTCATCTGTTGCAAGTATTCGACTTTGTTCTGTGTTGGAAGTCCAAAATAAAGTGCTCTCTGGAAGAATTGGGTTGCTGCTGGAAAACTACTTAATACTTAAACATCAATTATCTAACCACTATACTATATCACTACAGTTGGAATTGGTATTTAAGGTTTCCTAATAAAAGAAATTACATTTTCACTTTTTGTCTTCTGATAATTCACTCGTCTTGTGTCGTATTTCTTCTGCAGTATAGCTGGATTGGGAAATGGTTCCAGCCTAGGAAGGGTACTTTGGGAGCCATGGATCTTGGCGGGGCTTCTACCCAAATTACGTTTGAGACTGCAGACCAGATTGACAGCCCAGAGAATGAGATGAACCTGCGGCTCTATGGACAGTCCTATCGTGTGTATACACACAGCTTTCTGTGCTATGGGAGAGACCAGGTGCTCAAGAGAGTCCTGTCCAAAGTAATAAAGGTATGCTGATTTTTTATTTATTTTTTTCTCAAGTGAAGAATAGGTCAATGCACTTCTTTTTTTTAAAGGGAAACTTAATTGAGGGTAATTTTTTTTATGTATGGTTTTTCTAAACTTCTATTTACAAATGTGTACATGACAAAGGATTCCCAAAACACAATGGGGTACTTGAAGACCAAGCATGGCAGGTATGATGCTCCTCATATGAACCTTGGGATAAATCCTTGCTCTGAATCGTTAAAACTTCAGTCTAATCTACAGTATATGTTATGAGGGAGAAGTCACTGCTCTGACCCTGTATAGTTTATGAATTGCCTCTATATATACATTTTGAGTTATTGAGCTCTGTAAACGGTCTTTTTTTATATCAGAGGCATAAATGGAGATTATGGAAAACCTGCAAAAGGAGTGGCATGTGTTGATGGACTTTGGTTCACATCAGATGAGTTTTGGGCATTCGCATAATCTATGGTAATGCAAGACTTCTTTTTTTTTTTATGCATGCAGGCCAGGCGGATCAATGGCAGGTCAAATGCATCCCAATCTGATGCCATTGATACAGGCCCAGGTAAACCACCTTCTAACTAAAAAAGCAAATCTGAAATAATATGCCATATTTCATATTTGCCTGGATAAATATTCTACATTTACAGTGCCTTGCGAAATTATTCGGCCACCTTGAACTTTGCGACCTTTTGCCACATTTCAGGCTTCAAACATAAAGATATAAAACTGTAATTTGTTGTGAAGAATCAACAAGTGGGACACAATCATGAAGTGGAACAAAATTTATTGGATATTTCAAACTTTTTTAACAAATAAAAAACTGAAATTGGGCGTGCAAAATTATTCAGCCCCCTTAAGTTTGTAGCGCCACCTTTTGCTGCGATTACAGCTGTAAGTCGCTTGGGGTGTGTCTCTATCAGTTTTGCACATCGAGAGACTGACATGTTTGCCCATTCCTCCCATTCCTCCTTGCAAAACAGCTCGAGCTCAGTGAGGTTGGATGGAGAGCGTTTGTGAACAGCAGTTTTCAGTTCTTTCCACAGATTTTCGATTGGATTCAGGTCTGGACTTTGACTTGGCCATTCTAACACCTGGATGTGTTTATTTGTGAACCATTCCATTGTAGATTTTGCTTTATGTTTTTGATCATTGTCTTGTTGGAAGACAAATCTCCGTCCCAGTCTCAGGTCTTTTGCAGACTCCGTCTGGTTTTCTTCCAGAATGATCCTGTATTTGGCTCCATCCATCTTCCCATCAATTTTAACCATCTTCCCTGTCCCTGCTGAAGAAAAGCAGGCCCAAACCATGATGCTGCCACCACAATGTTTCACAGTGGGGATGGTGTGTTCAGGGTGATGAGCTGTGTTGCTTTTATGCCAAACATAAAGTTTTGCATTGTTGCCAAAAAGTTTGATTTTGGTTTCATCTGACCAGAGCACCTTCTTCCACATGTTTGTGTCTCCCAGGTGGCTTGTGGCAAACTTTACACTTTTTTATGGATATCTTTAAGAAATGGCTTTCTTCTTGCCACTCTCCATAAAGGCCACATTTGTGCAGTATACGACTGATTGTTGTCCTATGGACGTAGTCTCCCACCTCAGCTGTAGATCTCTGCAGTTCATCCAGAGTGATCATGGGCCTCTTGGCTGCATCTCTGATCAGTCTTCTTGTATGAGCTGAAAGTTTAGAGGGAAGGCCATGTCTTCATAGATTTGCAGTGGTCTGATACTCCCATTTTAATATTATCGCTTGCACGGTGCTCCTTGGGATGTTTAAAGCTTGGGAAATCTTTTTGTATCCAAATCCGGCTTTAACCTTCTCCACAATGGTATCTCGGACCTGCCTGGTGTGTTCCTTGTTCTTCATGATGCTCGCTGTGCTTTAAACAGACCCCTGAGACTATCAGTGCAGTTGCATTTATACGGAGACTTGATTACACACAGGTGGATTCTATTTTTCGTCATTTAGGTTAACATTGGATCATTCAGAGATCCTCACTGAACTTCTGGAGAGAGTTTGCTGCACTGAAAGTAAAGGGGCTGAATAATTTTTCAGTTTTTTTTTTTTTTGTTAAAGTTTGAAATATCCAATAAATTTCGTTCCACTTCATGATTGTGTCCCACTTGTTGATTCTTCACTAAAAATTAGTTTTATATCTTTGAATCCTGAAATGTGGCAAAAGGTTGCAACGTTCAAAGGGGCCGAATACTTTCGCAAGGCACTGTAAAAGCCATAATAAACTTTAGAGGAGCATTTATGCAAAGCAATCCTTTCCTACTGTCCTTCACGCTCACTTTTTCTGCATGAATTGGCCTACGATTCATTTGTACAGTAAGGTATGGAATGCTTCAGCTCCAGAGCCTGGAGAGGACTCCATTACCTGGAGAAGGAACTGTTACTGCAGCAGAACTAAAATTGTAATGGAGCTATGTTCCCGAAATTCTGCAGCTGATCTTTTCCCTGCTATTAAATGTGACTTCCAGAACTAGACAACCTAGCGCACTGCCAACCCTACTGTACAGTAGCAGCAATGGAGCTGCTGTAGTTAGTCATTACAACAGTTACAGTTATGAGAGGGGTGGTTGAAAGATTTGGCACAAAAGACTAATGGCATGAGTGTTCTCATCTAAAGGCATGATGTGTTGCCACCCTGTCGCGTGTCATGGAGACTTTGAAGTGGTTGGGCTGACACGTTGCACAGGCATGATCAGCGGTTGTCACGATCAGGAAGCTGCTTCAGAGGAACCATGTGCCGCAAAGTATACGAGAACATCGTCATGGGACCTTTAAATAAGGCTAAAGACTTCTAAACACAATGGAATACATATGTATTGCATAGTAAAATACGTATTAACAATTTGACGGACATTAAAATACCAACAATAAACAAAGGGGTATATAGTGAGCTGATCCATAAGTAATCATAATAAACATAGTAAATTCATAGAAGTTGTTACTGTTCATATACATGATTTTGGTAGATGGAAATGCATGAGTGCAAAATTCATAACGGTCCATCTTTTAACTGTACGCTTTCCGTGTATTCATTTCTACTTCGAGTTCTTCACACGGAGCGGACCGTTTTTCGGTCCGCTCCGTGTGTCCGTCAGCTCAGCGGGGGGTCTCCGCTCAGCTGTCGGCGGACAGGGCGGTCCCCGCACACTGTGCAGGGGCCGCCCCGTCCCTTCTCCGCTCTCCCCTATGGGGAGTCGGATGGAAACGGACCGTCTGTACATTTGCATCCGATCCGTTTGGCCGGACGGAAGAAAAATAGGACATTCTTCCGTCCGAAAAAAACGGATGCGGATCTGGCGGACGTTGGCGGATGCATCATCCGCTAACGGATCCGCTCCCATAGGGGCCCATTACAAGTCCGTTAACGGACTTGTAATTAGCGGACCGTTCGTCCGCTAGTGTGAAAGGACCCTTCCTCAAGAGTAGATGCAAAAACTTGTATAAAAGGTGATTAAAAAAAAAAAAATACTCAAGTAGTATCATATATATAGAAAAAGAATAACGCTCCCAAATATAAGGGGGGGGGGGGTGATGGTGTAAAGCAGGGGTGGCCCTGGGAGCCCTCTGATGTGAAGGTTGCCCACCCACCATACCACAGCATCCGTGTTGTGAATGAAGTTGGTGGTAGAGGGAGGAAGCGACTGTGGAGCAGAGCCCCATAAGCCGATGCTTCCTCTACAGTGCTGGTTTTTGCCACAGGCGGAGTCCATGGTAAAGTTCAGCTAACCCGCAGGATAGACACAGGTGCCCTACACTGCACCCATGGTGTGGGTAAACCGCAGTACATCAGTCTTGGGCCCTTTTCACACAGCCCCACCAAAATGGGACCCTCAATTCACCTCTATAGAGCGACAGATGTCCATTTACCCCCGCCTGCCTCCAATCCGAAAAAACGGAAGGGAATTTGTCCCCTTCCATGTGAGCAGATCTTAGGGCCTATTGAGTAGCCGTGACCTGTCTTCCCTCCGCTCTACTCATTGTGGCCCGCGACTGGTTACCAAGTTGCTTTAGTGGCACTCGCTGTTCAAAAGGTTGGGCACCCCTGGTGTAAAGAATAGCTGCATATACTTTAAGTAGAGACAAAGTAGATGTAAAGTGATGGAGGAGATGGGCAGCTACTAAGGCCTTATGCCCACTGGATGTTTTTGAAGTTGCTCTTAAGGGTGTCTGGCATATTTCCGTATCTAAACACCCTTGCATGTTATCCTATTTGTCCATGCACACACTGTGCTTTAAGCAGCATTTTTTTTTAATTTTTTTTATTTTTTTTATTCATTTTAGTAAAAGTTTACAAATAAAAACACAATAAAACAAGCAGGGAAAAGCAACACAATTGGGGGGGGGAGGGAATTCAATCTCCAACACAACACAGATACTCTTGCAAACAATCTTAGGACCTTGTTATAACAATCATATATATCCTAGTGTTTTCACAAAGAGGAGGTAAGCGGTATTCCGACATCTAAATGTGAATAATCCAACAGATCTTTCTCTTAAATAGATCTAGGGCAGGGCAACCTGGGGGGGGGGGGGGGGGCTCAGCTGCTGTGGCACTGAATTTTCCATGAGGCAGTTCAAGGCTGGCAGTTACAATTAATCCCAGAGGCATGATGGGACTTGTAGTTCTGCAACAGCTGGAGGGCCTCAGGTTGTCTATCACTGATCTAGGGATTACTAGGGCTCTCTGCTTATTTCCCATCTTCCATGTCCCTGCCTCCCCAGCAACGACGTAGTGGCAGAAAGACATTCTTTCTGTTATGGTGTGTTTTGGTGCACTCTCTCCATCTCTCTATCTCTCTCTTAATGGCCATAATAAATTCACGCTCAAGTGCTTGACATGCATAAATGCACCTCAACGTGTTCAAGGTCGTTGGATGTTTTATCCTACCAAAACACTTCTGGCAGGAGGAGAGAGCAAAAATGTCCAGTGTGCATGAGATCTCAAATGCAAACAAAGATAACATGGTATTTCATAGGAACAAATTTGGAGTTTGGATCTACTTTGCATAGAAACCCTTCTTCTGAAAAGTGTTCTAATTTGAAGATTCTCTACGCTTCTTCTTGGGACAACTTTTTTTTAAATTCTCCCTCTTTCAGTTCTGGTGATAATGGTCACCAGGAATAATAGAGCAAAGCTGTCTATAAATGGGTAATTTGTTCCTTCTTTTTTTTTTTTTATCATCAACCAGCGAGCTGATTGAAGAAGAAAAAAAAATGCACATATTATTCCCATCCACACAAGTGAAGTGAATGAAGGAATCGTCCCTGCTCTGGTATTGTATTCTCACAGTGGGGACTCCTCCACTGTCAGAAAGCACTGATCAGCGTTGTAGCCGATGAGCCTATGTAAAACTTCCAACATTTCACGTTCAACAGAAGTTGATTATTTGGCTTCTTGCAAGCACAAACAGCCATAGATTGAAATTTCGATCCATCTCTAGCCAGCCTGAATCTCCCTAGCACTGATACAGCAATAGAAACCTGGCTGGGGTTCCAACTCCTCAACACTTATTTCTAAACCTAAAAAAAAAATAGGGCCAGATTCAGGATGGCGAGCAGTTCTTTGCGGCGGCGTAACGTTACCTATTTACATTACGCCGCCGCAACTTTACTCGCAAGTGCTGTATTCACAAAGCACTTACATGTAAAGTTGCGGCGTAGCGTAAACTGGGCGGCCTAATTCAAATTTGGCGGGTAGGGGGCGTCTCCTATTTAAATTAGGCGCGTCCACGCGCCGAACGTCCTGCGCATGCGTCGACCATAGAAAAATGCCGCGTACGTGAATTGGCGTATCTCGCTGATTTACATATTCTCAGCATAAATCAGCGGGAACGCCCCCGGTGGCCATTTTAAAATTGCAGTTAAGATCCGACGGTGTAATACAATTACGCCTGTCGGATCTTTGCAGCAAACCGGCGTATCTTGTTTTCTGCATTCAGAAAACGGATAACTCTACCTGAATCTGGTCCATAGTATTGGACACTTTAAGTATAGTGGTTATTTTGAATACTTTGCCTTTTTTGTCTGCTTTTCCACATTTTCAACTGGCGTCATGGGGTTATACTACAATATATACACATTCAGAAATCCTTTGTGCTGAAAGATTGTTAAAAATGACTGTACAATGAAATAATGATAGTTGGTACAGTGAAAACCTTTGGGTACTTATACTGCAGTGACATCTAGTGGCAAAATGTCAACATTGCAATTGTCCAATTGCAGGCATAAATAATGGTCTTCTAGAGGTTATTAAAGCTGTATGGGGGAAAAAATGTAAGTCCGTGGATACAAATACTGTAGCTGCTGACTTTTACAAGTACACATTTTGTTTGCTTTTAAAATTTGATTTGAAATAAATGTCATTTCCCAAATGGAAATGACAAACACTGTTAGAAATTTGAGAAAACTTTGACCCCCGCTCCGTTTTTGCATTTTATTGTCACTAAGGTTGAAAAGCAACTGTCCATTTGACCCCACTAATGATTCGGGAATCGAACATTCTTTTAAAGATGATTATTTTTTTTTATTTTTTTTAACAAAGTTTTGCTAGTGTATAATCTGCTCTATTTACTATTTAAAAAAGAATGATTTGTGCACCTATATGACTAGGTATTTGTAGACCAGGGGTGGCAAACTCAAATTCATCGGGGGCCACATCAGCAGTATGGTTGCCCTCAAAGGACCGGTTGTAAAAAAAAAATTGCCTCTGCATTTAATTACTACTGGTTTTAATAATAATTTAAGTAATAACTAGCCTTAAACAGAAGCCTAGGAAGAACAACCGCAAGCAGATATTCAAAAGTCAGGATTGCGCTACGTACAGAGTGCAGGGGTCAGGATTGTGCTAAATACAGAGTGCAGGGGTCAGGGTTGCACCCAAAGTTTCCTCACATCACATGTACTCTCTCTCCTACCTGGCCCAGCTCTGGTACCTCCCTGTATAGGGGGCTCCCTCCCTTTTGTATTGGGCTATAGTTGGTACCATCCCTCTGTGGCCGGATCTCTGTATTTAGTAACAGTACTTGGGTTTTGACATGTTTTTTACCATCACATCAAAACAGCAGCACACTTCATCACAGTGCTTAAAAAGCCTCAGAACACAGCCCACTGGAAGGGTGGAAAAAAACAGAGCTGAACAATCTCTGCCACTATCCTGGTCAGAGGTCAGCGTATTATGCAAAAAAGACAGCATCGCTGGACTGACAGGGGAGGCCAGAGAGCGGAGGCGGGGAGGAGGCGTGACAGCTGAGGTGGATTCGGAGACAGCGCGGCATGTAAGCTGGGACAAAGCTAAGGGTAGGGGTGGAGACAAGGCAGTGGAGACTGAGAGAGGCATTGGCGGCTGAGGGGTGGAGGGCGGAGATGCTCCTTCTCATGGTGTCTGACTGCCCAAGCATGCGCTAAATGCCGCGCCGCTCGTGGGACTGACGGGGGATGTTTCTCTTGTTGCCTGGCATACCTCGGATAACAAGTTGCTGTACGGGCCAGGTTCGGGCCCACGGGCGTTTTTTTGCCACCCCTGAATGTAGACTATATAAGCCAATGCTAAAGTTAAATCTTTACAATGTGAATACTGACCTTTCTAGAGCAAAGTTATTGCATACTGTGTAATTTTAATAGATAAGCTTGCATCTTGGTTCCAAAATTCTCATTGTACATGTTTTGTATTTCACTTGTAGGAACAGTCCTACTCAACAAATATCCAGCATCCATGCTGGCCCCAAGGTTTTACCAAACTAGTAACATTTGGAGATGTTTATGAGTCCCCATGCACATCTAGTGAGAAGCCTTCAACCTATGACCCCTCGGTGGAGATGACCATTTCCGGCAGTGGAAATGCTGACCAGTGCAGGCAGCAAGTGAACAAACTCTTCCAGTTCAGCGACTGTCCATTTTCCTCCTGCTCCTTCGATAAAATCTTCCAGCCGAAAGTATCCGGAAAATTTATAGTACGTTTTTTAAAAGCTGTGTTTTCATTTCCATATTCGTTTTTAATATCCTTGGTTTGTTCATCCTCTCTTTCTGTGCAGACTATACAGTCTGAGATTAAAGGAACTCAACTCTGAGATACTTGTCAGCAGAACCGATGTCCCCATTGGAAAATGTATTTAATTTTAGCTCGCTTTTCCTGATTGTGACATCTGTAAAATACTAATTTACAATTGGTTTACCCTCTGACCCGGTGCCATGGTCACCAGGGTAGAAAGTGATATTGCATCTTCTAAATGGGGTAACAGAGGTGTTCTATCACTTTCCCAATCCATCAAAAACTAGAACAAAATGCTAGCGGAGTTACACCATTAACCTGTTCCAAGTTGGACTGTTGCTTTGAATTGAACCAGCAGCTAAGTATTCAGACTTGTATTAACAGGATAATGGTACTAAATTGTACGTGCATTAGTTGCCATAGTGCTACCTTGCCCTGTGTTTACCTAGTTTTATACTTCTGGCCATATACATTAATGATTTTGTTACTTATTATTGAAAGATCAGCAATGACTCGTTCTGCTGGTTCTTTTGCCTTCCATACGCCTCTTCAATGCATACACACCACAGTCATACCCTTTACACTCCTTCTTTCACTTTTGAGATGCCATTGTCACTCTTCTACTGTACATACTTCCATGTCATACCATTCGCACTCCTGCTCACTGTCATACACTCTATGCGCACCAGCCACCATTGCTCCTACATGTACTGCCCGCTGTCATACCCTCTGCAGTTTTTTCCTACACATACTGTCCACCGTCATACCTTTTTTGCAGTCCTGTACTGCGCATACTATCTACTGTCATAACCTCTACACTCCTTTCCTACATATGCTGCCCCCTGTCATACCCTCTGCACTACTTTCCTACACCTACTGCCTGCTGTTGTACCCTCTGTACTTTTCTCCTACACTTACTGTCTACTGTACCCTCTATGCTGCTCTCTTGCGTATACCTCCCTCTGTCATACCCTCTGCAGTCCTGTCCTACGCATACTACCCACTGTCATACCCTCTGTACTTCTATCCTACATTTTACTGCCTATTGTGGCAGAGGAAGGAGGAGGGGGGCCAAGCTTCACTGCAGCACCATCTCTGGAAGTGGGGCAGGGGACCTGTCAAAAGCAGGACTTCGCTTTAAGTTCTATCTGATGCTTTGTTGTCGGTTTCTGTGCCTGGGTAAATATTGAGAGCTGTTTGATCTACACATTAGAGATTAGAAAAACTGTACATGAAAGGATCACTTCTTAAATTGGCTTTATGCAAATAGTCGGCTCAGTCTTGTCTGCCTCTTTATGGGTGGCAAAATTTCCCATAAGTATGTTCAAACAATAATAAAAAGGAAAAGAAAGGAGAGCGCACCGACCTTGTGCATTACCACTTAAAAGTTTTAATAAACACGAAATAAAAGCAATGGTCCTACTTACAAACATTCAGAAGTAAGCGCTTTTAAAAACAGCTGAAACTGGACCTCACGGCACCTGCCAGTCAGACCCTTGACATCGATGTATTACTGTATGTTTATTAAATGCCAGCAGCTTTTAATAAATAGTACTGTATTTATTGGTGTATAACACTCACTTTTTTACCCTGTAAATAGAGGGTAAATTGTGCCTGCGTGTTATACGCAGGGAACTGTGGAAAGTTTTTTTTTTTTTTTTTTCCCTGAAACTTCCCTCTTAAAGTTAGGGTGGGTGGGTGTGTGTTTATATGCCTGTGCGTGTTATACGCCGATAAATACGGTACTTTTATTCAAGAACATCCGTGTTGCTAGACCTTTTTTGATTCAAGTAGATGCAGAATAACGTATAAAGTGGGAGTGCAGCGCAATATATTAAACTAAAAAACAATAATAATCAAAAATTATATAATAAGTGTCCAAGTGATAAAATAGCAAAAAGGTCCCATGTGAAAAAGCAATCCAAACTTCAACGTATATCCAGAAAGAGTGAGGGTGACGATAACACCACAAAGACTTCCACCACCGCATGTAAGATGGACTCTAACCTTAATACTTTGACCTGAGACAGGTCACAAAGCGTAGCAACAGTTGTCACAATACAGCCAATCCTCGGATGGGACAGTGGATCGCGGATAGCACCCACAGACAGGGCGCATAGGAACCATATAGGAAAGAACACACAGACAAGATCTAATGCGAACCACTTTAATGCTATAGAAATAATATACAAATGGCCACTCACATTAGGAAGCACTCATGAGTTGAGTGTATGCTGTGTCAGTATCAAGTAAACGATGATGACGATCGGGGCTAACGTCCTGTGTAGCTCCTCCCCTTGCGTACGCGTTAACAAGGGGAGGAGCTACGCAGGACGTTACCCCGATCGTCATCATCGTTTACTTGATACTGACAGCATACACTCAACTCATGAGTGCTTCCTAATGTGAGTGGCCATTTGTATATTATTTCTATAGCATTAAAGTGGTTCCATACGGAGAGCATTAGATCTTGTCTGTGTGTTCTTTCCTATATGGTTCCTATGCGCCCTGTCTGTGGGTGCTATCCACGATCCACTGTCCCATCCGAGGATTGGCTGTATTGTGACAACTGTTGCTACGCTTTGTGACCTGTCTCAGGTCAAAGTATTAAGGTGAGAGTCCATCTTGCATGCGGTGGTGGAAGTCTTTGTGGTGTTATCGTCACCCTCACTCTTTCTGGATATACGTTGAAGTTTGGATTGCTTTTTCACATGGACTTTTTTGCTATTTTATCACTTGGACACTTATTATATAATTTTTGATTATTATTGTTTTTTAGTTTAATATATTGCGCTGCACTCTTTCACTTTATATGTACTCTAGGAATATTTTTTGAATTTATCCTTAGTGCTGGCTTGCATATGTTAGGTTTATTTTACTGTTTTTTTCCAGCGCTGAATACTTTCACTGTCTAGATGCAGAATAACGACCAGGAAACTAGCATCTATAGGGCCATCTATAGCGGCTTATGTATCTAAGAACAGCAATAAATTGCACCCGCTATTGTCCTACTGTGGCCAACCTATAATAAAAATTAAAGGGGTTGTAAAGGGAAAAAAAAACTTTCATAATAAGCATCCTTTACCTGCAGACATTCCTCTTTTCACTTCCTCATTGTTCATTTTTGCTCAGAAGATGCTCTAATTTATTTATTTATTTATTAACAGAATCATTACACTATCCTGTCTGTCTACCTTGCAGACATAAATTTTGGGCAAAAAAAATAATTCCTTTACAACTCCTTTTAAGATCATCTGCTTGCTTTCATTTATCGCTATATAAGTATTTTTCCAAGACATTCAGATATATTTTAACTTTCCGTAGGCTGGTACACGAGGGAACTGGCATTTATTGGTACCGGTGCTATTAGGCCAACATTTGCCATATGTTTATTACAAGTCCCACATGCAAGTTGTTACCAAGCGGTGCCAGCTCAGATGGCTGTTATGGGAAAAAATCTAAGGCAGGCTTTGGGCCTGTACAGCCTATTGTCATTTTAAAATAAAAGGCAAAGTATATGAAGCTGCGTACAAGTGCATGTTATGAAAGGACTCAATAAATGTATTTATTTTATTAATGTTTTAGGCATTTGCAGCATTTTACTACACCATCGACTACATAAAATCTGTGATGAAGATGCCAGTCAGTTCTCTGGAGGACCTGGATACCGCCACCAATGCCATCTGCTCCTCCACTTTTAGCGATGTGAGTCATGAGAAACTGGAATCCGCCAGCATTATCCTTTAACAATCTCATATTCATCACCTGGTCAGCTTTATCGTTACCGCGCATCATGATATTTGCTCGAAATCAATTAGTCATAGGTATTTCAAGCGGATTAACCACTTGCCGTCCAGCCGCCGTCATTCTACGGCGGCAGGTCGGCTCTGCTGGGCGAGAGCCCGTAGCTCTACGTCGGCTACATTTTTGGCCACTAGGGGGCGCGGGCGTCCCCGCTCACCCCCGAGTCCCGCGCGCTTATTGCAAATTTTTTTTTTTTTTTTACGAAAAATATGTAGAATACTTATCGCCCTAAACTGAGGGAAAAAAATAGTTTTTTTATATATTTTTGGGGGATATTTATTATAGCAAAAAGTAAAAAATATTGCATTTTTTTCAGAATTGTCGCTCTATTTTTGTTTATAGCACAAAAAATAAAAACCGCAGAGGTGATCAAATACCACCAAAAGAAAGCTCTATTTGTGGGGAAAAAAGGACGCCAATTTTGTTTGGGAGCCACGTCACACGACCGCAAAATTGTCAGTTAAAGCAACGCAGTGCCGAATCACAAAAAGTGCTCTGGTCAGGAAGGGGGTAAATCCTCCGGGGGCTGAAGTGGTTAATTCAAACAATAAATAGAGGCAGATGTCATTTAAGTGCCGAGCAAACACTACCTAATATTTTAATAGCAATATACAGATTATACTAGCCAAATGTTTATTTGATTGAGTCTTTATACTGCCTAGATCACATGCAAGCAGCCATTTTTAAAGGGCAAGACAGCAAGAAAAAAAAATCCTTTTTTAGTTGTGGGGTGGTGCTTGTACAATTACAGGGTTCTCATAGAAATTAGGAGAAAATGCAATGACGGCATGACTTTTCAGCCAAGCTATTCACTTCACCAGCTTGAGCTCTCACT
Organism: Rana kukunoris; assembly: GCA_029574335.1. Classification (NCBI taxonomy): domain Eukaryota; kingdom Metazoa; phylum Chordata; class Amphibia; order Anura; family Ranidae; genus Rana; species Rana kukunoris. The sequence goes on from CM056057.1 coordinate 157,468,360, forward strand.
AGTTCTTTTTTAGTATCCACTAGAGGGAGTATGATTTATTTTTTATATATATATATATATTACGGTCACCACCGCTTACGACCTTCCATCCAACCACAACAAGCTTATCTGACACACTCCGATAATACTGCATACACGATCCATATCAATTCCCAGAATAAGACGAGACAGAGCTCCGTACTTGCTTCCAAAGATATGAACTTTAATGGTATTTTCTCAGCTTCTTATACAGTTTACAAGCATATGGCAGTAATCACAGGACAATACAATCTCCACCCCCCTTCACACCATGGGGGGGGCTTCAATCACATTCTAAAAAGCATTCAGGTAAGCTAATTATGTAGACACGTCGGCACCGCATCATCAATAGAGTTAACTCAGAGAGCATGACATTCCTGTAGACAATGACATGCTAATTCAGTGCATCTGAATGGAGAATTTAACACATTGTTTTAGACACAATGAATCCCACAATCAAAAGGTCGTTCAGGCCCTGTTGCAATTAACACCTTTCAAAAGCATGTGTGCCCATATTGAACAGGCAACAGCTTGTGATATCTCAAGACATCCACTTTGTAATATTCCAGTCCTGCAATATGAATTATTATTAATGTCCCATCTCATGTAATGTATGAATTATGATTCTTTGTCACCCTATGGCCCTAGTGGACATAAGGTGACCCTAGACATAGGAGTATCTGTCTGTCGTGGTTCATTCCGATATGTATGTATGTGTTTTTTTTTTTTTTTTTTTTTTTTTTTAAAGCATCTCCTAGAACAGTAGTTCCCAACCTCAGGCCTTGCATATGTCCAACAAGTCAAGTTTTCAGGATTTTGTTAACCTTGCAAAAAATATGTGCCTTTTTTTTTTTTTTTTAAGTAAAATTTGCATTTATTTATTTTACTACCGTAGGAGCCTGGAAAACATTGCAACCGTGATCAGCAGATTGTAGGTGCCGTGCAGGACTCCTGACGCCAGACTTGTCAGTGTATCTGCTAATAGGCAGTTACACACTGACAGGAAGAGACCATGAACTACCTAGAGCACTCAACAGTGCCCTGGTAGTTCATTGAGAGCTACAAGCCAACAGCCGCAAAGGACATCAGTCCTTGTTTCCCATTCCCAGAACTCTTGCCATGAATGGCGCCGCTGGGTGGGTGGAGCCTTGCATGGGCGCTTTTTTTTTAAAATTTATTTATTTTTATTGTAACAGCGAGTGGAGGGAGAAGATCACCCCTCCCCGCTTTCTGTCACTAGATGGTGGATCAAGAAGACTCTATAGGGGTGGAAACATGTTATGTATTCCCAAAGGTAAATCTCGCATCTAAATCCATGTTCTTTGGTTTGGTATTTTGTGACCATTATTTTATTTAAGGGAAAATCCAAAAACTTGCCTGAGGTGTATTTGAGAAATCAAGTTGGGAAAACGCTGCTAGATGCAGACCAAATTGGTGCAAGGGATAAAACATAGGATAGATTGGGAAATTAATATGTACAGCCTTGAAGCCTTTTATAAGCATTAAGGCTGTGAATATGGATTATTAAATCAAGAATAGAGGAGAATGACCTTGCATACTATTTGTTTACATGTTCTGAAGGAACAGTAAAAACCTTTTTAAACAAGCCCTCATCCACCTCTGTATCTATAAGCGTTGTGTAGAAATTGGTCTTTTTAAATCTTGGCTATTTTGCAACTGTTCTTGGCCTTCTAATGGAAACTGAAAAAAAAAATGGTGTTGTGTTATCGCTTTAAGCAAATTCCATAAATCTGAGGTGTTTAGTGTATGTATGTGTATATAATATATATATAGCAAAACAAATCACAATTAATGTGTTACAAAAACATATAAATCTTCAAAGTGCATGATCAACTAAACCTAAAAACTCCACATTCCCGACATATTTAGTGAAACTTCATTTAAAAACTTTGTCTACTTCAGTGCTCCACCACCAAAGTGCAAGCCAAAGCCTTGCCAAATAAGAACTCCAATGAATGAAAGTCTTAGTGCTTTTAGCTAATGTAAATGCCACTAAACAGCCTGCAAACTTGGTATCAACCACAAAAGTGCCCACACTGATCTCGGCCATGGATTGTGTGCAGCAAAAATCGTGGAGAGGAAAAAAAACTGGCTACATAGTATAATCTAATTTAAACTGCCACATTTATTGTCAAAAAAGGGGTACTCTCGGACCAATACAGAGACAAAACTTGTAAAAATGCTTTGCTTGGTGAGTGTGATGACATTAGAGCTCAACTGATGGCCATCGCGTTTAGTCACTGATGCCCTTTTGATTGTGAATTTTGATGCTTACACACTCAGTTTTACAAAATTTGTTCAAAGGGATAGCGCTACGCTTTTTCTTTTTTGTCTTGTATTCAGATAACCTAAAGCCCTGTACACACGATCGGATCTTTGTCCAACCAAAATCACATCAGAATTCCATCGGAGTTAGAGAACATGTTCTCTATCTAAAGTCTGATGGAATTTATCTGAATTTCCGATGGAATTACTCCGATGGGGCATACACACGGTCGGAATTTCCGATGGAAAAAGTGGAACATATGCACTTTAAAGCAGAACTTCAGCAACAGACCTCTTTAGAAATATGGGGGGTGAAGGGGTTACCTCTTGTGAGCCCTGTTTAGGGTATGATTTATTCATTTGTACTGTAACATAATACAGCTAATATTTCAACAGAGATGCAGCTCTCATACCGTAAAGGGGTCTTGACGTGCAGCCACCCCTTTGTCTTACTTTGTCCGTTCACAAAATTCCTTGTATTTTGGGCACAGGAAAGCTGTACAGTGAACAGAATGCAAGGTATTTTCCCTCTTTGTCTTCCAGGACAGCCCTGAGATATAGCTCCTCCCTCCGGGACAGGAAACACATCCAATGTAAATTATAAAAGGAAGTCCTCCAGGCCTTCTCCTCAATTTTTGTGTTTCCTGCCGGACGGGAAGGAGCACATTTAGGAACGTGCCTCTTTGGAGGTGTTTTACCTTAGGCTTCAAGGCAGTGGTAGGAGACACCTCAGGACTCTCCTGACATAGATGTCGTTTTTTTTTGCCTTACCTTTCCTGCAGCACTCCTCTGGCCCTAGGGGTAGAGAGCGTAGCTGGGATCACCGCTGCCGTTGCTCAGCGAGAGTCGGACCCCCGGTGACGGCGGAGAGCTTCTGTCCCCAGATCGCTGCATCCCTGAAAGTGGAGAAGGCGAGAGATGCCAGGCAAGCCGCATGTGTCCGTGGACTTCTGGAAATGGCGCAGGGGGCGGAGCTTCTGCGTCCCAGCGAAGGGAAGTGACGAATTTCCCAGCGGAAGTGCGTCATCGGGGGGGCGCCCGGAAATGTCGTTCCGGTTTTAAAAGGTGTGGCGTTCAGGAAGCCGGAGCTGGTATGCAGAGGTTCAGAGCGCTGAACGAAACACCACGAGCTATGGAGGCTGCAGCGGCACATCTCGATGCTGGTTCAACAGGCTCCGGTGCATCTCAGGTAAGCTTGGTGAGAGCACATGGCTTACTCTGGGGAGCAGTACCCCTCCCCTGGGTGGTGAACCTTGTTGGTGGTGGGTTGGGCACTTTCTAGGAGCCGTGCACAGTGGTGAAAAGGCTTAAGCTGTTAGTAATTGGGTTTATTTTTCTCTGTTTTTCTTAACAGGTTAAAGCCCACCAGACCCCTAGAAAAAAGTGTGCCGTGTGTGGAACAAAGTTAGACCCCAGTTGGGATAAACCTTTGTGTCCAGAGTGCGTTAGTAGCTTGGTGAAAGAGGACTCTGTAGCTACTTGCCATAAGATTTTGTCGTCCGTAAAGGATGAACTTGCATCTACATTTCAGTCTTTCAAAGGACTGATGGATAGAATGCAAGTCCCGCCCCTCCCTTACCCAGGGCTTCCAGCATGCCCTCTTTAACTAACGCCCAGGAGGAGGAGGAAAGGGAAAGGACTCCCAGGTCTGTTGCTTCCTCACAGGCAGGTTCAGCTTCAGAGTCAGAGGGAGAAGAGGATTCCTCCAGGGGGGCTAGGTACAAACTATCCTTAGAGGACCTACTAAAGGCAATCTACGATGCACTAGATATTCGGGAGGAACAGGTTCAGCTCTCCAAGCACAACCTTATGTACCAGGGGTCTTGTGCAGGTAATCCCCGAGCCTTCCCGGTTCATAAGTCCTTGATTGACGTGATTTTGCGGAAGTGGGAGCAGCCTGAGAAACGTCCATTCTTTTCAGGCAACCTTAAACGTAGGTTCCCATTCGAGACGGATGCATCTCAGCCCTGGAATAAAATCCCCAAGCTGGATGCTCCATTAGCCAGGGTCTCAAAGACAGATCTGGCTTTTGATGATTTAGGGTCCCTAAGGGACCCAATGGATGAAAGAGGTGATCTACTGTTAAAAAGAGCATGGGATGCCTCTTCCATTGGTCTAAAGCCTGCGCTGGCAGCGTCTTGTGTGGCCAGAAATCTTGAGTGTTGGCTCAGACAGTTACAGGCCCATATTGTTGCTGGTACTTCTAGACAGGAGCTGGTGAAATCTTTTCCGCTTTTATTTTTAAAGCAGTAGGGTTCCTGGCGGACGCTTCAGAGGAATCTGTGAAGCTGGCGGCCAGAACGGCAGCTTTGGTGAATGCAGCTAGAAGGTCAGTTTGGTTGAAGATGTGGGCAGGTGATGCCGCTTCCAAACTGAATTTGTGTGGTTTGCCTTTTTCAGGAGACCATTTGTTCGGCTCGAGCCTCCAGGAGGCGCTAGAATGAACTCAGGATAGAAAAAAGGTCTGAGGGGAAAACACTTTTTTCATGGGTTCAAGCAGCAGAACCAACAAAAAAAGAGCCAGCCCAAGAAGCATTGGGCCGGGCATAAGGGGCGGGGGAGAGGAGGAATCCTGTTCAATCCTCCTCAACCCACCCCAAAAACTTTTGACTTTTGTGTCCCAGTGGGAGGAAGATTAGGGCAGTTCCTCCCACAATGGACCAAGGCGACTTCAAGTCCGTTCATTTTAGATCTAATAGAGAACGGATACAAGTTGGAGTTCGCATCAACGCCCCCCTCAAAATTCATGATCACAGCTTCCCAGAGACAGAGTGAAGGCAGAGGCGCTAGGCTTGTCTCTGGGGGAGTTGGTAGACCAAAAGGTACCGATTCAGGTGCTCCAGAGGGAGCAAGGGCAGGGAGTATACTCATGTTTTCGTGGTCCGAAAACCATCAGGCAAGTTCAGGATGATCCTGAACCTCTGACCCCCTAAACAAATTTCTCAAGTACAAACGATTCAGGATGGAGTCCATCTTCACAGTAGTAAGGCTCCTTTTCCCCAAGTGTTACATGGCAACCCTGGATCTCAGGGATGCATACCTACACATCCCAATCCATCCAAATTTTCAAAAATTCCTCAGTCGCAGTGAGGGGGAACTCGGATATTCGACACTTCCAATTCCGAGCCCTTCCCTTCGGGCTGTCGTCATCACCGAGAATCTTTACGAAGGTACTAGCAGAGGCCTTGGCCCCATTAAGAGACAGGGCGATTACGGTAATCCCGTATCTGGACGACCTCCTGTTTGTGGCAGGGTCAGCCCAGCAGTTGGAAAGAGACTTACGGGAAGCCCAGAATTTTCGATCCTCACTTGGGTGGATAGTCAACCGAGAAAAGTCAGTTGATCCCATCCCAGGAGGTCCTATACCTGGGGTACAGGGCTTCCTCAGTGGAAAGAAAGATCTATCTCCCCGAAGAAAAAATAGAAAGGGTAAGCCAGGCAGTTGCCCATATGCAATCTACCCAAAGAGCTTCGGTCAGGGAAGTAATGAGGGTTCTGGGAATTTTGACGGCATGTTTTCCAGCTGTGCCCTTGGCGAGGTTCCATCAACGTTCCTTGCAGGAGCTCATGCTTCGCTTTTGGAACGGCCTAAGTCAAGGCCTAGAGGAACACATTCCAATCTATTCAAGGGTCAAGAGGACATTGTGGTGGTGGCGAGCTCGCCAAAACCTAAACAGGGGACTAGATTGGGTCATACCAGTGGAGATAGTAGTCACCACAGACGCCAGTGCCTGGAGGTGGGGAGCTCACTTGGGGGAAGCAGTGGCCTAGGGGCCATGGTCCCCAGAAGAAGCAAGTCGCTCCTCAAATCAAAGGGAGCTTCTAGCAGTTCTCAAAACGATCAAAGTGTTCCGAGAAAGGATAATAGGTCGACACCTGCAAGTACGCACAGACAACGCGTCTGCAGTGGCGTACCTGAACAAGCAGGGGGGGACAAGGAGCCCTGCCCTTCAGGGCATATCCAACAAGATCCTTTCCTGGGCGGAGACGAACTTGGCCTCACTAACAGCGGTCCATTTAAAAGGGGTACAGAACACTTTGGCAGACTACCTGAGCCGCCAGCCGGTGAGACAGGACGAATGGGCGCTCAACGAGGAGGTCTTTGCGCTAATAGTGCAAAAATGGGGTCTTCCAGAAGTAGATCTTTTTGCATCAGGAAAGTAACCCAGTTCTTTTCAATCCATCCCGGAGACCAGACCAGGAGGATAGATGCGTTCTCCAGCCCTTGGAGGTTCAACATCAGCTATGCGTTTCCTCCAGTGATGATGATTGCTGCAGTTCTCCAGAAATTTTGGTTAGAAGAGACGGATTTAATTTTGATAGCACCCTTTTGGCCGAAAAGACCATGGTTCTCCACCTTGAAGGAACTGACCATTCTCCCACCATTTTGGCTGCCCACCAGGGAGGACCTGATATCTCAGGGACCCATCCTTCACCCGCAGGTGGACAGATTTGAACTTGATGGCATGGTATCTGAGGAACAGTTAATAAAATCTCAAGCTTTCTCAGCGAAAGTAACTGAAACCCTGTTACAATGTAGGAAGCCAGTAACTAGGGCTATCTATAATAAGGTTTGGAAGAGGTTTTTGTTCTTGGGTAAGAGAGAAAGAACTAACTTGCCCAGGGATACCAGCAATTCTAGAATTCTTGCAAGCAGGGGTAGACCTGGGTCTTTCACCAAGCACCCTGAAGGTACAGGTGGCCGCTCTTAGCGTGTTTCTCCAATGCTCCCTTCAGCAAAATCGGTTTATCAAGAATTTTTTCACAGCCCTGTCAAGGTCTAGACCAGTGAGTGTCATCCTGTCCTTCCTGGGATCTTTCCGTAGTGCTTAAAATGTTATCAGGAGGTCCATTTGAACCTCTGGAGGAATCCAGTCTGAAATGGGTTACCCTTAAGACAGTACTCTTAGTTGCAGTAACCTCAGCTAGGTGGGTGAGTGACCGAGAGGCTCTTTCTATTAGAGGGCCGTTTTTGATGATAGAGTTGTGTTAAAAACGGACCCCAGTTTTCTCCCCAAGTGGCGTCAAAGTTCCACAGGACACAAGATATTGTCCTGCCTACTTTTTGTTCTCCTTCGGGCCCGGAGTCATCCTCTCTCAATTTATTAGACGTCAGGAGGTGTATTTTGGTTTATTTGGACGCAACCAGAGAACTCAAAGTCGGATTCTCTTTTCATTAATTTTTCAGGGGTTCGAAAGGGGCAAAAAGCTTCTAAAGCTTCCATAGCCAGATGGATCTGGATGGCTATTCAGAAAGCATATGAGTTAGAGGGTTTGCAGGTCCCGTTTGTGAAAGCACACTCTACTAGGGCGGTCTCGAGTTCGTGGGCAGAGAGGGCCGGTGCCTCACCAGAAGAGATTTGTAGAGCGGCAACTTGGTCCAGTTATACCACGTTCGCTAAGCACTATCACCTAAATTTGATGTCGGAGAAGGATCAGTCATTTGGCCGAAGGGTCCTCCAGGCAGTAACCCCACTCTAACAAGTAAGTTTTCTTGTTTATCATCTCAGGGCTGTCCTGGAAGACGAAGAGGGAAAACCGGAGTTAGGCTTACCGGTAACTCTTTTTCCAGGAGTCTTCCAGGACAGCCTGGTTTCCCACCCAGTGTTTTTTTCTAAGTAACTGGAGTTGGACGAATGTACTAACGGTGTTTTTAGTATGTTATGTCTTTCAGAGCCTTCAGGATTTCTTGGATGAACTGAGAAGGCCTGGAGGACTTCCTTTTATAATTTACATTGGATGTGTTTCCTGTCCCGGAGGGAGAAGCTATATCTCAGGGCTGTCCTGGAAGACTCCTGGAAAAAGTTACCGGTAAGCCTAACTCCGGTTTTCTGAATGTACAAGGGAAGAGGAGGGGCAAGTAAACAAAGGATCGCCCTTGTCCATTACAAAACTCCCTAAATTCATACAGAGAACCTGTGCTCCAAAATATGCACCATAGCAATAATCCTTTCAGGTACGTTGTCTATCATCAAAAAGGTGTTGTAATATCGCGCATGTGAAGCGTGAAAAAAACATTAAATGTAAACCATAAAACGGAAGCAATTATTCCAAGTGACATAATCAAGGAAAACGTGTACACAAAAAATTGCACTAATCATGGACAATAAAGTGCTTGTCGAATTACATGCAAATAAATGTGGGAAAAGTCCTTTATGATATGTGTTTTTTTTTTTTGGTTTTTTTTTTATTAAAGGGTTTGTAAAGGATTTTTTTTTAACTTAATAGCTTCCTTTACCTTAATGCAGTGCTGTTTTCATGTCCTCATGTTTTTGCTCTCAAGTTGCTGTAATTCTTCTCTGTTCTCCACACTTCCTGGTTGTCTGTTTCCTGATAACCACAGTACTGGGAGCTTCTCTCTGTGGTCACTAATCAAGGAGGTGTGATTACTGTGTGTCTAAAACCCCTCAGCACCAATCAGTTTCATTTTCCAAACCATCACTGCCCTGTATTGGCTCTCTGGCTCTGTACATCACAGAAGCAGGAAACTGCATGCAAAAACGAAACTAGAAACTGCAGGCACATTATATGATTGATTTTTATCTATTTTTAATTGTTTTTAAAAGTAATCGGTTAACTATTATGTCTCTATACCCTGTAAACAGTAGTTTCAGCAAAAAAAAAAGTTTTTATTTACAACTCCTTTTTTTATTTTTTTTATTTGTGTAATCGTATCATAAGGACTTTTCGCACATATATTTGCATGTAATTCCATGTCGTTTGTTTTTGCTATGTGGATCAGTTTATGCACTGCACCTTTTTATTGTTCATGATTAGCGCAATTCATTTTTTGTATACACTGTCTATTATGGAATACAAAAATTATTGTAGCAAAAATACCATTTGTGTAGTGAATGGCAAAACCATATGAAAATGACTCCACAAATCCTGCCATTTTTGTCACTTCAATTTTATTACAAGAAAGTTATTTTAAGTAAAAAAATTAACAAAATGCAGCACCCCTGACCATGGGTTCACACTGGTGAGATGCAAATCCACATCGCACCGGACTGGCAGGCAGTTCACACGGCCCTATGCAAACTGCTGGCAGTGTTGCTACAAAGTTAATGACACCCCCAGATCAGGTGTGAACACCCATGTGATCCGATTCTTGTGCGGACAAAAAAAGGGTGGCGCACGAGTTTGGTCCAAATGCAATGCAAATTCAGCCATGGCCAAATTCGCACAGACATGGCATGTGATCCGCACAGTAGTGCGGTTCAAATCGCATGCAATGTCTTGTATTGCTGCAGTGAGTATTTTTAGGCAGGCTTGTACATAATCAAAACATTCTAAATGAATTGTTTTTAGTGTTGAACAGCAGAATTCACTGTTGGTATACCTAGTTTTAGAGTTTGCTGCCCAACCAGGCACACCAAAGTGTATGTCAATAAACCTTATTAGAATCAGAACTTCTCTTGTGCTGCACTGCGTTTTATATAGTTATGTGTATTTCTCTTCCCTCTTATTTTTATAGCTGTCCAGCAAGAGTCCTACATTTCTACAGAAACATCTGAGTGGATACTGTGCCACCGCTAATTTTATCTACCTGTTGACTAGTAAAGGCTACAAATTTGATAACAGCACTTTCCCCAACATCACTTTTCAGAAGAAGGTAAAAAATCTCGACACTATTTGAGCTCTCCCCTCCCCTCAGTTTTCTCAATTTTGTTATCCTAATATAAACCTGCATTCTATCTAAAGCAATTTTTAGTAAATTTACGATTGTTTAACTCCAAACGGTTCCTAGCACAGTTCTGAATATTCAGTAAGGTGATGCAGAATAGAGTGCAAAATGCAGTAATTCAGAGTAACCAATCAGCTAATAGTTTAGGAGATACACAGCCACTGCGGAAGAATACGTAAATACTTTCCCTATTACTATTCTTTGGGTCTCCCTCAGGTCAGTAAAAGCTGAATTTATTAACTTTCTGTGGGTGTATACATCTAAAAACATACCCTATAAAGTCTTTACCTTGCCAAAGGAAAAAGGGGGCTTGGAGCAAGACATGGTCTAAGGTTCCCTACAATCCTTGCCCTGACAACAGTCCACGCTCCCACCCACCAGTGATTTTAAATTCCATCCACTTATAGGGACCACATCATATCAATTATTTTCAAATCTGGGTGCACCTCAAGCTTACAGCTAAATCCTTCTGCTATGACCCTAGTGATCGGTTGCTTGACTTTTCCTCCTAAAAACACAATGTTACAGGTGCTGGCCCTATGAGGGAACTTACTATCCATTGCCTCAGAGCCAATCCAAGGCAGCCATCATAAAAACACATGGAATAGGTGAATTTGGGTAGGACAGATGCAGGCAGCGCTATCGAACTCCAATGGGGATGTGGAGCTTCCAGTCAAACAGTACTGAGCTGATGTTCATCCTAAACAGTTTATTGAGAACACTTACAGTACATACGATATCAGGTCAGTATAGATGGATGAAGATGGGCTAATGTCTGGTAGGCAGAAAGAAAGGAAATAATCCAGAGTAATCATGTAGCACACCTATGTTGTAGGGCCGTGGATGCTGGGAGCCAAGCAAGCTTGGTTTCCAGATTCCAATGCCTTGCATCATCATAGGTGTTCTGCATGATTACAGTAGGTTATTTCCTTTCTTCTGCCCAGAGGACATTAGCCCATCTTCATCCATCTATACCGACTTGGTATTGTATATGCTGTAAGTGTTCTCAAACTGTTTAGCCTTTACATCGGCTTGGTACTCTTTGACTGGAGGCTTTACATCTCTCCTACATGACTTTTCCTCCTGGCTCCCCTATTTAAACCATTTATCAGTAGCATCTAGTTTAGGCTAAGGAACTTCATCCGTGAAATGTAAAACCTTGCTTGATCACCCCTCCCCATTGAAATATTGTCAGGCACTTCCTATGTACTATTATATTGTAATTGTGCTTTTGGAAAGTAGTCTTTTCATGGTGCATAAGTGTAATGTGTATAGACTAAATCAAAAATAGAAAAATACTACATAGGGTAGTAGAAAGGCGGACTTTTTCAGGCAATCACAAGGACATAAAAGTTAAGAAAAATATTTAATTATATATCATAAAATCCAAAAACAAAGAATAAAATATACAAAAACAGGGTATACAGAATATACATAAGCAATGTTAGCTTGCATCTCGCCTACGCGTTTCGCCTAGCGGCTTCTAGGCTAAACCCCCCCCCCCCGGAACACACAACCAGCGTTCTTTACCAAGGCTTCTGACTCACTGGGCTGCCCTATATTGGACACTTTAACCTGGTCTAGCCTAGTTAGATTGGATACTTACTCCTCCCTGGCTATGTTCCATGTTCACTGCTGTGATCAGCCCCGGGTCTGTTTGTTGATTTCTGGCTTTATTTCAGAAATACACTGGTTCATCCTTATATGATGACTCGCTGCCAACCATAGGATATATATATTTTTTTTTTCGTATATCTTGGAGTACTTTGTCTGTCGCATTGAGCTCTTACAAGCCATACGGATACCTATTTCTTCATCTTCGATGTAATCGGATGGATAGCAATTCTTTTGATGTATGAAATTAGCAATTATATACTATCAGCCCTCTCTCAAACTCGCCCTGAAGAAGCCGCTAGGCGAAACGCGTAGGCGAGATGCAAGCGAACATTGCTTATGTATATTCTGTATACCCTGTTTTTGTATATTTTATTCTTTGTTTTTGGATTTTATGATATATAATTAAATATTTTTTCTTAACTTTTATGTCCTTGTGATTGCCTGAAAAAGTCCGCCTTTCTACTACCCTATGTAGTATTTTTCTATTTTTGATTCAATTATTTCGGATGTCTGCTACATGTGAGTGCTTTTATGTTTCCCCATTCCCTATACTTTTGAAGTGTATAGACTAAAGTAATAAATATCTTACAGTTGCAAAACATGTGCTCTTTAAATATATTACAATATTAAACAATATCATAATAAAGGTCATTTCACAAAGACCCCGAGTTATGAGATCCTAGGTTGTCAATAAATGGAATTCACAGTGGATATGTTTGATTAAAACATTCCAGAACCTTTCCTTTGTGCATCAACCTTGTACAATGTGCTTCATTTTGAAGTGAAGAATTGTATTTATTTAAATATGCTTTTATTTTCTCCAATACAAAACATCTGGTTAAAATATAGCATCAGTGTAATACATACATCACATTGTATTGGCTTTAATACCCTCTTTTCCCATTGCCCACCCATTCCCTCCCCCTATATTTTGGCTATTCACACAGATGTTCTACAACCAACACCATCGCTGTTTACTGTTCTCCGGGGGGGGGGGGGGGGCTACTATTTTTTATGTGTTACCATTTCCTCTCTCCTTGCAAGACTAACTTCCATTTACCACTCTGGGCTTTTCTCCCCGCACCTAAGGCGGACATCCCATGCTACTCAACCAGGGCTCCCACAGTGTTATAAATGTATTAAAGTTACCTCTTCTAGTGAGGACTACCTTTTTCCTTCCACACTGTCGAATTTATTATGTTAACCCATTTTGCCGGTGTCGGTGGTTTCAATAATTGTTAATTTTGGGCCATCAATTTTCTGGCCTGGCATAGGCACCTCACTACTGCTACTCTAGTGCATGTTTGCTCATTCTTCTCCTCCATACATCCCAGCAAGCATATTTTAGGCTTCAGTTCCTATGTGGTCCCAAAGGTTACATTTATGATGTCCAGTATCTCAACCCAACCCAGTAGCTATGTAATTTTGGGCATTTTCACATCATATGTAGAAGGTCTCATGTTTCTTGACATCTGGGGTATTTATCGTGTGGTCTTCTTCCAAACATATATAGTCTCTTTGGGGTGTGGTAAACTCTGTGCACTAAAAATAAATGAGATGCCCTCTGCAATGGGGAGAGTGACACCAATGGGCCCCAGCTCCAATATCCGTTCCCACTGTTCAGCTTTTATGGCACCTATACAGTATCTTTCTCTTTAATAAGAATTCTCTTTAATATTACATCTGTCTATTTCAAAATATCTTGCTAACGTGGTTACAGAGTAAGATAATCATCAATGTTCTTTCCAGGCAGGTGACACTTCCATCGGCTGGGCCCTCGGGTATATGCTGAACCTTACCAACATGATCCCAGCTGAGGAGACCTCTGTTCTCAAAGCCACTGACTTCAGCTCATGGGCCGCTCTCATTTTCCTCTTTGTGGTCGTCATTTTAATTGCTCTCATCGTACTATTCAGCACATGCAGGTCAAATAAACAACAGCAAACCATCTGATAGGACGAAAAATTCCAGTTCTTGTCGTCGTTCCTCTGCAAGACCAAAAAGATTCTGTCTTCTGATGGGTGTCATCAATCGGTCTCCCCTACTGAGGCCTTACCGACTCGCCTGATAAAGATCTGAAAAACCTATATCACTCTTCAGACAATAGAAATCCTGAAGATTACAAAACCTGATTTTTGGGTCTTTTGCTTGCGTTTTCAGTTGTCTTGCTGTTCATGTAAAACACGCAGTAAGCTGTTGGTTTTTCAACTAGTAAGGAAAATGAGAACATCCTTCAGAATAATACCTTTGTGTATATAGATCTATTTACTGCTCAGCTATGAATATTGATTAGACTTTTAAAGACTTGAACCATATGGCTGCCACTGGGTAATAAACCACTGTTTGTATCATGTTAACGATATAGCTCTACATGCTAGTTAGGTATGCTTATTGCACATTTTTGTTTTTTTTTATTGTGTAAATACGGATCAAGACGTAAATGGATAGAACTTTTTTTAGGTCCTATATTACCAAACCTAGACTTCAGCTTTTTGTTATCTATCTAGTATGGCCTTGTTCATATGCTGTTTACCTCTTAGCTGTTAATATGCCTTCTGTTACTTCAAGGACTTTTTAATCTGGCCACACATGTTGCACTCCCCCCCCCCCCTTTTTTTTTATTTTATTTTAAACGTACACCAATTAAAAAAAAAATATGTTTAGTAGTGACTTTTTTTTTAGCACACCTTTTTTACATTGACCCTCCTCAAAGTGGGAACATGCCATCCCAATGTTGAAATTTTCTTTCAAATCTATCACTGTAGCCAACTAAACCTATGCAAATTCAGACTTTTCTTAACCACTTCAGCCCCGGACCATATTGCTGTCCAAAGACCAGAGCACTTTTTGCGATTCGGCACTGCGTCGCTTTAACTGACAATTGCGCGGTCATGCGACGTGGCTCCCAAACAAAATTGGCATCCTTTTTTTCCCACAAATAGAGCTTTCTTTTGGTGGTATTTGATTATCTCTGCGGTTTTTATTTTTTGCGCTATAAACAAAAACAGAGCGACTATTTTGAAAAAAATGCAATATTTTTTACTTTTTTTCTGTAAATATCCCCCAAAAATATATAAAAACATTTTTTTTTCCTCCAGTTAAGGCCGATACGTATTCTTCTACATATTTTTCGTTAAAAAAATCGCAATTGGCGTTTATTGATTGGTTTGCGCAAAAGTTATAGCGTTTACAAAATAGGGGGTAGTTTTATGGCATTTTTATTATTTTTTTTACTAGTAATGGCGGCGATCAGCGTTTTTTTTCAGTACTGCGATATTATGGCGGACACTTTGGACACTTTTGGGACCAGTGGCATTTTTTTAGCGATCAATGCTATAAAAATGCATTGGATTACTCTAAAAATGCCATTGGCAGTGAAGGGGTTAAGTGTGTTCCTATTTGTGTTCTAACTGTATGGCGGGGGGGGTGGACTTACTAGGGGGAATCACTGATCTTCCGTTCATACATTGTATGAACAGAAAATCAGCGTTTCCCCCGCTGACAGGAACGAGCGCTGTGTGTTTACACACACAGCTCCCGTTCCCCGCTCTGTAACGAGCGATCGTGTGTGCCCGGCGGCGATCGTGCCCGCCGGGCACACGCACGGGACTCGGGGGCGAGCGGGGGGCCCTTAGTGGCCGTCGAAGGTGGCGACGTAGAGCTACGGGCTCTCGCGCACCCGTGCCGACCTGCCGCCGTATTACTGCGGCGGCTGGTCGGCAAGCGGTTAAAGTCAGCATTTCCATACGTCTAGTCATGCATAAAAATTTGAGAGATGGGTGTTTTGGGGTTAGAACACATTTTTATGGAATGGGGCACAAAAGTGATTTACCTTTTTATCCAGACGTTCTATTTTTTATTTATTTTTTCTAGGACACAGCAGTGGCAGATATATGGTAAGTGTTGGAAACCATGTGTGCCTGTTTTGCCGCCTGCATAAGAAGGTGGTACTTTATTATGATCATCATCAATGTTGAGCCAGAGGGCCACTTGAGCAACTTGGTAACCAGTTGTGGGCCACAATGAGTGGAGCAGGCAGATGACAGGTAATGGCTATTCTATAGACCCTCCGATTCAAGCTGCCTGAATGGAAAGGGACAAATTCCCTTCAGGTTATTTTTTTTTTTTTTGTGGATCGGATTGGAGGTAGGCGGGCGTAAACGGACAAAAGTCTGTTTATAGCTGCTGCTCTATGAAGGTGAATTGAGGGTCCGATTGGGTCGGACCGATCATGTAAAGAGGGCCTATCCTGTGGGTTAGCTAAATTTTGCCATAGACTTCGCCTGTGGCAAAAGCCAGTGCTGTAGAAGAATCGACTTATGGGGCTCTGCTCCGCAGCTGCTTTCTTCCTCTACCACCAGCTTCATTCACAACACTAATGCTGTGGTATGGCTGGTCGGCAACCTGCGATCTGGGCTTGCCAACCCGCCTGTCCAGAGCAGAAGGTCACAGGCCACATCAGAGGGCTCCTCGGAGCACATGTGGCCCCAAGGCGGCCATCCCTTACCTAAGCATTTAAGGGGTTCAGACTTTACTAGCTACATTCTTGTTAGTTGGTGTGGCCTGTAGCAGCCAATCAGACTCCAGCTGCCATGTTTCTATTGGAGATTATACATTTAAATCTAAATCCTATTTAGTTTATACTGATAACACTGCAACTTTTTTTTTTGCCATATTGTTAGGCATGGCTCACAGAATTTTTTTTTTTTTATATGTATATACTCTTTAAAGACCTGTGAAGTCTGTGGCTTTAACCACTGCAGCAGGGAAATGTAAATGCTAGGCAGCTCTTGTAGTGGATTAGATCATGTTATTGCTCATTAAATGCTTTTGTGCTCTCTTTAAAGCTGGGCCACTGGCAAATGAAAACAAGCTGTGTATAAATTGAATGTTAAAAAAATAAAATAATAATATTGCTATTTGCCTGAATGTGTAATCCTAACCAACATCAGGCTGATAGTATGAATGCCAGAACTGAACCATTTGGACGCTAGTCAGAGGCAACATTTTTTTTTTGCTTTTTTTCGGGCCGCCGCTGGAGTAACAGTCTCTCCTGAGAGGGAGAGCGTCCCCAGTCAGCTCTGCGGGGCTTCCTCCCCCTCCCTCAGCTCGCTGACACTGCATAATGCGAGTGTTCACACAACCACAGCCGCCTGATCTGCTCCTTCCCCTGCATCCTCATTGGCACGGAGAAGAGCGAGTTGCAGAAAGGACTCCATGAGCACTGTGGGGGAGGGGGGCCCAAGCCTTTATCTCAGTTACTGAAAAAACAGACTGATTTCTCCCGTCCTTAGGACAGAAGAACCAGCCTGTAAATTCTGAGAGTGGTGACTGCAAGCTGAGCCGAGTGTCAATCTGACACTCTTTTACAGCCCAGCGAGTCCAGCCACCTCCCCCCACTCTCCTCGCATACAAGCAGGAAGGAATACAGCTCCTCCTCCTCCTTTCAGTCCCGCCCACACTATCTCGGTGTGCTGTATCTGAAGAGAGGGGATGTGTGTTCAGGAAATATGAACATCAGCAGCATGTGTGTGAATGATGCCTGAGATTCTAGCCTGGACCATGGGCAAGTGTGTGCACTGCAGACTGCAGTACACTGTAATCACTGAACTGCATTATCTCCATCCCTTCTCTCCCCCATCTGTCTCCCTCCCCCTCTCCTGTTCTTTCAAGACCTTCACAATTTACTTTCTGTAACGGTCACCACCGTTTACGATATTCCATTCCATCGCCCCACGACAGCTTATGCGACAGACATCAGACACGACCCATTTCATTTCCCAGAATAACCGAGACAAAACAAGCTCTGGTACTGGTTCCAAAATGAACAAATGAATCCTTTAATGGTAACTTAGCTTTGTTATATACAGTACAAGCATGTTACAGTTAGTCACAGGGACAAAGACACACTCCACCCACACATCACACAATGGGGGCTTCATACACATTCTTTTAGATAATGACATTCCGATTAGTTAATTACTACTCATTACCCAGACGGTCTGGTTTTGCATTTAGAGGGGTTAATTACTACAGCTTGACAAGTCACATTCCACAACAGTGTCATTAGCATACACAATGAACAGGTCTTAGGAGCAGACCTAATTAGCTCAATGGACACAAAACAGTATTAGCATCACACAAAGGAATGTCTAGGAGCAGACTCAATTAACACCTCAAAATCATGTGTCCCTTCATTGAATGAAAACACTCTATTGACCTGTTGGAGTCAGACTTTAACAACTTGTAATATTTCAAGATATCCTGCAAAACATGAATTATCAGTAATGTCCCATCCCATGTAATTTATCATTATCATTTCTCAGTCACCCTATGCCCAAAAGGGGCACAGGATGACCCTAGGCCCAAGAGTCATTAGTGATGCTGGCACTCGAGTACCCCCCATCCTTCAAAAGTCTCTGGGTGTCACGGGCCATTCTGTTACACTTTCACTTTCAGTTAGGCTGGTAATATACAGTGCAAATTTCTTTCCTACATCCACAGATTGCAGGAAAGAAACTTGCATGATTCCCCCATCAACACAGACAGTGCTGACAGGGGAATATCCCTCTTGCCCAGCAATTGTATTCTCCCGACAAACAGTGATTCTCACTAGTGGCTATACAGCAACCACTAGTGATAATCATAAGAGAATCTGCTCATTAATGGTTCAAATCTCAGCCAGTTCCTGCTGAACCAGCTGAGATTTAAACTGTCTATGGTTGGTCTTAGCTCTTAGGCTGCCCATACATTGATCACTTTTTTTTTAGGGCTGTGCAAATTAACTTTTAATTGATCGATTAATCTTTAATTTTTTTGATCGATCAAAATCTTTTTGATCGATTAAAATTCTTTTGATTGGTACTCACCTCTCCGCCGGCTTCTGGGCCTTCAGGGAGTTCCGTCGGAGATCCGGTGACGTCACAGACACCGGCGGGGCTTGCCGTGTCCATCTGAAGGGCTCCTTTGCTGTGCCTTCATATCTGCATGCCGGCGGGACCTTACTATCTGCCACACACAAGGGCTGTTACACTTCCCTCTATCACTTCCCTCTATCAACCTGGGATTCTACAACCATCCACTGGGAGTTGTGATAGTTCCCTTCACGGGACATCTACATGCCGACGAACTGATGTTAACCCCTCCCCATCTGGATTCAGCAGTGGTATCGGTGTACACATTTTTATACCAGTATCATACTTAGCTACATGTTTCTATGACTGCTTTTCTATGACTGCTTTTGGTACCGTTTGGTATTACTCGCACCATTTTTACAGTTTATGTAGCTACATCGATTTTATCTCCAGTGCAGTATTTATTTTGTTACCTACTTGAAGACTATAAAAGTTTTAATGCTATTCCCATCGAGCGCTGCCTTTGTGTGTTTTGTATCCTGCTATGCACTTTTCCAGTAGTTGGAGCTGCACTGGGAATCGGCCTGCAAGGAGATCAGCTAAAAGTAGTTGGATCTGTATGTGCGTTACAATTAATCGAAATTAGTCGATTAATCGATTAAAAAAAAAAACAATTAATCGAACACAAAAATTTTGATCAGTAACAGCCCTACTTTTTTTCATTCAACTATTAGGTTGAATGAAAAAAAAAGAAATGATCCAATTCCCCCATCTACACATTATAGGTGGACAGGGGAATCCTCCCAGTGTGGACCAGTGCTGGAATAACCAGAGTTGCTGTCCTGTCCCGGCTATTCACAGCGCTGGTCTCTGTCTCCTTGGCAGTGGCGGCAGCACATTGGAACCCAGTGCTGGTTACTTTATGGGGCTGATGTACAGGAGGGCCAGCACAATTTGTTGTTACAGATGGGCTGGGCATGTTCAAAATTCCACATGCTAGGGCCTGCCAGGAAGCCCACACTGCACAGCGCTAATCACAGGCAGTGAGACATTTCACGGTCCGCTGCTGCACAGATCAGGAAATGTCTCACTGCCTGTGACTAGCGCTGTGGAGTGTGGCTTCCTGGCGGGATTGGGCATGTGGGATTTCAAACACACACCCGAGCCCATCTCTATTGGTTGTAGACAGTTGAGCTCCCTGCACATTGCTTAGCAGCAGTGGAGCCTTCTCTGACATGCTGATCGGGATGCAACCCAGGTGATGCTCCCAGTCAAATCCTAATGTTAAATATCAGTTATTTTATTGATCAAAGCCCACACTTTACAGGCATAGAGCCCACATGGCTGCGGAACATACTTTTGATTATATATTGTGACGGTATGCGAGGTGAGATACTTGACCATAGGTATATTTCACCACGCATACGGTCTATTTTGAGAAGCTGAACCGGAATCCGGGCCGGGTTTTACGGCCTCTAGTATTCTGGTCCGGATATTTGGGTCCACTGGAGTTCAATGTCAGGTGGACCTTAAAAACAACCAGGAAGAAATCAGAAGGGAGCTCTCTGGTTTTGGGACACTGAGGAGGGAACCTGAGTGTGAGGAGCTCTCTAAAGACATTGCAAGAAAAAGGTTTGCGTTGTTGTTTATTTTATGGGTGGTGGGGACCAGCCCCACACTGTATAGATAGGAGACCCTGATGTTTAGTTAGCGCCGGACGGCAGGGATTTAAGTTTACTGTTTTGTTTGTTTTAACCTGCAAACCTTTTGTAAAATAAACCTGGCAGCTGCCAGACTTAAAAAGAAAGTGCCTGTTTACAGACTGTGTTTCAGAAAAGTGATCCCCACGAGCTAATTCTCCCACAATATATATATATATATATATATATATATATATATATATATATATATATATATATATATATATAATGTGTATATATGTGGTTGTACTCTTAATGCTAATAAATACTGTGTTTATTAGATCTGACTGGGAGCATTACCTGGATCACATTCCGATCAGCATGTCAACAGAGAAGGTCATACAGCATTACTGCTGCTAGGTGACCAGCTGGGGGCTCAGCCCTCTATAACCAATAGTGCCAGCCTTCCCCTGCATGCATCCATAATGTCACCAGCACTAGGTCCTAATAGACTGCCGCCACTGCCAAGGAGACAGATGCCAGACCAGCACTGTCAATAGCAGGGACAGGACAGCTGGGGAACCCTACAGTGGCAGAACACCAGACAACCTTTGCAACCCTTAGGCCTCGTACACACGATCGGACATATCCGATGCAAACGGTCCGCGGACCATTTCCATCGGATATGTCCGATCGGGAGTTTGATCCGATGGCGTGTACACACCATCGGATCAAATTCCCCGCCGCCGGACGGCGCGGTGACGCGGCGGTGACGTTGACGCCGCCACGTCACGGCACCAGGAAGTTAAACACTTCCGCGCATGCGCCGAATCCATTCGGCGGTGGCGCGGCGGCGGTGGGGGACGACATGTCTGCTGGTAAGTGTACTAACCAGCAGACATGTCGGGCGGACAGATTCCACCGGATGGATTTCAAAGCATGCTTTGAAATCTGTCAGGTGGAGAAATCTGTCCGCTAGCCCATACACACGAGCGGAGATGTCTGCTGAAACGGTCCATCGGACCGTTTTCAGCGGACATATCCCCTCGTGTGTACGAGGCCTCAAAGTTCTCCCACTGCTTTGGACCCTTATATTTTCTTGGTGTGCTGGTGACATATATCTCTTGTTTTCTGCCACCCTGGGGGGGCCCCGGTATAGTAGGAAGGGAGCTCACTGCAGAACATGTAAAAGGGCCCGTTGTGGGATTGTAGTAAAGGGCCCCAGGAGATTATATATATATTTATATATATATATATATATATATTGTGGTGGAAATTTGAAGATGTATTATGTATTGTCATAATTGGCACCCAGTCTTGACACTTCCCCAGCCAGCTCTAAATAGAGCTGACTGTGGCAGTCCTGAGGCTGGTTGACTCTCGTCTTGAGGTTGGAGTGTGATGGTTGCGACATGGGCATATGCCCACCAGCGAGGGGCCCCTCTGTGCATTTAGCACAGACGATCGTTGAGGGGGACGCGTTCATTCCGCAAACACACTAGTGGCTATGGACAGATGTACGCTCTTATCTGGGTCATGTCTGATCAGCAGGATTTGGGATTCATAGGGTACATCTGTAAATAGCCTCAATAAGGATATAATCTTTATATGCATTATTCTATGGAATGGCGCAGATTAAAGGTTCTATCAGGGTATATTTTGAGGGCTTGTGAGCGTTTCTGGGGTCAGGGGGAGCACATGCACACCCTGACCAGACACACCCATAAGACATTGTTTGTATTTCTATTCATTGTATACATTGTATTATAGTCTATTCATCTATTCAATTTGACTTCCTGTCAGAAGGAATGTTCTGTGTATAGGAGACATCTGGTAATGTCGCCTCCCATGTGGGGAGGCGACTTACTGGTGATGGCTTCCTGTTTTGTGTAAATAAAAGCACCATGGTCAGCCCTGGGAGGGGAGATGATTTGCAAGGATAGTAACATGAGGACAGCTGTTGTAATGTCTCTTGATTGGTATGGATGAATGGCAGGGAATATATATGGTGAGTAAATCTGTTAGCTTAAACATGGCATAATTTCATTTAAGATGGCGAATGTGCTTTACAGCACATGGCAAGATGGTGGTGTGCTTTGCACACCCCATGTTTCCATGACAATATATATATACACTTGCATTTTATAGTTGGCCCCCCTACTTTTGTCCCTGTCCCCCCATGTCTAAATATGAAAGCTGGAGACGCCACTGACGCTAGTGTCTTGCAAAAACTGTCTTTCTGTGTTGCCTATGCAGGCTAGTAAAAACATTTTTCCACTCGCCAAACTGATTTACTAATCACAAGAGTGGCTGAAAACAATTATCGGCTATTTTGTTAGGAGGATTGTCTTTTACTTGCAGAGCAAAAAAGGCATGATGGATAGTAATGCAATGCAACCATTGAGAAAGATGAGAGGTTTCCTTTTTTAACAGAAGGCAAATGGTAGATTATTCTGTGTATCCAAATTTGAAATCTCAATAAAGGTGTGTGTTTTTTTTTTTTTTTTCTTTTCATAACAATACAGATTATCAGTTTTAAAGCAACCCAGTAACCACTGCAGAACAGATATGCCCATATATACACAAATTTTAGTGTAAACTTGCCTTTCATAACAGTCTTCCACTAAGGTATCGCTGGCTGTTGTTTTCCGTCCCTCATTTGGTATCGCTCTGATTGTAAAAGGAACCAGCGCTATACAGGAAGCATTGGTTTATATGGCTCTGTTCCTCAGCTGCTTGCTTCCTCTACTGCCAGCTTCATTCACAACACTGATGCTCTGGCATGGCAGATTGGTGACCTGTGATCTGGGCTTGCCTATCAGCCATCCCAGAGCAGGAGGTTGTTGGCCACTGGATGGATACCCTTGGTGTAAGTGATCTGGCTCCCGGACAGGCAGCTTCTACATCCCAGAGGATCTCCATGGTCTCCTTGGCTTTTATGGTAATGTTAAAATTTGAAGTGCCACACCACTGCTCAGAGGTTTAAAAATAACTTTATAAAATAACAGTCAAGAGGACAATCCAAAAAAAGTAGCCAACACCTTTCGGTGGTACAAGAGTGCCCCTTTATCAGGGCTTGATTGACAACAATGTGAGTTAGTCTGCCTGTAAAGTGGTGCATCTACAAAAAAAAAAACCGCCCGATGTTTGAGTCGCATTTATGTTCGACTGGAACATCTGGCCTATCCCTAGTGTGAACTGGTGCACAGTCATGTTGGAACAGGAAGGTGTCACCCCCCAAATTGTTCCCACAAAGTTGAGATAATGAAATTGACCAAAATGTCTTGGTCTGCTGATGCCTTAAGAGTTCCCTTCACTGGAACTAAGGGGCCAAGCTGAACCGCTGAAAAACAACCCCACACCATAATCTCCTTCACCAAATGATTTGGACCAGTGCACAAAGCAAAGTCCATAAAGACATGGATAAGCGAGTGTGGGGTAGAGGAATGTGACTGACCTGACCTCAACCCAACAGAACACCTTTTGGGATGAATTAGAGCAGAGACTGGAAGCACCCGGCCTTCTCGTCTAACATCAGTACCTGAACTCACAAATGAGGTTCAGGAAAAATGGTTAAACATTCCCATAGACGCACTCCTAAACCTTTTGGACAGCCTTCCCAGAACAGTTGAAGCTGTTATAGCTGCAAAGGGCGGACCAACTCAATATTGAACCCTACAGATCAAGGCTGGGATGCTATTAAAGTTCATGTGTGTATAAAAGCAGGCGTCCAAATACTTTTGACAATATAGTATACCGCTAGATAAGAGGGGGCAGTCTCCAACTGCTCAAGGAACCTCTGGGGGAACTTTGGTTGACAATAGCTGCTCTGGACATTGCAGAAGCACACAACTGCACACACCTGGGCCCCCTTCTTCAGTAGTAGCAGTAGAACCAGTACCAAGCCTACCTAGATTTTATTCGTCATGACTGTGACCCTTTCAGCTCTCTCAGGCAGAGCATGTCCAGCAGCAGTTTTTGAAGGCAAGACTTTTAGATAGGGTTATAACCCCTGTCATGATTTTTTATTTTTTTAACTTCTGTGTCCCATTGGGTGGATTTCCCTTCACTTCCTCGTCCATATCCCCAAAAAGGAAGTGAGAGATAATCTTTCCAAAACTAGTGAAATCCCTGGTATTCACCTGAATTGGTGTCCCCACTGGAAAATTTCTCCTCCTATTCCTGTTCTGGAAAATTTTCTTTCAGTGATAATGGCCATCAGGCCAAAGGGAGAGGGTAAAGTCCCTAAGAGGGGCACAGACTGCAATAAGAACATGACAGTTGTTCTAATACAGTGGATATAAAAAGTCTACACACCCTTGTTAAAATGTCAAGTTTCTGTAAAAAAAGATAGATCATTTCAGAACTTTTTTTCCACCTTTTAATGTGACCTATAAACTTTACAACTCAACTGAAAACAAACTGAAATATTTTATGGGGGGGGGATATAAAACAAAACACAAATAATGTGGTTGCATAAATGTGCACACCGTCTTATAACTGAGCATGTCCAGTGGGGCAAAAAAGTATTTAGTCAGCCACAAGTTGTGCAAGTTCTCCCACTTAAAAAGATGAGAGGCCTGTAATTGTCATCATAGGTATACCTCAACTGTGAGAGACAAAATTTGTAAATTATGGTGGAAAATATGTATTTGGTCACCGCTACAAACATGCAAGATTTCTGGCTCTCACAGACCTGTATCTTCTTCTTTAACCACTTAAGGACCCCCGCACGCACATATACGGCCACAACCTGGCTCGTACAGGCACAAGGGCGTAAATTTACGTCCCCGCCTTCGTGCGGTTCGGGGTTCGTGTGGGGGTCCCCCTGGCTCCGGGAGCGATCCGGGACGAGCGGGCGGATGTCGGTGTTTACCCGCCCCCCCGCGATCGCTCCCAGCCAATGCGCGCGTTCCCCCTTTGTGTCACTTCCTCCTCCTGTGTATTTTTAACCGCTGCAATGGGAGAAACACCTCACAGTAAGTGTGCACCAACACTACACTGACATACACACACATAGGCATACTTAACCCCTTGCGATCTGCCCCCACCACCCCCCCTGTCACAGTGTCACTGAATGCAGTGAACTAATCACTGCATTTAGTGTCAGTGTGACAGGCAGTGTAAAATCAGTTAGTGTTAGGTTCAGGATAGCCCCCCCACCCCCCCTAATAAAGTTTTAACCCCCTGATCACCACCCTAGTTAACCCTTTCACTCCCTATTGCCAGCGTCACTAAGCGATCATTTTTCTGATCACTGTATTAGTGTCGCTGTTCCCGATAGGTAGCTATTTTTTTTATTGCAATTTTTTTTTTTTTAATAAAGACATGTGGCTAAATAAATTTTGGCCTAAATGTTTGACTAAAATTTAGTTTATTTGATTTTTTTTTAACAAAAAGTAAAAAATAGTGTTTTTTTTTTCAAAAATGTCGCTCTATTTTTGTATATAGCCCAAAAAATAAAAATCGCAGAGGTGATCAAATACCACCAAAAGAAAGCTCTATTTGTGGGAAGAAAAGGACGCAAATTTTGTTTGGGAGCCACGTCGCACGACCGCGCAATTGTCTGTTAAAGCGACGCAGTGCCGAATCGCAAAAACACCTTGGGTCATTTACCAGCGTATTGGTCCGGGTCTTAAGTGGTTAAGAGGCTCCTCTGTCCTCCACTCATTACCTCTATTAATGGCACCTATTTGAACGTGTTATCAGTATAAAAAAAACCTGTCCATAACCTCAAACAGTCACACTCCAAACTCCACTATGGTGAAGACCAATGAGCTGTCGAAGGACACCAGAAACAAAATTGTAGACCTGCACCAGGCTGGGAAGACTGAATCTGCAATTGGCAAGCAGCTTGGTGTGAAGAAATCAACTGTGGGAGCAATAATTAGAAAATGGAAGACATACTGTAATAGTGGTACTCTGGCCCAAATCCAGAGAATAACCCCATGTCTGCCAGTTGACCCAAATTATATGGTGAAACATGTAGAGAGCAGAAAAACAAACTACATTCTCACCTTCCAACGCTCAGCCAGCAAAGAGGGAGTTTTCTGGAGCCTGGCCAGCTCTTTTATTAAAGGGGTGTTCCAGCCAAAAATGGTGTTTATTAAAAGTCAGCAGCTACAAAAAGTGTAGCTGCTGGCTTTTAATAAACACTCACTTACCTGCTCCTGCGTTCCAGCGACGCGCCGACCGGGGCTCCGCTCCTCTGCCCCCCTCCCCGGCCGGCGTCTCCATCCTGTCTGTGGGCACCCAGCCGTGACAGCCTTCGGCTTCACGGCCGGGCACCCACTGCGCATGCGCGAGCCGTACTGCGCATGCGTGCGCGGCGCGGCTCGCCGCTGATTGGAGAGGCGATCGCATGGGACCTGTCAGTGTCCCATGTGATCGTCTACAGGGAGGGGGCTGGTGTAGGCGATTAAGCTTAATCGCCTAACCAGCCCCTCGGCGGAAGCAGGAAGTGGGACAGGAAGTCCCACTCCTACTGAAGCCCCCACTCCCCCCCAAAAAAAATTACATGCCAAATGTGGCATGTATGGGGGTGAGGAGTGGATTAAGAAGGGGTCATATTTTTGGGTGGAACACCCCTTTAACAACATAAAATCACAAATACATGCATTTGATTGGTTCAGTACACACATCCCAGCCCCCTTACTACGCGCCCCATGTGACGTCTGTTGTTGGCATGGAGCCCTCATAGGTCAGTTCACATAAAGGGTGGTTTCTTCTTGGAAGTCCATTCCTGGGCATGCTGCACACATCATCCTTGTAATTCCACGTGTCATTTCAGGCATCTTGCACAGTCGCCATGTTGGGTTAGGAATGCAGAAGGGGGAGAGGGAGGATGAAGTGAGTGAGGGTTTGAACACATCTAAATAACTCTTTCTCACTTCGTCTTTCAGGACAGCACTTGGAGAGAGCGCAGCTCCACCCACTTCCCAGGAATCACTGCAGTCACTGCTATAACTTCCGCCCACCTCCACCATGGCCTCAGTTGTAGTGTTTCCTCCGGCCATGGTGGAAGCGCTGCAGGGAACCAGGAGGATGCTGGACTCTCTCCAGGGGGAGACGGATTAAAGGCATACCTGCGATTGGTTGTTTTTCTTTGGGAGGCAGACCCAACCTCCCCCCTGACGCGTGGGGGACGTTTCGGTGCTCCCCTCTTCTCGAGCCCGGCGAGGGTAAAGGCTGCCGGGGGTTCCGCGCCAATAGGCTGGGCATTGCAGGCCAGGTTAGGAGGCGGTTAGATGCCGGTCTCCTGGGGTCTGCGATGTCCCGGTACGGAGGGCGGGCGACGTCATTTCCGGTGGAGGCGGGACTTCCGGCGGCGCGTGGCGGCTTCCGGTTCCGGCCGCTGGAACGCAGAAAGGAGGGGCAGCCTCGGCGGTGCAATTTCCGGTTCCCACAGCGGTGGGGTTAACCGGGACTTTCAAAAGGAGGCGCACAAACGATCGCCGCGTTCTGGGAAAATGGAACCAGAAGACGCAGCGGAGGTGGCGGGAGCAGGAGCCACATGCACCAGCCCGGCCCAGGTAGGAAAACAGCGGTTTAAGTCTACCTGGTTCCTTGTTATGTCCCTCCTACTGCCCCTTTGGGGAGAGGAGCCTGCCTCACTCACCCTAGTCACGTCCCTGGGAGAGTGTTGTTTGTTTGGTACAGCGGTGATGGGACCTGGTGTGTTTTTTGTTCACTAGCTGTTTTGTGGTGGTTTGGGTCTGAGACACAAAAAGTTAAACATGGGGTTGTTGTCTTTTGTGTTTTTCAGAAAGCTAAAGAGAAGCTAAAAATTGCAGTGCCCCCTCCTAAGAAACGGTGTGCTACCTGCAAAACAACCCTTAAAGGGTCTTGGACTAAGCCGTTATGCAAGGCATGCATCGCGGACATAGTCAAAGGGGAAGCCTCTACTAGTGCAGCCTCCGAACAACCCAAAGAGATGCTCTCTTCTTTTAGGAAAGAGCTAGAAGAGACCTTTCAGTCGTTTCGCTCCTACTTGGACAGAGGGGCAGCGTCAGGGTCAGCAGCTAAGGCCTCCACTAGTGCACCCTTAGATTATAGAGGGGCAGGTAGTGAGTCCGAGGAGGAAGAGCCTAGCAGCCTAGTCTCAGAGTCAGAGGCGGAAGAAGAAGACACAGGAGAATCTTCTTCTTCACGTTACAAGTTGTCCTTAGAAGAGGTGGGTGACTTACTGAAAACTATTCATTCCACCTTAAACATTAAGGTGGATAAGACGCATTTGTCTCTGCATGACAAGATGTACCAGGGTTTAGACGAAGTCAAGCATCGAACCTTTCCAGTACATGGAATATTGTCAGATGCGGTCAAAAGGGAGTGGAAAGACCCAGAGAGGGCTCCTTTCTTTTCCCGTTCACTCAAGAGGAGATTTCCTTTTGATGAGGATCCAGCGCAGGTATGGAATAAGAAACCTAAGCTGGATGCTGCGTTCTCAAAGGTATCCCGAAATACAGACTTGGTCTTTGAGGATACGGGCACCTTAAAAGATCCCCTAGATAAAAGAGCAGAGGCGCTCTTAAAGAAGGCTTGGGATGCCTCTCTGGCCAACCTCAAACCAGCTATGGCATCCACAGTAGTGGCCAGGAAACTTGAGCATTGGTTGGAACAGCTGAAGGGTCACATTGAGTCTGGGACCTCACGCAGAGAGTTGCTAGAGTCCTTCCCGATTCTTCTGAAGGCAGTAGGCTATATGGCGGATGCCTCAGCCGAGTCAGTGAGAATATCAGCCCGTTCCTCGGCCCTAGTGAATTCGGCCAGGAGGGCTCTCTGGGTCAAAACCTGGACTGGGGACACGGCTTCGAAGGCTAAGTTATGTGGTCTGCCCTTCGATTGAGATCTGGTATTTGGCGCCGGTCTGGACACTGTTCTGGATAGGACGGCGGATAGGAAAAAAGCCTTCCCCTTAAAGAAGGTAGTACCGCGGACCAGGAAAAATTTTCGTCCTTTTTTCCAGCCCCAAGATCCTAAAGAGGCACAAAAAGGTCAGGGTGGAAGGTCCTGGCGGCCTCAGAGGGGTAGAGGGAGACCCGGGGTGCTGTTTCGCTCCCCTAGCCAGCCCGCTAAACCCCAGTGACGGTCGCCCGGCTGTGGGAGGACGTCTTCAGTCGTTCCTTCCACAGTGGGCAGAGACGACTTCCAGTGCATACATCCTCAAGGTTATTGCAGAGGGCTACGTGCTGGAGTTCTCAGAGAAACCACCGTCGCGTTTCTACGCGACTCAGCTGCCCAAGGATCAGGAGAAATCCAGGGCAAGGTTGTCGCTGTTAGAGGAATTTCTCCAGCAGAGGCTGATCACCCCGGTACCCCAACAAGAACAGGGGGCGGGTTGCTACTCCCATGTGTTTCTAGTAAAAAAGCCGGCAGGAAAATTTCGTTTGATTCTGAACTTGAAATTCCTGAATCGGTCAATCAAGTACAAGAGGTTCCGGATGGATACCATCTACTCGGTCAGAAGGCTCCTTCCTGCAGGTTGCTTTCTGGCTTCGATAGACCTAAGGGATGCTTATCTTCACATCCCGATAAGAGCCTCTTCTCAGCGTTTCCTGCGTCTAGCGATCAGGACAGGAAGCGAGATCAAACACTTTCAGTTCAGGGCCCTGCCGTTCGGTCTCTCCTCCTCTCCGAGGATCTTTTCGAAGGTGGTGGCGGAGGCCTTGGCACCTCTAAGGCTAGAAGGAGTTTCGGTAATTCCATACTTGGACGACCTCCTGTTGTTCGCCAAGACGGAAGATCAGCTTCTCAAAGACCTATGGAGGACCCAGGCCCATTTGGAGGGTCTAGGTTGGATTATGAACAGAGAGAAGTCAAATCTAGTCCCCTCTCAGGTCATAGTCTTTTTGGGGTACACCATAGACTCCATCCAGGAGAGGTTATTTCTACCAGAGGAGAAAATAATCAAGGTTCAGGCAGCAGTGAAGGCAGTGCAGACGAATCTGTCAGTGTCAGTTCGTGCAGCTATGTCCACCCTGGGACTTCTCACATCCTCCATTCCTGCGGTTCAGTGGGCCCGCCTGCATTCAAGGAGTCTCCAGCAGGCGATTCTACAGAATTGGACGCATGGAGAACCCCTAGAAAAGGAGATCAGGGTGCCAACCTCAGTAAAAAGGGAACTTTGGTGGTGGAGGGCTCACGCAAATTTGAGTCAGGGTCTAGTGTGGTCCTTCCCCGCTACAATGGTCCTAACTACGGATGCCAGCTCCTGGGGATGGGGTGCTCACCTAAGGGGTCAGTTGGCTCAGGGGTCCTGGTCCAGGGAAGAGTCCAAGAGATCCTCCAATTGGAGGGAACTCAAAGCCGTTTGCCTAGGGCTTTGGGCCTTCCAGGAGACGATACAGGGTCAGCATGTCCAGATACTGTCGGACAATGCTACAGCGGTAGCTTACGTCTCAAGGCAGGGGGGCACGAGGAACAGGGTTCTCCTGAACCTGGCCCTACACATGCTTTACTGGGCAGAGACAAACTTGGCATCTCTGTCTGCAGTTCACCTAAAGGGCAGTTTAAACCACCTGGCAGACTTAAGCAGGAGGAGGGTTCTAGAATCCGAGTGGAGTCTGAATTCAGAGGTGTTCCAGGAAATAGCAGACAGGTGGGGAACCCCTCAGATAGACCTGTTCGCGTCCCAAGCCAACGCCAAGGTTCCGGTTTTCTTTTCCCTCAACAGACTGGATCAAGCGGAGGGTCTAGATGCGTTAGTTCAGCATTGGCCCTTCCATTTGTGTTATGCTTTCCCCCCAGTACAAATGGTTCCGTTAGTTCTGCGGAAACTTCAGGTAGAAAAGACGACTCTTATCCTGATAGCCCCATACTGGCCCAAAAGGCCTTGGTTTTCAACTCTGCTGAAGCTGGCAATAGAACCCCATCAGCTACTTCCAGACAGAAAGGACTTATTATACCAGGGTCCTCTGCTCCATCCCAACGTGGATCGGCTCAACCTGGGGGCCTGGTTACTGAAGAGTTAATCCTGAGTAGGAAGGGTTTATCTAAACCATGGGTCTTCAAACTACGGCCCTCCAGTTGTTCAGGAACTACAATTCCCATAATGCCTACTCATGTCTGTGAATGTCAGTGTGTTACAATGCCTTATGGGATGTGTAGTTCTACAACATCTGGAGGGCCGTAGTTTGAGGATCCCTGATCTAAACGGTTAGTGGATACGCTACTTAGTAGCAGAAAGGAAGTTACCAGGGCGATTTATTTCAAGACCTGGAGGGTCTTTAATTCCTGGTGCAGTTCAAAGAATTGTTCCCCTATGAATAATTTTTCGGTCCTGGAGTTTTTACAGGACGGGATGGACAAGGGTCTAGCAGCCAGCACCCTGAAAGCGCAGGTTGCTGCGCTATCAGTATTTCTAGAGAGACGGTTATCTCTAGACAATGGCGGACTAACCAGGGGGCGGGGGGGGTGTACCGCACCGGGTGCCACACACTGGGGGGGTGTCAGGTCCGGGCCGACACCCCCCCTCCATGACTAAAGCATGGCGCGGCGAAAGCATGGCGTCAGCAGCATACTAGGTAAGGTAATCAGGAGTGACACACAGCCTGGCTATTGGGGGGGGGGGGTGCGAGCCTGTGCCCGAGTGATACCCGGGCCAGCCGCAATGATCCCCCTTCTCCATTGCAGTGCAGCGCCGCGTCTCTGAAACTATCGGCTGTGTGACTGTCAGACAGTCACACAGCCCATCAGCGTGAAGCTGCGGCCGCCTCCCCCTCCTCCCCCGTACAGGTGCTCAGCTTTCTGTGTAACACGCGGCGTGCTGAGTGATTACTTCTGAAGGCAAGGGGGTTGTCTGCACTATTGTAAGGGGGGGGGGGGGGTTCTGTATGTGGGGGGATGTTCTGTATATGAGGGGGGTTCTGTATTGTGGGGGAGTGTTCTGTATTGTGGGGGGGGGGGGGTGTTCTGTATGGGGGGGTTCTGTATGTGGGGGGTCTGTATTGTGGGGGGGGCGTTCTGTATAGGGGGGTTCTGAATTTAGAATAGGGGGGGTTCTGTATATGAGGGGGGTTCTGTATTGTAGGATGGGGGGGTTCTGTATATGAGGGGGGTTCTGTATTGTAGGATAGGGGGGTTCTGTATATAAGAGGGGGTTCTGTATTGTAGGATAGGGGGGTTCTGTATATGAGAGGGGGTTCTGTATTGTGGGGGGGGGGTGTTCTGTATGGGGGGTTCTGTATGTGGGGGTCTGTATTGTGGGGGGTGTTCTGTATAGGGGGGGTTCTGTATTGTAGGATAGGGGGGTTCGGTATATGAGGGGGGGTTCTGTATTGTAGGATGGGGGGGTTCTGTATATGAAGGGGGTTCTGTATTGTAGGATAGGGGGGTTCTGTATATAAGAGGGGGTTCTGTATTGTAGGATAGGGGGGTTCTGTATTGTAGGGTAGGGGGTGGTATCTGTATAGGGGCGTGTTCTGTATTGTAGGGTAGGGGGTGGTATCTGTATGGGGGGGGGGGTTCTGTATATGGGAGGGGTTCTGTATTGTTGTTGGGTCTGTATTGGGGGGGGGGTGTTCTGTATTGTAGGGGGGGGGTCTGCACTATAGTGGTGGGTCTGTATTGTAGAGAGGGGTCTGCACTGTCCAGAGGTGCAGTCTAATATAAAGGGGTCCAGAGGTGCAGGGTGCTGTGTAATGTAAAGGGGTATAGTGATGCAGGGGGCTGTGTAATGTAAAAGGGGCCAGAGGTGCAGGGGGCTGTGTAATGTAAAAGGGTCCAGAGGTGCGGGGTGCTGTGTAATGTAAAGGGGTCCAGAGGTGCAGGGTGCTGTGTCATGTAAAGGGGCCCAGAGGTGCAGGGTGCTGTGTCATGTAAAGGGGGCCAGAGGTGCAGGGTAATGTGTAATGTAAAGGGGCCCAGAGGTGCAGGGTGCTGTGTAATGTAAAGGGGCCCAGAGGTGCAGGGTGCTGTGAAATGTAAAGCGGTCCCGTGGTGCAGGGTGCTGTGTAATGTAAAGGGGTCCAAAGGTGCAGGGGGCTGTGTATTGTAAAGGGGGTCCAGAGGTGCAGGGTGCTGTGTAATGTAAAGGGGTCCAGGGTGCTGTGTAATGTAAAAGGGGTCCAGTGATGCAGTGTGCTGTGTAATGTAAAGGGGTGCAGAGGTGCAGGGTGCTGTGTAATGTAAAAGGGGTCCAGTGATGCAGGGTGCTGTGTAATGTGAAGGGGTGCAGAGGTGAAGGGTGCTGTGTAATGTAAAAGGGTCCAGAGATCCAGGGTGCTGTGTAATGTAAAGGGGTCCGGTGATGCAGGGTGCTGTGTAATGTAAAGGGGCCCAAAGGTGCAGGGTGCTGCGAAATGTAAAGGGGTCCCGTGGTGCAAGGTGCTGTGTAATGTAAAGGGGTCCAGAGGTGCAGAGTGCTGTGTAATGTAAAGGGGTCCAGAGGTGCAGGGTGCTGTGTAATGTAAAGGGGTCCAGAGGTGCAGGTTGCTGTGTAATGTAAAGGGGTACAAAGGTGCAGGGTGCTGTGTAATGTAAAGGGGTCCAGAGGTGCAGGGTGCTGTGTAATGTAAAGGGGTCCAGAGGTGCAGATTGCTGTGTAATGTAAAGGGGTCCAGAGGTGCAGGGTGCTGTGTAATGTAAAGGGGTCCAGAGGTGCAGGGTGCTGTGTAATATAAAGGGGCCCAGAGGTGCAGGGTGCTGTGTAATGTCAAGGGGTTCAGAGCAGCAGGGTGTTTTGTAATATAAAAGGGTCCAAAGGTGCAGGTTGCTGTGTAATGTAAAGGGGTCCAGAGGTGCAGGTTGCTGTGTAATGTAAAGGGGTCCAGAGGTGCAGGGTCCTGTGTAATGTAAAGGGGTCCAGAGGTGCAGGGTGCTGTGCAATGTAAAGGGACCCAGAGGTGCAGGGTGCTGTGTAATGTAAAGGGGCCCAGAGGTGCAGGGTGCTGTGTAATGTAAAGAGGTGCAGGGTGCTGTGTAATATAAAGGGGTCCAGAGGTGCAATGTGCTGTGTAATGTAAAGGGGTGCAGGGTGCTGTGCAATGTAAAGGGGTGCAGGGTGCTGTGCAATGTAAAGGGGCCCAGAGGTGCAGGGTGCTGTGTAATGTAAAGGAGCCCAGAGGTGCAGAGTGCTGTGTAATGTAAAGGGGCCCAGAGGTGCAGGGTGCTGTGTAATGTAAAGAGGTGCAGGGTGTTGTGTAATATAAAGGGGTCCAGAGGTG
The DNA here is from genome assembly GCA_029574335.1 of Rana kukunoris. NCBI lineage: Eukaryota > Metazoa > Chordata > Amphibia > Anura > Ranidae > Rana > Rana kukunoris. The sequence continues at coordinate 157,502,624 of CM056057.1, forward strand.
CAATGTGATGTGCAATGTAAAGGGGTCCAGAGGTGCAGGGTGCTGTGCAATGTAAAGGGGTCCAGAGGTGCAGGGTCCTGTGTAATGTAAAGGGGTCCAGAGGTGCAGGGTGCTGTGTAATGTAAAGGGGTCCAGAGGTGCAGGTTGCTGTGTAATGTAAAGGGGTCCAGAGGTGCAGGGGCCGTTTAATGTAAAGGGGTCCAGAAGTGCAGTTGTGGAGAGGGGGGTACACAGTAGTGACAAAGAGATATTGAAGGATGCAGGGGACTCAGTGGGGTGTTTTTAAATGTTACCGTGGGGGGGGGGGGTGCCAGACATAGAATCCGCCCCGGGTGCCAAATGATCTAGGTACGCCCCTGTCTCTAGATCCCTATGTCATCAGATTTTTTAAAGCATTGGCCAGGGCTAGGCCTTCCCCCTTTAAATTTTTTCCCAAGTGGGACTTATCGGTGGTTTTGGGGGGTCTTACAAAAAGACCTTTCGAACCACTGTTAGAAGCATCTTTAAAATTTTGGACCCTGAAAGCGGTCCTTTTAGTAGCCGTCACCTCGGCTAGGATAATTGGTGAGCTACAGGCTCTTTCTATTGTGGAACCCTTCTTGACCATCTTCCCAGATAGAGTCGTGTTGAGGACAGATCCTGGGTTCCTTCCTAAGGTGGTTTCGGCCTTCCATAGGACACAAGAAATAGTGTTACCTACCTTTTGTCCGGCTCCTTCCGGTTCAAGGGAAGAAGAGTTTCATACCTTAGATGTCAGAAGGTGCATTATGCACTACCTGGAAGTCACCAGGGAAATTAGAAAATCCAATTCTCTGTTTGTGTTGTTCTCGGGTGCACGTAGGGGGTACGGTGCTTCCAAAAGTACACTAGCCAGATGGCTCCGTATGGCTATCCACGAGGCCTATAAGGCTAGGGGTATAGAACCTTCCCCAGGGGTGGTGGCACATTCTACAAGGGCAGTGGCAACTTCCTGGGCAGAACGGGCTGGAGCTTCACCAGAGCTTATCTGCAAGGCAGCTACGTGGACGAGTTTTTCCACTTTTACTCGCCACTACAGGATGGATCTGCTCTCAGCGGCGGAGCAGTCTTTTGGCAGAAAGCTCCTGCAAGCGGTGGTCCCACCCTAGAGTAAGTACTCGGTTATCATCTCCAAGTGCTGTCCTGAAAGACAAAGTGAGAAAACCTTAGTTACACTTACCGGTAACGGTATTTCTATGAGTCTTTCAGGACAGCACCGATAACCCACCCTTCTCTCTTCTGGTGGATATATGTATATATATATATATATATATATATATATGTGTGTGTGTTGTACTAACATGTTTTGGTTGCTATGTTCTGCTTATCTCATTTCAGTATGGCCGGAGGTGCTCGTGTACAACTGAGGCCATGGTGGAGGTGGGCGGAAGTTATAGCAGTGACTGCAGTGTTTCCTGGGAAGTGGGTGGAGCTGCGCTCTCTCCAAGTGCTGTCCTGAAAGACTCATAGAAATACCGTTACCGGTAAGTGTAACTAAGGTTTTTGTCTCCTAAGGAAAATAATTTTCTAATACACTCACATACATATAAGAAGGCCAGTATGGTGGCCTGAGTTTATGGGAGGAGCCCGGAGGGTATTTAAGCAGCCCACTCACACATGCTCTTTGTCGGTTCAGTGTGCAGTACTACATGTCACTGGGCCGACTCTTCCCAGCTCACCTCATGTACGTGAGTCTGCGCATTCAATTGCATTCGACATCGGAAGTGCATTGCGGCTTCTCCGTTCATGGTCTTCGATGGCGGTTCTCGCTTACTGTCGCAGGTTGTATTCAAACCTTTTGTATCATGTGCAATCTTGCAATTCGTTATGCTTCCTATCCTGCATTTCTTTTGTAAAAATCTGCCTCTGAGTTATTGTTGCTCATGTTCTAACATCTTAGTTACAAGCTTGGTACATTTGTAACTTCCTCCTGCCAAACAAACTATTTATTTGTATATTCAGTGTCCATGCTTGCTATCTCATTCATTTGGAGATTAGCATATATTCTTTGTATGGGTTCTTTGGCAGATTGAGGTGGTAATTGAACTCACCTGCTGCCTTGTCTGCACTTGATTAGCCTGGGGGGATGGGTGGCTGGTAGCATACACTCTAAAACCAATTCACAGCAGATTTGTTCAACACTCCTTACTTCCGATTCGTATCAGATTTGTTTCATGCATTTTACAACCGTTTTTGTATCAGTCATTTATCTTTATAACCGTTTTGTATCAGATACATTGCATACTTTCCACCATTGCCATTCTATGTTTCCCCCATGCCGTGCGTTTTAGTTTCCGCAGCGGAACTTACGAATTGTTTGTACACGGTTCTTCTCTCTCATTTATTTACCAAAGTTATTGCCTGTGCGTCATGCATGGCGCCACACCACACCACGCCACACTCTTCGGATGTGTTGCACATCCACTCCAGTCCAAGCAAACCCAGTTGCATGTTCATTGTTCCAGGTAGGATTCGTTAGCTTGTTTGTCATGTCAATATTCGTGGCCACTCATGGTGTCACCCGCATCATGTTCGGTTCCCACAGTGGAGCTTATAAAATATTCGTACGCACTTCTCGTGTTCTATTTTCTACACCAAACCTTGTTGTTTTGCCCCATGCATGGCATCGCTACACCTTTCCTACATGTTTCACTCCAGCCACAGTCTGCCCAAACTCACTCGCATGGCCCACTGTCGCAAGTAAAATTTGTTATTAAATTCTTTATGTCCTATCAATTTGCTACTATTCGTTGTCTCCCATATCGTTCATTAGTGGCCCCTATGGAACCTACGATTCATACAGGCGTTGTCCTTCTACCCTATACTGCTTGCTTAAGGTACAAACAAATCAGGTGTTTCTATCCTTTCTCAGTAACCCAATTCTTATTGATTGAGAACTTGCAACCATGCAAATCATCTCAGCAGCCTGACACCCTTGTTAAGACCCTTGCAACACATGACCTTTACAAAACGCAAAATAAAATATATATAAAACGCAAAAAAAAAACGCAACCCCCCCAAAAAAACGCAAAAAAATAAAAAACGTTGCCACCACGCAATCTCAGCCCCTCGGCAACCTGACACCTGTTGAGACCATTGCAACCATGCAAAATCGTCTCAGCAGCCTGACACCCTTGGTGAGACCCTTGCAAACGCAATATCGTCTCAGCAGCCCTACACTCATTAAGATCCTTGCAACCACGCAAAATCATCCCAGCAGCCTGACACCCTTGTTAAGACCCTTGCAACACATGACCTTTACAAAACGCAAAATAAAATAAAAAATATATATAAAAACGCAAAAAAAAAACGCATTTTTTCTTTATAAAAGTGCAGAAAAAAAATGATAAAAAAAACCCCCCCGAAAAAAAAAAAATTTCCACCACGCAATCTCGGCCCAGGAACCTGACACCTGTTGAGACCATTGTAACCACACAAAATCGTCTCAGCAGCCTGACACCCTTGTTGAGACCCTTGCTAACGCAATACCGTCTCAGCAGCCCCACACTCATTGAGACCCTTGCAGCCTCCCACTCGATAAAGACCTTTGTGACCACGCAGTCTCACCCCAGCAACCTGGCATTCATTGAGATCCTTGCAGCCAGGCAAATTGTCTAAGGCCTCATGTGCACTGCTGTTGGTAAACGGACGTTTAGGAACACTTGGGTGTTTTTTCAGCCGCCCCCAATCTCTCCTCTGTTATCTTACCAGTACATCTACACAGGGTCCCCAATCTCTCCTCCATGTTATCTTATCAGTACATATACACAGGATCATTATAGTCGTTTATAGGCAGTTGAGTTAGAAACCTTCCTGGGGAAAAAAAAAAGGGTACAGTCGGATGTTCAGAGGCATTTAAAACACCAATGCCTGTAACGGCTTGTAAACACTGCCAGACGTGGTAACTAATGTTTACCAGCATTTCATTCACAGTCGTTTTCATAAAAAAAAAAAGGAATATTGTCTGAGCAACTTGACACTTATTGAGACCCTTGCAAATGTAATATCATCTCAGCTACCTCACACTCGTCTAGACCTTTGCAACCACACAATCTCGTCTCAGCAACCTGACACCCGTTCAGACCTTTGCAGCCATACATAGTCATCTCAGCAGCCCGACACTCACTTGAGACCATTGCAAACGCAACATCATCTCAGCAACCCCTCACTTGTTGAGACCCGTGCAACCACACAAGGCCATCTCAAAACAACCTCATAATCATCGAGACCTTTGCAACCGTGCAATATCATCTCAGCAAACCAGACTGACACCCTTGCAACCACACAATACCGTCTCAAAACAAACCTTCATACTCGAGGCCCCTGCAACCACACAATATCATCCCAGCAACCTGACACTCACTGACACCCTTGCAATCACATAATATTGTCTGCAGTAGTATAAAACACTTTGCAGCACGCACCACGTGCAAACCCGAATACAAACGAAACTTGCAAACACACCTCAGTGACAAACAATCTGCCACACAAACACACAGTGGCACCTAGTTGGCCATTCATCTTTAGTGGCACACGGGCCACTCATCTTTTCCCTGTATTTTTCCCTGCAGTTAGTTCAGGTTTCCATCCAGCACCAGCGAGTGCACGTTGGTCAGCGAGTGCACGTTGGTCAGCGAGTGCACGTTGGTCAGCGAGTGCACGTTGGTCAGCGAGTGCACGTTGGTCAGCGAGTGCACGTTGGTCAGCGAGTGCACGTTGGTCTGCGAGTGCACGTTGGTCAGTGAGTGCACCTATATCGTCTTGTTGAGCACCTGTGTATTGTCTTGATTTTCTCACACCAATGCAAGATCCAGTCCAAGTTCTCAAACTAGACCAAGCATCAGTAGCTGACTTAGCTATGTGGGACAACTTCCCCACCTGATAGAACAGCATTTCAATCTTCATCCCGGCAGTGTCAGCCGAGCCACCACAGGCTTTTGCATGCATTTTTCGTCCGCCACTGGTTCTCCAAACCTTGGCCCCCATAAATTCTCTTAAATTTCTGCTTCACCCAGTCTTCATCACGCCTCGTGCTGTACCCCATTGTGGCAGCTGCCCAGGTCTGGGGCCACACTTTAACTGGACAGACAGTGTTCTTCACCACAGACAATCAGGCCACAGCCAACTTAATCAATTAAGGTAGATCAAGCCTCTCCCCATCACGTCCTTCCTGCGCAGGCTCGCGCAGCTGTCACTCCGTCACCAGTTTATTATGTTCTGTAGACATATTCCAGGCAAATGCAAAATCGCAGCTGATGCTCTGTCCCATTCCAACCTTACTTTGTTTTTCCAGCAAGAGCCTGGAGCCGACCCAATAACCATCCCTGTCCCACCCTGGTCATTGCTGACGATGGACTGAAGTAGCATCTCACCAACTCAACCCAGCTTATTAACCACTCCTTGGCACGCAACACACTGAAGGCCTATCGCACTGCTTGGAACACTAACCGCTAATTTTTGGCCACTTGCCTCGGAGCAGCAATAGGCAACGTTAGACACGTCCTAGTCTTCATATCGTATTGCCACACACAGCTGACCCTTTCTCACAATACTATCACGCCATATCTAGATGGCGTCCAGCATTTCCTGTCCCTGCAGGACCCCAGTAAACTGTCAGTATTCTCGAGCCCATGCAGTCAAGTCCCTCCTACAGGGCATACAGAAGCACCAACCTGTAGTCAGTGGCAAGCGCCTACCTTTCAAGAGTGCCCTCTTTAGGGACATGTCTGAAATCCTTACTCGTTCCCCATTTAGGGCCTTGACCAGCATAGTCACCCAAGCAGCCATCTACCAGGCCTTCTACGGTTCCCTATGACCTAGTGAATTTACAGTCAGTGGCTCCGGCAGTCAGACACTGCTCCGACGCCACCCGACTCGCTTTCGAACCCCTACACTCTCAGTCTGCAAACGCAACAAACCAGCCCCGGGGGTTGACATCAACCTGTTTCAGACTAACAATGCCTGACGCCTAGTGACGGTGCTCGACCGACTACTGCTCCACCTACCCAGCCAATCTGATGGTAGCTTGTTGCTACCCTTTCTAAACCAGCTCCCTGAGTGGCAGCCAGTTTGTCAAGCATGTCAGAATCCTAAGCAACTTGGGCTTCAAACCCCAGTCAATTCTCTGGACATTCTTTCCGAATTAGAGCAGCCTCAACTGCCTCCCAACAGGGAGTACCAGACCACGTAATCAAGATACCAGGCTGATGGGAAGTCTCCTTGTTTTGCCACATGCATCCCAAATCCTCAGGAAGAAACGACACAAGCCTTTACCAAGCTGGCTCAATAAATACAAGAAATCAATATAACCTATTTCCCTATCTGAGTCTTTTGCCCCCTTTTCTTGGCATACTGACCAGACCACCAAGGCACACTTCAGGTCTATTTATGTTGTAAGTCTTGTCGCGTGTTTATGTGATCCACATCACTCTCAGTCAGAGGGCCACCACCATAAATAAGAAGGCCAGTATGGTGGCCGGAGTTTATGGGAGGAGCCCGGAGGGTATTTAAGCAGCCCACTCACACATGCTCTTTGTCGGTTCAGTGTGCAGTACTACACGTCACTGGGCCGACTCTTCCAAGCTCACCTCATGTCTGTGAGTCTGCGCATTCAATCGCATTCGACACTCTCCCGCCCTTCCCTTTTTCAGGGCACTTCTCAGCATATCCTTCTTCAAATAACTACCCATTAATTACTTTGGGTATGCCCCCTTTTCTTGGCATACTGACCAGACCACCAAGGCACACTTCAGGCCTTTTTATGTTGTAAGTCTTGTCGCGTGTTTATGTGATCCACATCACTCTCAGTCACGGGCCACGACCATAAATGTATTATACCTTATATCGATAAAGGAATAAAAAAACAATATATAAGAATATAAAAGAAAAGCAATATTTGGCAACATTTAAGTGACTTTTAACACTAAGTAACATAGAATAAAATATTCATTTAATTTTTACTTCCACCACAATACAAGACCACTGATAAAGGATATATAACAAAGTATTGAGAACTTTTGATATTGTCCAAATACTTATTTTCCACCATAATTTGCAAATAAATTCCTTCCAAATCAGACAATGTGATTGTCTGTCTTGATTTGTTTCCACATTTTGTATCTCATTGTTGAGGTATACCTATGATGACAATTACAGGCCTCTCATCTTTTTAACCCTCCTAGCGGTATCCCGAGCGTGACTCGGGGTAGATTTTCAATGTAAAAATCGATAACCCCCGAGTCACGCTCTGGGTGTATGTGCAGAGCCTGCAGCGCGCGCTGGCTTACCTTTTATCCAGGCAGGGTACTGTAATTGCCTTGTCCCTGGATCCAGCGATGCATCCCCGCTGTGTGAGTGAGTGGCGTCCTCGCTCGACTCACACAGTGCCTGTGTGCCGCCGATCTCCGTTCCCTGCGACGTAACGGTGCACGGGGGCGGAGACCAGCGCCAAATTCAAAAAAGTAAACAAACACATTACATACAGTATACTGTAATCTTATAGATTACAGTACTGTGATGGATGGAAATATGTAAGAAATTAATATTTTTGTGTTATGAATAGAGCGACTCAGATGTTGCCTTTCCTCCATTATATCGTTTGTTTCCTTTCTATTGCTTGATTTATGGAGTTGTTATGTATGTATGTATGTATGGATATATATATATATATATTGAAACACTTTTATTATCCTTACATGAAGAATCAGATATTCCTTGTAAAAGTTACCATTCGAAATGAAGTGTATATGTTCCCGGATAAGATTGTTTTAAAGTTTGAAAATGTGAAATTAAGTTTCAGAAGTTACCATTTAAATTGGAGTACAAAAGGACTTTCCAAGAGAAAAGCTTCCCTTCCCCCACTCACTCCTAAAACTCCTCATTCCAAAAGGAAAAGATATGAACTCAGCTCCAAGATGAGACCGCCCCTCCTCCTTACTTGGATACTTTGAAAGGAACTTTGAATTCTGTAACAAGAACATGGAACAGAAAAAGACCCTTATATGGACGGACCTATCAATTGTGTGCATGTACTTGTGATGTAGTGATGTTTATAAAGCTGTGGTAGCAATAAAGTCCAGTCTCTTTGTCGGTCGTAAGCTGAAAGGTGAGGATGTGAATCTCTTTGTCTGTCTCTGTGTTTGTCTATGCATGCTTTGATGTAATTTGGAATCAGACCGGTAGAAATGGCAACCCTGAGAGATCATGTTAGGAGATCAATTAATTAATAAGAGTCTTAGTATCCCTCACAGTACTGTATGTAAAAAATACACACACCCCTTGTCCCTAGTGGTCTGCCCTGTGTCCTACATGTACTTTTATATAATAAAAACATTTTTTTTGTGCCTGCAAACTGTAGATTGTCCATAGCAACCAAAAGTGTCCCTTTATGTCAAAAGTGATTTTAGAGCAGCTGGAAAACAGCGATAATAATTTATAATCACTTGCAAAATTGAGCGATAGCGATTTGTGGGGAAATTCGTCATAAAAAAATAAAAGTAATGACAGCGACAATTCTGCAACTGAGCAAATTTCAGTGTTTTTGATTTGATCACATTATTGAATAATTTTTATTATAATTACATTATTATTTGTTATAATTATTTATAGTTATTTATTATATTATAATTTTATGATTTTGTGTTTCAAACTTTATCATACCCGGGATGTCTACTAGACTCTTGCTGGGAGCTGCTTTCCAGTGAGAACCTCGGCCGTGTGTACGCTCCTGGCTTGCCCCGCCCGTCGGGAATCCCGTCGAGCGAATAGAGAGCAGGCTCTCTATTTGCTCGACGGCCCGCCTAGATGAATGGCTGGTTGCCATTCCCGACGGGCGGGTCGCCGATTTAGACGGCCGGCCGAGAACTTCGACGGGCGGAACGATGTGTTCCGCCCATCGAGGTTCTCGTACGTGTGTACGCTGCCTGAGTTATTCCTAAGAATTGCAGGCCTACAGTATAAAACGCCAAATTTCCGTGCAAAAAATTGTACCGCTTTTGGTACGTAATTCCAGACAGAATCATACCGCCAGGGAGGTTAAGTGGGAGAACTTGCAGAATTGGTGGCTGACTAAATACATTTTTGGCCCACTGTAGCTGTGTTCAGAATTAAGGAATCACCTTTTCAAACTTATGTTAATTAGGAGTCAGTACACACCTGACATAATTTTAAAGTGCCTTTGATTAACCCCAAATATTTATATATGCCTCTGATTATAACCCCAAATAGTTAAATGTTCTACTCTTCTAGTAGGTCTTTCTTGGCATTTTCTTAGTCGCATCCTACAGCAAAAGCCATGTTCCACAAAGAGCTTACAAAGCATCAGAGGGATCTCATTGTTAAAAGGTATCAGTCAGGAGAAGGCTACAAAAGACTTCCCAAGGCATTAGGTGGCCACTGTGTTCCATGGTATATCAAGTGGAGAAAAAAAAAGGGAAAGAATAAAGAAACGGAAAACAAGACAAATTAAATAACCCGAAAAATCACAAGTGATGCGAAACCGAAGAGGAAATATGAAGGGCGGAACAAAAATGAACTCTTCTTAAGCCTCTAACCTTCCGGTTAAGTCTGATGTGAAAAAAAAAAAAAAGTGGAGAAAATAAGGCACAAAAGTGACTTCAAAATTAATGAAAAGACATTAAGAAAACTGGTCAAGGAAGCTGCCAAGGTGCCTACAGCAACATTAAAGGAGCTGCAGGAATATCTGGAAAGTGCTGGCTGTGTGGTACATGTGACAACAATCTCCCATATTCTTCATATGTCTGGGCTATGGGGTAGAGTGGCAAGACTGATGCCTTTTCTTTACAAACAAAAACATCCCAAGCCCGGCTAAATTTAGCAAAAATACATCTGAAGTCTCCCAAAAGTATGTGGGAAAATTTGTTATGGTCTGAGAAAACCAAGGTTAAACTTTTTGGCGATAATTCCAAAACAACACTGCACATCACCAAAAGAACACCATACCCACAGTGAAGCATGGTGGTGGCAGCATCAAGCTTTGGGGCTATTTATTTAATTCAGCTGGAACAGGGGCCTTATTCAAGGTAGAGGATATTATGATTTTTTTGGCCAGCAGATGTCACTAGGTGTTCTGCTAGCCAGCCAGTGGTTTCCTGGCCACTGGTGCATGTTGGGAGAGAGTATAAATATTCAGTGGGGTCAAGTCGTCAGAGTCATCAGGCACAAACCTTGGTCTAGTGTGGGCGTGGGAGGAACTGCTAAAAGGCCTAGCCATGTGCTCCGGGCTCTGCAATTAGAGACTTGTCGTTGTGCATGCAGGGACTGATGGGGACCTGAAATGGAGTACCAGAAACCAAGAAACCATGCTGCCAGCAGGGGCGTTGCTAGGTCTACAAAAGGTCTGGGGCTACAGCCCATAGCAACAAAGTAAAGAAAGTCATACTCTTGGGTTGGCATACACATGTATTTAATATACGTGTTTGTGTGTGTGTGTGTGTATGTATGTGTGTGTATATATAAAATATCATTGCAGAGTAAGGATCCTATGGTTTATTTATAATAAAAAAATATATAAGAAGGCCAGTATGGTGGCCTGCGTTTATGGGAGGAGTCCAGATGGTATTTAAGCAGCCCACTCACACATGCTCTTTGTCAGTTCAGTGTGCGGTACTACACATCACTGGGCCGATTCTTCCCAGCTCACCTCATGTCCGTGAGTCTGCCCATTCAATCGCATTCAACACCCTCCCGCCCTTCCCTTTTTCAGGGCACTTCTGAGCATATCCTTCTTCAATTAACTACCCATTACTTACCTTGGGTATGCCCCCTTTTCTTGGCATACTGACCAGACCACCAAGGCACACTTAAGGTCTATTTATGTTGTAAGTCTTGTCGGGTGTTTATGTGATCCACATCTCTCTCGGTCAGAGGGTAACGACCATAAATATATTCAAACGCTGCCACTGTGCCCCATCAAATGAAGCCACTGTGCCCATGAAAAGCAAGAAAATCAGCACCCATTGTATTTCTACATCTATTAAAGAGCATAGGTAATAGCAATTGAACTGATTGAATATTACTTATTTGGTGGGGGAGAGAGAGAGGAGGATAGAGAGAGGGAGACACCAGTAGCATAAACACAGCGTGACTCCGGAGGGAGAAGGGGGCGTGGCTGCGCCAGCTCCATACAAGGAGAATCAAGCACCGCCGCTGTTCTCCTGATCTCCTGCAGCTTGCCTCAGACAGCATATCACTCTGCCGGTAACAGTGCAGTGGGCGGCACTGCAATGGCCGGATTACACAGAAGGCAAAATGCAGCTGCTGCCGCTGCTGCTGTCTGTGCTTTCTCCCTTTCTCAGTCTTTACACAAAAAGCTGGACCCGCTTAGACCCTCAGGGCTACTGAGCCCACATTTAGGGCTACAGCCTCAATAGCTCCCCCTTAGTGATGCCTATGGCTGCCAGAGATGGGGAACCGTGGAAGAGACTGGCAAAGCATCAAAAACGGTGAAAAATGTGGTTTCTATTGGGGGCAGCTGTTGGTAAGAATGTACAGAAATCTGGGTACGGCTTAACTGCTTGCCGACTGCCTCGCGTAGATATATGTTGGCAGAATGGCACGGGCAGGCAAAGCAACGTATATATGTGTTGCTTTAACCCTGTCCCTTAGCGGACTGTCAGCGGTGCATTGTACGCCGCAGCGGTCTCCATGACTGCGCCTGCGGGACCTGCGATCTTGATGTCAGCCGGTGTCCCGTGATCGGGTCATGGAATGGCAGAATGGAGGGATGCCTTTGTAAACAAGGCATCTCCCTGTTCTGCCTTGCGACATGTCACTGATCGTTGGCTCCCTCTCATCGGTAGCAGCGCTCAGTGATATGTCACAATAAGCCACCCCCTAACAATTACAATCACTCCCTAGAACACACTTAGCCCATTCTCGCCCCGTAGTGGTTAACCCCTTCACTGCAAGTCACATTTATACACTAATCGGTGCATTTTTATAGCACTGGTCGCTGTATAAATGTGAATGGTCCCAAAATAGTGTCCGCCATAATGTCGCAGTCACAAAACAAATCGCAGATCGCCACCATAAAAAGTAAAAAAACAAAAAATCAATCAATATATGCTTATTGGGTTTTTCTGTTTCTTACAAAAAATGTGTAGAAGACTACGTATTAGCCTAAACTGAGAAAAAATAAAAACGGCAGAGGTGATCAAATACCACCAAAAGAAAGCTTTACTTGTGGGAAAAAAAAGGATGTCAATTTTGTTTGAAAACCACGTTGCACGACAATGCAATTGTAAGTTAAAGGGGCGCAGTGCCGAATCGCAAAAAGTGCTCTGGTCTTTGGCCAGACAAATGGTCCGGGGCTGAAGTGGTTAAAGGCTGATGACTACCTTGCTATTTTTTTTTAGGAGTCTGCTCATCCACTTATCCTAGGGTGTCCTGTGCCCTTACCTCTCTCTTCCTACATTAACTTTTGTCCCGCATTAAAAGTGACTGGCACACATTTTCTATCGTTGTCCGTAACACGCCATGCCTATCAACCTACAGCCTGGGATAAAATGTTAGCCCGCCCTGACATCGGAGGTCAAGGGGTGTTCTACACACACATGGGGTTTGATCTCTGAGAGGGGAAAGGGTTAACAAAAGAGACTTGTAGGGTGAGATTGCGTAGTTTTGTTTGTGCTTGTTCCAGGAAATATGCACTGAGAATATTTTCATTCCTCAGAGGCAGATGAAAGAAAAGCAATTATTTTTTTCCTGTAATAATTAAACATCATGGAACAGTATATCACTAAGTTAAAATAATAATGTGGGTCAAGTTTCAAAGCCAGATAAGGACAGGCTGCGGAATGGAGAACTGTACAATCAATCCAGGTAGCGTGAACCAGATAATGAGGGTAATCAAGAGTAATAATTTAAATATCTTCTCTCTTTAGCGACTTTTTGTAAAAAAATTAAATAAAAAAAGTTTGGACTCTTGTGTGGCTTGCTCCTTGAGGTTCAGTCTTATCAATTTACCTTTTGTTTTATTTTAGTCACCTGCAAATACAACAGTTGCTATGGGAGCCTATAAAGCTTTCATTTTTCGATGTAAAGGTGAATTTAGTGTTCTCATTATAAATATATTTATGTGTGTTAAATCTATAGATTTCCATTGCTGGCCTACATCTGAAAGTGCTTTTTACCTGGCTGCAGTGCTGATCCCCAAGCCAATGTATTCCCTGGCTGACGTTTTTTTTTTTTACTTACCTAGCATAGTCATATACCCCAAAAAGATATACCTTGAGTGTAGGCACAAGAGCCCTCTAGGACTTAGGGGCACATTTATAGTAGACGTGGGTGTTCTATCAGATTACTGCTACTCATCAGATTCTGCAAAGGCAGTGATGTTCCGACCAGAAATAATGCACATGCGAGATGCATTCCACCATGCATTCCACAGCACGCTATGTACAGTGTTTCACACACTTTAAAGGGGTTGTAAAGGTTTGTTTTTTATTTTCTAAATAGGTTCCTTTAAGCTAGTGCATTGTTGGTTCACTTACCTTTTCCTTCAATTTCCCTTCTAAATGTTTGTTTTCTTTGTTTTCTTTGTCTGAATTTCTTACTTCCTGTTCCTCCTCCTCCTCAGTAAGCTGTTCTGGCTGACTAACCCCCAGCCAGAAGGGCTCGAATGATGGGGCAACTTACTGAGGAGAAACAGGAAGTGAGAAATTCAGACAAAGAAAAAAAAAAGCCCTTTAAATGTGTGCGGGACGCCGGACACGCAGGTGTATGGAAAGCATGATATGCTGCAATCACTAAAAAACATAAAAAAAAAAAAAAAATGGCCCTTAAAGTGTGTGTGGGGCGCTGGACATACAGCTGCTATGGGAAGCATGATGTGTTTTCAATCACATAATTGCAAACACAAAGCTCTATTGGCTTCTTTTGAAAGTCCTTGGGGCGCTGAGCTCTGTGCCCAGAACACTCCCACTGTATTATTGTTCCTTGCTGTGGTTAGTGATTGGTGGGTCCCGCGCCGCCACTTTCTGTTTCTCTGACTCATCCCAGCTGGTCCGAAGGTGGATGGAAGGTGACTTGCTGTGAGAGCTGTGAGTACGAGTGGGGGGGGGGGGGTCTGATGTGAAGAAAGACTCTGATGGTGACATCTGATGTAAAGGAAGACTCTGATGGTGACATCTGATGTAAAGAAGGACTCTAATGGTGACATCTGATGTGAAGGAGGACTCTGATGGTGACATCTGATGTAAAGGAAGACTCTGATGGGGACATCTGATGTAAAGGAGGACTCTGATGGGGACATCTGATGTAAAGGGGGACTCTGATGGGGACATTTGATGGGGACATATGCTGTAAAGGGGGGACTCTGATGGGGACATCTGATGTAAAGGGGAGACTGATGGGGGCATTTGATGGGGACATCTGATGTAAAGGGGGTATAGTAAAATACGGACTTTCTAGGTGTAGTACAGTTAAAAATTGATTATTTATTACATACAAAAAAGAAAAAACAAAGTATATATTAATTAAAACATAAACTGTCACAAAAAGTGGCAGTTGATTAGCATATATCAGAGTGAGACAGACCACAAGAAAGTATTTGTACATATATATACACAAGGTAACCAAAACGTAGATGTTTCACATCTACTATAGTTATGTAGAATTTTGGGAACCGGTACAGTTTCTATAGGTGGGGTGTCGCACGATGGTTAGCCCAACAATGTTTCGCGTTTTTGACGCTTCTTCTGGAGCTTTTTAACACAGATATTGGGTGAGTAGTAGTGTATATATATAAAAATATAACCAAAGAGGATTTTTTCAGGGGCAGAGGTCAGGAAAAGGATGTAAGTACTCTTTCGCAGCAAGTTCAGGACAGAATGGTTATAGTAAGCTTCTTAGTCCATACTGCATTGTCGCATTGGAGGTCCAGAGTGACTGTTAAAGGCAGCCTAAAGTTTGCTTTACAGGGTAGATCCACCCGAACGGATCACAAATAAACAGGGATCAGCCAAATCTCCCAAGGGGAATTCACCACTATAGGAGAATAATCTTGCTGGAAGTACCCTAACGTAGGACCTCTGCCCTTAGTGACATGGGGAGTGAATGTGCGGCTGTTCATTCACTCCCCATGTCACTACGGGCAGAGGTCCTACGTTAGGGTACTTCCAGCAAGATTATTCTCCTATAGTGGTGAATTCCCCTTGGGAGATTTGGCTGATCCCTGTTTATTTGTGATCCGTTTGGGTGGATCTACCCTGTAAAGCAAACTTTAGGCTGCCTTTAACAGTCACTCTGGACCGCCAATGCGACAATGCAGTATGGACTAAGAAGCCTACTATAACCATTCTGTCCTGAACTTGCTGCGAAAGAGTACTTACATCCTTTTCCTGACCTCTGCCCCTGAAAAAATCCTCTTTGGTTATATTTTTATATATATACACTACTACTCACCCAATATCTGTGTTAAAAAGCTCCAGAAGAAGCGTCAAAAACGCGAAACATTGTTGGGCTAACCATCGTGCGACACCCCACCTATAGAAACTGTACCGGTTCCCAAAATTCTACATAACTATAGTAGATGTGAAACATCTACGTTTTGGTTACCTTGTGTATATATATGTACAAATACTTTCTTGTTGTCTGTCTCACTCTGATATATGCTAATGAACTGCCACTTTTTGTGACAGTTTATGTTTTAATTAATATATACTTTGTTTTTTCTTTTTTGTATGTAATAAATAATCAATTTTTAACTGTACTACGCCTAGAAAGTCCGTATTTTACTATACACTCGTGTATGGTTACATGGTGTATATCCAACTATCTAAATTTAATTTCGGGACGTGGCATATATATACCTTATTTGATCCACAGTTCCACTCTGTGAGGATCAAAATTTAATTATTTGATGTAAAGGGGGGACACTGATGGTGACATCTGATGTAAAGGGGGAGACTGATGGTGACATCTTATGTAAATGAGGACTCTGATGGGCACGCCTCATGTAAAGGAGGACACCTAACTAGGGGGATGCTGATGGGGACACCTGATGTATAGGGGGACGCTGATTGGGACTCCTGTTGTGAAGGGGAGGCACCTGCTGTAAAGGGGGACTCTGATTGGGACAACTGATGTAAAAGGGGGCTCTGATATGTTAAGTGGTTTTATTTTATTTTACTTGAAATGTGGATGTGATTGGCCTACTGTGCGGCACAGTGAGGCTGCAATTGATTGGCACAGTGAGGCTGCAATTGATAGGCACAGTTTTATCTAGCAGTAATGATACATATTCACCTGATAAATGGCTATTTACAGTCCTGCATTATTAACAGTTTAATTTTTCAGTTTGTTTTACACCACTCAAAAATGTTGAGCACCAGCCGCCACTGTTGGGGGTACATGAAAGATTATCATTAATCATTATCCAGTTTAGTTTTTGAGTTATATACTCAAGTGAGACCACCGACACCAACACCTAGCATAATAGTTAGGATATAATTTTTTGCAGTGTTTAGAAACCTTAATGTCAAATTTCTGAAGAAGGAACATTTCAGGTTTTCTGGGGATGTTCACCTCAGTTACTCAGTGTATTAGTAAAGATCCTTATCCAAAATCTAAATGTGGAACATGTTTCCCAGTTGTCCACATCGCCTAAAGCAAGAAGAGGAGGCTTGTGGGCATAATTTAGCAACTCTGGTATGGACCATGTACCACCTCAACGTTTTTTTATAATTGGATTCTACCAGCGTTGTGTTAAGAGATACTTTGGCCTGATTATTTACTATTCTTGACATTCATCTAGCTAGGTAATGTCCAAATTGTGTTACCATTACCATTCGGCGCTCTCCGGTGCCTTCTTTCTCTTCAGGACTGGCCGCCGCTTCTGTCACGTCTTCTTCTTCTCTTCTCCAGATGTTGACGCAACGCTTCCTCCCGCTGTTATGCCGGGCGCGCGGCTCCCAACGACTTATATAGGCCTATCTTGTGACGTTGCAGTCCTATCATGCTCCGGTAGGTACCACGTGGTACCTACCCATGTGCTACCTACCCACGTGGTACCTACCGGAGCATGATGGGACTGCAACGTCACAAGATAGGCCTATATAAGTCACTGGGAGCCACGCGCCCGGCATAACAGCGGGAGGAAGCGTCGCGTCATCATCTGGAGAAGAGAAGAAGAAGACATGACAGAAGTGGCGGCCAGTCCTGAAGAGAAAGAAGGTGCCGAATCAAGAGCGGAGAGCGGGAGAAGACCCCGGAGAGCGGAGAAGACCCCGGCGACCAACGACCAAGCGACCACACCCCCCCCCCCGGCGGCCAACTAATAAAATATTTTAATACCCTGTGTGGTTTATTTGTGTTTACACTTTTCTTGCAGGTGAATGCGTAGGGGTAGTATACTCATTCACTTAGGGTGGGGGGCTGGTATCTGGGGGCCTCTTATTAAGCCTCTCACCCGCATACCCCCACAACCCACGGCCAGGGTTGTCAGGAAGGGGCTCTGTCCTCATCAACATGGGGACAGGGTGCTCTGGGGTGGGGGGGCCGCAGTGCGCCCCCCTGCCCCAGAGCACCTGACCCCCCCCATGTTGAGGGCATGCTGCCCGGTACGGCTCAGGAGGGGGGGGGGGCGCTCGCTCGCCCCCACTTCCCTCCTGACCGGCCGGCTGGTGTGCTTTAGATACGGGTCTGGTATGGATTGTGGGGGGACCCCCACACCGTTTTTTCGGCGTAGGGGGGTCTCCTTACAACCCATAACAGACCTAAGGGCCCGATATGGGGAACCCATGCCGGATTTTTATTTAAACTCTGACAGGGACTTCCCCTTCAGAATTCATAACAAACGCCGCTCACGTGTAGAATTGGCGGGAAACCACGTCGGATCCCCGTCGCTTCTATGACGCGTCGCTGGAATGTGCTTTTATTATTCCAGCGAGTGCTAGATGTTGGCACCCTGTCGCCGAGAATCAGCGCGATGCTGTCGTGCTAAAAACACATTCTCGGCGGCAGACACTGTATCTTTAATTTGGCCTAACATATCTCATTTACGTTAGGCCGCCGCAACTTTTTCAGGCAAGTGCTTTATTCACAAAGCACTTGCCTGTAAAGTTGAGGCGGCATAGCGTAAATCACCCGGCGGAATTTAAATTTTGCGGGTAGGGGGCGTGTATCATTTAAATTAAGCGCGTCCCCGCGCCGAATGAACTGTGCCTGCGCCGGCCGTAAATGATTCCCAGTGCGCATGCTCCAAATCACGTCGCTACTTGTCAATAAAAGCGACGTCAGCGTAACTGACGCCCAGCTCAATTGTGAATGTACTTACGCAAACGACGTAAATTACGTTGGTTACGACGTCCATACTTAACATTGGCTGAACCAGCTATAGCAGGGATAACTTTAGGCCGTGCGTAAGTCTTACATAAACGACTTAAGCAGATACGCCGGCCGGGCGCACGTTCGGGAATCAGCGTATAGGCTCATTTGCATATTTTAGACGGGAACGCCACCTAGCGTCCAGCCTAAAATATGAAAATAAGATTCAACGGCGTAAGAGACTTATGCCAGTTGAATCTAATGGAAATCTATGCGTAACTGATTCTATGAATCAGTCGCATAGATAGGAGGGCTCAGACGTAGAAATAAGACGGCTTATCTGGACATAAGCCGTCTTATTTCTTTCCTGAATCTAGCCCTTAGTCTCTGCGGTAGTAAAAGAAATCTGCAGAACACTGCACCTGGTGGCCAGTGCGCTGGTACTACAATGGCAGTCCACTTGTTCATTTTAGAACAATCAGCAGAAGAAGAGAGATGTAGAAAATAGCATCTTCTTCACTGAAATTTTTCCTGGTGCTGTAAAGAAACCATCAAGGCACTATCCTAACTAACTGAACAAAACGCAACCCGAAGTTCTGCACAAGCACAAAAATGTGGATCCGGTGGGTTGAAAACATAAACCGGATAGAGGTAGCAGTCCTTGTCCATGTCTTCTTTAAAAGCAGCAGCAGGCATGAAAATAAAGGCACGAGGCCTATCTGTAAAACTGGGGATACGGTAAAGTAATGATGTCTCCTCGGGAATTTGTGGAAGTGACAGAAAACTTGATCCTGTCTCTCGGGACACTTGAGAACCACCCTGTCGCAAAACATATACCGGTCAGGGCTCCACTTTTTGAGGCACTCCTCAAAACTGTAATTCAGATGGATGAAGACAAAGTCAGTGTCACAGGCACACTTGAAGACATTCAAGTGTCTCCAAATAGCATCATGGTACCAGTCCTTCCGCATCTTTTCATGCTCGGGCAGGAGGACTGGAGACACATACGGGTATTCCCACTCTTACTCGGTAGCCACTTTGCACATTACGATGCGCTGCAACCAGGCCAATCTGGGCAGCATACGAGGGTCTCCAAGTCCTGGCAACACAACAGCATCAGATGCCCTCTTGAGTAAAGGCACCATGACAGGTAAGGAGTTAACAATACTGGTGGTAGACTCACCGACTCCCCATGTAAGCTGCGGGACATCTGCACTTGTTGCGCTTAATGTACTCGTACGCTCCGGCCAAAGCGTTTCTTCCTCATATGAGTTTTGTGGGCCTGGAACCCCCCATAGCCTTGGGATTCGGGAAACTCGGGTTCAAACCAGTGATCAGGACAAGCCATCACCGGACAAGGACTCCAGCTCGGAGGAATTGTATTCTTCGGCGGGTAAGTAGTTACGTGTCTCGGATGGGACAGTAGACAAGTCCGATAGGTGGGCGGGCAGGCCTTGACCGCAGCCGCGGGAAGCCTGTGCAGGGCCCACTTTGGCAACTGCATGCCATACGGAGTCCACATTAGTAGG
Organism: Rana kukunoris; assembly: GCA_029574335.1. Classification (NCBI taxonomy): domain Eukaryota; kingdom Metazoa; phylum Chordata; class Amphibia; order Anura; family Ranidae; genus Rana; species Rana kukunoris. The sequence continues at coordinate 157,522,456 of CM056057.1, forward strand.
GGTAGCCTCCGATACAGCATCAGCTTGCGTACTAGTCACTCTAACCACACAGTCTTTCAACCCAGTCTCATCCACTTTGCTTACCTCTGGTGATCTGGATGGGGAGGTAGCCGATAGCAGGTCAACGTGGACGAGACAGTCACCACCTCCGGATCGATGGTCTCCGGATCAACAATCTCCACGGATGGGGAAGGATCCGGCCATGGGGCCTCTTCCTCCGTGGTCACAGTTCCAGCGATCCAATCGACCTTGTACTCCCGGGGAGTCTCGGTCGGTGGCTCGACTTGAAATAGATAGGCCTGGCACTTTTTGCACTGGGCAAAGGGCAGGATCCGGATGGCCAACTCTGAACAATCGCGGGGATTCCTGTGTTAGACATCGGGGGTCTCAGCCTGGAACAAGAGGTGGATGGCACCGGCATGTTGGCATCACCTTCTCTCATAGGCGGGCAAACACACTGTCTTTTGGCGCCAAACTTTCCCTGCATCACAAGCAGGGGTGGGTGGCTCCTCCCACCTGGAAACTTTTCTCTGCACGTAACAGACGCACGTGGCTTCACTGCACGTACGCCCAAGTTCAATGGCGACATTAACTCCTTCCTTCCCAAGCACATTTTGACGGCGGACAATTCCTTTTTTAACGATGAAATAAAGAAACCTCTTGAATCTTGACAAGTTGAGATAACAGCCAATCCCGGACGAGCCCCCACATGTAGCACTACCCCCGCAGGAGCCACTGGTTAGATTGGGATGACATGTTACCTCATGGTTCTGGTCAAGTGTCTAGGGTGAATGATGAATATAGCAGCAATAAAGGAATGTCCGTCAAATAGGAAGTCTCTTTATAAGTGCTCTTTATTACCCAGCCAGGTAAAAATGGTTAACAGGTGATGAGAAGGATAGACAAAGGTTTAAGGAGATATAGCAGACTCAGGCCTTGGCTATTGAAGCAATCCTGCTTCCAACAATAATTAGTCTTTCTGCGCCACTCCAACTTGAGTGGGTATAGCGTACCTGGACAGGTCTCTTTCACAGACCTGGCAGCCAGAGTATCACTCGAACTTGAGAAGGATGCCTCTGCCACAGGCTCTTCTAAATGACCGTCGGACAAGTGCCTCTGCTACAGGCCTTGCGCGAGTGTGAATATGGAGGAACTCCCCCTGAGAAAAAGGTTTTCCTAAATCTTCTTTTAATGTCGCCAGGGTACTGACTGAAAGAGGAGAACAATTCCTCAGTGTACAGTACATCGATCCCCGATGGTTCGTTCCAGTGCTGTTGGGACACCAGCCTCACATTGGTATCCCTCAACTAGACTCCCCACCAAACAGCTCAACTCACTTGGGATCTCAGATGGTGGGAACCCAGTAAGTCACTGGGTCCCCATGATTAGAGTTGCCACCTCATCCCTTTAAAACAGAACACATATTAATTACACAGGTTCTGTGGCTAATTTAATTTAGGAAAAGCACCAAGTGAGATTAATTACCACCTTAATTAGCCACAGAACCTGTGTAATTAATATGTGTTCTGTTTTAAAGGGATGAGGTGGCAATTTTACCCATGATCCTAAAAGTGTTCCGGACCAGCTTGGCTCCGGAACCAGGAACTCTGCGTAGCACCCACGCCCCGGCCAGGTAGGCCATAACGCATGGGCATGGTGATGTGTGGTCACCCTAAAGGTGGGTGCCGCACCAGGAACCAGAAGACAAGACCCTTAAGATGGCGTCTGCCTCATAAGCAGTGTTGCTCATCTTACTTTAAAAAAGTAATTAGTTACAGTTAGAAATTACTTCTCCGAAAAAGTAATTGCGTTAGTGACTCAGTTACTACATTGAAAAAGTAATTAGGTACTCAGCAAAGTAACTAATTATTTTTGAATATTCTACAGTGCTTTGTTGAGAAGCAGATGACGGGCGCTTGCCAGGGAGCAGTGAGTTAATACTCCTAGACAAAAGAATGCCAGATCCTTGAGAGAAGAAAACTGGAAACAAATGGTGATCTCGTGTATATCCCAGCCTAGGTGCATCTGTCCCACCATGTATGTGCAGCTAATAGGACTTAACCCTTATCCATCTGCTACATATTACCTCTAAATTATCAGCTGGATTAAAATGTATGTTTATAATATACATTCCCTTGACGTTTACAGAGTCTGTAATTTAAAATCTTATATTAGGCTTTATTAGAATTTTCTATAGTTTATTGTTTATTATTTTATTTATCTTATATAAGCTTTATTAGATGCAAGGGATCTGGAATGGGGATGTCAGATTTTTCTTTGTTGTCTGATGAAGAGATGAAATCACTGACCAAAAATAACCTGCTGATCATTGGTCTGTATAGGTGTCCTGCACTTACCATGTTGACCACTAGATGTCGCTGTGTACCTTTTTTTCCGGCCATGTGTTCCCGGATCATTGATCAGGTTGCGCACACAGTGTGTGTGATCGATGTGAGTTGTTCCCCGGGTAATAGGTCAGTGTGAGGCGGGTGGGTCTCATTGTATCCAGGGCTCCTTGCGATTGGGAGTTTTCAGACAGATGTGACAGGCCATCACAGCGGTCACATGATTGTAAAGCGGAGTTCCACCCATATTTATGTTCACAGCGCCGGCAGAAGCAATTACTATGCTGCCATCTAGTGGCGGTAGATGTAATTGCGGTAATGCTGCCCAAGTAATGGGAACTGCGTTACCGTGAGGGGAAGAGTAATCAGGTAGATTACTCGTTACCCTCAAAAGGGGCTGCGTTAGGTAACTGCGTTTATTGTAACTCCGTTACTTACAACACTGCTCATAAGTACCCTCTCCCAGCATGCACAGGCCTCCCAATTGGCTGCCTGAAGAGAGCACCCGAACCTCAGCTTCCACTACTGCCATCTGCCGTCCTGGGGTGGAACAACACCCCAAACACAGCAGAGCGAGCCCACAGCACAGCCAAGCTGAAACAGAGAGCCCTAAATAATCACAATCAAGATCAGAGTATGTTTACACTCTGATATTTTCCCTAAATTTACTAGCACCCGTACTTTGAAGTACATGGGCGCTACATAGCGTTAGCTATGTGTAGCACTCACCCCAGAAGGAGCCGCTGATTTGATGATGGGATCGGCAAATTAAGTCACTCTCACTTTTTGTCTAGGTATGCACCAGAAGTACAAGATAATGATTGATTGTCCACACAGTGAATAAAGGTTTTCTCAATGCTTTAATTCCAGGCCAACATTGCCGAACATCAACTCGATGTAGGAAGAGCAGGTTGATGAGAACGAAAGAACTTTAGTTGTCAGGCCTGGATATAGGTGTAGCAGAGATTAGCTCTTAAAAAAAGAACACGGAGCCCACACGTCGCCAATCAGCGCCCTGGGGTGGGCGAGGTGTCTCCCGGGCCGGTCTCTCTCTCTCAGACAGCAGCCGGGACGTCACCTTAAATTTTAGCTGGGAGGAACGAGTTTTGCTGACTCGGCTCTATGCCCCTGCCACGGGCCAATAAAATGTAAAAAGATTCAAAACGTCCGAACAGAGTGATTTCTTCTTAGTAACTTTCTCCTTGCAAAACGTCTCCGGGTGACAGCAACGCATACCTGTCCATAGCCCGGACACCAGATCTTCTCCTCGGCAATGGGAACCCAGTAAGCTACTGGGGTCCCCTCAGTTTTGTCTCCGGTTGAGACTCGATAAGGCCTGAAGCCCGGCCAAGTAGGCCACGCCGGCAGGGTCCCTGTTTGCGCACACCCTGAAGGTGGGTGCCGCACCCCGACTCCGGGACCCCACGTCGCAAAACGCACCCCGAACACCTGACCTCCGTCCCAGATATATCCCTCCCCAGCATGCCCAGCGTGAGAAAACCCTCTCTAATTGGCTGCTGGGGAAGATTCCATATGCCAGAAATCCCTCCAGCTCCCACTGCCGGCCAAGGATGAAATCACATCCTCAGATTGCAGTCCGAGCCAGTGGTCCTTTCTAGAATAACACAGGTCATTAACCTGACAAATCACGACTGGGAGCAATGTAACTCTCTCAGTCAAACTAACTTTTGGAAAAATGCCCATGCATAAAGCAAGGGAGCGCTACATATGAAAGGACCAAATATATGTTTCACAATGTGTTTACCTACTTTTAGGTGAATTCAGCTTAGTTGCATCTAGAGAAAATAGAATGATATGCGTTAGATCATCTGTAAACATGTCTAAACACACAAAGGCAAGTACTGTATATCTAAATGAAGGAGAACCTGACCCTGAAAGCATAATGTTTGTTTACACTTCCCAGATATATTCTCCCGTGTTTAAACATTCTAAACACAGGAGTGCTAGTGTGTGCAACTGCTCTGCCTCAAGGGAAGCATCAAGAAGTTGTACAAAGACTGTTGTGTCACTAGGTGGCAGTCAAAACCAAATAAAGGACTTGAGACTTCCCGTACTGTTTTCAGCATGATTCTGTATGCTTCTGTATTATTTTGGGCCGGTACACAACAAAATGTGTGCGTTCCTCGCACGTTTCCACGCAGTAAATTTTGACTGCCAAACATACTGGAACAAGGAAAAAAGTGTGCATGCACTTTTAAAAATGGGGAGTGCGAAACCACATGGTACCATGCCATTTGGTGGCAAAAAAATGCACTGCATTTGCTAGATAAGTTTGGGGTGCCATTACCAAATCCTTGGTCCCTGGACGCTCTCACAGGGGCAGCGGGTTCACCTGGGGTGCAGATTACTCCACATTTTGGTTTGAACCGGCCCTCAATGGAGCGATCCAAATTGTAATAATCAGCAAATAATAAAGGACCCATTTATAAAGTAGAAGGATGTACTACATCAAAAAGGGTTATGTCCGATTAAAGGGGTTGTAAAGGTTTGTTTTTTATTTTCTATCTGGTTCCTTTAACAACTTGCCGCCCGCCAAAAGTGGTTGCTAAATCCTGACTGGACTTCATATGACGTCCTCAGGATATTGAGCCGCTGCACGATCGGCTGCTCCTCTGACAGGGGGGGTTTGTGCTGATCGATTATCAGCACAGCCCCCCCGAGGATGCCCACTGGACCACCAGGGATGCCCACTGGATCACCAGGGATTCCACTAGATCAACAGATCAACAGGGATTTAAAACAAAGGTATGCCACCCTAGACCACCAGGGATGACACATAATGAATGCCAATCAGTGCCACAATGGATGCCAATCAGTGCCCACAATGGGCATCAGCAGGCATTGTTTGGCACTGATTGGCATCCATTAGTACAACACATTAGTTAGTGCCCATCTATGCCCATCCATGCCGCCTATCAGTACCCACCCATGCTGCCTATCAGTGCCCATCCATGCCGCCTATCCCTACCCATCTGTGCCACCTATCCCTGCCCATCCGGGATGCCTATCCCTGCCCATCCATGCCGCCTATCCCTGCCCATCCGTGCCGCTTATCCGTGCCCATCCTTGCCACCTATCCGTGCCCATTTGTGCCGCCTATCTGTGCCCATCTGTGCCAACTATACGTGCCGCCTATCAGTGCCCATCCGTGCCCATCCGTGTCACCCATCAGTGCCGCAGCAGTAGCAGCAGAGACATTCCCAAATGCGTAGCAGCAGAGACATTCCCAAATGTACAGCAAATACATTCCCAAATGCGTAGCAGCAGAGACATTCCCAAATGTACAGCAAAGAGACATTCCCAAATGTGCAGCAAATACATTCCCAAATACATTCCCAAATGCGTAGCAGCAGAGACATTCCCAAATGCGTAGCAGCAGAGACATTCCTAAATGTACAGCAAATACATTCCCAAATGCGTAGCAGCAGAGACATTCCCAAATGCGTAGCAGCAGAGACATTCCCAAATGTACAGCAAAGAGACATTCCCAAATGTGCAGCAAATACATTCCCAAATGTGCAGCAAATACATTCCCAAATACATTCCCAAATGCGTAGCAGCAGAGACATTCCCAAATGTACAGCAAATACATTCCCAAATGTGTAGCAGCAGAGACATTCCCAAATGTACAGCAAATACATTCCCAAATGCGTAGCAGCAGAGACATTTCTAAATCTACAGCAAATACATTCCCAAATGCGTAGCAGCAGAGACATTCCCAAATGTGTAGCAGCAGAGACATTCCCAAATGTACAGCAAATACATTCCCAAATGCGTAGCAGCAGAGACATTCCCAAATGCGTAGCAGCAGAGACATTCCCAAATGCGTAGCAGCAGAGACATTCCCAAATGTACAGCAAAGAGACATTCCCAAATGTGCAGCAAATACATTCCCAAATGCGTAGCAGCAGAGACATTCCCAAATGTACAGCAAATACATTCCCAAATGCGTAGCAGCAGAGACATTCCCAAATGTACAGCAAATACATTCCCAAATGCGTAGCAGCAGAGACATTCTCAAATGCGTAGCAGCAGAGACATTTCCAAATGTACAGCAAATACATTCCCAAATGCGTAGCAGCAGAGACATTACCAAATGCGTAGCAGCAGAGACATTCCCAAATGTACAGCAAATACATTCCCAAATGCGTAGCAGCAGAGACATTCCCAAATGTGTAGCAGCAGAGACATTCCCAAATGTGCAGCAAAGAGATATTCCTAAATGCGTAGCAGCAGAGACATTCCCAAATGCGTAGCAGCAGATACATTCCCAAATGTACAGCAAAGAGACATTCCCAGTGCATTAGAGCCACAGTCCAGCACAGAGACCACCCAGCTTAGTCCAACAAAGACTGGCCAGCCCAGCAGAGAGACTACCCAGCAAAGAAACCGCTCATCCTGCAAAGAGACAACCCAGGCAAAGAGACTGCCCAAACAGTGCTCAGGGAAAGAGACTGCCCAAACCGTGCCCAGGGAAAGAGACTGCCCAGCAAACAGTGCCCAGGGAAAATTTCCCGGGGCACGGTTTGGGTACTCTCTTTCCTGGGCACTCTCTTTCCTGGGCACTGTTTGCTGGGCACTCTTTTCTTGCCAGTCTCTTTCCTGGGCACTGTTTGCTGGGCAAACAGTGCCCAGGAAAGAGACTGGCCAGAAAAGAGTGCCCATAAAAAAGAGTGCCCAGGAAAGAGAGTGTCCAGGAAAGAGAGTGCCCAGGAAAGAGAGTGCCCAGCAAATAGTGCCCAGCAAACAGTGCCCTTGAAAGAGAGTGCCCAACCCAGTCAGGAGACCACCCAGCACAACCTCATTGAGCATGATTTTTTTTTCAATGCACAGACCTGGCCTGGGGCTAGTAAAGGGGAGTAGGAAGATCGCCTAAAAGTACCGTCACCATTCACATGAGGGGAATCTCCCACACAACACTGAGGAGCGATGCAGAGCTGCGGAGTACAGATTACTCCGCCTACCGCCCTCACAAGCTCTCAGGTCAGACGGAGGAGCAGGAGGAGGAGCCGGCCCGGGACTACAAGCTTTTACAGGCAGGGACGTCAGGTCAGTCACCTTACGGTACCATTAAAATTGTATTCACAACAGCGATCTCTCGCACAGTACTATGGGGCGGGGCAGAGCCTCTCTTACAAGCCCTCAGGGCAGACGGAGGAGCAGGAGGAGGAGCCGGCTCGGGACTGCAGTGCAAAGCGCTACGGAAGTTTTTACGGGCGCGCCGCTGGCTGTTTACTGCATTAATGAAGAGGGACACTGACTCAAAATAGGTGGCGGAACGCCGTTCCGGTGCGTTCCGCCAGAAAAAAAAGCCCTGCCCATCAGTGCCACCTTATCAGTGCCAGTCAGTGCAGTACCATCAGTGCCCATTAGTGAAGGAGAAAACGTACTTATTTACAATGTTTTATAACGGAAACAAAAAAAATGTTTTTTTTTTCCGAAATGTTCGGTAATTTTTTTTTGCAGAAAATAAAAATCCCAGAGGTGATCAAATACCACCAAAAGAAAGCTCTATTTGTGGGTACAAAATGATAAAAATTTAGTTTGGGTACAGTGTAGAATGACTGCGCAATTGTCATTCAAAGTGCAACAGCACTGAAAGCTAAAAATTGGTCTGGGCGGGAAGGTGTATAAGTGCCCTGTATGGAAGTGGTTAAGCTAGTGCATTGTTTGTTCACTTAGCTTTTCCTTCGATTTCCCTTCTAAATCTTTTTTTTCTTTGTCTAATTTTCTCACTTCCTGTTCCTCCTCGGTAATCTGCCCCCATCATCTGAGCCGTTCTTGCTGGGGGTTAGTCAGCATGCTCGCCCCCTCCCTTTGGACTACATCCCTGCAGGGAGCCGCTTCTTCAGGGGATATGCAAATTAAATACACTTTTTTAGGGGACACGCATTTAGGTCCACCAATACCATCTACTGCCAACATACAGAACTAACAAGCAGAGGCGGCTCTATGTTTTGTGAGGCCTTAGGCAAATCTTAGACATAAGGCCCCACTTACGTCCAAAATGGGAAAAATAATTCAAGCGATAGAAATTAACTGTATAAATTGCATTCATTAAGAGCCTTAAATCCTATAAACTATGAATTCACAGTTTCTAGAATTTCCTCTAACCACTTACTCTTTAATCAAATATCATTAATAATATATACATTACACAGAAATATAGATACAATTTGTGCAGTTGCTACTAGCAATGTGTTTGAGTTAGAATAAAAGTCAAAAAACATATGTAGCGCCTGTGTACTTTCAGTCCAGGTGCTGTCTTAAATCTAGAGGGGGATGAGAGAGTTATGTAGCTCTCATCCATATGATTTGTGCAAATTCAGCTTTGTTCTCGCTGGGCTGTGCTGTCGGTTCATTCTGTGTTCCTGAGGTGCCTTTCCACCCCGGGGCACCAGGTGGCGGCAGTGTAGTTCAGGTAGGAGCACCTTCTTGCTAGCAGGGTTTTTTCCTTGCGGGGCATGCTGGGGGAGGGTACTTCTAGAGAGACGCCATTTTGGGCGGGGGAGTTCTTGGTTGGATCCGGGTGCAGCACCCACCTTCAGGGTGTGCGCACATCATGGGCCCCCGGCGATATGGGCTATCAGGTAATGATTGATTGTCCACACAGTGAATAAAGGTTTTCTCAATGCTTTAATTCCAGGCCAACATTGCCGAACATCAACTCGATGTAGGAAGAGCAGGTTGATGAGAACGAAAGAACTTTAGTTGTCAGGCCTGGATATAGGTGTAGCAGAGATTAGCTCTTAAAAAAAGAACACGGAGCCCACACGTCGCCAATCAGCGCCCTGGGGTGGGCGAGGTGTCTCCCGGGCCGGTCTCTCTCTCTCAGACAGCAGCCGGGATGTCACCTTAAATTTTAGCTGGGAGGAACGAGTTTTGCTGACTCGGTTCTATGCCCCTGCCACGGGCCAATAAAATGTAAAAAGATTCAAAATGTCCGAACAGAGTGATTTCTTCTTAGTAACTTTCTCCTTGCAAAACGTCTCCGGGTGACAGCAACGCATACCTGTCCATAGCCCGGACACCGGATCTTCTCCTCGGCAATGGGAACCCAGTAAGCTACTGGGGTCCCCTCAGTTTTGTCTCCGGTTGAGACTCGATAAGGCCTGAAGCCCGGCCAAGTAGGCCACGCCGGCAGGGTCCCTGTTTGCGCACACCCTGAAGGTGGGTGCCGCACCCTGACTCCGGGACCCCACGTCGCAAAACGCACCCCGAACACCTGACCTCCGTCCCAGATATATCCCTCCCCAGCATGCCCAGCGTGAGAAAACCCTCTCTAATTGGCTGCTGGGGAAGATTCCATATGCCAGAAATCCCTCCAGCTCCCACTGCCGGCCAAGGATGAAATCACATCCTCAGATTGCAGTCCGAGCCAGTGGTCCTTTCTAGAATAACACAGGTCATTAACCTGACAAATCACGACTGGGAGCAATGTACCTCTCTCAGTCAAACTAACTTTTGGAAAAATGCCCATGCATAAAGCAAGGGAGCGCTACATATGAAAGGACCAAATATATGTTTCACAATGTGTTTACCTACTTTTAGGTGAATTCAGCTTAGTTGCATCTAGAGAAAATAGAATGATGTGCGTTAGATCATCTGTAAACATGTCTAAACACACAAAGGCAAGTACTGTATATCTAAATGAAGGAGAACCTGACCCTGAAAGCATAATGTTTGTTTACACTTCCCAGATATATTCTCCCGTGTTTAAACATTCTAAACACAGAAGTGCTAGTGTGTGCAACTGCTCTGCCTCAAGGGAAGCATCAAGAAGTTGTACAAAGACTGTTGTGTCACTAGGTGGCAGTCAAAACCAAATAAAGGACTTGAGACTTCCCGTACTGTTTTCAGCATGATTCTGTATGCTTCTGTATTATTTTGGGCCGGTACACAACAAAATGTGTGCGTTCCTCGCACGTTTCCACGCAGTAAATTTTGACTGCCAAACATACTGGAACAAGGAAAAAAGTGTGCATGCACTTTTAAAAATGGGGAGTGCAAAACCACATGGTACCATGCCATTTGGTGGCAAAAAAATGCACTGCATTTGCTAGATAAGTTTGGGGTGCCATTACCAAATCCTTGGTCCCTGGACGCTCTCACAGGGGCAGCGGGTTCACCTGGGGTGCAGATTACTCCACATTTTGGTTTGAACCGGCCCTCAATGGAGCGATCCAAATTGTAATAATCAGCAAATAATAAAGGACCCATTTATAAAGTAGAAGGATGTACTACATCAAAAAGGGTTATGTCCGATTAAAGGGGTTGTAAAGGTTTGTTTTTTATTTTCTATCTGGTTCCTTTAACAACTTGCCGCCCGCCAAAAGTGGTTGCTAAATCCTGACTGGACTTCATATGACGTCCTCAGGATATTGAGCCGCTGCACGATCGGCTGCTCCTCTGACAGGGGGGGTTTGTGCTGATCGATTATCAGCACAGCCCCCCCGAGGATGCCCACTGGACCACCAGGGATGCCCACTGGATCACCAGGGATTCCACTAGATCAACAGATCAACAGGGATTTAAAACAAAGGTATGCCACCCTAGACCACCAGGGATGACACATAATGAATGCCAATCAGTGCCACAATGGATGCCAATCAGTGCCCACAATGGGCATCAGCAGGCATTGTTTGGCACTGATTGGCATCCATTAGTACAACACATTAGTTAGTGCCCATCTATGCCCATCCATGCCGCCTATCAGTACCCATCCATGCTGCCTATCAGTGCCCATCCATGCCGCCTATCCCTACCCATCTGTGCCACCTATCCCTGCCCATCCGTGACGCCTATCCCTGCCCATCCATGCCGCCTATCCCTGCCCATCCGTGCCGCTTATCCGTGCCCATCCGTTCCACCTATCCGTGCCCATTTGTGCCGCCTATCTGTGCCCATCTGTGCCAACTATACGTGCCGCCTATCAGTGCCCATCCGTGCCCATCCGTGTCACCCATCAGTGCCGCAGCAGTAGCAGCAGAGACATTCCCAAATGCGTAGCAGCAGAGACATTCCCAAATGTACAGCAAATACATTCCCAAATGCGTAGCAGCAGAGACATTCCCAAATGTACAGCAAAGAGACATTCCCAAATGTGCAGCAAATACATTCCCAAATACATTCCCAAATGCGTAGCAGCAGAGACATTCCCAAATGCGTAGCAGCAGAGACATTCCTAAATGTACAGCAAATACATTCCCAAATGCGTAGCAGCAGAGACATTCCCAAATGCGTAGCAGCAGAGACATTCCCAAATGTACAGCAAAGAGACATTCCCAAATGTGCAGCAAATACATTCCCAAATGTGCAGCAAATACATTCCCAAATACATTCCCAAATGCGTAGCAGCAGAGACATTCCCAAATGTACAGCAAATACATTCCCAAATGTGTAGCAGCAGAGACATTCCCAAATGTACAGCAAATACATTCCCAAATGCGTAGCAGCAGAGACATTTCTAAATCTACAGCAAATACATTCCCAAATGCGTAGCAGCAGAGACATTCCCAAATGTGTAGCAGCAGAGACATTCCCAAATGTACAGCAAATACATTCCCAAATGCGTAGCAGCAGAGACATTCCCAAATGCGTAGCAGCAGAGACATTCCCAAATGTACAGCAAAGAGACATTCCCAAATGTGCAGCAAATACATTCCCAAATGTGCAGCAAATACATTCCCAAATGCGTAGCAGCAGAGACATTCCCAAATGTACAGCAAATACATTCCCAAATGCGTAGCAGCAGAGACATTCCCAAATGTACAGCAAATACATTCCCAAATGCGTAGCAGCAGAGACATTCTCAAATGCGTAGCAGCAGAGACATTTCCAAATGTACAGCAAATACATTCCCAAATGCGTAGCAGCAGAGACATTACCAAATGCGTAGCAGCAGAGACATTCCCAAATGTACAGCAAATACATTCCCAAATGCGTAGCAGCAGAGACATTCCCAAATGTGTAGCAGCAGAGACATTCCCAAATGTGCAGCAAAGAGATATTCCTAAATGCGTAGCAGCAGAGACATTCCCAAATGCGTAGCAGCAGATACATTCCCAAATGTACAGCAAAGAGACATTCCCAGTGCATTAGAGCCACAGTCCAGCACAGAGACCACCCAGCTTAGTCCAACAAAGACTGGCCAGCCCAGCAGAGAGACTACCCAGCAAAGAAACCGCTCATCCTGCAAAGAGACAACCCAGGCAAAGAGACTGCCCAAACAGTGCCCAGGGAAAGAGACTGCCCAAACCGTGCCCAGGGAAAGAGACTGCCCAGCAAACAGTGCCCAGGGAAAATTTCCCGGGGCACGGTTTGGGTACTCTCTTTCCTGGGCACTCTCTTTCCTGGGCACTGTTTGCTGGGCACTCTTTTCTTGCCAGTCTCTTTCCTGGGCACTGTTTGCTGGGCAAACAGTGCCCAGGAAAGAGACTGGCCGGAAAAGAGTGCCCATGAAAGAGTGCCCAGGAAAGAGAGTGTCCAGGAAAGAGAGTGCCCAGGAAAGAGAGTGCCCAGCAAATAGTGCCCAGCAAACAGTGCCCTTGAAAGAGAGTGCCCAACCCAGTCAGGAGACCACCCAGCACAACCTCATTGAGCATGATTTTTTTTTCAATGCACAGACCTGGCCTGGGGCTAGTAAAGGGGAGTAGGAAGATCGCCTAAAAGTACCGTCACCATTCACATGAGGGGAATCTCCCACACAACACTGAGGAGCGATGCAGAGCTGCGGAGTACAGATTACTCCGCCTACCGCCCTCACAAGCTCTCAGGTCAGACGGAGGAGCAGGAGGAGGAGCCGGCCCGGGACTACAAGCTTTTACAGGCAGGGACGTCAGGTCAGTCACCTTACGGTACCATTAAAATTGTATTCACAACAGCGATCTCTCGCACAGTACTATGGGGCGGGGCAGAGCCTCTCTTACAAGCCCTCAGGGCAGACGGAGGAGCAGGAGGAGGAGCCGGCTCGGGACTGCAGTGCAAAGCGCTACGGAAGTTTTTACGGGCGCGCCGCTGGCTGTTTACTGCATTAATGAAGAGGGACACTGACTCAAAATAGGTGGCGGAACGCCGTTCCGGTGCGTTCTGCCAGAAAAAAAAGCCCTGCCCATCAGTGCCACCTTATCAGTGCCAGTCAGTGCAGTACCATCAGTGCCCATTAGTGAAGGAGAAAACGTACTTATTTACAATGTTTTATAACGGAAACAAAAAAAATGTTTTTTTTTTCCGAAATGTTCGGTAATTTTTTTTTGCAGAAAATAAAAATCCCAGAGGTGATCAAATACCACCAAAAAAAAAGCTCTATTTGTGGGTACAAAATGATAAAAATTTAGTTTGGGTACAGTGTAGAATGACTGCGCAATTGTCATTCAAAGTGCAACAGCACTGAAAGCTAAAAATTGGTCTGGGCGGGAAGGTGTATAAGTGCCCTGTATGGAAGTGGTTAAGCTAGTGCATTGTTTGTTCACTTAGCTTTTCCTTCGATTTCCCTTCTAAATCTTTTTTTTCTTTGTCTAATTTTCTCACTTCCTGTTCCTCCTCGGTAATCTGCCCCCATCATCTGAGCCGTTCTTGCTGGGGGTTAGTCAGCATGCTCACCCCCTCCCTTTGGACTACATCCCTGCAGGGAGCCGCTTCTTCAGGGGATATGCAAATTAAATACACTTTTTTAGGGGACACGCATTTAGGTCCACCAATACCATCTACTGCCAACATACAGAACTAACAAGCAGAGGCGGCTCTATGTTTTGTGAGGCCTTAGGCAAATCTTAGACATAAGGCCCCACTTACGTCCAAAATGGGAAAAATAATTCAAGCGATAGAAATTAACTGTATAAATTGCATTCATTAAGAGCCTTAAATCCTATAAACTATGAATTCACAGTTTCTAGAATTTCCTCTAACCACTTACTCTTTAATCAAATATCATTAATAATATATACATTACACAGAAATATAGATACAATTTGTGCAGCTGCTACTAGCAATGTGTTTGAGTTAGAATAAAAGTCAAAAAACATATGTAGCGCCTGTGTACTTTCAGTCCAGGTGCTGTCTTAAATCTAGAGGGGGATGAGAGAGTTATGTAGCTCTCATCCATACGATTTGTGCAAATTCAGCTTTGTTCTCGCTGGGCTGTGCTGTCGGTTCATTCTGTGTTCCTGAGGTGCCTTTCCACCCCGGGGCACCAGGTGGCGGCAGTGTAGTTCAGGTAGGAGCACCTTCTTGCTAGCAGGGTTTTTTCCTTGCGGGGCATGCTGGGGGAGGGTACTTCTAGAGAGACGCCATTTTGGGCGGGGGAGTTCTTGGTTGGATCCGGGTGCAGCACCCACCTTCAGGGTGTGCGCACATCATGGGCCCCCGGCGATATGGGCTATCAGGCTGGGGCGCGCGTGCCACGCATTGTCTTTGGTTCCGGGACTATGTTGGCCCAGAGCAACTGAAGCTGCGATGGGACACAGTGACTTATTGGGTCCCCTATATCTTACAAGAAGATCCCAAGCGAGTTGTGCTGTTCAGTTGGGAGTCAGTCTGAGGAGAACCAGGAGGCAGGCTATCCAATAGGGCCTAGACAAGCCATCGGGGATCGAGTTTGTCTAATGGCAACCTGTCAGTCTGTGTCCCAAAACCAAGGAAACTACCTGAGGGAGGTTCAGGCAACTACATTTATTGAGAAGGATTCGCTCCATTAAACTGCATTCCAGCGCAAGGGCCTGTGGCAGAGGTTCCACTCCTATTTCTTTTTGAGCCAAGTCTGTAGCAGAGACTTGTTTTCCTTCTCAAGGTTCCGAGTGATACCCTGACTGCCAGTTCTGTGAGAGAGACTGTCCAGGTACACTACACCCACTCCGGCTGGAGTGGCTACGAAGCAAAAGTATCGTTGGAAGAAGGACTGCTTCTGTGTGGTTAAGGCCTGAATCTGCAATTCTTCCTTTCACCAATCTTTCTCTGTCTACCTCAAGTTAATTGTTTGCCGTGTTGGGCAAGAGAATAAAAGCACAGAAAACGACACCCTGCTGTATGGACATTCCATCATTGCTCTCATCATCTTATCATCATCATACCCTTAGACGCATCACAGAGGTAACCCGCCATCCCAAATCTATCCAGCAGCTACTGAGGGAGTATCGCTACACATATTTCTCCATTTACATGAAGGTCAGGCTAATATAACCCAGCACAGAGTTCCCCCTTACATCAGAGTGTGCAGGATTCCTCCCTGAGTCCCTTACACTCATACAGTATTAACCCCCTTATGGTACATTTTAGGATGTACCACTCTTTCTCTTTGTTCTCCTTCTTTCCCCTTTATCTCTCTTTATGCTAATTTCTTATTTTTTCCCCCATCCCTCCCTCTAGACATCTTTCTTATTATTTTTCTCCCTTTTTCTTTGTTGGGGAATGGGATGAGTGACAGTGCTGGTGGGGGGTGGGATGAGTGACAGTGCTGGTGGGGGGTGGGATGAGTGGCAGTGTTAGGTGGAGTTCTGATCAGCCAACTTAGGTGCTCTAGATCAAGGTTATCTGCTGATCTGAGAACTGTAATGGGGACAACTATAATTACAGGTAGTGTTACTCACTGTGACTCTGGCTTCACTGTGTCTCCGACTTTGTGGTGTCTTGTAGCAGTGACACCTATACCATAATCAGGAGATAGGGTCTCCTCCAGCCCCTCCCACTTCACATTCCTCATTAGTCAGCTGACCTTTAGTCTCTGCCCCCCAGCCATGCCGTAAACTAAATGGGCGACTGTGGGCTCCGAGAACAGACCAGCTGGGCAGTCATAGGCTCGGGGGACAGCGTTTCTGGGCTGTAAAAAGACTAGTAGATCAGCCCGGGCTTCAGGAATAGCCGTACTGTATTCACTGCCTTACTGTATTCACTCCCCTTTACATCAGTGACCCCTCAGACTGGCCTTGCAATGCTGTCACTGACCTCATCTCAGGTGCACCGTGCAGGGCTCAGTCAGGCGGTCCTCTCTGGGCTCCACCTTGGAGGTTCTGGTCTCATCCTAAATTACCTTCTACACAGTCCACACATATCTCATTACTACTGTGACCCCCGTCCTAGCAGTGCTACCGCTCATGACTGCTTTGTAGGCTACCCTCCAGAGACTGCGGACATGATACAAGAGATGGTCAGAGACTGTGCGGCCTGGTGTGGAAATGTAAAGATGTATTTAATATGTATTGTCATAATGGCACCCAGTACTTCTGCAACCCGCTCTAAACAGAGCTGACTGGGGCAGTCTGAGGCTGGTTGAGATACAGTTCCAGAGAGGCCCGGAGCAAAAAGAACAAGCCATAAGCGTAGGGCAGGGCATGACGGGGTTAACAGAAACCTTTACAAGCCAGGGGGGAGTGGTCATGAGAGGTGCAGTGTGCAGAGGAGGAGAAGCTATAAATTCTCCCCCCTCCTTTCCCGGGTAACACAGTCTGGGGAGAAAAGTTGTAAGGTAGGATTGCTGCTGGCCTCTCCGAGCCAGGCCAGCAACCAGGCCGGGTTATCCGGTGGGGGGGGGGCACCCTCGGGGGGGGGCTACAGTCTAACTGGAGCCTCTCCTGAGCCAGGCCGGGTCACCCGCGGGGGGGGGGCGGGGAACCCACGAGGGGGCGGGGCTACCACGGGGGCACCCGCGAGGGGGCGGGGCAACCGCGGGGGCACCCGCGAGGGGGCGGGGCACCCGCGGCCTCCGTAGTGGTGCTCCCTGGGGCCATCCACCAGGCAGCTCAGGAGGGAAGGGAGCCCCAGCAAAAATGGACAGCAGCGGGCCCTGTAGGCCCCGCGAGGCACGGGGGGGGGGGGGGGCGACCAGGGGGCTCCAAAGCGGCAGCTAGGCCTGCCCTACGTGTGGAACAGGCTGCTGCGGGCTCTCACCCCGCTTGTGCACCGGTGGTTTATGTGCCTCGGCGAGGGAGATCGATCGCAGCGGTGACTAGCCCCTTGCCTTCTACGGCTAGCCACCTCCTGTCCAGCCCTGAGGAGGGGGGGCGTGGGGGAGCGGGTGACAGCAGCAGAGGTACAGCACCCAGAAAAGCGACGGGGAAATCCGTGCACGGGTCCAGAGTGCGCAGAGTGAGTGATGCCAGCTCTGGGCCCTCGGCTGCCAGGCCCGAGTCGCCTGGTGGGCCATCATCTGAGGAGCCTGAGATCGTTCGGAGTGGGAGCTGTCGGGTTCCGAGGAGGAGGAGTTTGTGCCCGGGACGCAGTTTACAGCGCTGGAGACGAGTGTTTCGGCTGTTGGGATTGCTTCCAGGCAGCCCGGTAAGTAGTTTTCATCAATTTCTACTGTGTTGCAAAATGCTGGTGTGTTGGTAGGGGGACGGGGGGAGGGTCCCCGTAGTCGTTTGGTAGTGCCCGCAGTGGCGGGGGTAGTGAGGTAAGGCCTAGTGCCTGGGGGAAAAAGGTTGGAGGGGATGCAGGTTTGCATCGGTTGTTTGGTAGGGTTGGTAGCTTTGGTGAGCCAGGCTGGGGGGACAATCCTGATGTTAGCCCTGCGGCAGCTTGGGTGCTGGCAGGGGGGTATGGCTGGGGGTAGTGACGGTGGGCAATCCAGGGTTAAGGTGTAGGCGGTGGGAGACTCCGCAAAGAAGAGGGATCTGGTCCGGTTGTCGGGCGCAAAAGGGGGAAGGGTATACTTGTTATGAGGCACCCTTGGGTTCACATTTTAAGCAGAAGGTGAGAGAGAAGGGCTGGAAGAGCGAATATGTAGAGATATTTGCGCATTTGCCTCTGGGGAAGTTTAACCTGGTCAGGGTTAAGCCTGAGTCCTAAAAGGAAGATGAAGCAAAGGGAGGTATAGGTTTATACCCAGGACTTTTGCGAAGTGGTCGCAGTCATACTAGATCGGGGTGTGCGTGATCGGTGAGAAAAAAACTCTGAACACTGTTCGGTGCTTTTCAGTTAACAGGAGGCGATTAGCAAGGCCTATCGGTGTTACGGAGGCACGGGATGGCTCCGTTGCGACGAACAGTTCAGGCAACGCAGGGCGGTGGGACCGGACATGTAGGTGGAGAGACCGAGGGCTTTGGCCTTGGGATGCAGCTCATGTCAGTCCCACGGACGTCCACAACGTTTTCGGGGGGGGGGGGGGGTTCTGTGTAACCTATTCCCCGGGACAGTCGGCCGGAAATGAAAAAGGGGGTCTGCTGGCAGTGTAATGAGGGTAACTGCAAGTTTGGGGGGTCCTGCCGGTTCAAGCACGAGGGCTCCGACTGCGGTGTAACCATCCCTCTTTCCTGGGTTTTGTGAGAAAGGCAAGGTACGTCCCAGAGATTTTACGAGTAAGAGGGAGGACTACGGTGATGGTGTAGAGGATGCGACCGTTTCTCGGTAGCACCCCAACAGGGCGGCTGCCCGGTCGTTGGAGGTTTTTTTTTTTTAGAGGGTTTTAGCATTCCTTGCAAGCTGGGGGTGGCCCCCCCCCCATGCCTAACAATTGGCGCTCCGCTCTACGTCACCCTGCGGTGGTTTCGGATACACTGCGGTAGGAAGTAGCTCTGGGCCGAATGGGGTGCCCATTCTCTCCGCCCCCCCTTCATATGAGTTGGTTGTTTTTCCCTTTGGGGTGGGGCCAAACAAGGAGCCAAACAAGTTTAGGCTCATTCATCACCTGTCCTTACGGGGGGGGGGGGGGTCAACGAGGCTATTAGCGTGGGGTATTGTACGGTATGTTACGCCTCAATTGATGGGGCGGTTGATTGGGTCAGGGGTATGGTCGAGGGGCGGTGATGGCCGAGCCTGACATCGAGGCTGCCTTTCGGCTTCTCCCAGTACTCCCGGATAGTTTCCGGCTATTGGTCTGTCACTGGGAGGGGGAGTTCAAGAGGGACAAGTGGGTACCGGTGGGTTGCTCGGTTCATGTGCCTTGTGCGTACAGTTTAGTTTGTTTCTAGAATGGGTGGGTCGGTATGTGGCTGGAGTGAACTCCTTGGTCCACTATCGGGTCGACTTCCTCAGCGTTTGCCCGGCTGGGTCGCGTATCTGCGCAGTGTTTTGACCACTCTGGAACGCATTGCAGAGCGATTTGGGGTGCCGCTGGCATCCGAGAAAAGGTAGGGGCCGAAGTCGGTCATACAATTTTTTGGCATAGTAATTGGCTCGGAGGCAATGGAGTGCAGATTACCATGGGACACACTGGAAAGCCTCACGGCAAAAAATTGGCGAGATATTGGGTTCACAGAAAGTACAAATCTGAGCGCGGCAGTCGCTCCTGGGAAAACTTATTTTCGTGTGTCTTATTCTTCCTATGGGGCAAGTCGTTTGCACGCGCCGCTCGGCAAGCACGGTGGGGGGTTAATTCACCCAAACACTTTGTGGGTTTGTGAAGGAACACAAGGAAGACCTGTCGGTTTTTGTCACTCTGTTTTGGAGTCCTCTAACAGTACGGCTCTGTGGATGTTCGGTCCGGTCAGCAATGTTGACATGGAACTGTTCACAGATGCGGCCGGGGGTTCAGGCTTTGGTGCATTCTTGCAGGGACAGTGTAGGGTGGGTCCTTTGCCCCAGTCCTGGTGCCAGCAGGGTTCACTAAGAACTTGGTTCGGCTGGAACTGTTTTCCGGTAGTGCTGGCGGTGGAATTATGGGGGCCCTGCCATCCGGTCTGTTTACATGGTGATAATCTGGGGGTGGTACAGGTGTTCAACAGGGTGATGGCTCCTCTCCCCCGGTCATTCGTCTCTTGCGGCACCTGGAGCTGCGCTGTTTCCAGGGGTATACCGGGAGTGGACAAGGTTGTGGCGGACGCCTTGTCCCGGTTTGCAGTGGGGACAGGTTCTGGGTTTGGTGCGTTAGGCAGAGTAGCAAGTGGTCCCCTGTCCAGCGTGTGAGTGGAGGATTCAGTTTGAATCATCTCACAGAAGGTCAATAAGGTGATGAAACATGGGCGGCCTAAGAGAAGGTCTGGTTGGTGTGGCAGATGCTGGTTCGGGGGGCGGAGGTGCAGCTGACGGGTCCAGAGGTATGGGTCCTGATTCGATATTGTTTGTCCAGGAACATAGAGTCTGGGATGTCACAGTTGGTACTCGATAAGAAAAGTTGTTCAGTCTGGTATTCTCGTTTGAGTGGCTAAGGTGCCTGGAATTTTACTATGGTTTTTGGGTGCGACAAGCGCTCAAGGGATATAGCCAGCAGGAACGACTTGGCGCCCAGTATCGTTACATCTTAAGAGGTGTTATGGGGAATGTGGGGACATTGTGTTTATCCCAGTATGGGGTTGTGTCGTTTCTGCACAGTGTTTTGGTCTGGCAAATATCTTTGGAGCATTCGGGGTGGGCGAGTTAGTTAGCCCCTCCAAGAAACAGTTCAAGGTGGCTGCTGAAGTGTGGGGGGCTCATGAAGGGGCCACACTGCTTCTAAGCAGATCCAAAACGGATCAGAGGGGGTGAGGTAAGTCAGTGCAGGTGGTCACTGTTGTTGGTTCAGACCTTTGCCCAGTCGGGCTGGTGGGGAATTCCGGCAGGTACGCCCGAAGGTGGGCGGTTCATTTGGTTACATAAGTAGCGGGCTCCAGGGTCACGGTAACAGTTCGTGGCAGGGTTTGGGCCTAGTGGAGAAAGAATTTCCCTGGCGTTCCCTTAGGATTGGGGCAGCGACAGAGGCTGCACGTGATCGTCTTGATGAGGAAACAGTCAAGGGGATAGGCAGGTGGGAGTCGAAGAGGTTTCGACTAGATGCAGGCCACAATGGTTGGTGGGCCTGGCGTAGGGGTAATTTGGTGGTTGCATCAATGGTTGTATAGGTTGCTTACTGTCTTTCAGGTACAGTGCAAGGATTGGTCTGGATTATGGGCCACTCCTTCGGAGATTGGGGGGGCTTGGAGAGTGTATGTGCGACCGGTGGGTCGACAGCTGGGGGTCCCGAGACTGCAGGCTCGTGTACATTGGTTGCGTTTCCCAGGAATGATGTGGAAGTAGAGTGGTATCGGAAGTGCACAGGTTTGCACGTTGGGACCGACCACTGGAGGTACTGGTTCTCCATGTAGGAGAAATGATTTAGGGGGTGAGGTCAATGCTGGGGTCGTGAGGTTCCCGGATACGATAGTGGTATGATCGGTCATGGTGGCTGGGACATCATAGAGGATGGCCAGACAGTGGAGTGGGTGAAAAAGAGCTTGGTGGAAGATGGACAGAGAGGTGGTGGGGGTACTGCGGTCAGTGGTCGTCTCTGAGCCAGCCTGTCGGCTTGAGGCCTATGACCAGGGGTTAGATAACGCAGTGCCAACCAAATGTGGTTTGTAAGTAGAAACGGGGGCCTGGCCGTCAGGCATCTGGGAGTTGGAGGTGTCTACGTGAAGATACCTTAGGAGCGATGGAGTTTACTGCACAGATGTTGGTATCGATATGGTGGGGGTTGGGCCCGTAGGATGGGGTACAGCAAGCATTGAGGGTGTGGAGGTGCGCCCAAAGGCAAGGGGTTACCTTTGGGTGCTGGTGGCGGGTGTTTGGACTTTGCAGGAGAAGAAATTACCCCAAATATGGATGCCATTACCCAGAGGTGGTATGGGTTCTGAAGGGGTGTGGTTTCCAGTCTACCAAGGTGTAGCTGGAATGTTGGTTAATGGGGGCACTGCGGTCAGTGGTCGTCTCTGAGCCAGCTTGTCGGCTTGAGGCCTATGACCAGAGGTGAGGTACCGCAGTGCCAATAAAATGTTATAATGTTAAAAGGTTTTACAAGTCAGTGTTAGTGGTGCCTGCAAAGTCCAGCACTAGTATGAGAAGAACAGTTTTTCTCAGGAATTATATGGTTTATATATGTTATTTATTATTGGATGTTATCTAAAATAAAGGAGGCTGCTACGGCCAGTTTTACTCCAAGTTACAGTGGTGGTCTCATTATTATTAAAGGTTTAAGGGGGAGTATAAACAGTGTGTCCTAGCAGTAAAGGTTATATATGGGATACCATAGTCATGATTTGGAGAAGGGTGTTTGTGAAGTGGGGGGTGTCGGCCGGTGAAAGGGCCCCTGTGTCATGCACAGATATTCGCCTGTGCAATGCCTCCACTCTGCAGGCACACTATCTGTTTAGCGGATGTGTGCTTTTGTAATTTCTGTGTCTGATCAACATAAATATGGTGGCATGAGCATACAGCTGCATATAGGCTCCCCTCATCAGGAACTGTGTTCATTGGTTATTGTATTATTACTGTATCATGGTGTTGTTGTATTATTACTGTATCGTATTGTGTTGTTATTGTATTATTACTGTATCATATCCCTGTTGGAAGTGTTTATTTTGTGCTGAGAAATCATTATATGGGCATTTGCTGTGTTTGAGCCCACATGCTGTGACATCACTTCCTATGGTCACATGCTGTGATCTACAATAAAGTCCATTGCGATCATTTCCCATGGTCGGTTGGGTACTGGTTAAGGTTTTAGTAGACCCCAGGCTTGTTTTCTGGGTGTCTTATTTCGGTTGCAGACAGGACAGGAATTGATATACGACTTGCAAAAGTCCTCCAAATTGGGCCACCAAAATGTGCGTCGTACCGATTCGAGAGTTTTACGAACTCCAAAATGGCCTGCTAGTGGGTGATCATGGAGAAGTTTCAAGACTTCTACTCTGATGTTTTCTGGTACAAACACCTGGCTTCCTCTCCAATATAGACTGTCTCTGGAAGTTAGCAAAAGATTAGAGGGTTTGGAAGAGTCGGAAGATGCTTCTCTGATAATGGAGAGTAGGTCGGTATGTAAGAGCAGGAAATTGCCATCTGGAAGGATGGTATCAGGGGTAGATGTATCCTCTGGATTGTCGTGCATTCGGGATAGTTACATAGTTACATAGTTAGTCAGGTTGAAAAAGACACAAGTCCATCGAGTTCAACCATAAAAAATAAAATAAATAAATAAATAAACAAACAAAATAAAACACAGTACATCACATACAACCCAACTCCATACCCACAGTTGATCCAGAGGAAGGCAAGAGCGATGATCCAATTCGCTACAGGAGGGGAAAAAATTCCTTCCTGATCCCCCAAGAGGCAATCAGATTTACCCAGGATCAACTTTACCTACAAATCTTAGTACTCAGTTATCTTACGTGCATTTAGGAAAGAATCCAGGCCTCTCTTAAAGCAATCTACTGAGCTGGCCAGAACCACCTCTGGAGGGAGTCTGTTCCACATTTTCACAGCTCTTACTGTGAAGAAACCTTTCCGTATTTGGAGGTGAAATCTCTTTCCCTCCAGACGTAAAGAGTGCCCCCTTGTCCTGAGTGTTGACCTTAAAGTGAATAACTCAACACCAAGTTCACTATATGGAACTCTTATGTATTTGTACATGTTGATCATATCCCCACTTATTCTCCTCTTCTCAAGAGTGAATAAATTCAGTTCCTCTAATCTTTCCTCATAGCTGAGCTCCTCCATGCCTCTTATCAGTTTGGTTGCCCTTCTCTGCACTTTCTCCAGTTCTCCCATATCCTTTTTGAGAACTGGGGCCCAAAACTGAACTGCATATTCCAGATGAGGTCTTACTAATGATTTGTACAGGGGCAAAATGATATCTCTATCTCTGGAGTCCATACCTCTCTTAATACAAGAAAGGACTTTGCTCGCTTTGGAAACCGCAACTTGGCATTGCATGCCATTATTGAGCTTATGATCAACTAAAACCCCTAGATCCTTCTCCACTACAGATCCCCCAGTTGTACACCCCCTAGCATGTATGGTGCATGCATATTCTTAGCCCCTAAGTGCATAACTTTACATTTATCAACATTAAACCTCATCTGCCACTTACTGTAGTCGCCCACTTAGATAGAGCATTGAGGTCGGCTTGTAAATTGGAGACATCCTGCAAGGACGTTATTCCACTGCATAACTTGGTGTCACCTGCAAAACAGAAATGTTACTTTTGATCTCAGACCCAAAATCATTTATAAATATATTGAAAAGTAAGGTTCCCAGCACTGAACCTTGGGGTACACCCAGGGCCGCTGATAGGGGGGGACCACCAGCCCTCCTGTAGGGGGCCCGGGCACACAGGGGGCCCGGACAGCAGGAGGATCGGTAGAGCAGAGAATGACAGCGTCTCACACCCAGCAACTCAAAGCCGGTTTCTCTCCATCTCGCTCCCGCGGCTTTCAGCTGCTAGGTGAGAGACACAGGGCTGGATTTAGGGAATGCCGGAGTGGGTTGTTATGCCCCCCCCCCTGGCCGCTGCTGAGCTGCTTCCTCCGCCCGCACTCACAGCTGAAACGAGGAGACGGCAGCTTGGAGCTGTAGATCGCATGGCACTGTACACACCAGGGGCGGATCCAGGGGGGTGGCAACGGGGCAATTGCCAATTGCAGATTCACGTTACAAGGCATCATCTGAATGGACTATTTTTCTGCTCCCCCGGCTCCCAGGTGGCCTAAGATATATTCCCTGGGCCCCATCAGTTCATTTAGAGGGGCCCAGTAGTGTCACTATAGGGGTGGGGATTGCGGTGACACCAAGACCGCTGCTACACACCTGCAGAGTAGCAGCAGAACGGTGCGAGTGTTGCTTCACTTCCCTGTCAGGCGGAGGGATCTCCACCCGACAAGAGCTTCCTAGTCCCGGCTGGTCTGACGTCATGATTCAGAGGCTGGGAGCGCGGGATTGAAGAGAAGATGCTGGCAAGAGTCAGGACCTGTAGCCAGAGCTCAGTGTCTGCAAGTGAGTAATCACGTAGCTCATTTGCATAACAATGCCGTATTTAACACCTCCGTCTTAGATATGTGAAGTGGTTAATGCTTTGGGGGAGGTTAAATAATTTACAATGCAAATTGTAATATAGCACATGGAGCCTGGAGGGGGTAATGTACTCACCTAAGTATTAATGACCTGTGGCAATTAACCCCTTTGTGTGCTGCATTAATGACAGTCATTGGCACCATCAGTGTTAATTAATCCCTTTTATGCTACAGTATGAAGGGGTTTATAAACATTGCCACTAATGCAGCACAAAGGGGTTAATTATTTATCACTGGTCAGAGAGTACATTAACCCCCTCCATGTGCCATATTACATCTACCAATCATTATGATCATCACACAGTACAGGCACATTGAGCCACAGCACCTGTATTGTGTGATTATCATGATAATAATGATTATATAGAATGACTGAAAAATTAATCTTTAGGCTTCATTCACACAGGGCATGCTGCAAACATGTGCTGTCTAGCACGCAGAGCTGTCTTTTACTGGCTTGGGGATGTTTAAAGTGTTACATGCATCCCAATGACGGCATCCCATTTATTTCTACTGAGACACACAGCCGCTATATCCCAATTTGTCATGCGTGCGGGTCCCAGAATGCATGCAGGGTGCGTTCAGGGACCTGCACCAGCATGTCATATTGGGATAAAGTGGTTGTGTGTCTCAGTAGGAATAAATATGATACCTGCATTGTGATCAGATGCATGTGACACTTTAAAACAGTGTCACTGTTGTAAAAAAGGTTAGGAGACTGTATGATACGTTAAATATGTTAAATACAGTTCTGTAAGCAACTCCTTATTTTCCGGGAGTGCCCCTACCGAAACTAGACTCTGGATCCGCCCCTGGTACACACACCGCCCCCTATCCACATTTGTTGCTGCTGGGAGGTGAGCACTGAGCAGCCTTTGGAGGAGATAGGGGCGCTGTGTGTGTGTACAGTGCAATGCAATCTACAGTAAGAGCGATCCGGTCTCATGTACTATAAAGACCAGCACTCTTCTGACAGGAGGGGAGAACAAAACACAGCACACCTCTTCATGGCTGTGTTGGCAAATTTAATGGTGATTTGGGGAGGGCGATATGTGTGAGGAGGAAGAATGGGGGCATATGTGCTGGGAGGAGAGACTGGGGGGGGGGGCAGGGGGGTAATTTAGAAGGGGTTGTGCTAGGAGGGGGATTTTTGTTTGGAAATTTGTGCACGGGGGCCCCGTCAGGTAGGCTGTACGGGGCCCCGTGATTTCTATAAGCGGCCCTGGGTACACCACTGATAACCTTGGACCATTCAGAGTAAGAATCATTAACCACAACTCTCTGAATTCTGTCAGCCAGTTTTCTATCCATTTACAAACCGATATATCCAATCCTGTAGACCTTACCTTACACATGAGCCGTGTGTGGGGAACTGTATCGAACGCTTTTGCAAAATCCAAGTATACCACGTCCACTGCCATGCCTCTGCCCAGGGTTTTACTTACCTCTTCATAAAAGGAAATCAGGTTTGTCTGACAACTTCTGTCTTTCATGAATCCATGCTGTCTGCTGTTTAAATAGTTTGTTTCCAGCAAGAACTCATCCATGTGGTCTTTTATTAAACGTTCCAGTATCTTCCCAACTATAGAACTTGGTAAAGACTTTGTTCCCTTTAAATATAGGCACAACATTGGCTCTACGCCAATCCAATGGTACTATTCCTCTCATTAATGAGTCCCTAAATATTAGATAACGTGGCATTGAAATTTCAGAGCTCAATTCTTTTAGGATCCGTGGGTGGATGCCATCTGGTCCAGGTGCTTTATTCACCTTTATTCTGTCTAAATATTTCTGGACCATATCACTTTTGAGCCATTATGGATTTGGGGCTGTGTCAGTCCCACCCCCATTATGGACATGAGCTCCCCCATGCTCCATTGTATACACAGAGCTGAAGAAAGCATTTAATAAATTTGCCTTCTATGTGTCCTCAGTCACCCAGTCTAGATTATTTTGTAAAGGGCCTACATGCTCAGACTTGACCTTTTTATTATTTATATATTTAAAGAATTTTTTGGGGTTTGTCCTACTATCTTTTGCAATCTGTCGTTCATTTTGAATTTTTGCATCCCTGATTTCCTTTTTACATATGCTATTATATTCTTTGTAACATTTAAACGACACTAGTTTTCCTTCATTTTTATATTTTTTAAAAGCAATTTTCTTATTGTTTATAGCTTTTTTAACTTTAACCGTGAGCCACATAGGTTTTATCTTTAGCCTTTTAAACTTATTGCCCATGGGAATATACTTTGCAGTGAGGTCCCAAAGAGTATTTTTGAAGAATTCCCATTTCTGTTCTGTGTTCATCGGTGCCAATATTCCCTCCCAGTCCAAGTCCTGGAGAGCAGTCCTCATCCTTTGAAAATTTGCTCTCTTGAAATTAAGTGTTTTTATCTTTCCCGTATGTATTTCTTGCTTATAGTTAACATTAAATTAAATCATGTTATGATCACTGCTACCCAGGTGTTCCTTTATCTGAACATTAGTAATAAGCTCTGCATGGTTTGAGATTACCAGGTCCAACAGAGCATCATTCCTAGTTGGGGTCTCAATAAACTGGACCATAAAATTGTCCTGCAATAGGTTTTTAAATTTTTGTCCTTTAACTGTCCCAGAAATTCCATTATTCCAGTCAATTTCTGGGTAGTTAAAATCCCCCATTAATATCACCATCCCAGCCATTGCAGCCCTTTCCATCTGTGCAAGGACCCGAGTCCACCTCCTCATTAACATTGGGTGGTCTATAACAAACGCCAATGATTAACTTTGAACTACGCACACCTGTATGCAGTTCCACCCATAATGCTTCAACTTCATCACACTCTCCATCAACCAGGTCCTCTTTCATGCTTGCTTTGAAGTCACTTGTCAGGAGAATATAGCAGATCAGTACTGTGTGACTGCACAGAGAGACCAAACAATATAGCTAGTGAAGTAAAAGAAGTTTATTTTACAAGTAAGTGAGGACCACCAGTGCAAACAGCAAACAACATATATAATCAAAAGGGAATACTGTATCATAAGTCAAGCCAGGCCGAGGTCATACACATGGGGAGTCAGCCGATGGGTAAGGATGGGACAGGACAGAGCAGGGAGCAGATGGATGGGACAGGACAGAGCAGGGAACGGATGGATGGACTAGCTGCGGGGTAAGAACTCAGGGGAGACAGGAACCAGGAGACAGGGCAGACAAGTCCAGGCGGGATCAGGGATCAGAATCGCAGACAGGATCAAGGCACAGAATCAGAGTCCAGAAGACGGGGTCAGGGTACAGGCTCAGGTCCGGAAGGTATGACGATACCAGGGCGAGGAGTGATTACACACGCCGGGTATTATAGAGGCGTGCTGATTGCATTCAGGTCACACCTGAACGCAGGAAAGGCTGTGTGCTCCAAATGACCAAGAACCCCCCGCTGGTGGAGGCCAGTACTGCAGCCAGAATAACAGGCAGATTTACCAGCAGGGGGGACCATTCCTGACATCACTTCTCACATAGAGACAGACACCTCCACCTTTCCTTTTTACCCTGTCTTTCCGAAAGAGAGCATAGCCAGGAATATTAATAGCCAAGTCATGTGAGGATTGAAGCCAAGTTTCAGCAATACCGATTACATCATAGCTCTCCTCATGCACCAGAGCTTCCAACTCACCTGTTTTGCTTGGCAGGCTTCTGGCATTGGTGAACAAACACTTAAATGTATTGTTACATTTTTCGCTGGTGTTTTTCATATATTTCATATAATGTTTGGTACTGCATATGGCACTATAATTTCTAATGGCTGTTTGCAACATGGGAACTTTCTTGTCACCTGCCATAACCCCACCTCCATATATCCCCATTCCACTCTCCATTAATGTCTGATAATGGGATAATGCGTTCGGTTTAATATTTTTAGATCCTGGTCGGTAGGTAATGTGAAAACAAAAACGGGAAAAGAAAAGAGCCCAACGGGCTTGTCGAGGCTTCAGGTGTTTGGCAGACTTTAAATATTCCAAATTTTTGTGATCCGTGTAGATCAGTACAGGGTGAGCGGCGCCCTCCAGTAAGTACCTCCATTCCTCAAGGGTGGTTTTAATAGCCAATAGTTCCCGATCTCCCACGTCGTAGTTCTTTTCTAACCCGCAGGGATTTAGTCAAAAATGGTCCAAAATCTAACCTCCCAATTTTATTTTCCAGAAAGGTTCTGAATGCTCCAAATATCGTACCCACGGGGCTTTTGTCAAAAACGGTCCAAAATCTAACCCCCCATTCTGGAGAATAAAATTGGGGGGTTAGATTTTGGACCCAATTTTATTCCCCAGAATGGTTCAGAATGGTCCAAATATCTGACCCGCGGGGCTTTTGTCAAAAACGGTCCAAAATTGAACTCCCCAATTTTATTCCCCAGAATGGTTCAGAATGCTCCAAATATCTAACCCGCGGGGCTTTCGTCAAAAACGGTCCAAAATCGAACCCCCCAAGTTGATTCCCCAGAATGATTCAGAATGGTCCAAATATCTAACCCGTGGGGCTTTTGTCAAATACGGTCCAAAATCTAACCCCCCAAGTTGATTCCCCAGAATGGTTCAGAATGCTCCAAATATCTAACCCGTGGGGCTTTTGTCAAAAACGGTCCAAAATCTAACTCCCCAATTTTATTCCCCAAAATGGTTCAGAATAGTCCAAATATCTAACCCGCGGGGCTTTTGTCAAAAATGGTCCAAAATTTAACCCCCCAATTTTATTCCCCAGAATGGTTCAGAATGCTTCAAATATCTGACCCGTGGGGCTTTTGTCAAAAACGGTCCAAAATTTAACTCCCCAATTTTATTCCCCAGAATGGTCCCAATATATAACCCGCGGGGCTTTTGTCAAAAATATTTATGCCACTTCTAGGCTAAAGTCCCATAGACTCTGATGTTAAACGATTGTTCTTTAGAGACCCAGAACTGGCCAGCCTTAAGTGCCAGTGACCCCACCTTTGGTAGACATGTAGCCCAGAGTCTCCCCTACGTGGGTAGTTTGGAGGTCCAAGCACCAAAAACATTTTTTTTTGACACTCTTCAGTTGCTATTCAGGAAGATGCTCGCCAAGTTTGAAGGCTCTAGCTCCTTTCGTTTAAAAGTTATAGCCCAAAAACCGATTTATGCCACTTCTAGGCTTAAGTCCCATAGACTCTCATGTTAAACGGTCCTTCTTTAGAGATCCAGAACTGGCCAGCCTTAAGTGCCAGTGACCCCACCTTTGGTAGACATGTAGCCCAGAGTCTCCCCTACGTGGGTAGTTTGGAGGTCCAAGCACCAACATTTTTTTTATACTCTCCAGTTATGGTTCAGGAAAACTGGCCATCCAAAGTTGGGTGGTTTGGGACTTTTGCCTGGAAGTGGCATAAATCGGTTTTTGGGCTATAACTTTTGAACGGAAGGAGCTAGAGCCTATGTGGGTAGTTTGGAGGTCCAAGCACCAAAAAAAATTTGAGTAGTCGTGACCTGTCATCCCTCCGCTCTACTCATTGTGGCCCGCGACTGGTTACCAAGTTGCTTTAGTGGCACTCGCTGTTCAAAAGGTTGGGCACCCCTGGTGTAAAGAATAGCTGCATATACTTTAAGTAGAGACAAAGTAGATGTAAAGTGATGGAGGAGATGGGCAGCTACTAAGGCCTTATGCCCACTGGATGTTTTTGAAGTTGCTCTTAAGGGTGTCTGGCATATTTCCGCCTCTAAACACCCTTGCATGTTATCCTATTTGTCCATGCACACACCGTGCTTTAAGACAGAAATAAAAAAAAAAACACTGTCGAGTGCAGCAGCATTTTTTTTATTTTTTTGTATTCATTTTAGTAAGTTTACAAATAAAAACACAATAAAACAAGCAAGGAAAAGAAACACAATTGGGGGGGGGAATTAAATCTCCAACACAACACAGATACTCTTGCAAACAATCTTAGGACCTTGTTATAACAATCATATATATATCCTAGTGTTTCTTTGGAGACCCGGTACTGGCCAGCCTTAGGTGCCAGTGACCCCACCTTTGGTCGACATGTAGCCGAAAGTCTTCCCTACAAATGTGGGTAGTTTGGAGGTCCTGACACCAAAAAAAAAATGATGCCACTTCTAGGCTAAAGACCCAAACCACCCGACTTTGGACGGCCAGTTCTCCCGAACCATAACTGGTAGCGACTTACTTTCTTAGCCACATTGCAGCCCTAAATGTCCTGAACTGACCAAGCCAAGTTTGGGGTCCAGGGGACCAATGGCCGTGGAGATATCGCGTCTCAAGTTGTCCCCATTTCCCCATAGACTCCCATGTTAAACGGTCCTTCTTTGGAGACCCGGTAGTGGCCCGCCTTAGGTGCCAGTGACCCCACCTGTGGTCGACATGTAGCCGAGAGTCTCCCCTACAAATGTGGGTAGTTTGGAGGTCCTGGCACCAAAAAAAATAAAAAAATTGATACTCTCCAGTTGCTATTCAGGAAGATGCTCCCTAAGTTTGAAGGCTCTAGGAGCTTTAGTTCAAAAGTTATAGCCCAAAAAACGATTTATGCCACTTCTAGGCTAAAGTCCCAAACCACCCAACTTTGGACGGCCAGTTCTCCCTAACCATAACCGGTAGCGACTTACTTTCTTCGCCACATTGTAGCCATATATGTCCTGAACTGACCAATCCAAGTTTGGGGTCCAGGGGACCAATGGCCGTGGAGATATCGCGTCTCAAGTTGACCCCATTTCCCCATAGACTCCCATGTTAAACGGTCCTTCTTTGGAGACCCGGTACTGGCCAGCCTTAGGTGCCAGTGACCCCACCTTTGGTCGACATGTAGCCGAGAGTCTCCCCTACAAATGTGGGTAGTTTGGAGGTCCTGGCACCAAAACAAAAATGATGCCAATTCTAGGCTAAAGTCCCAAACCACCCAACTTTGGACGGCCAGTTCTCCCGAACCATAACCGGTAGTGACTTACTTTCTTCGCCACATTGTAGCCCTATATGTCCTGAACTGACCAAGCCAAGTTTGGGGTCCAGGGGACCAATGGCCGTGGAGATATCGCGTCTCAAGTTGACCCCATTTCCCCATAGACTCCCATGTTAAATGGTCCTTCTTTGGAGACCCGGTACTGGCCAGCCTTAGGTGCCAGTGACCCCACCTTTGGTCGACATGAAGCCGAGAGTCTCCCCTACAAATGTGGGTAGTTTGGAGGTCCTGGCACCAAAAAAAATAAAAAAAAATGATACTCTCCAGTTGCTATTCAGGAAGATGCTCCCCAAGTTTGAAGGCTCTAGGAGCTTTAGTTCAAAAGTTATAGCCCAAAAACCGATTTATGCCACTTCTAGGCTAAAGTCCCAAACCACCCAACTTTGGACGGCCAGTTCTCCCGAACCATAACCGGTAGCGACTTACTTTCTCCGCCACATTGTAGCCCTATATGTCCTGAACTGACCAAGCCAAGTTTGGGGTCCAGGGAACCAATGGCCGTGGAGATATCGCGTCTCAAGATGACCCCATTTCCCCATAGACTCCCATGTTAAACGGTCCTTCTTTGGAGACCCGGTACTGGCCAGCCTTAGGTGCCAGTGACCCCACCTTTGGTCGACATGTAGCCGAGAGTCTCCCCTACAAATGTGGGTAGTTTGGAGGTCCTGGCACCAAAAAAAATAAAAAAAATGATACTCTCCAGTTGCTATTCAGGAAGATGCTCCCCAAGTTTGAAGGCTCTAGGAGCTTTAGTTCAAAAGTTATAGCCCAAAAACCGATTTATGCCACTTCTAGGCTAAAGTCCCAAACCACCCAACTTTGGACGGCCAGTTCTCCCTAACCATAACCGGTAGCGACTTACTTTCTGCGCCACATTGTAGCCCTATATGTCCTGAACTGACCAAGCCAAGTTTGGGGTCCAGGGAACCAATGGCCGTGGAGATATCGCGTCTCAAGTTGACCCCATTTCCCCATAGACTCCCATGTTAAACGGTCCTTCTTTGGAGACCCGGTACTGGCCAGCCTTAGGTGCCAGTGACCCCACCTTTGGTCGACATGTAGCCGAGAGTCTCCCCTACAAATGTGGGTAGTTTGGAGGTCCTGGCACCAAAACAAAAATTATGCCACTTCTAGGCTAAAGTCCCAAACCACCCAACTTTGGACGGCCAGTTCTCCTTAACCATTACTGGTAGCGACTTACTTTCTTCGCCACATTGTAGCCCTATATGTCCTGAACTGACCAATCCAAGTTTGGGGTCCAGGGGACCAATGGCCGTGGAGATATCGCGTCTCAAGTTGACCCCATTTCCCCATAGACTCCCATGTTAAACGGTCCTTCTTTGGAGACCCGGTACTGGCCAGCCTTAGGTGCCAGTGACCCCACCTTTGGTCGACATGTAGCCGAGAGTCTCCCCTACAAATGTGGGTAGTTTGGAGGTCCTGGCACCAAAAAAAATAAAAAAAATGATACTCTCCAGTTGCTATTCAGGAAGATGCTCCCCAAGTTTGAAGGCTCTAGGAGCTTTAGTTCAAAAGTTATAGCCCAAAAACCGATTTATGCCACTTCTAGGCTAAAGTCCCAAACCACCCAACTTTGGACGGCCAGTTCTCCCTAACCATAACCGGTAGCGACTTACTTTCTCCGCCACATTGTAGCCCTATATGTCCTGAACTGACCAAGCCAAATTTAGTGTCCAGGGAACCAATGGCCGTGGAGATATTGCGTCTCAAGATGACCCCATTTCCCCATAGACACCCATGTTAAATGGTCCTTCTTTGGAGACCCGGTACTGGCCAGCCTTAGGTGCCAGTGACCCCACCTTTGATCGACATGTAGCCGAGAGTCTCCCCTACAAATGTGGGTAGTTTGGAGTGCCTGGCACCAAAAAAAAATGATGCCACTTCTAGGCTAAAGTCCCAAACCACCCAACTTTGGACGGCCAGTTCTCCCTAACCATAACCGCTAGTGACGTACTTTGTTCGCCACATTGTAGCCCTATATGTCCTGAACTGACCAAGCCAAGTTTGGGGTCCAGGGGACCAATGGCCGTGGAGATATCGCGTCTCAAGGTGACCCCATTTCCCCATAGACTCCCATGTTAAATGGTCCTTCTTTGGAGACCCGGTACTGGCTAGCCTTAGGTGCCAGTGACCCCACCTTTGGTCGACATGAAGCCGAGAGTCTCCCCTACAAATGTGGGTAGTTTGGAGGTCCTGGCACCAAAAAAAAAAAAAAAAAAATGATACTCTCCAGTTGCTATTCAGGAAGATGCTCCCCAAGTTTGAAGGCTCTAGGAGCTTTAGTTCAAAAGTTATAGCCCAAAAACCGATTTATGCCACTTCTAGGCTAAAGTCCCAAACCACCCAACTTTGGACGGCCAGTTCTCCCGAACCATAACCGGTAGCGACTTACTTTCTCCGCCACATTGTAGCCCTATATGTCCTGAACTGACCAAGCCAAGTTTGGGGTCCAGGGGACCAATGGCCGTGGAGATATCGCGTCTCAAGGTGACCCCATTTCCCCGTAGACTCCCATGTTAAATGGTCCTTCTTTGGAGACCCGGTACTGGCCAGCCTTAGGTGCCAGTGACCCCACCTTTGATCGACATGTAGCCGAGAGTCTCCCCTACAAATGTGGGTAGTTTGGAGTGCCTGGCACCAAAAAAAAATGATGCCACTTCTAGGCTAAAGTCCCAAACCACCCAACTTTGGACGGCCAGTTCTCCCGAACCATAACCGGTAGCGACTTACTTTCTCCGCCACATTGTAGCCCTATATGTCCTGAACTGACCAAGCCAAGTTTGGGGTCCAGGGGACCAATGGCCGTGGAGATATCGCGTCTCAAGGTGACCCCATTTCCCCGTAGACTCCCATGTTAAATGGTCCTTCTTTGGAGACCCGTTACTGGCCAGCCTTAGGTGCCAGTGACCCCACCTTTGGTCGACATGTAGCCGAGAGTCTCCCCTACAAATGTGGGTAGTTTGGAGGTCCTGGCACCAAAAACAATTATGCCACTTCTAGGCTAAAGTCCCAAACCACCCAACTTTGGATGGCCAGTTCTCCTTAACCATAACCGGTAGCGACTTACTTTCTTTGCCACATTGTAACCCTATATGTCCTGAACTGACCAAGCCAAGTTTGGGGTCCAGGGGACCAATGGCCGTGGAGATATCGCGTCTCAAGTTGACCCCATTTCCCCATAGACTCCCATGTTAAACGGTCCTTCTTTGGAGACCCGGTACTGGCCAGCCTTAGGTGCCAGTGACCCCTCCTTTGGTCGACATGTAGCCGAGAGTCTCCCCTACAAATGTGGGTAGTTTGGAGGTCCTGGCACCAAAAAAAATAAAAACATTGATACTCTCCAGTTGCTATTCAGGAAGATGCTTCCCAAGTTTGAAGGCTCTAGGAGCTTTAGTTCAAAAGTTATAGCCCAAAAAACGATTTATGCCACTTCTAGGCTAAAGTCCCAAACAACCCAACTTTGGACGGCGAGTTCTCCCGAACCATAACCGGTAGCGACTTACTTTCTTCGCCACATTGTAGCCCTATATGTCCTGAACTGACCAAGCCAAGTTTGGGGTCCAGGGGACCAATGGCCGTGGAGATATCGCGTCTCAAGGTGACCCCATTTCCCCATAGACTCCCATGTTAAATGGTCCTTCTTTGGAGACCGTTACTGGCCAGCCTTAGGTGCCAGTGACCCCCACCTTTGGTCGACATGAAGCTGAGAGTCTCCCCTACAAATGTGGGTAGTTTGGAGGTCCTGGCACCAAAAAAATTATGAACTTCTAGGCTAAAGTCCCAAACCACCCAACTTTGGACGGCCAGTTCTCCCTAACCATTACTGGTAGCGACTTACTTTCTTTGCCACATTGTAGCCCTATATGTCCTGAACTGACCAAGCCAAGTTTGGGGTCCAGGGGACCAATGGCCGTGGAGATATCGCGTCTCAAGTTGACCCCATTTCCCCATAGACTCCCATGTTAAATGGTCCTTCTTTGGAGACCCGTTATGGCCAGCCTTAGGTGCCAGTGACCCCCCTTTGGTCGACATGAAGCCGAGAGTCTCCCCTACAATGTGGGTAGTTTGGAGGTCCTGGCACCAAAAAAATAAAAAAAATGATACTCTCCAGTTGCTATTCGGAAGATGCTCCCAAGTTTTGAAGGCTCTAGGAGCTTTAGTTCAAAAGTTATAGCCCAAAAACCGATTTATGCCACTTCTTTAGGCTAAAGTCCCAAACCACCCACCACCAACTTTGGGACGGCAGTTTCCTAACATAACCGGTAGCGATATTACTTTCTCTCCGCACCACCATGTAGCCCTATATGTCCTGAACTGACCAAGCCAAGTTTGGGGTCCAGGGAACCAATGGGCCGTGGAGATATCGCGCCCCCACATGACCCCATTTCCCCATAGACTCCCATGTTAACGGTCCTTCTTTGGAGACCCGGTACTGGCCAGCCTTAGGTGCCAGTGACCCCACCTTTGGTCGACATGTAGCCGAGAGTCTCCCCTACAAATGTGGGTAGTTTGGAGGTCCTGGCACCAAAACAAAAATGATGCCACTTCTAGGCTAAAGTCCCAAACCACCCAACTTTGGACGGCCAGTTCTCCCTAACCATAACCGGTAGCGACGTACTTTGTTCGCCACATTGTAGCCCTATATGTCCAGAACTGACCAAGCAAGTTTGGGGTCCAGGGGGACCAATGGCCGTGGAGATATCGCGTCACAAGGTGACCCCATTTCCCCATAGACTCCCCATGTTAAATGGTCCTTCTTTGGAGACCCGTTACTGGTAGCCTTAGGTGCCAGTGACCCCACCTTTTGGTCGACATGAAGCCGAGAGTCTCCCCTACAAATGTGGGTAGTTTGGAGGTCCTTGGCACAAAAAAAAAATGATACTCTCCAGTTGCTATTCAGGAAGATGCTCCCAAGTTTTGAAGGCTCTAGGAGCTTTAGTTCAAAGTTATAGCCCAAAACGATTTATGCCACTTCTAGGCTAAAGTCCCAAAACCACCCAACTTTTGGACGGCCAGTTTCTCCCGAACCATAACCGGTAGCGACTTACTTTCTCCGCCACATTGTAGCCCTATATGTCCTGAACTGACCAAGCCAAGTTTGGGGGTCCAGGGGACCAATGGCCGTGGAGATATCGCGTCTCAAGGTGACCCCATTTCCCCATTAGACTCCCATGTTAAATGGTCCTTCTTTGGAGACCCGTACTGGCCAGCCTTAGGTGCCAGTGACCCACCTTTGGTCGACATGTAGCCGAGAGTCTCCCCTACAAATGTGGGTAGTTTGAAGGTACCTGGCACAAAAAATAAATTATGCCACTTCTAGGCTAAAGTCCCAAACACCCAACTTTGGATGGGCCAGTTCTCCTTAAACCATAACCGGTTGCTAGCGACTTACTTTCTTTGCCACATTGTAGCCCTATATGTCCTGAACTGACCAAGCAAAGTTTGGGGGTCCAGGGGACAATATGGCCGTGGGGAGATATCGGTCTCAAGTTGAACCCCATTTCCCATAGACTCCCATGTTAAACGGTTCCTCTTTTGGAGACCCACGGTACTGGCCAGCCTTAGGTGCCAGTGACCCCACCTTTGGTCGACATGTAGCCGAGAGTCTCCCCTACAAATGTGGGTAGTTTGGAGGTCCTGGGCACCCAAAAAAATAATAACAAAAAAGATACTCTCCAGTTGCTATTCAGAAAGATGCTTCCCAAGATTGAAGGCTCTAGGAGCTTTAGTTCAAAAATTTATAGCCAAAAAACCACGATTTATGCCACTTCTAGGCTAAAGTCCCATATAACAAACACAACTTGGCGGCAGGGAGTTTCTCCAACCTAGAACCAGGTTAGCGACTTACTTCTTCGCCACATTGTAGCCACTATATGTCCTGAACTGACCAAGCCAAGTTTGGGGTCCAGGGACCAATGGGCCGTGGGAGATAATCGCGGTCCTCAAGGTGACACCCCAGTTCCCCATAGACTCCCATGTTAAATGGTCCTTCTTTGGAGACCCGTTTACTGGCCAGCCTTAGGTGCCCGTGACCCCACCTTTGGTCGACATGAAGCCGAGAGTCTCCCTACCAAATGTGGGTAGTTTGGGAGGTCCTGGCACCAAAAAAAAATTATGCACTTCTAGGCTAAAGTCCCAAACCAACCCACTTTGGATGGCCCAGTTCTAGCCTCTAACCATAACCGGGTAAGGACCTTACTTTCTTTCGCCACATTGTTAGCCCTATAAGTCCCTGATCTGACCAGCACAAGTTTGGGGTCCAGGGTAATAATCCGGCCGTGGAAGTGGCAGAGATATCGCGTCTCAAGGTGACCCCATTTCCCCATAGACTCCCATGTTTTAAATGTCCTTCTTTGGAGACCCGTTAACTGGCCCCAGCCTTAGGTGCCAGTGACCCCACCTTTGGTCGACATGAAGCCGCCGAGAGTCCTCCCCTACAAATGTGGATAGTTTGGAGGTCCTGGCACCAAAAAAAAATAAAAAAAATTGATACTCTCCAGTTGCTATTCAGGAAGATGCTTCCCAAGTTTGAAGGCTCTAGGAGCTTTAGTTCACAAAAGTTGATAGCCCAAAAAAAAAAACGATTTATCCACTTCTAGGCTAAAGTCCCAAACAACCCAAACTTGGACGGCGAGTTCTCCCGAACCATAACCGGTAGCGACTTACTTTCTCCTTCGCCACAGTGTAGCCCTTATATCGTATAAACTGACCAAGCCAAGTTTGGGGTCCAGGGGACCAATGGCCGTGGAGATATCGCGTCTCAAGGTGACCCCATTTCCCCATAGACTCCATGTTAAATGGTCCTTCTTTGGAGACCGGTTACTGGCCAGCCTTAGGTGCCAGTGACCCCCACCTTTGGTCGACATGAAGCCGAGAGTCTCCTCTACAAATGTGGGTAGTTTGGAGGTCCTGGCACCAAAAAAAATTATGCCACTTCTAGGCTAAAGTCCCAAAACCACCGCTTTGGATGGCCAGTTCCTCCCAAACCATAACCGTAGCGAGACTTACTTCTTAGCCACATTGTAGCCCTATATGTCCTGAACTGACCAAGCCAAGTTTTGGGTCCAGGGGACAATGGCCCGTGAAGATATCGCGTCTCAAGGTGACCCCATTTCCCCATAGACTCCATGTAAATGAGTCCTTCTATTGGAGACCCGGTACTGGCCCAGCCTTAGGTGCCATGGACCCCCCTTTGGTCACATGTAGCCGAGAGTCTCCCCTACAAATGTGGTAGTTTGGAGGTCCTGGCACCAAAAAAAATAAAAAAATTTGATACTCTTCAGTTGCTATTCAGGAAGATGCTTCCCAAGTTTGAAGGCTCTAGGAGCTTAAGTTCCAAGTTTTATAGCCCAAAAACCGATTTATGCCACTTCTAGGGCTAAGGTCCCAAACCCACCAACTTTGGACGGCCAGTTCTCCCGAACCAAAACCGTGGTAGCGACTTACTTTCTTTGCACACATTGTAGCCCTAAATGTCCTGAACTGACCAAGCCAAGTTTGGGGTCCAGGGGACCAATGGCCGTGGAAAATATCGCGTCTCAAGTTGACCCCATTTTCCCATAGACTCCCATATTAATGGTCCTTCTTTGGAGACCCAGTACTGGCCAGCCTTAGGTGCAGTGACCCACCTTTGGTCGACATGTAGCCGAGTGTCTCCCTACAAATGTGGGTAGTTTGGAGGTCCTGGCACCAAAAAAAAAATATGCCACTTCTAGGCTAAAGTCCCAAACCAACCCAACTTTGGACGGGCCAGTTCTCCCTAACCATAACCGTAGCGACTTATGTTCTTCCGCCACATTGTAGCCCTATATGCCTGAACTGACCAAGCCAAGTTTGGGGTCCCAGGGGACCAATGGCCGAGGAGATTCGCGTTCTCAAGTTTGTCCCCATTCTACCCATAGACTCCCATGTTAAACAGTCCTTCTTTGGAGACCCGGTACTGGTCAGCCTTAGTTGCCAGTGACCCCACCTTTGGTCGGCATGTAGCTGAGAGTCTCCCCTACAAATGTGGGTAGTTTGGAGGTCCTGGCACCAAAAAATAAATTATGCCACTTCTAGGCTAAAGTCCCAAACCACCCAACTTTGGACGGCCAGTTCTCCCTAACCATAACCGGTAGTGACTTACTTTTTTTGCCACATTGTAGCCCTATATGTCCTGAACTGACCAAGCCAAGTTTGGGGTCCAGGGGACCAATGGCCGTGGAGATATCGCGTCTCAAGTTGACCCCATTTCCCCATAGACTCCCATGTTAAACAGTCCTTCTTTGGAGACCCGGTACTGGCCAGCCTTAGGTGCCAGTGACCCCACCTTTGGTCGACATGTAGCCGAGAGTCTCCCCTACAAATGTGGGTAGTTTGGAGGTCCTGGCACCAAAAAAAATAAAAAAAATTGATACTCTCCAGTTGCTATTCAGGAAGATGCTCCCCAAGTTTGAAGGCTCTAGGAGCTTTAGTTCAAAAGTTATAGCCCAAAAACCGATTTATGCCACTTCTAGGCTAAAGTCCCAAACCACCCAACTTTGGACGGCCAGTTCTCCCGAACCATAACCGGTAGCGACTTTCTTTCTTCGACACATTGTAGCCCTATATGTCCTGAACTGACCAAGCCAAGTTTGGGGTCCAGGGGACCAATGGCCGTGGAGATATCGCGTCTCAAGTTGACCCCATTTTCCCATAGACTCCCATGTTAAACGGTCCTTCTTTGGAGACCCAGTACTGGCCAGCCTTAGGTGCCAGTGACCCCACCTTTGGTCGACATGTAGCCGAGTGTCTCCCCTACAAATGTGGGTAGTTTGGAGGTCCTGGCACCAAAAAAAAATGATGCCACTTCTAGGCTAAAGTCCCAAACCACCCAACTTTGGACGGCCAGTTCTCCCTAACCATAACCGCTAGCGACGTACTTTGTTCGCCACATTGTAGCCCTATATGTCCTGAACTGACCAAGCCAAGTTTGGGGTCCAGGGGACCAATGGCCGTGGAGATATCGCGTCTCAAGGTGACCCCATTTCCCCATAGACTCCCATGTTAAATGGTCCTTCTTTGGAGACCCGTTACTGGCTAGCCTTAGGTGCCAGTGACCCCACCTTTGGTCGACATGAAGCCGAGAGTCTCCCCTACAAATGTGGGTAGTTTGGAGGTCCTGGCACCAAAAAAAAAATGATACTCTCCAGTTGCTATTCAGGAAGATGCTCCCCAAGTTTGAAGGCTCTAGGAGCTTTAGTTCAAAAGTTATAGCCCAAAAACCGATTTATGCCACTTCTAGGCTAAAGTCCCAAACCACCCAACTTTGGACGGCCAGTTCTCCCGAACCATAACCGGTAGCGACTTACTTTCTCCGCCACATTGTAGCCCTATATGTCCTGAACTGACCAAGCCAAGTTTGGGGTCCAGGGGACCAATGGCCGTGGAGATATCGCGTCTCAAGGTGACCCCATTTCCCCATAGACTACCATGTTAAATGGTCCTTCTTTGGAGACCCGTTACTGGCCAGCCTTAGGTGCCAGTGACCCCACCTTTGGTCGACATGTAGCCGAGAGTCTCCCCTACAAATGTGGGTAGTTTGGAGGTCCTGGCACAAAAAAAAATAAAAAAAATTGATACTCTCCAGTTGCTATTCAGGAAGATGCTTCCCAAGTTTGAAGGCTCTAGGAGCTTTAGTTCAAAAGTTATAGCCCAAAAACCGATTTATGCCACTTCTAGGCTAAAGTCCCAAACAACCCAACTTTGGACGGCGAGTTCTCCCGAACCATAACCGGTAGCGACTTACTTTCTTCGCCACATTGTAGCCCTA
The DNA here is from genome assembly GCA_029574335.1 of Rana kukunoris. Taxonomy (NCBI): domain Eukaryota; kingdom Metazoa; phylum Chordata; class Amphibia; order Anura; family Ranidae; genus Rana; species Rana kukunoris. The sequence continues at coordinate 157,564,316 of CM056057.1, forward strand.
TATGTCCTGAACTGACCAAGCCAAGTTTGGGGTCCAGGGGACCAATGGCCGTGGAGATATCGCGTCTCAAGGTGACCCCAGTTCCCCATAGACTCCCATGTTAAATGGTCCTTCTTTGGAGACCCGTTACTGGCCAGCCTTAGGTGCCAGTGACCCCACCTTTGGTCGACATGAAGCCGAGAGTCTCCCCTACAAATGTGGGTAGTTTGGAGGTCCTGGCACCAAAAAAAATTATGCCACTTCTAGGCTAAAGTCCCAAACCACCCAACTTTGGATGGCCAGTTCTCCCTAACCATAACCGGTAGCGACTTACTTTCTTTGCCACATTGTAGCCCTATATGTCCTGAACTGACCAAGCCAAGTTTGGGGTCCAGGGGACCAATGGCCGTGGAGATATCGCGTCTCAAGGTGACCCCATTTCCCCATAGACTCCCATGTTAAATGGTCCTTCTTTGGAGACCCGTTACTGGCCAGCCTTAGGTGCCAGTGACCCCACCTTTGGTCGACATGAAGCCGAGAGTCTCCCCTACAAATGTGGGTAGTTTGGAGGTCCTGGCACCAAAAAAAATAAAAAAAATTGATACTCTCCAGTTGCTATTCAGGAAGATGCTTCCCAAGTTTGAAGGCTCTAGGAGCTTTAGTTCAAAAGTTATAGCCCAAAAACCGATTTATGCCACTTCTAGGCTAAAGTCCCAAACAACCCAACTTTGGACGGCGAGTTCTCCCGAACCATAACCGGTAGCGACTTACTTTCTTCGCCACATTGTAGCCCTATATGTCCTAAACTGACCAAGCCAAGTTTGGGGTCCAGGGGACCAATGGCCGTGGAGATATCGCGTCTCAAGGTGACCCCATTTCCCCATAGACTCCCATGTTAAATGGTCCTTCTTTGGAGACCCGTTACTGGCCAGCCTTAGGTGCCAGTGACCCCACCTTTGGTCGACATGAAGCCGAGAGTCTCCTCTACAAATGTGGGTAGTTTGGAGGTCCTGGCACCAAAAAAAAATTATGCCACTTCTAGGCTAAAGTCCCAAACCACCCAGCTTTGGATGGCCAGTTCTCCCTAACCATAACCGGTAGCGACTTACTTTCTTTGCCACATTGTAGCCCTATATGTCCTGAACTGACCAAGCCAAGTTTGGGGTCCAGGGGACCAATGGCCGTGGAGATATCGCGTCTCAAGGTGACCCCATTTCCCCATAGACTCCCATGTTAAATGGTCCTTCTTTGGAGACCCGTTACTGGCCAGCCTTAGGTGCCAGTGACCCCACCTTTGGTCGACATGAAGCCGAGAGTCTCCCCTACAAATGTGGGTAGTTTGGAGGTCCTGGCACCAAAAAAAATTTTGCCACTTCTAGGCTAAAGTCCCAAACCACCCAACTTTGGATGGCCAGTTCTCCCTAACCATAACCGGTAGCGACTTACTTTCTTTGCCACATTGTAGCCCTATATGTCCTGAACTGACCAAGCCAAGTTTGGGGTCCAGGGGACCAATGGCCGTGGAGATATCGCGTCTCAAGGTGACCCCATTTCCCCATAGACTCCCATGTTAAATGGTCCTTCTTTGGAGACCCGGTACTGGCCAGCCTTAGGTGCCAGTGACCCAACCTTTGGTCGACATGTAGCCGAGAGTCTCCCCTACAAATGTGGGTAGTTTGGAGGTCCTGGCACCAAAAAAAATAAAAAAAATTGATACTCTTCAGTTGCTATTCAGGAAGATGCTTCCCAAGTTTGAAGGCTCTAGGAGCTTAAGTTCAAAAGTTATAGCCCAAAAAACGATTTATGCCACTTCTAGGCTAAGGTCCCAAACCACCCAACTTTGGACGGCCAGTTCTCCCGAACCATAACCGGTAGCGACTTACTTTCTTTGCCACATTGTAGCCCTAAATGTCCTGAACTGACCAAGCCAAGTTTGGGGTCCAGGGGACCAATGGCCGTGGAAATATCGCGTCTCAAGTTGACCCCATTTCCCCATAGACTCCCATATTAAATGGTCCTTCTTTGGAGACCCAGTACTGGCCAGCCTTAGGTGCCAGTGACCCCACCTTTGGTCGACATGTAGCTGAGAGTCTCCCCTACAAATGTGGGTAGTTTGGAGGTCCTGGCACCAAAAAAAAATGTATGCCACTTCTAGGCTAAAGTCCCAAACCACCTAACTTTGGATGGCCAGTTCTCCCTAACCATAACCGGTAGCGACTTACTTTCTTCGCCACATTGTAGCCCTATATGTCTTGAACTGACCAAGCCAAGTTTGGGGTCCAGGGGAAAAATGGCCGTGGAGATATCGCGTCTCAAGGTGACCCCATTTCCCCATAGACTCCCATGTTAAACGGTCCTTCTTTGGAGACCTGGTACTGGCCAGCCCTAGGTGCCAGTGACCCCACCTTTGGTCGACATGTAGCCGAGTGTCTCCCCTACAAATGTGGGTAGTTTGGAGGTCCTGGCACCAAAAAAAAATTATGCCACTTCTAGGCTAAAGTCCCAAACCACCCAACTTTGGACGGCCAGTTCTCCCTAACCATAACCGGTAGCGACTTATGTTCTTCGCCACATTGTAGCCCTATATGTCCTGAACTGACCAAGCCAAGTTTGGGGTCCAGGGGACCAATGGCCGTGGAGATATTGCGTCTCAAGTTGTCCCCATTTCCCCATAGACTCCCATGTTAAACAGTCCTTCTTTGGAGACCCGGTACTGGTCAGCCTTAGTTGCCAGTGACCCCACCTTTGGTCGGCATGTAGCTGAGTGTCTCCCCTACAAATGTGGGTAGTTTGGAGGTCCTGGCACCAAAAAATAAATTATGCCACTTCTAGGCTAAAGTCCCAAACCACCCAACTTTGGACGGCCAGTTCTCCCTAACCATAACCGGTAGCGACTTACTTTTTTTGCCACATTGTAGCCCTATATGTCCTGAACTGACCAAGCCAAGTTTGGGGTCCAGGGGACCAATGGCCGTGGAGATATCGCGTCTCAAGTTGACCCCATTTCCCCTTAGACTCCCATGTTAAACAGTCCTTCTTTGGAGACCCGGTACTGGCCAGCCTTAGGTGCCAGTGACCCCACCTTTGGTCGACATGTAGCCGAGAGTCTCCCCTACAAATGTGGGTAGTTTGGAGGTCCTGGCACCAAAAAAAATAAAAAAAATTGATACTCTCCAGTTGCTATTCAGGAAGATGCTCCCCAAGTTTGAAGGCTCTAGGAGCTTTAGTTCAAAAGTTATAGCCCAAAAACCGATTTATGCCACTTCTAGGCTAAAGTCCCAAACCACCCAACTTTGGACGGCCAGTTCTCCCGAACCATAACCGGTAGAGACTTACTTTCTTCGACACATTGTAGCCCTATATGTCCTGAACTGACCAAGCCAAGTTTGGGGTCCAGGGGACCAATGGCCGTGGAGATATCGCGTCTCAAGTTGACCCCATTTTCCCATAGACTCCCATGTTAAACGGTCCTTCTTTGGAGACCCAGTACTGGCCAGCCTTAGGTGCCAGTGACCCCACCTTTGGTCGACATGTAGCCGAGTGTCTCCCCTACAAATGTGGGTAGTTTGGAGGTCCTGGCACCAAAAAAAAATAATGCCACTTCTAGGCTAAAGTCCCAAACCACCTAACTTTGGATGGCCAGTTCTCCCTAACAATAACCGGTAGCGACTTACTTTCTTCGCCACATTGTAGCCCTATATGTCCTGAACTGACCAAGCCAAGTTTGGGGTCCAGGGGACCAATGGCCGTGGAGATATTGCGTCTCAAGTTGTCCCCATTTCCCCATAGACTCCCATGTTAAACAGTCCTTCTTTGGAGACCACCGGTACTGGTCAGCCTTAGTTGCCAGTGACCCCACCTTTGGTCGGCATGTAGCTGAGTGTCTCCCCAGAATGGGGGGGGTGGGGGGGGAAAAAAACAAATGTGGGTAGTTTGGAGGTCCTGGCACCAAAAAATAAATTATGCCACTTCTAGCTAAAGTCCCAAACCACCCAACTTTGGACGGCCAGTTCTCCCTAACCATAACCGGTAGCGACTTACTTTTTTTGCCACATTGTAGCCCTATATGTCCTGAACTGACCAAGCCAAGTTTGGGGTCCAGGGACCAATGGCGTGGAGATATCGCGTCTCAAGTTGACCCCATTTCCCCATAGACTCCCATGTTTAAACAGTCCTTCTTTGGAGACCCGGTACTGGCCAGCCTTAGGTGCCAGTGACCCCACCTTTGGTCGACATGTAGCCGAGTGTCTCCCCTACAAATGTGGGTAGTTTGGAGGTCCTGGCACCAAAAAAAAAAAAAATTGATACACTCCAGTTGCTATTCAGGAAGATGCTCCCCAAGTTTGAAGGCTCTAGGAGCTTTAGTTCAAAAGTTATAGCCCAAAAACCGATTTATGCCACTTCTAGCTAGAATCCCCAAACCACCCAACTTTGACGGCCAGTTCTCCCGAACCATAACCGGTAGCGACTTACTTTCTTCGCCACATTGTAGCCCTATATGTCCTGAACTGACCAAGCCAAGTTTGGGGTCCAGGGGACCAATGGCCGTGGAGATATCGCGTCTCAAGTTGACCCCATTTTCCCATAGACTCCCATGTTAAACGGTCCTTCTTAGGAGACCCGGTACTGGCCAGCCTTAGGTGCCAGTGACCCCACCTTTGGTCGACATGTAGCCGAGTGTCTCCCCTACAAATGTGGGTAGTTTGGAGGTCCTGGCACCAAAAAAAAAATAATGCCACTTCTAGGCTAAAGTCCCAAACCACCTAACTTTGGATGGCCAGTTCTCCCTAACCATAACCGGTAGCGACTTACTTTCTTCGCCACATTGTAGCCCTATATGTCCTGAACTGACCAAGCCAAGTTTGGGGTCCAGGGGACCAATGGCCGTGGAGATATCGCGTCTCAAGTTGTCCCCATTTCCCCATAGACTCCCATGTTAAACGGTCCTTCTTTGGAGACCCGGTACTGGCCAGTCTTAGTTGCCAGTGACCCCACCTTTGGTCGACATGTAGCCGAGTGTCTCCCCTACAAATGTGGGTAGTTTGGAGGTCCTGGCACCAAAAAAAAAATTATGCCACTTCTAGGCTAAAGTCCCAAACCACCCAACTTTTGATGGCCAGTTCTCCCTAACCATAACTGGTAGCGACTTACTTTCTTTGCCACATTGTAGCCCTATATGTCCTGAACTGACCAAGCCAAGTTTGGGGTCCAGGGAACCAATGGCCGTGGAGATATCGCATCTCAAGATGACCCCATTTCCCCATAGACTCCCATGTTAAACGGTCCCTTCTTTGTTGAGACCCTGTACTGCCAGCCTTAGTGCCAGTAACCCCCACCTTTGGTCGACGATGTAGCCGAGAGTCTCCCCTACAAATGTCGGTACTTTGGAGGTCCTGGCACCAAAAAAAAAAAAATGATGCCACTTCTAGGCTAAAGTCCCCAAACCACCCAACTTTGGACGGCCAGTTCTCCCTAACACCATAACCGCTTAGCGACTTACTTTGTTCGCCACTTGTAGCCCTATATGTCCTGAACGACCCAGCCAGTTTGGAGGTCCAGGGAAAAACCCAATGGCCGAGGAGATTATTGCGTCTCAAGTGACCCCATTTCCTTAATAGACTCCCATGTTAAATGGTCCTTCTTTGGAGAACCCGGTACTAGGCCAGGCCTTAGGTGCCAGTGACCCCACCCTTTTGGTCGACATGAAGCCGAGAGTCTCCCCTACAAATGTGGGTAGTTTGGAGGTCCTGGCACCAAATAAAAATGTATGCCACTTCTAGGCTAAAGTCCCAAACCACCCAACTTTGGACGGCCAGTTCTCCCAAACCATAACCGGTAGCGACTTACTTTCTTCGCCACATTGTAGCCCTATATGTCCTGAACTAACCAAGCCATGTTTGGGGTCCAGGGCACCAATGGCCGTGGAAATATCACGTCTCAAGTTGACCCCATTTCCCCAAAGACTCCCATGTTAAACGGTCCTTCTTTGGAGACCAGGTACTGGCCAGCCTTAGGTGCCAGTGACCCCACCTTTGGTCGACATGTAGCCGCGTGTCTCCCCTACAAATGTGAGTAGTTTGGAGGTCCTGGCACCAAAAAAAAAATTATGCCACTTCTAGGCTAAAGTCCCAAACCACCCAACTTTGGACGGCCATTTCTCCCTAACCATAACCGGTAGTGACTTACTTTCTCCGCCACATTGTAGCCCTATATGTCCTGAACTGACCAAGCCAAGTTTGGGGTCCAGGGAACCAATGGCCGTGGAGATATCGCATCTCAAGATGACCCCATTTCCCCATAGACTCCCATGTTAAACGGTCCTTCTTTGGAGACCCGGTACTGGCCAGCCTTAGGTGCCAGTAACCCCACCTTTGGTCGACATGTAGCCGAGAGTCTCCCCTACAAATGTGGGTATTTTGGAGGTCCTGGCACCAAAATAAAATGATGCCACTTCTAGGCTAAAGTCCCAAACCACCCAACTTTGGACGGCCAGTTCTCCCTAACCATAACCGCTAGCGACTTACTTTGTTCGCCACATTGTAGCCCTATATGTCCTGAACTGACCAAGCCAAGTTTGGGGTCCAGGGGACCAATGGCCGTGGAGATATCGCGTCTCAAGGTGACCCCATTTCCCCATAGACTCCCATGTTAAATGGTCCTTCTTTGGAGACCCGGTACTGGCCAGCCTTAGGTGCCAGTGACCCCACCTTTGGTCGACATGAAGCCGAGAGTCTCCCCTACAAATGTGGGTAGTTTGGAGGTCCTGGCACCAAATAAAAATGTATGCCACTTCTAGGCTAAAGTCCCAAACCACCCAACTTTGGACGGCCAGTTCTCCCAAACCATAACCGGTAGCGACTTACTTTCTTCGCCACATTGTAGCCCTATATGTCCTGAACTGACCAAGCCATGTTTGGGGTCCAGGGCACCAATGGCCGTAGAAATATCGCGTCTCAAGTTGACCCCATTTCCCCAAAGACTCCCATGTTAAACGGTCCTTCTTTGGAGACCCGGTACTGGCCAGCCTTAGGTGCCAGTGACCCCACCTTTGGTCGACATGTAGCCGCGTGTCTCCCCTACAAATGTGAGTAGTTTGGAGGTCCTGGCACCAAAAAAAAAATTATGCCACTTCTAGGCTAAAGTCCCAAACCACCCAACTTTGGACGGCCAGTTCTCCCGAACCATAACCGGTAGTGACTTACTTTCTTCGCCACATTGTAGCCCTATATGTCCTGAACTGACCAAGCCAAGTTTGGGGTCCAAGGGGACCAATGGCCGTGGAGATATCACGTCTCAAGTTGACCCCATTTCCCCATAGACTCCCATGTTAAACGGTCCTTCTTTGGAGACCCGGTACTGGCCAGCCTTAGGTGCCAGTGACCCCACCTTTGGTCGACATGTAGCCGAGAGTCTCCCCTACAAATGTGGGTAGTTTGGAGGTCCTGGCACCAAAAAAAAAATAAAAAAAATGATACACTCCAGTTGCTATTCAGGAAGATGCTCCCCAAGTTTGAAGGCTCTAGGAGCTTTAGTTCAAAAGTTATAGCCCAAAAACCGATTTATGCCACTTCTAGGCTAAAGTCCCAAACCACCCAACTTTGGACGGCCAGTTCTCCCTAACCATAACCGGTAGTGACTTACTTTCTCCGCCACATTGTAGCCCTATATGTCCTGAACTGACCAAGCCAAGTTTGGGGTCCAGGGAACCAATGGCCGTGGAGATATCGCATCTCAAGATGACCCCATTTCCCCATAGACTCCCATGTTAAACGGTCCTTCTTTGGAGACCCGGTACTGGCCAGCCTTAGGTGCCAGTAACCCCACCTTTGGTCGACATGTAGCCGAGAGTCTCCCCTACAAATGTGGGTAGTTTGGAGGTCCTGGCACCAAAAAAAAAATGATGCCACTTCTAGGCTAAAGTCCCAAACCACCCAACTTTGGACGGCCAGTTCTCCCTAACCATAACCGCTAGCGACTTACTTTGTTCGCCACATTGTAGCCCTATATGTCCTGAACTGACCAAGCCAAGTTTGGGGTCCAGGGGACCAATGGCCGTGGAGATATCGCGTCTCAAGGTGACCCCATTTCCCCATAGACTCCCATGTTAAATGGTCCTTCTTTGGAGACCCGGTACTGGCTAGCCTTAGGTGCCAGTGACCCCACCTTTGGTCGACATGAAGCCGAGAGTCTCCCCTACAAATGTGGGTAGTTTGGAGGTCCTGGCACCAAAAAAATAAAAAAAATTGATACTCTTCAGTTGCTATTCAGGAAGATGCTCCCCAAGTTTGAAGGCTCTAGGAGCTTTAGTTCAAAAGTTATAGCCCAAAAAACGATTTATGCCACTTCTAGGCTAAAGTCCCAAACCACCCAACTTTGGACGGCCAGTTCTCCCGAACCATAACAGGTAGCGACTTACTTTCTTCGCTACATTGTGGCCCTATATGTCCTGAACTGACCAAGCCAAGTTTGGGGTCCAGGGGACCAATGGCCGTGGAGATATCGCGTCTCAAGGTGACCCCATTTCCCCATAGACTCCCATGTTAAATGCTCCTTCTTTGGAGACCCGTTACTGGCCAGCCTTAGTTGCCAGTGACCCCACCTTTGGTTGACATGTAGCCGAGTGTCTCCCCTACAAATGTGGGTAGTTTGGAGGTCCTGGCACCAAAAAAAATTATGCCACTTCTAGGCTAAAGTCCCAAACCACCCAACTTTGGACGGCCAGTTCTCCCGAACCATAACCAGTAGCGACTTACTTTCTTTGCCACATTGTAGCCCTATATGTCCTGAACTGACCAAGCCAAGTTTTGGGTTCAGGGGACTGATGGCCGTGGAGATATCGTGTCTCAAGATGACCCCATTTCCCCATAGACTCCCATGTTAAACAGTCCAACTTTGGAGACCCGGTACTGGCCAGCCCTAGGTGCCAGTGACCCCACCTTTGGTCGACATGTAGCCGAGTGTCTCCCCTACAAATGTGGGTAGTTTGGAGGTTCTGGCACCAAAAAAAAAATTATGCCACTTCTAGGCTAAAGTCCCAAACCACCCAACTTTGGACGGCCAGTTCTCCCTAACCATAACCGGTAGCGACTTACGTTTCTTCGCCACATTGTACCCTATATGTCCTGAAACTGACCAAGCCAAGTTTGGGGTCCAGGGGACCAATGGCCGTGGAGATATTGCGTCTCAAGTTGTCCCCATTCTCCCCATAGACTCCCATGTTAAACAGTCCTTCTTTTGGAGACCCGTTACTGGCTAGCCTTAGTTGCCAGTGACCCCACCTTTGGGTCGGCATGTAGCCGAGTGTGTCCCCTACAAAATGTGGGTAGTTTGGAGGTCCTGGCACCAAAAAAAAATTATGCCACTTCTAGGCTAAAGTCCCAAACCACCCAACTTTGGACGGCCAGTTCTCCCTAACCATAACCGCTAGCGACTTACTTTGTTCGCCACATTGTAGCCCTATATGTCCTGAACTAACCAAGCCAAGTTTGGGGTCCAGGGGACCAATGGCCGTGGAGATATCGCGTCTCAAGGTGACCCCATTTCCCCATAGACTCCCATGTTAAATGGTCCTTCTTTGGAGACCCGTTACTGGCCAGCCTTAGGTGCCAGTGACCCCACCTTTGGGTTAGAGCCAGCCTTAGGTGCGAGAGTCTCCCCTACAAATGTGGGTAGTTTGGAGGTCCTGGCACCAAAAAAAATAAAAAAAATTGATACTCTCCAGTTGCTATTCAGGAAGATGCTCCCCAAGTTTGAAGGCTCTAGGAGCTTTAGTTCAAAAGTTATAGCCCAAAAACCGATTTATGCCACTTCTAGGCTAAAGTCCCAAACCACCCAACTTTGGACGGCCAGTTCTCCCTAACCATAACCGGTAGCGACTTACTTTGTTCGCCACATTGTAGCCCTATTTGTCCTGAACTGACCAAGCCAAGTTTGGGGTCCAGGGGACCAATGGCCGTGGAGATATCGCGTCTCAAGGTGACCCCATTTCCCCATAGACTCCCATGTTAAACGGTCCTTCTTTGGAGACCCGTTACTGGCTAGCCTTAGTTGCCAGTGACCCCACCTTTGGTCGGCATGTAGCCGAGTGTCTCCCCTACAAATGTGGGTAGTTTGGAAGTCCTGGCACCAAAAAATAAATTATTCCACTTCTAGGCTAAAGTCCCAAACCACCCAACTTTGGACGGCCAGTTCTCCCTAACCATAACCGCTAGCGACTTACTTTGTTCGCCACATTGTAGCCCTATATGTCCTGAACTGACCAAGCCAAGTTTGGGGTCCAGGGGACCAATGGCCGTGGAGATATCGCGTCTCAAGGTGACCCCATTTCCCCATAGACTCCCATGTTAAATGGTCCTTCTTTGGAGACCCGGTACTGGCCAGCCTTAGGTACCAGTGACCCCACCTTTGGTCGACATGAAGCCGAGAGTCTCCCCTACAAATGTGGGTAGTTTGGAGGTCCTGGCACCAAAAAAAAAAAAAAAAAATGATACTCTCCAGTTGCTATTCTGGAAGATTCTCCCCAAGTTTGAAGGCTCTAGGAGCTTTAGTTCAAAAGTTATACCCCAAAAACCGATTTATGCCACTTCTAGGCTAAAGTCCCAAACCACCCAACTTTGGACGGCCAGTTCTCCCTAACCATAACCGGTAGCGACTTACTTTGTTCGCCACATTGTAGCCCTATTTGTCCTGAACTGACCAAGCCAAGTTTGGGGTCCAGGGGACCAATGGCCATGGAGATATCGCGTCTCAAGGTGACCCCATTTCCCCATAGACTCCCATGTTAAATGGTCCTTCTTTGGAGACCCGGTACTGGCTAGCCTTAGGTGCCAGTGACCCCACCTTTGGTCGACATGAAGCCGAGAGTCTCCCCTACAAATGTGGGTAGTTTGGAGGTCCTGGCACCAAAAAAATAAAAAAAATTGATACTCTTCAGTTGCTATTCAGGAAGATGCTCCCCAAGTTTGAAGGCTCTAGGAGCTTTAGTTCAAAAGTTATAGCCCAAAAAACGATTTATGCCACTTCTAGGCTAAAGTCCCAAACCACCCAACTTTGGACGGCCAGTTCTCCCGAACCATAACAGGTAGCGACTTACTTTCTTCGCTACATTGTGGCCCTATATGTCCTGAACTGACCAAGCCAAGTTTGGGGTCCGGGGACCAATGGCCGTGGAGATATCGCCGTTCAAAGGTGACCCCATTTCCCCATAGACTCCCATGTTAAATGCTCCTTCTTTGGAGACCCGTTACTGGCCAGCCTTAGTTGCCAGTGACCCCACCTTTGGTTGACATGTAGCCGAGTGTCTCCCCTACAAATGTGGGTAGTTTGGAGGTCCTGGCACCAAAAAAAATTATGCCACTTCTAGGCTAAAGTCCCAAACCACCCAACTTTGGACGGCCAAGTTCTCCCGAACCATAACCAGTAGCGACTTACTTTCTTTGCCACATTGTAGCCCTATATGGGTCCTGAACTGACCAAGCCAAGTTTTGGGTTCAGGGGACTGATGGCCGTGGAGATATCGTGTCTCAAGATGACCCCATTTCCCTATAGACTCCCATGTTAAACAGTCCAACTTTGGAGACCCGGTACTGGCCAGCCCTAGGTGCCAGTGACCCCACCTTTGGTCGACATGTAGCCGAGTGTCTCCCCTACAAATGTGGGTAGTTTGGAGGTTCTGGCACCAAAAAAAAAATTATGCCACTTCTAGGCTAAAGTCCCAAACCACCCAACTTTGGACGGCCAGTTCTCCCTAACCATAACCGGTAGCGACTTACGTTCTTCGCCACATTGTAGCCCTATATGTCCTGAACTGACCAAGCCAAGTTTGGGGTCCAGGGGACCAATGGCCGTGGAGATATTGCGTCTCAAGTTGTCCCCATTTCCCCATAGACTCCCATGTTAAACAGTCCTTCTTTGGAGACCCGTTACTGGCTAGCCTTAGTTGCCAGTGACCCCACCTTTGGTCGGCATGTAGCCGAGTGTGTCCCCTACAAATGTGGGTAGTTTGGAGGTCCTGGCACCAAAAAAAAATTATGCCACTTCTAGGCTAAAGTCCCAAACCACCCAACTTTGGACGGCCAGTTCTCCCTAACCATAACCGCTAGCGACTTACTTTGTTCGCCACATTGTAGCCCTATATGTCCTGAACTAACCAAGCCAAGTTTGGGGTCCAGGGGACCAATGGCCGTGGAGATATCGCGTCTCAAGGTGACCCCATTTCCCCATAGACTCCCATGTTAAATGGTCCTTCTTTG